>OY735248.1:15890482-16490482 GCA_963457695.1 Neria commutata | reverse complement strand
TCTTTTTAACAGTGTCAAGGTTTTGTGCGTAAGCACTGTAGTCAACACATCAAGCCAGGCGAATTCAATTGTCTGACCACAACTTTCGATTTGTTCGAAATGCTGCTGCATGAGGCAGTCGAGGAAAATCCCGATGACTATTCCAAATACTTACCGATTTATTTCCAAGCTGCAATAATTTTTTCCCTTGTGTGGGGCGTGGCTGGTGTACTGGATGAGAGGTCGAGGGAGAAATTCGATGCGTTTCTGAGAAATGTATGGGTCAAATTTATATGTTGACAGTTTGGGTAACTGAATCAAAATTATTTTTATAACGGTTTATCCCTTAGTTGTGGGGTGGGGATGATGCCGCCGTGCCAGATGAGCTGGGAAAGTTGGAAATCTCAGTACCGGTCGAAGGTCTGCTGGCGGATTATGTGTACGTTTTCAAGCAAAGAGGTGCCTGGAAGTCTTGGCCAGATTTGGCCAAGCGCATGGATATTGAGGAAACACCGATTGGGGTGCAGGTACCAACACTTGATACAGCCAGGTACATGCATCTCCTGGAAATGCATATCAAGGTAAAATGGCCAGAAAAATATAGAATCAACAATTGTGCGATATTTCGTATCTCTTCTTTAGCATCAAAAGAAGATACTTTTGGTTGGGCCAACTGGCACCGGGAAAAGTGCGTACATCCAAAATTATCTTATGAATAAGCTTGATAAAGAACTGTACGAGTCAGCATTTATAACGTTCACTGTGATGATAACAGCCAATCAAACACAAGAGCTCTTGATCTCCAAGGTAACATACAACCCGCGTTCGACACCTTCTCATAAGATCTCATGAACACTGATTTGCAGCTATTCAAACGCAAACGTGGCATCTATGGGCCGCCCAAAGGAAAAAGCATCGTGCTTTTCGTGGACGACATGAGCATGCCGGTGAAGGAGATTTATGGGGCCCAGCCTCCACTAGAGCTGTTGCGCCAATACTTTGACTACGGTCACGTTTACGATCTTAAAGATAGCACCAAGATCATCATAGAAGATATGTTATTAGTAAGTGCTTGCGGGCTGCCGGGCGGCAGCAGACAGGATGTGTATGCACGTTTCCTTAATCACTTCAACGTGTTCTCCATAAACACGTTCAGCGATGAAACCATGAACAGAATATTCCTGTACGTGCTGCTCAATGGGTTCAGACACTCGGGACATGGAAACGACGTTTTTATAAGCACAAACCAAATAATCAGTGCCACCCAGTCTATCTTCAAGAGCGCACAAACCGATCTTAGAGCCACCCCTGCCAAATCGCACTACATCTTTAACTTGAGAGATATTTCGCGCGTTGTCACTGGCTGTTCATTGCTCAAAAAAGAATCGGTATCAGATAAGAAAATATTCGCACGGCTTTGGTACCATGAAGCACTACGTGTGTTCTGCGATCGTTTAGTCGACGAGGAGGATCGCATGTGGTTATTCCATAAATTATACGATGCAGTTAAAACGGAGTTCAAGGAAAAGCCAGAATCGGTATTTGATCGCTACTGCACAGCGGATGGTGAGTTCACGATGGATGGTGCGAGTCAAATATTCTTTGGTGTGTACTTCGATGAAGATAACCCACCAGACGAGCGTCGTTACGAGGAGGTGCCAAATATGGAAACTTTCCTGAAACTAGCAATAACCAGTTTGGAAGATTACAACTCTACGCGCCGGTCCAAAATGGATATAACGCTATTCGAGTTCGCTCTGCAACATCTGAACAGAATTTGCCGCATAATATCAACTCAGGGGGCGAGTGCGCTACTTATTGGTATGGGCGGCTCGGGGCGCCAGTCACTTACCAAGTTAGCTGGTAACCTGGTGCAGGCTTCCTTCTTTCAGCCGGAAATCACAAAAAACTATGGCCCGAATGACTGGCACGACGACATAAAGAACATATTGAAGGAAGCTGGAGGCCTCAACAAGCACACGGTATTCCTGATGACCGAAAATCAAATTAAAATGGAGCTCTTCTTACAAGACATCGACTGCTTACTTAATCAGGGCGAAGTGCCGAACATATACGCCATTGATGAGAAGCAGGAGATCATAGAAATGGTGCGCTTAGCAGCGCAGGGCGGCAATCGCAATATTGATATCTCTCCGTTGCAAGTGTTCTCGTTCTTCGTCAATCGTTGCAAACAGAAATTGCATATCGTTCTATGCCTCTCACCCATTGGCGACTCGCTGCGGACCCGGGTGCGCTTGTATCCCTCCCTAGTGAATTGCTGCACCATCGATTGGTATCCGAGTTGGCCCGAGGAAGCATTACAGATGATTGCAAAAATATCGCTGGATGATGTCAACGTGCAATCGGAGAAAATAAAGAACTCGATCATTGAAACGTGCCAGTACTTTCACACTAGTGCCAGCCACGTAACTGCTACTTTCTGCCATGCCAACGGCCGCTACATATACCTTACAAACGCCTCTTTTCTGGAGCTAATCAAATCATTCCAGAGTGTTATGGCTCGCAAGCAGAAGGAAACGATGGAAGCTAAGATGCGGTACACGGGTGGCTTAGATACTTTGGCTAACGCTGCCGCAGCTATCGAGATTATGCAGAAGGAGCTGAATGCATTGCAGCCGAAATTGGTACAGTTGGCTGAGAACTCCCGTAAAATGCTGATTGAAATTAATACGGAGACAATAGCTGCAAGTGCTGCGGCAGAGCAAGTCAAAAAGGATGAAGTGGTTGCAGGTATTCAAGCTGTAGCCGCACAAGAGCTGAAGGGTGAGTGCGAGAAGGATTTGGCTCAAGCGATACCAGTGCTGGAAGAGGCAATACAGGCACTAAACACCCTCAAGCCGGCTGACATTACACTAGTTAAATCGATGAAAAATCCTCCAACGGTAATCAAGCTGGTAATGGCAGCGGTATGCGTAATCAAGGGGTTGGCCCCCGATCGTATTGCTGACCCAAGTACAGGCAAAATGGTTAACGATTACTGGGGACCCAGCAAACGCCTACTTGGCGAAATGAACTTTTTGCAGGCATTAAAAGACTTTGACAAGGACAACATACATCCCGAAGTAATGAAAAGGATACGAAAAGAGTTCATTCCACACAAAGACTTTCAGCCAAAAATAGTAGCGAAGGCCTCAAGTGCTGCCGAGGGTCTATGCAAGTGGATCATAGCCATGGACTTGTATGACAACGTGGCGAAGGTAGTCGCGCCGAAAAAGGCCAAATTGGCGGCTGCAGAGAAAGAATACGCTGATACAATGAAGTTCTTGACCGAGAAGCGAGAACTGGCTGCTGCTCTGGAGGCAAAGGTAGCCAAGTTGAATGAGGAATTGGAAATGGCGAACGCAGAAATGAAACGCACCGAAGATGAGGCAGAATTTTGTCAAAACAAGCTGATACGTGCTGAGGCATTAATCGGTGGTTTGGGTGGAGAGAAGTCACGTTGGACCCAAGCGGCCGAAGCATTACAAAATCTATATGATCAACTACCGGGCGATATACTGATTTCCTGCGGCATTATAGCATACTTGTCAGCTGTGAACTTCAAATATCGCAGCGAGTGTGTTGTGGATTGGTTTAGTAAGTGTGTTAAAGCTGAAATACCATGCTCCAAGGAGTATAGCATTACTAACGTCCTGGGATTGGAGGTCACGATACAAAATTGGAATATAAACGGGCTGCCAAATGATACTTTCTCAACAGAGAACGCTATTATTTGCGACAACTCCAGTCGCTACAGCTTGTTTATTGATCCGCAGGCCCAAGCAAATAATTGGTTAAAGAACACGGAACGGAAGAATCGTCTAAACTGTGTCAAATTTAATCAGAGCAATTACATGAAGATCATAGCTGAAGCAATGGAGTACGGCACGCCCGTAATTATTGAGAATGTTCTGGAGGAGTTGGAGGTACCACTTGACCCGATTCTAATGAAGAAAACATTTATTCAGGGAGGACAAAAATTAATCAGCTTGGGTGATAATGTCGTTCCGATCTCTGAGAACTTTCGTCTGTACATGACATGCAATTTGCGTAATCCACACTTTCTGCCAGAAACATTCAACAAAGTTACAATTATAAATTTTGCTCTTACTCAGAATGCTTTGGAAGATCAGCTTTTGAGTATTGTTGTAGCCAAAGAGCGTCCTGATCTGCAGGAGCTGCGAATGACACTCACATTTGAGGCCGCAAAGAATAAGGCCGCACTACGAGATGCGGAAAATATGATTTTGAAGACGTTGTCTTCTACCGAAGGTGACATTTTGGAGAACGAGAGCGCTATTCAAATATTAAAGGAATCTAAAGAACTTTCTTTTGACATTGTCGCGAAGCAGCAAGCATCCCGGGAGACAGAAGAGAAAATTGAAGCATTCCGCTTGAACTACAAACCCGTTGCCGTGCACTCATCGGTCTTATATTATTCTATAACAGATTTACCCAACATAGATCCAATGTATCAATTCTCTTTGAATTGGTACATTAACCTATATATGTACTCCATCGAAACAGCAAACAAATCCAAGGATTTGCCACGGCGTATTAAGTTCCTCGTTGACGGCGTTACCAAAAATCTATACAACAATGTTTGCCGTTCTATTTTTGAGAAGGACAAATTGTTGTTCTCGTTCATTTTGACGAGCCGCGTTCTGTTGGGAAATAATACCATACAGATGCATCATTTATCTCATCTTCTAACCAATGCGAAGGAGTCAACACATGTGCCTCCCAATCCAGACTCTTCGTGGATCACTGAAACTATATGGTTAAATATCTTGCGTTTGGAGGAGATGCCTAAATTTCAAGGTTTCGTTAGTTCATTTAAACAAGCACTTCCTGCCTGGAAACACATTTATGATCACAGCGAGCCAGAGACTCAAGAGCTGCCCAAGCCATGGCATGAGAAGGTTATAGCCTTTGAAAGAATAATTATATTGAAAGCTCTGCGACCAGACAAGGTCTTCTTGGCGGTGCGCAATTTCATAGCGGCAGAGATGGGGTCGCAGTTTGTTACCCCACCTGAGTTCGACATCAGCAAATCGTTCAGGGAGTCAAATGCACTGACACCACTAATATTTATACTGTCACCTGGAGCGGATCCCTTAGGTTCATTGCTCGCATTCGCAGAAAAAATGGGCTACGAAGAATCATTCCAAAGCATCTCTTTGGGACAGGGTCAGGGGCCGATAGCGCTAGGTCTTATAAAGAATGCCCAGGAACTCGGATATTGGGTATGTTTGCAGAACTGTCACTTAGCGGCTTCTTGGATGCCCATTTTGGAGTTTTTGTGGGAGAATATGGACACCTTCAATACGAGCCGTAAAAGCGCATACATTTCCCTTTCAATTGGTCTAAAGAAAACTGATTTTAATTTTATTTATGTTTGTAGCTGGATTCCGCATTTGGTTGACCAGTTACCCATCGCCCCAGTTTCCAGTTGCCCTACTGCAAAATGGCGTGAAAATGACCAACGAGCCGCCTACCGGCTTAAAAGAAAATATAATGCGCTCTTACAATTCGGAACCAATCAACGATCCTGTATTTTACATGGGTGGGAGGAAGAACACTTTGAAGTTAAATTTAAATGGACACAAAGAAATACAAAAGCCATCTCTTTGCAGGTTGTGCTAAACAAGATCGGGCCTTCACTCGACTGCTTTTTGGCATTTGCTTTTTTCATGCAGTGGTTCAGGAACGGCGCAAGTACGGACCATTGGGTTGGAATATTCCTTACGGTTTCAACGAGTCCGATCTACAAATTTCCGTTATGCAACTGAACGTAAGTAGGATCAGAAATATATATAGCCACTAAGCAATTGTAGTGACTATCTTCTGCCAGATGTTGCTAAACCAATACGAACATGTGCCATACGACGCCATTTCGTACCTGACGGCCGAGTGCAACTACGGTGGACGCGTCACAGATACTTGGGACCGCCGTGCCATCGTCACCATACTAGCCGATTATGTGAACGTAGACGTCGTCTCGGACAACAGGTATCAGTTCGCCACTGACGACCGTTTCATTCTGCCACGCCGCACGGAACACCGTGAAATCTTGCGTTATATCGATGAGAACATGCCCTCGTTGGCACAACCAGAAGTCTACGGTCTGCACGCTAACTCTGGCATCACTCGGGACCTGCAGACGACTAAGACGCTTCTCGATTCTATGATTTCTATATTGGGCAGCGAAGTCACTACTACCGGCGGTGGTGCGCAAAGCGCCGAGCAACTGCTACACGACACAATTACCCAAATAGTAACGGACATGCCAAAAGATATGGATATCGAGAGCGCCAAAACCAAGTATCCTGTCGACTACAACGAATCAATGAACACGGTCTTGGTGCAGGAGATGGAAAGATTCCTGAAATTGCAAAAGGAAATACGCGCCTCGTGTGGCGATTTGGAGAAAGCCATCAGCGGCATCATTGTGATGACGCCTGAACTGGAGAACGTCATCAATGCCATAAAACTGAATCGAATACCACTCAAGTGGATGGGTAAATCATACCCTAGTTTGAAGTCGCTGGGATCTTACATCCAAGATTTGTTTAAGCGCTTGGATTGGCTGCATCACTGGTAAGTGCTGGTGCTGGTGCCGGTGCCGCTGCCGCTGCGGCGCAGAATTTTATTTTCCAAATTAACTTGCCAAAAAAACATACAATATTTTCGTTAAAGACGTTAGAGACCGCCAAAAAGGCAGACTGCACCTATTTTTGATAAAGAAATGAAGCACTCCCGAGAGCAATGTACTCACTAAATGTTTATACTGCGGTGCTTATATTGAGCATATAAGAAGACCACGCCCATTTTTGACAAATTGCAAAAGAATCCCCAAAGCAATACATTTACCAAATATTAATGCTATAACAGAAATTATGGGAATACCACCTGTCCAGTTTTGAGTATTCGAAGATAATTTCATCCGAAATATAGTACTCGCTAAATTTAAATATCATATATCATTTTTATGTATGCAAAATGTAATGGAAAGAATTTAGTAATCATTTTGAAAATTAGGAAAAAAAACTATCGATTGAGGCAGATATGGGCAGAATTTTTTCCCAGAATATATCAATATTACTTATATGTATTGTTATTCAATTAACATTGGAAAGTTTTTAATAAAAATGTTCTCGGATAAAATTTAAGCAATCATTTATATTGCCTTGCATTTCAGTAGGATAACAATATTTTTGTTTCATCTCTTTATACGTATAACTCGTACTTCATTCTAAAAAGTTGTGTTCGGTAGATACAAAATATTTTTTACATAGGGTGGATTTTTTCATTTAAAAAAGTTTATAGTTTTGGCAAGTCAATTTTGGAAAGTCGTGCACTGTGCAAAATGCACATTTATAATGCATTCTCACTTTCACAAGGTACGGCCACAATAAGCCCTCAACTTTCTGGCTATCTGGGTTCTTCTTCACACAAGCCTTTCTCACGGGTGCTATGCAGAATTTTGCTAGGAAATACAAAATTCCCATAGACACTCTAACTTTTGACTTCGAGGTACTCAAGGTAGACAGGTAAGGAGAACAATGTGTTTCTATGCAAGTGATATGGTTGTAAATGACAGGCAAATGTTCCGGTATATATTCTTAGCATGATGGATCCCCCAACGGATGGAGTGTATGTAAATGGAATATTTTTGGAGGGGGCGCGTTGGAACTGGGACGAAAATATCATAGACGAACAGCTGCCCAAGGTGCTTATGTATGCGATGCCAGCAATTTTCTTGAAAGTGAGCCCTCAAATTTAAGCAGGTTTTGATTATTACTTGATAAATTCCATATTTCACTAATTGAAGCCCGTTGAGATTGTGAAACTTGTCGAGGGAACTCGTTACAAATGTCCAGTGTACAAAACAGCTGAGCGGAGGGGAGTACTATCCACCACTGGGCATTCCACCAATTACGTTATCCCATTGCTGCTCAAAACAAATCTGAAGGCTACGCATTGGGTCAAGCGCAGCGTGGCTCTGATATGTCAAACGACCGACTAACGGACACCAGTATTGCATTATCGCTCTTTATCGTTTATTAAATTCAATAAAATATTTTATAAATGTGTATGTGCAGTTTCAAAGGTAACAACAAATAAGGGTCTTGCAGCACTGCTGGAAAGGAAACAGCCATAGAATCTGCGACATATGCGCCAATTTTAGGAAAACTATAAAAAAAACTTAAGTTCCACATTTCACTTTTGATTGGAGTACGCATTTAATTTCGATAAGAAGTGAAGTGTGGAACTTGTGGCTGTATAAAAACAAACTAGAAGCAATACTCCGAGCAAAGAAGACAGACAGTAATAATGCAACATAAATAATCATTCCCTTCTTGGCTTCCGTTTCCTCAATCATGCTTTACATTTCATTGCGTACGGCAGTGTATGCCTTCCAGTTGAGGATATTCATCCTCACTGCTACTGCTGCTGCTGCTGCTGCTCGACCACATTTGACCATCGACCACGTCTGAATTGGGATCGTCGTTGTCCTCGCTCCTCTGCTCGTAAGCATTCTGAGGACGACGCAGGAACTGACGTATGAAGTAATGAAACTGTCGATCATCAAATACGCTGCCTGTATCAATCAGCGATCGCCGTAAATTGCGCTGAACGCAAAATTCTAGCTTAGACAAGTCGGGTGGGTACTAAGATTAGAGAACATAGAGTTAAAACATGGTTACTCTAGAAATAATTTAGCAAGTCCCTTAGTTACCTTATCACTACTCGGAGTCCAAATTTTTATATCATGGTCTAGACCGGAAGTGGCAAGCACGGGTATTGATGGATGCGGTTCCAAACAATTTACCTAAAAGAAATAAACAAAATACCGTCAAACGAAATTCAGAGAAATTTAGCCCAGTGTAACTGTTTCACTTACCACACCAGCTGTATCGCCTTTTACCATCAAATTTAAGATTGCTTCAGTGTTCTTATCCCAGAAGAATATGTTTCCGCAATCACTGCCACTGATAATATACTCAGAGTTGGGGCCAAAAAAATTTACACCCTTTATGGTCTTGTGGTTGCTATATATATGTATATACAAGAGATTGATTAGTTAGATACGGATGGAGAGAAATAAGTTTCTGTGACCTGCTGTGATTACTTACTAATGTCCTCTATAGCGATGGAGATATTCTCCGGTTTTATATTCCTTATTGTTGAATAAATAAATATGATCTTCGCTATAGGATGAGAGAATCTCGCTACCTGTGTTATTATAAACGGAGCATGTGACTTGCGGAATTGAGGTCTATAGTATAGTACAGGAGTATCTTTTATTAGGAAGAAAGAAAAAAACAAAACGACTTACTTCTATTAAGTGTTCGGGACACATCTCGTGTACGCTTTTCGCCATGTTGCGCTTATCGTAGACCCGCACGAGGTTGTCACATCCGCAGACACATATCTCTGGCGCGAAAGGGTGATGTGATACGCTAAAGAGTCGTACTTTCCTGCTCTTTCTGCCGGTGACAACTTTCAACATTTCGGAAGCTTTATTATCGCTGCGCAAGTCCTTATGGCGAATGTAACCATCCTCACCAACACTTATAATTTCGTGGACGCTTTGTGGACAGATTACGAGCTTATGCACAGAGTCGTGATGCTTGTATAGACAAGAGCTTTTCACCTTACCACCGGAGGGTGGAATAAAAGAGCGGCGTACTTGACCATCACGACTGGCAGACACGATATCGAGGCAACCAATACTGTCGATAAACTTCGCCTGAAAGATGTTCTCCGTGTGGCCAGACTTAAAATCATGTTTAGCCTTGTTTTGTGCCCAGTTCCATACTATAATTCGGGTGTCATCAGAACCGGTGCAAAGAAGTTCACCAGTTCGATTAAAATTCAGACAATTCACGCAACCATGGTGTTTGGCCAAGCTCTGTGAAAATTTCATTCGCTCAATGACATGTCGCGAAGAATAAAAACGGGAGTTGAAGCTTGATGACATGCCGTTCTTCAAGGAACGATCTCCGTTGAAAGACAGGCCATGCTCGCGTCGCATTAGCTCATAAATGGAATTCCAAGTGTAACTTGGCTTTGGTTTATTCAAAACATCCTTAATTTCCGTTTCATCAGCGGGGCTGGCTTCATCGTTATAATCTTGTACATCTGCTTCGCCATCTTCATCTTCATCATCATCATCATCGTTGTCGTCATCATCGTCGTCATCATCTTCATCGTCATCATCATCATGGGTACTATTGCTGCTTTCGTCGTCCGAACGATGCTGTGGAGTCGACATATTGTGCCGGTCTGGATGTAGTTCATTCGACTATAAACGAAAAACAAAGGCAAAAGTCAACTATGCAAAAAAGTGCTGCAACTTGCACCCACATTCTCCCCGCCACTGAGAGAGTTCGTAGTTGCATCAACATCCGCAACCGTGTCGCGCACCGTTGAAGATGATGCATCAGGATCATTTTGATTTGTAGTCGATGGCTTCAATGGCACGGAATCGACCTCAGACTCTGACGAAGTATCGCAAATCCTGTTTTGACGATAATTGCGTAAACGATTGCGAAGCCGTCGCAAAGGAAGACTGGTGCTACCGGAAGTGGCGACGCAATTATCACCGGCAACTTCCTCTACACTGCCAACGTTGGATTCTGACACGCTCGATGCACCATTTTTCTCCACAGTTACATTACACTCCACGTCAAAGCCGGCGCCACCCCAATCTGTAACGAGTTCGACAAAGACGTCACCCGAATTACTTGCACCAGTGGATAAAGCTGTTTTTGGCACTTCTAGACTCGTTTCCTCTGTTCGTGTTTCCATTTTTTCCGCTTTGGAAAACATTCCACTATCAACGGTTTTGCTTGATGACTGCGCGGAGGAGGGATAATCACTAAAAATAAACACACAAGTAATCAATTGAATGCAGAACGCAAAAGCGTAGATAATTATCAGTACTTCTTACCTATCAGGATTTTTGTTTGCTCCTTTGTGACCAGGTTCCAAAGTATCCAAATCATTCTGTATCATCGAGTCTCCACTACAGACATTTTTTAACAACTGGAATACTTTTACTTTCGGGTCAGTTGCTTTTGCTTCACCTAGGTTTTCTTCTTCATTGTCCATACCGCAATTTGTTTTTTATTTCTAATAGGTGGTCACAATGCAGTACCTTTCAACCAAATCGTAGAATGGAAATATTTTATACTATTCATAGCAGATCGCTCTTTCTCAAAATGTCTTTTCTGAAACGCAGATACTGTCTAATTACATATATTATTCCTTTTCCTTCGACAATTTTCAGTGTGGAGTTTTCCGTCGCTCTGACAAACAATTTGTTATGTGTAACTTGCGATGTCTGTTTTTAGTTTTACTATCGATATATTTGTACGAGGTCTCTTGTGTTTCAACTTGACCATTGTCTCTTGTTTTTCAACTTGAGGGCTGTTCTGCAAATTTGTACTTTTATTTTTACTTATAGGAGAGGGTTAACGAAAGACAGTTATATTTCAATTTCAAACCAAATTTTCGACTAGAAATTTTTCATTGCAATGCTATTTATTGAATCTCTTCATATTCATGCAATTTGTCTCATTGCACATGTATGTATCACGGGTGAAATATTGCAGCTTTTATAAAAATATTTCCTACTTCTGGGCATACAGAAATACGAAGCAATTAAAAACGAACACTTAGAGATTAATTTCCTCTGCGTAATAATGACCCATTCTGGTCGGAAAAGAGAAAACTCTGAGATTTTGTTTTTTTATTCAAAAATAAATAATATAGAAGAAAAAATTATAATAGTGAGTCCAGAAGGAAATAGCCAATATTAAAATACATACCTAGACAGTTGGTATCATTGTCGTTGCGTTGGTAATCTGGAAATCACGGAATTTTTTTTCAACTGGGAAACTGAAAGTGGTCCGGGATACCAAGATTCATTGTGCATTTGATTTGATGGCGTCGCGTGAACGCTCTGTCCGCAGCCTTAGGCTATGTATTGAATTTTTTTCTCGTCATTAGGTCAAAATTCGCCGTCGCGTCGTATCACTTGTTGTCCGCCCCCCGGTATATGTCCTTACATATGTACATACTTAATGCAGAAGTTATGGAAGATTGCCGTTAAGCCAATTCTTGAATGTAGTAGCGTTTCATGTTATTATGGTACCCGGAGCGTAGTGCAGATTATCTCCCCTGCCAAAATAGCATGTATGTATGTATGTAGTTGTCTCTATGCCTACATCAGTGAACGTACGAGTATATGTACATACATGTACATACATGTACATGATTAAGGGGTAGGCCCACCTGCAAGGCCAGAAAATAGTGTATATTTTAGTATTTTTTTGGTCCAATCCCTGGCAGAATCATACTATCTAAAAGAGAAAGAAAGTGTTCGACCGTTTTAGAGAATTGTCTCAGGATCACTTTGGCAAAGATTCAGAAAATTCCCATTAATAAATCCATTAATAGCTGAATAGTTTTCCAGTTTTGGGACTCGTAAACTACCTGCTGTTTAAACATACGCCTTTAGCCGAGGTACATATGTCTAAGATCAGTTCGGAAAATCTCATGATTTGCTCCAGTATTTGCTTAATTTATATTTATCATTGGTTCAATCACAAATCGTTTGTTGGCTAAATATAATTATTTTTACATACATACATTGGCTTTAACATCATTAGCTCAGTATAAGTTTTCATGTCTGTATGTAATGTATGTAGCAATATATTTTTACATTGACCCTATGATAACAAAATTTTTTTTATCAATTTCTTGGCTCAGTGTACCCAATTACAACCAAAGCGGAAGTCAAGAATCAATATTGCGTGAATGTATGCCATAGCAAGGAACCGACTTGAGAGACATACAGAGTTGTATGGGGTAACCACAAACCACGTACCACATCCACATCCGTCGAGACACTTGAACTCGACTTTAAGAAACAGAATGGTAAAGGAACCAGCCCCGCGCGGGCCATAAGACCTATCCGAGCAACACCAGCGCGTAAGCAAATGAAAGAGAAACCGAGTTGGTGGTTGTACTTAACTGGTTTGTCCGCCCATTCGCTTCGGCATTGCGATACAAATCGGAGGTCTCCTCGGAGCGACGGCGACGGTGACGGTGACTTCGAACTGATTCCATTTTCAATTTCCGATTCAGTTTGTGGCAGAAGAGCACCAGCTGCAGTCAGAGCCGTTTTCGTTGTGGCTTTATTTAAGATACCGTTCAAAGACGAGATTCATAATACCGCTCGTAGGAAAAAACACGGTGACTTAAGCTCGTAAGTCGAAATAAGAACTACTTTTACCGTGCGGCAATCACAGAGTGGCCAACAACGCCCACTACAAACGGCACAACAGTTGCGCATGTGCAACTTTCGATTCAGTGAAATAAAAAAAGCATTCGTATGTACTCTACGTACATACTTCTCATTTGCTTGCTATCTCTTTTTCTCGCTGGTGATCTATATATTTTCTTCTTTTTGATGAAACTCAGGTGCTGCATAAAAAAATTGGACATTGTATTTTGTTAATTCGGTCAATTCCGGTTTGGCCAGGTATCTTCCGATGATTCTCTTCTGCTACTGCTGTGACTGCGGCTTAAGGTATCTTGTTTCTTAAATCTTTTCTCTATCGGTTTGTTTTTTTTTTGTTTTGTATTTTCTTAATTAGCCGCAAAGTGAAGCTTTTTGTTTGTACGAGTACTGGACATGCAAGCGAAATCTTTTTGGTTAGCTTCTAATATAGCAACTACATATGTATATCCGACACCAAAGAGTCGGTGGCAAAAGTATTCTTATATTTGTGTGTGGTTTAATTTCACTCCAAAAATCAGAATCGCTGTCGCAGTGTCCATTCCGAAGTCATGACTAACATAAACAGAGCTCATCATATGTGATGGCTCTTGAGAACAGTGTGAGGGAAGGCGCTGCAGTAAATTGTTCTGTGCGTTGGTTTTAGATTTTTAGATCGACCATTGCTTTTGCCGCAACATTGGCAATTAAAATTACAATTGGCGTTCAGAACGTACACATGCATTTACACAGGTTTGTGTGTGCACGCGTATCAGTATCATCAACGCAATTAAACAAGAATGCAAGCAGATACAATTTAATTAACGTTTCTCGACTGATTGAAAAACTAATATTGCACTGAATGGACACACGGCCATTTTCGTCTTGAGAGCCCGCATTGTTCTTGTTATTATGACATCCAGAATTAATTCCGCGTCTATGGCCCCCTCGAAAAAGATACACTTGTGGAATACAGAATATACCTTCTGAACATTAGCAGAGAGGTTGACGATAGTTTGGTCCCCATTGTTTTCCCTTTCAAATGTGTGCATACATTATCTTTTTTATACATTATATATTTCGCAGCCGTAAGCCTTACAAAATCAGTAAAGTGTGACATCACACTCTTAGAAATGGTAGGGCAAGGCAGACACTTTTTCCTCTGCCTCTTGGCGATTCTGCCCTTCGCGTGTTGGACTTCAGCGAAAACAGGTTAGTAATGGATACCTTGCCGAGGGTAGCTGCAGCTGGCTTCCGTCGAATTGCATTACTCATATTTTGTGGCAATTATCGTAGGACCCTCGCACAATAAACTGGTAGTGTGCTACATCTCGACTTGGGCCGTTTATCGTCCGGGACAAGGCGCCTACTCCATTGACAATTTTGATGCGAACCTATGCACTCATGCAATATACGCTTTTGCCGGCTTGGACATCACGCAATCGGCAATCAAAGCTTTAGGTAATTCTTCTGATGCATAAAAACATGCATATAAAATGCAAAGGAACATAGTTGCTTACTTTTCATAAAACCGCCTTTGTGGCGTTTTTTATAGATCCGTGGCAGGACCTGAAGGAGGATTATGGCAAGGGTGGTTTCGAGCGTTTGACAGCATTGAAACGTTCGTATCCACACATCAAGGTCAACTTGGCGATCGGAGGTTGGAATGAGGGCTCGAAGAACTACTCAATACTAGTGGCTGATGCCATACAGCGAGGCAGATTTGTGAAGCAAGTTACAAGCTATATACGCAAATACAACTTCGATGGCTTGGATCTCGACTGGGAGTATCCCACACAGCGCGGTGGAGCGCCGAAGGATCGAGAGAATTTCGTGGAGCTCACGAAGGAGCTACGCGAAGAGTTCGATAAGCATGGATTACTGCTAACATCGGCAATCGGTGCCGCCAAACACGTTATAGATCAGGCTTATGACGTGCGGCAAATTTCACGGTATTTGGACTTTTTGCACATCATGTGTTACGATTATCACGGCAGTTGGGACAAAATGATCGGTTACAATGCGCCGCTTGTCGCTGTCGATGGCGACGTGTTGAGCGTTGTGAGTATAGTATATCAAGCGCATCTACGCTAGTTGTAAGTGGATCTTCCCCAGCATTTATTTACGTTTACCCTCTGCAGCAATACACAATTGATTACCTAATTAAGTTGGGAGCTCCGCCTGAGAAGATTGTTTTAGGGTTGCCATTTTATGGACGAACTTTTCAAACGTCATTTGCGGGCAACATCGGAGATGTTGGCGACGGGATTGGTTTTCAGGGCCCATATACACGCGAGGACGGCTTCCTCGGATACAATGAAATATGTAGCATACTTAGTAACCAAACCGCCGGCTGGACCACAACCTGGGACGCGAAAACCTCTCAGGTGCTGGCACGCTCTGAACGCAACGTTTTCACAGGACTGGTCCAAGTGGTTACGTTTGATAACTCCCGCTCCATAGCAAACAAAGTCAGATTTGCACTGATGAGGAAATTGGCAGGCGTTATGATTTGGTCGGTGGACACTGACGACTTCATTGGCGACTGCAAGCCCGAAGTGAATGTCTATGTTGACTATATGGCTCCAAGGGGTGAAGCAGAACAACTCACTGCACCGAAGCGAACGAACTCAAACTATCCGCTGCTACGAACTATCAACGAAGCTGTTGTATTAGCGCTGGATGAAATCGAGAACTATCATCCCAACGCAGAGGTGCCCAATGTGCAGGAGAACGAGATACCTCATGGCAGTAGTGACGACCGCAGCAGCAATACCGCTGCTACAGGTGCCCTCAGCATGGCAAAGGGTTTATTGCTGCTGGCAAACGCTTTGTTACTTACAGCTCAGGCAATTTGTTAGAAAAAACTCGTTAGTTACTTATTATGTAAATTTTCCCAAAATTCGAAAGCACGTACATAGATAAGTATATACATATGTATGTTATACGGTAATGTACATAAGTCAATTACAAACAGTGTGAGTTTACAAACGAGTAGGAGCTGAGAAAAGTTGTAGTTTTTAAAAAAATGTTCAGGAAATTAAAATTACCTCAAAACAAATTGAAATTTTTGTTTCTTTGGTTCCATACAATTTTAGGGTTTTATATTTTGTGTGTTCTGCTTCTCATAACCAGACCCTTTTGTGGACTCTTTCTCTCCGCCGGCGGCAGATCTGGACAAGTCGTCTTCGTGATGCTGCCACCACCCGCTATGGGCATGAACCCGTGAACCCGGCGCTCCGGTTGCAACCGTCACAGAGAGCACATCACTCAATAACAGAGGCAAAAAACGAGACAAAAATAAGCAAACCTTAACGAAAACAATGCCTAAGACTATCGAAGGTGTTTCGAAAAAGAGAGTACATATAGTACTTTTACTCCTATTTTTATTATTATTATTAATAAATGTTACATATGACTTTGAGCCCAAAACATTAATACCAGAAAAAAAAACTGCAAAAAGAAAAAACCCGTTGAATTTAATTGATAGTTAAATTAAAATTGAATAAAACCAACTAAAAGAAAACTGCATTTAAAATATTATATTTAATGTTATTCACTAATACATTGTCAACTTGAATAATAAAGCCTTTTTCAGGAATTAACATGTATGCATTAATAACAATATAAATATGTATTCTTTTATGCGGCTGTTGTCGAGCGTCAAATAATCAAATATTTCTGCAAATCAATTAAAATATTTTCGACATAATCAGTTAACAAAACATTTGACCAACAATTTAGTGTCTAATTACTTTAAATATTTCAGTTATATGTTGCATGTACCATTTTATTCATGTGTGTATAAGGTATTATAATTATTATGAATTGTATGCAATTGCGCCCTTCCTATAATAACTAGTACAAATGTATATTTAAATCAGCTTTACATTTCACTTGATCCGCCGGTCTGTTTATATACAAATTTGATGATTCGATATGACTTTTGCAATCGCGAAATTAACGAAATAGAGAAACTGTTCTGGCGGCAGCACCAAAAATCACTTTCGTTTTATTTTGAACAACGAAATACAGGAAAAAGTAGCAAAAGTAGTTTGTTTTTGTTAAGTGCAAATCTGATTTATTAGTATTCTGCCAGAGCAACTGCTATACTTTGCTAACCTGCCAAAAGCGGGTGTTCGAATCCTTTTTGTGATATGTCATTTATTGCAGTAAATTTTTTTTTTATGGCTTAACGTTGCTCCCTGAACTTGATTATGTTGACCAAGGTGAGAAGACTTATTTGGCCAGTTCGAAAACTTAAAACTCCATCGCCAATTAGATATGTATATTGCAGTAAATGAAATTTTAAGAATAAATGTTTATATATTCATTTTTTTATTATTTTTCTTTGATATCGCTTTTCGTATGCATGTGTAACTTTTGAAACTATTTTTAAAATATGTAGTTACAATTTTCTTTAAAGAAATGACAGTGGATAAATGAAATTTCATTTTTTACGAAAACAACATTGCGGAAATAATTTTGGGCAATAACGTCGATGAGCGTCGTGGGGTAATCTAGAATCTAGACTCTAGATTCTAGAATATAATTTAAGTTTAAAATCCCAAAAAATTTATTATTTCCCAATTTTATTTGTTTATGCACCTGCCCCACCTTGGCAACGACCACGCCTGGAACCCTTCTTA
The DNA here is from genome assembly GCA_963457695.1 of Neria commutata. Taxonomy (NCBI): domain Eukaryota; kingdom Metazoa; phylum Arthropoda; class Insecta; order Diptera; family Micropezidae; genus Neria; species Neria commutata. Next base: position 16,472,560 of record OY735248.1, on the reverse strand, counting down.
CCATAGACCGAGTGAGCCATGTGCGGTTTATCCTCGACTTAGAAGCAGAAAATACAAACGAGACTATATATATGCATAACCACATTAATGTGTTAAATTATGTAAATAGCTATCAGGGCTCTTAAATACTTAAATATGAGTTACGGTTAAATATCGAGCCAAAAAGCTCCATATACTTATGTATTATTCAATGAGCGCGCTTAACTATTTTAATAAAATTATTTATTTTAAACTATATTAAGTCAGTTCGAGTTATCAGAGTTAAGGACGAATGGCGAGGAATTGTAAATTCGAATCAATATTATTTACTGATAGCGGATGGATTCGATAAAAAGAGACTGATGGACGGAAACGAAAAACACGTTTGGTGGGCTCCGTTAAATAAATCTTATCATAGTCAGTTATAAAATTGGAACCAATATTAAGATAAGATAATGTCTGACACAATGAAAACTGCTTTCGGTTAGGAGAATGACTGTATTTTTACAGATGTGTGTGTGGGTGCTTTGCGAGGCCTGTACATTTCACACACAAAACTTACACGAACACTTCGTCTCACAAGCGCATGCGATCGTTACCTCCGCCAGCCTCCTGCCAGGCGGCCACGGCACTGATTTCGGGCTGAGCTATGGCGACGGCCGCATCCAAGCGTTCCCGTGACATGGACTTTGGCTTCGATTTGAGAGGCGTAAGTTCGTGGCGTTTGCTCCCAGTCAAGTTGTTCGGTCGCGGAGCCGGCGGCTTGTGACTGCCGCGCATATTGGATGACGCGGTCGTATCATTTATTACTTCGTAATGCGCCTCATTCGGTGCGTTCAGAATCATATCACTTATGTTCTTTGTGGTGCGGCGATGTGCCTCGAGGCTTTGCGACTCGGAGGAGTAGGGCGGAAAAGAGGCGACGAAATTGGGTGGCGATGACGCATTGGCCGAGTTACTATCGCCAGCGGTCGCAGCGGCCACATTGGTGAAGTGTACCTGTGTAAATTGATTGCTGCTTGGCGTTGAGGGCGACAGATCAGTGAATTCAGTCTTGGCTTCCGATTCTACGGAGCACATGCTCTGACGGGAGATCTCCTTCTGCATGTGGTTACAAGAGAAAACGGCGGTAGCTTCGGTTTTTGAATGTGCAGGCGTTGTTCCGAGGTTTGGATTTGCTTCGTAGTCCCCAATTTGGGAGAGTTGAGGAAAGGGCAGACGGCTGCGTATGGAGTTCTCACGCTGTCCGAAGCGCTGAGCCAGATAGTCTTCTTGGCAACTGCTGTTATGGCTGCAACTACTGCTTTGATGATGGTGTTGAGGCACCATATGGGCTTGTTGCCCATGTTGTTGCGGCTGAATATGAATTCCTTGGTGGGTGTCCTCGTAGTAGTTGTCGTTCTTCACAGACATGTTGCAGCAGCTGCTAACATCCGCAAAGTAGACCTCGGACTCGCTGGGATCGCAGCCATCAAGTGCGTCGATGGCGCCATCTCCACACTCTATGTTGCTTTGGAATCCTGAGTTCTCAACACCACGCTTGTGCCGTGGCGTTTGTCCACCAGGCGTCTGTGCGTTTGTACTGTTGGCTTCTACCTCGGCGAGGCCAGCATTTACATGGGATTCGGGATGATGAGCGTCTACCACCGCATTATTCTCGATGTTGCACGCCGTCGCATTGACAAAGACCTGCTGCACATTAATGCGCTGCGCGGATTGTGAATTTGGTCCGATACTTTTCACCCCAGCTCCCGCTTCTACTCGTTTCTTCATCTTGCGTGTGGGCAGTGTATTGGAAGAGCGATCGCGTGCGCCGCCGCAATCGCTGTCCGAAGGTGTATTCTCATACCCGTCACCATTGCTTTTCAACTTAAAGGCGCTTGCGACTTGCCTTTTCGTGGAACTGCGACCAGTGGAGGTTTGTTGCACTGTGTAACTAGTAGCGCCGCCGGGCTGGGGTTCTGCAAATGCCGAACGATGATGGCTAATGCATTGCACCATATGATGCTCGCTGGCATTTGGAACGTTGCGAGTAGGCCCATCATTGTGGGAGCTGCTTGTGCTGTTGTTGTTGCCGGCGGTACATGCATTCGGCTGGATGTACTGGTAGTAGCGGGCTGGGCTATTGGGGTCGCTGTAAGGAGGCGGAGGACCCCAAACACCATAACCACCGGCGGGTACAATGTTGAATGGCTGCATGTGGTGTGTGACCGCCGCCGACGACTCCTCACCAACAACTACTCTCATATTTTCAGCTGCTGCTGCCGCTGAAGCTGATGCTGATGATGCCGCATTTGAAAACCCGTACTGCGAATCAGGGCTGGATGGAGTCTGATGAAAACGAGGATTTGTGCCGGGGGAGTTCCTTTGCCAAGGCATACGCGGCCAACTCCAACCGCTGGTAGCACGACTGCGTGAATTCGAGCCGCTATGGCCCCCAGCATCACCGCCGTGGCATTGTGCCATGGTGCTGAAGGGTGGGTCTTCACTTCCCGGGTTTGGTGAGTAAAAGTTTCCCGGCGGTTGACCCGTCCAGAATCGAGGCTCTCCATTCCCGTCATCCGCCACCCACGGATAAACGATAGGCGCTTGTCGATGGGCGTGGCATTGCTCGCAGCATCGACACACGCCAGCACCACGTGCGCTCGCTCCCATTACAGCTACATTCGGCGGCGGACCCTGCTGACTAGTATATAGGGAACGACAGCGCAGCTCCAGTTGCTCCCAGTACATTTTCTTACGCTCATGGCTGCAAAAACACAAATCTATAGGCATAAGCGACCACTCACTTAAGTGACGCCACAAACCTGAGCAACTGGTACACGAGCATGCAGCTGAATACAGCGATTAGGACTCCAGCGACTGAGAGCCCGAAAATTGCGCGTAGGCAGGAATATAGCGATCCATGTACCACGCCACAGTCCGACAGTGAATCGAACACCAGACGAACACCTTCTGAAAGCAATTGTACATTAGACAAAACGGCAACCAGCAACAGCCACCATAATACCTTTGTCCGCACGGTCTACTTGCGATTCCCCTATGTCCTCTTCCGAATAGCAAGTGCAAGTACGTGTCTTCTGGGCATACTCGCATTCGCGAAGAGCCTGCAAACGACTCATGTGCAGCACAGTCGTGGTAACAGTTACGAGGGCGCAAGTAAGCGCGGAAATCAGTCCGCATGCACCAGATAGCTTAATCTGAAAAGACATTGTCAGTCAGCTGCATTCATTTAGCGACCGAATCCAATTTTCGGGCAAAGTGTTCCTCACTTACTAAATAACTGTAGCGGTTCTTTCTCCTCGCCAAGCTCATGATGCACAAACCTGTTAAGATGAGCTGTAAAAGAACAGGGTTTCATATGTATATTAAAACGAGCTTCCGCAAGCCGGAGCGCCGTAGCGGGTCTTGATGGCGCTTACCAACGTGGCGGGCACGAATGTCGGCACAGTCTCGAAATTTCCAACCGTGATTGTGTACGAATGCAACAGGAAGTAAACGCCCAAAAAGAGTACGCCCAACAAGCAGGAGAATCCACCGCAAAGCAAGCACCAAACAACGTACTTCTTGATACCGCCAGCATGATGACGGCTGCCTGAAATTGTACCAAGTTCAAGTACGTTGATTAGCAGTATAAGGTTTAGATCCATTGTAAAGCATCTCGCATTAGAGGCATGGAATTCGCAGAGACGATGCTGGACTAACCCATCGCCACTGGCGGTGCGGCTATTCTGTGCGGATCTGCTTGTGGCATCCAAGAGCAAGGCGGTGGCACACTGTATTGTACAAACTGCATCACTGGATATCCGTGCATAGCTATATGGCTATGGAAAACGGCTGGGCAGCAAAAGCAAGACGACGATTTTTTAATATCACGATGCCACAGTTATAGTGGAAATTTGCTTGCAGACTTAAAAACGAAACGTGTTCTCAAGCCGCGGCGTCGATCGGATTTACTTTAGTTGACGCAATCCAATTAAACTCCAGCAATTTCTTCGATTTTCTTCCTCTGCTTTTGTATCTACATGCACATCTTGGCGATGCCAACTAAAAGTCCACATTAAAACACTACCTCGCATTAACCTCCCACACAGGATCCCACCCCACACTGCTCCAGAGTGCTGAAAGTTTGATGGGAAAGCTCTTACATCCCTAAAGCTTTCCTCCTAAGATATACTTCCCACCCTTCCTCTGAGCGAGCCACCGCCTCAACTCCCATCGCAGACACCCAACCAACTTTGCTCTGCTCTGCAATTTCTCATTTTCCCTCTATGGTACCCCACGGGCCCTGCGGAAGTGAGTTTCAATTAGTGCGCATGTCTCAAGTGGGAGATAGCCTTCTTTCTATACGGAAAAGTCAGCTGCTGCGGCCCCTCACATATCAACACAAAATAAATCATGAAAGTAACATTTTTGTGTGACTGCTTACCACTCGAGTTGATGGCAATATTTCTCGGCCTTGGCGGTAGTCTAGGCGGCAATGGGGGCCGATGATTATTGCCATCCACAAGCGCCATTCCATTGTTATCTTTAAGGCACGAGTTCAAGTCGTTGCCGCCGCCATCCCCGTCACCTTCGCCATCGCTGTAAATGTCTATCTGGCTGGAGTTGTATTTGGGATCGTCGTGCTTGTCCTGCAATACGTCGGACTCATGTGTGCACCAGGATCCTTTGCTGTGAACAGTAAAAATACAAACGGAACCGAGATCATTAGTTGCAGCTTGCAGTTCTTTAAATTATCCGTACTTACAATTTTTTATTTGCTTGTGATCCTTTTTTTTTCTTTATTATAGTGCTGTTGTTGTCCGATTCGCTGACCGTTATTTCATCGGCAGCAAGCATGACGTCAGCGGCATTGGCATGTCCCCTTTGTATACGTCTGGCCGCAGCAGCTCCACAAGTGCATTCCAGATCGCAGTCGCAACTGATGTTAAGCTTGGAATTGCCGAGGTTGTTAAGCGGTTTCTCTTCAACGAGCGCCTGATAGGAGTGGTTTAGAAGGGACTGCTCGGATTGGGCCTTCGTAGATCCCTGACTTCCTGCACCGGCGCCGATACTAGTACCAGCACTGCCACCCGCCTGCCGATGCACTATCACAGCCACTGACATTTGGCTATCGACGCTGCCCTGATGGGAGTGGCAAGGTTTCCCGTGTAGCTGCGACTTCTGCTGTGCCTGCGCCTGTGACTGTGGTTGTGAAGGCGGCTGGCTTTGCTGTCCGCCGCAGGAGCAATGACAATAGCAAGTGCTGCGGGTCGGGTGAGGTGATGATTTCGTCTGTTGGTTTATGTGTTCATAGTACGCAGCCGGATACGGATACTGTATGTAGTGGTACTGGTTTTGGCTGAGCGGGCAGGAGTAGCTCTCGGCGAAGCTGGCGCTTGACCTATATGAAGGCGCAAAGAGGGAGGCTCTTTGCTGCAAGTTCGGCTCTTCGGTTTCTATCGCTTGCAGCTCCGTTTGGCCAGTGGCGGTGCTTAAATCATTGGTGTTGAACGCGGAAGTGATACCACCACCCATTTGTGTGGAAGGCGTCGATGTACTTGCCAATTGATCACACTCCATTGCGAAAATTTGATTTGGAAGCCACCCTCACCCCCTTCTACCTGAACGGCAACACCAACGCCACTGCAGCAGCCGCTTATGGAATTCTTTTGGAACACAAACACCACATTGCGACAACGTGAAACCGGTTTGACCCTTCAACTCTATTGAAATATTTCACCTCACTGAGCCTTTGAATTGTTGCTCATATCTTTTTCAATCTCAATTAAACTATGTATTTGCAATATTTCAATATTTTGCAGTTTGTATTGATATCTGCGTATGGTATTGAATGCCGCAGTTGAGCAAAGGCAACAATAACAATTTTAAAGTGAAGCAGTTGAACAAAGCAATCCAAACAGAAGAGAAGTATGCGGTATGCGGCGTCTTTCTGCAACTGCGTTGGCAACTTAACCTGAGCAGCGCTCAAAAACGACTACTGATCGAGACGACTCGACTCATCGACTTCAATGGTGTTGGCGATGGCAATATGGCAATTTGCCCAGAGCCGTCAGCCTGCATTGAAACCAAACTGCGCTTAAAAGGAACCAGCTCACACGAATATGCGGAAATTTACCCAGAAAGAGTGCGCTCCCTGTTATTCTAAAGGAATTTCAATCAGAGTGTAAGAGCGGACATGGTTGCAATACTGTTTTAAATAAAATTTTAGAAGATATTCATCCGGCTTATAATTCAGTTAATTTAAGTGTATTAAGCAAACAGAATCAATCTGATGTACATACATACATACATACATTTTTGGTGCTATATTATTTATTTTGTTTATGAATGATATAACGGGTTGTTGTAAAAATGTAACGATGCATTTGTATAGAGATGATGAAGATCTTATGTGTAGATTCAATGAGAAGTTGAAATCAATTTTCCTATGAACACATAACATCCAATTCGACTTAAACACATCTCAAACAAAAGCTGTGTTCATATCTCACTGTCAACAAAATTTTGAAAATTATGTCTTTTTAGAACTTGATGGCAAAAAGATAAAAATTGTCAGTTGCGTAACAAACCTCGGTTAAAAATTTAACCCTAGATTAATGTGATCATCATATATTTTACATAGTAAATAAAAAGGATGCCGTGCCTAGAAGCTTCAGCCACATACATAATTCCCCGAGATACCAAAATGAAGTTGGTATGAAGCGGGATTTTACCAATTATGCCATATTGTGAGAATGTCATATATCTGGGAAATCAGATAGTATTGAATAATTGCTCGAGGTACATGTTCACAGAAATAAAATATGATCATATATTTTTATTCAGATTCTGGGGTGCAGTCGAATTACGTTTTGACACCGAGGCTGTTCTTTGCTAGTGTGTGTTAGTGTTAAAAGCAAAAGAAATGGTAAGTGCTTTAAATCGGTGGCGCTTCAATTTTTTAAATTACAAGTTTTTGTAGTAATTAATCAATTAATAAACATTAAATTTATGTCAGCTATATTTTATAAATATCTAAATTTATAATTAAATATTAAAAAACACTCAAACACATACATATGTGTGATTATATAATTTAAAAAATAGTCAATGCATTTTTTAAATAATCTTAGTTCTTTGATTCTTATATGTTGAGCCGTACTTTAAGAAGACATAGTAAGCACTTAACATTGGAAGGACTCTACCGAAGTGACTTAAATGTAGGAAAAACATGCATATGTGCATAACTATGCACATAAGACCCGTTTTTTTGTTGTTTTTGGAAATTTGAAATCGTTCTGGCGACTCAGGAACTCAAAGGAAGTGCTTAATTCAGTTTAAAAGTAACAGAAAGATTAGAACAAGCATCATTCTCCAAGATTTCGGTTTCTACTGAAGAGAAACACTACACTGTATCTAGCTCCTATTCACACTAGAGGCCTGCACTATACTACTGTACATACTGCATACTGTACGGTTACTCAGTATTCGAAGAATGAAACAATGAAATGAAATAATAGGAGCTATGCACGTTAGTTGTCTACTTGTCTACATACTTCTAAATTTAGAAATTTTTTCTTAATAGTACGTACAACAATTCCTCCTTTTTAATAATACGGAATAGAAACTTATTTCCTTCTGTTCAATAAAACGATTACATACATACATATGTACTTATGTATATTCGAATATTCAAACAGTGTGCACTAGTGTTCGAATACTTTTGTTCCCGTATGCCCGCTTCAAACGAAAATGAATAAAGGCCTTGTCACATAGAATCCGTTGCGTCCGTGAGAGCGTCGTTTTCAACTGACGGCGACGGACTGCCGGAGAGGGTCGGCACAATGAATACGCTGGCAGCGCATAGAAAATCAGCTGCCTCGTCTTCTGTATTAAAACATTTATATTGTTGCGCCAGCAGCAGAAACCCCAGCATTTTCCTTCAGAAGCTTCTTGCGGTACACCTGAGCCCATTTGTCATAAAGGCAAATGTACTGTTGTACTGTTTCTATTAATTGTTCTTCGAAACAATTGCTAATACAGAAAATTTCAATGAAATTGAAAAAATTCAACAGAAAATTGCAAGTCGGCAAAACAATAAAAACAATCAGCTGATATCTGTCAACGTTCTGCCGGACGGCAAAAGTTGAAAGTTGTTCAACTTTTTGCGTTGCGGCATCGCATCCGTTGCTTATGTGCCATGCTTCATATGATTTCATACATTTCAACTTTGCTGTCAGTTAAAAAATCGCTCTCACGGACGCAACGGATTCTATGTGACGAGGCCTTAAACATGGTACATACATCTGTCTTCTATCTTCTCTTCTCTTCGAAACTTCACGTATTCTAAGAGAGCAGCATTGACTGGTGCGCAAAGAGGAAGTCAAGTAAACTCTTTAAAAGCATGTGCATGTTTTCGAATAGCAAAAACGCAATGCGATGCTAACAAACAGGTATGCCGTTTTCGTAAGTTCTTGCGCTCCACGGGAGAGGCTCTCACGCATTCTATAGAAAATAACTTGGCGCAGGCATGCTTCCGCAGGTATTCCGAATAATAAATGGTCCCGAATAATTTAAATAATTTTATTTTATTTTATAAAATAACAATTGTAAGGGTTTAATACATTGATCCAGCGCGACGCATGGAGGTTTTTTCGGTAATTCGCCTCACACTCACCCCACTTTCTGTTTATGTTCTAACAGAGGCGAGCGTCTTCGTGCTCCAAAACGCGATATCTTCACTGCCTTCACTTTCTGCATTAAAAATCTAATGCTTATATCCTTATTAACAGTCAACACTATGCGCTAAGTTAAGAATTAGGCAAATAATTGAAACAGTCGAACGAGCATTCTTAAAATATTTTTGGCAAGTGTAAAAGTACAGGTGTACCCATCAAGTCCATTTGGCTAGAAGCTAAGAAGAAGAAGTAAAGAAATTACTTTGAAAGCCCTTAACTTAATATCTGAGCAATCAATTAGCGCAATAGAACAAGTGAACAAGTCATATCAGCAGCTTAACAAATTTAAAATGGACGCAATCTGTCGATTTGACTGGCTTGATGCCTCTTACTGGCAGCTGAGGCCGGAAGAGCAATTAGTCCTTATTTGAAGTTTCACAAGTTGTGGGCGTATTCGCATTTTCGTCTGCACCATCTTCGTCTTCGACACCGTAAATGCCACCAATTCCACTGCCACTCCACTCCGCGTTCTCGCTCTCGTCGAGGATGTGGGCCCAGTTCGCATTGAGTTTCACCACTTCAATGTCCTTGCGTAACTGCTGCAAAGCGGGATATGCCGCATCGAGATTGTCGCAGCTGCTTAATACTATCAGAATGTTCTCCAACTGATTGGCGTAAATGCGTACGCGCTCACAGTTTTGTCGTGCGATAGTCTGTGTTTGCGTCTCCCTCTGTTCGTATGAGGAAGTGCAAAGATCATAGTTTTCATAAAATAATAAATTAGACATAATCTGTTCAACATAAGAAAAGGAGTTGGTGCATTTACTTGTTGTGGCCACAGACCGCTCAGAAACTCGCGCACCCGTTGATCCTTGAGCTGGCCCTCGACGTGCCACATCTTCAGCAGATTAAGTATACCGACAATCTCGTCGTGCTCGCCGTCGTGCTCCACGGGCGAAAGCAATTGCATGGGGGGGAATTCAGTGGTGGGCGACAACTTTTTGTAGTTGCTGCAGAGCGTGCTCAGGTTGCAAATATCCTCAGTCAGACGCTGTTGATGGTGCGGGTGGATATTTTTATTGTTAATTATATACTATGTTTGGGTATTTGCCAGTATCAAAAAACTGAACCAATAATGGGCACATGATCGTGATTTCTCTTCTGTTACCATGAAAATTGATTTTTCTTTTGGCATGGGCATGAACCAATGTGAGTGATGGAAAAAAAAGAAGATGAGATGATGAGCAGCTTGTGATATGGTATAAATATGAGTGCAATCAATAGATATTAAAAAAATTACAGGTAACTACCAGCTATAAAAACAAAAAAGGTATTTGGTTAAAAATGCATTTCTTTATTTTTAGTTGTGAAATTAAAATCAAAGAAACATCGGTTTTAACAAGTGGCATTAAGTGACAAAATAATTAGAATAAGCCATCGAGAAACTACAAGTAAAATAAAAGTACAATAAGAGGAAAGTAATGGCAATTATATAAAATTTTTTGATTCTCTCGTACAGACAGGCAAGTGCTCTTACAAAACTAATGCCGAGAAGGAATGCCGCAATTGAAACTCAAAATGAATGCAAAAATGTTTGGTTTGAATGTACAAGAGCAGCACAAAGTGCAGAGTCTACACCGCCTGCCGTATACTTAGTGCAAGAGTGTTAAACCGGAAAAAACACAATTGCTTCATCTGTTCAGGACCTTACATCAATCTCATTTCGATGACGCTGCATTTCCGCCTTCGTATTGGAGAGGTCATTGTTCTTCAGCATCAACTCTTGCGTTGCGTCCATTAGGTCGTCCTGTAGTTTTATGTTCACATCTTCTAAGTCTTTCAGTTTCTCCAGCATGTCCTCCTTGTTCTGTTGTAATTTATTTCTATAGACGAAATACATTAAGCTTCGAACTCAAGCAAATTCAGGCGAATTCCCAATGAGCTTACTTGTCGACAATAAGCTGCTGTATACAGTTGTCATTGTCCATTTGTATGAGTCGCAACACCTTGAGCAGTTTTGTCACTAAGCTATCCACTTCGAGGACTTGATCCACCACCGCCTGCGCGGAACAGCAGTACTCCATCAGAGAAGGTATTTCAGCGACAGAGTCGTGACAGCTAACTTCCTCGCAAACGCTGTTATCATGCAAATGCTGGCCACTGCAACCACTGCAACTGTACGAATTAAATTAGCGACCATACATATAAATATAAAGCACTGCGCGCGCTTCGATGGCGCAGCGCTCTACTCACTTCAGGGGTGTCATCTGCTGCACATTCATGGCACCAACTTGCAACTCCATCTGTTGGCGATTCGATATTGCCTGCGACAAGTTGTGTAGAGACTCGTCACCTGTGGCCACAATTAACAGCTCCGAGGGTATCTCAATTTGCGGAATTACACCCGCACATGACGAGACCATATTGTGTGAATGTGAATCAGGCATGGTTACGTCCTCCAAAACATTATCCATCATAAGACAAGGCTCTGTTTCTGAGTCCAGCATTTCCGTCGAGTCGGAATCATCTAAGAATAATATAATCAATGGGTCAATTGAGAGTCAAAGGCCTGCATTGCATCGAGGATTTGATCACCTTCGTTTCTCGTCTGCTCATGAATGTTGTGGTGCTGATTATTGCTGTTTGTGTTGTTGGTGTTGCTGGGTTCGCTTGCGCCGTGAAGGCCGCCGAGACGTTTGTTGTTGCGTGCCAAGAACCTCTTACCCGCTGGCGCTGTGGCATGGCGTATTGCGCTAATTACAGCCGCAATAAACGATTGATTTCTTTGCGGTGACAAAGAACCATCACTCGACTCAGGCAGCAATTGGTGACGCGAGTGCGCATACGGATGCGAGAATGAAGATGCCGACGCCGAAGACACATCGAGCCCGTTCAAATTGGGCCGCTGCATCGCGCTGCCTTCATACTCATGCGACGCATCATCGCAATTTCCACTGCCACTATTCGTTTGAGTGTCGGACTGATAACCAATGTCCTGGAAGCAAGCATATCAGAATCAATTATGTCAGTGTCAATAATAGAAGAGCGAAAAGATATCAACAGTAGCGATCTATTCAATGATAATTCATAGCTTCAAATTACGATTATATCATACGCTGGACAAACTTTAGCATGCAAATTTCTCAAGCCTTTCCCAACTGCGGATACAAGCTATGCAGCAAATCACAACTAAAATGCATTTTGTACACGTTATATGGAAGCAAGGCAGGTGGACCCACCCAGAAGAGTAAGAGTCATTGTGGTGCGACACCATTACCGCCGGCATCCTTTCGCAATTCGAACATGGCAAAGGAAACAAAATATGTATGTCGAACATTAGTAAATTTAAGAACTGTTGGAAAGTATAATTCTAAACTTCATCAGCACTTCCAGGTGCTTTACAGATTACAGGCCACTCTTACTTTCGACAAATATCTCAAATCTGTGTCGGCAGATTTATGAGTATACGCGACAAACATTAACGTCACTCACCTCCAAATCTTGTTCGGAAATATTGTAGGAAGAAACCAGTTGCTCCACCAAACTGTCCAAGCGCGTGTGCAGGCCGGACAAAGCGATGGACGCGCCTGAAACCGATGAATTCTGTTGCGCCACGAGTTCCTTCGATTTAGCCTCCAGTGCTAGATACTTCGTTTGCAACATGCGATTCTCCTGCCTGCAAATGGAGATACAGTGTGAAATAGTAAATCGGTTTTACGCCTCAGCCTCCCCGTATTGCCACTAAGAAGCTACACACCTGCGCTGTTCGTTTAAGCGCACTAGATGCCTACACTCGTCCCGCAGCACTTTGACTTCCTCGTCTCGGCTGGCCAGTTGCTGGTTGGTCGTCTGATATTCTGTTTCGAGTTCCTTCAGTGCCTCGCACATAGCAGATTTCTCGTGCTGAAGGAAATCCTGCAGCTCATTCGACTCCTGCTCTATGGCGGCCTTCTCCTTCAGCAAGCACTCCTGCGCCGCCAGCGACCGCTCCATCTCCAGCTGCAGCGAGCGGCATAATTGCCGCAGATGACCGATCTCTTGCTGCCGCTCGATCAGCTCGTGCCCACTCAACTGTATTTGTGACTCGAGCATGAGCAGACTGTCGTGGCCACCGCCACTGTCATCGGAAGTGGGCGTGCCACTGCCTCCTCCACCCGCGATACGTGCCATCTCCAACATGCCAATGACACGCTCTGTATTTACATGCAGTTCGCGTTGCATGGTGAGCTTCTCTTCACGTTCTCGTTGCAGCTTCGCGCCTAGCTCATGCTCGCGCTGAGTCAACAGCCGCACTTCGTCACGCAGACGTTCCAACTCCCGCGCAGTCGGGTCATGTATATTCGCTTGGGTCTGCTGGTCTCTCAGCTCGGCCGCATCCACTGGTCGTCCAGCATTCCAACCGCCAGCGAACACTTTCTCGAGATCGTCGCACGTAAGAGCGGTCTGCACGCTCGTCTCGTGGTAAATGCGGGTTTTCGTCTGTAAGGATTTGCGTGCAGATGTGGACGCATTCTTGTTGACATTGCTGGCGTGAGGCAATATTTTCATTTGTGCCGGCGTTGAGGCGCCTCCTCCGTACGAATTGACTAGGTTCCTGCGTGAGCTCAACACAACCGATGATGTCATACGGGCGTCCCGCGAAATTGAGCTGCTCCGCGAATTGCGATCCGTCAGATCTTCCACGGACTTTTGCTTGCGTCGTCGCGGCAGTGTACTGTACGGATTAGAGCTGCTTGGTCTGACTTCCATCGATGCTAGCATGATGGAGCGCGTTTTCAACGATGCCAAATCGGGCGTTACCGATAAACCTCGCTTGGCGACCGCAGAGGTCGCGTATCCCGTCACGCTGGGCCAACGTCCGTCGTCGGACGGTGTGCCCGGCGTTCTTGCGCGGCTTAACGAGGGCGTACGCTGCACTAGGCGTTGCATGCTCATGGACTGGGTGCGGCTCAGCGCACTTGGCAACGAATCGGGAGGTTGTTTTGAGCTACGAGCTTGCGTAGTGCTGCGAATGTGGGCGGTCGCTGCTGTTGTGGCTGACATTTTGTCATTAGCAACTGGAATTTGCTTGGAGTCTCGCGCATGTGAAGTGGCTTGCTGACCAGGCCGCGGTAAGGATGCAGTTCGTTTAAGGGTGCTTACACGGGGACGCACTTGAAACATCCGCGTTGCATCCATTTTTCCCGTAACCACCGCCGCAGGTGTCTTGAAATCTAGAGAAAACAATTCATTATTTCTTTGAAAATCTCATGATCAGTTCGGGCTGTCTCTTATTGCCTTACCTCTTTGTTTAGCGCTTGTCCTAGTTGTCGGTGTGCTGGCACTGGGCACACCCGGCTCAAACATTGCCACCCTCTTTCGAACGCTGCTGCCTTTGGGCGTGACTGCAGTTAGCCCTGTCACCGAGGAACTCTCACTACCATTCTCGCTGCAGCAGTCGTATTTATTGCCCAGGCGTGAGCTCGATTCCAAGACACTGCTGATGACATCGATAGCGCCACCGCCCCCCGTTGGGCACATTTTCTGCTCGCAAAAATCCGAACCGCAACTTATCACACTAGAACCGCAGGACATGTTGATGCCGTGCACTGTGATGTGGTCGTCCCCTAGGCCCACACTGCTGCTCGTGTAGCCACCGCTGTTGCTGCTCAGAGCACGATGCAGCGTGACGTCGGCGTTCGAGATGTTGGCGGCCACATCCACACCGCTGTCGCTGCCCTCGAAATTAGGCTGCTTAGGTTGCTGCGACACGACCAACTCGCTCAAATCCAGCGAAGCAATTTTGTGGTTGAGCAATTCCTCGCAAACATCGAGCACTTGCATTCCCGCACAGGCATTTTCACTCAAATACGAGTGAGTGTTACCGAAATGTGTGTTCATTGGCTTATCCGATGTTTCGCAGCGCGTTTGTGTGTCGTCTTGACTAAATAATGTGGCGGACATTGTAGTGCTCTAATGGAGTGCGCTGGTGGCCAGTGCCGGCTCAGCGCATTTCCCTGTAATCAGCGAGAATAAAATATTTCAGTCTCGCATGAATTTCATTTAGAATGTAATCAAAAAGATATTATAAAAGATTGCAGATTTTGGCTAAAATTACAGAAGTTTATCTTGGCTACTAAATAAATGCAGTTGCATTTTCAAAGACAACCTAGTGTCCACTCGTCGCGGCGAAAGCGCAGCAATCTAGATTACGTTCGTAGACACACGCACCTCGGCGGATGCTTGGATTAAGATTGTCAGCAAAAATTTGAATTTTCAATCGCCATCCCGTCCCATCCAATGCGTAGACGTAACCGAAGTGGCGTCTATTTTCATCAGTATGGAAACTGAGACATTCAGAGCCGCTTATACGCTTCCATTTCTTGATATGTATTTTTGCCTATCCTTATACGTCCTTATAAGTCCTTTACTAAATAACATATGTATTATGTATGATATTTCTAAATGATTTCAACAATTTACGGTTTTCCATATTAATAATAATGTTTGAAGTCTAAAATCGCTTTGGGTGCGGTTAGCGTCATTTGTCATCAAAGAATAAGCGGATAACGCACTGCATGATTCTAAATATAACATAGATACGTTTTTCAATGCTTATAAGGTACTTAAATTCGAATTTAAATTGGATTAGACGCTTAAGAGCTAGACTTACGTAAAGTAACTATTTTAGAAGTTTTTACCTAGTGCTCCATTTAGGCTATCTGTTTCGTACCCCTAAAACCCAGAGCCGGTCTTGCTCAGTGGATAAGTGCACGGTCCCTGCTGCGTTGAGTCGCTGGTTCAAATTCCAGCCAACTCATATCATTAAATAAAAAAGAAGAAATGCGAGAAAGCTAGGCCTAAGCCTCGTTCGCGGGCTGTGTGCCAAGTATTTATTTATTTTAAAAAGTGTATTGATGGTATACTAATTTATGTCATAAGTGAAATAGCATTCCTACAAAAAAGTAGGTCACATCCTGCTCCTAACTCCCCGTTCTGGGTCTTCCGTTATGCGAAAATAGGCATCCTTTATAATGACGAGGGCTAATCAATTAAAAATATACTAACTTCTTAAGATGAGCACTCGAAAACACAAAACACTTGTCCTTGCATGTGATAGCCACGCAGATTTTATGAAAGCATCTTAGGCCGCATTATAACCGTTGAAGGTTTCGTGACGGCAGCTTGTTGAATTTCAAGAGGATTAGCGTGTTTCTCCTCGTCCCCCTTTGGTTGTTACACGTCAGCATAGTTCGTATTGAATACAGTGCTGTTAGCTTTTGAATTTCAAAATCCACAATAATTTGAAAAAAAATCGCGTTTTCCTCCAAAGAAAAGGCATTGCGTTTTTACTATACATACCAAAAAAAAAACCAAATTTGTTTTAAATTTTTGGTAAAAACAATTATCTTAACATAAACTGCATTACGTTTTTTCTTTTTATTGCCGTTGTATGCCAATATGGTCGAATTCAAAAATACAATTATAGACCTTAAATCGTATTACTTAGGAGCAACTTTCCACATAATATGGTAACATGTGTTTCAAAAGGCTGAGCAAATATTGGTATGAAAGTCGTTTTTGACCAGCCAGAAGCCAGAGGGCATTTCTAGTTTTCGTTGTAGAATTTATATTTTGCGGATGCTTGGCTTTGCTCCCGTTAACATGCTGTTGTACCTGTGGCCGAGATACTCGGGAGTTGCACACACACATGCACATACATACATGGAGTCCCTCAATCCACAAACGAAGCATTGCCTTGCCAATTTTGCCACTTGATTCAATTAAACCGAATTGAAAAGAAGCGGCAAGTGACGGTGAGAGGCGACGAGGGCAAGTAACCGATAAATCTGCCGGCGTGTCTAATGGCGGAAGAGAAAAGCGCAGTGGGGATTGCATGCGACGGCGGCTACGGCGACACCAGCAGCGTCAGTTTGCGCCCCGCACCTGTCTGCATGTAAATAAAGTACATATTGATACGCCACAAAGCGACGCACATTTACGATTTTCATTCACTCTCGCTCGGCTGACTCCAATGAGGAAATGCGCTTGCATTGGGTTTGGCATTTCACTAGCCGCCTTTATTTTACAATTTCCCTTTTATTTTGTATTTTGCGTTTGGTTGCTTGGACACATTGCATATTTCCTAAATGTCCACGCTCCGACGCAGCGCAGTGCAGCACAAACGCTCAATGCCGCAGCGGTGGTGGAAGCGCAAACGGCAGCGGGGTCGGATCAAATACACGCTTCCAAGTGCGGCAGCACTACTGACAGCCCACCCATTTATCCATCCGCTCATTCACAGCTGCAGCATATGTACGGCCACCGCAGAGTTATTGCATTGAGCCGAAGGAGCTGCCACATTGACACCGCATTCTGAATGCCGCGCTTGCATTATTGCATTTTAATTTGTGCCTTATGCATTCGTGTCTGTAACGATTGCTTTACTTTTTGCTCGTTGCCGGTGCATGTGACTGCATTCGCGATGACGATTTATTTGTTTTTCCTCGCACGCAGCCCCTCGTAATGAACTTCCTGAAGCAGTGCTAAACAGCAAAAATGCGTGATACAATGAAAAGAACATAGATGTATTGGAAATGCATGCACATGCGTTGCATCGTCATATTGACACAGATGTATACGTGGCAAATGGCCACATTAAAATGCGGATAACTACCCACTTGCAAATCATGACGTTTATGCCAGTCAGATTCTATGGAATTAAGTTAGAATTGCAGAAAAGCTTTTCTGGGCTCGGAAATCCTGTAAATGAGAGTGCAGACGAGAGAGTACCTGGGCTTCTCTCCTTATCAGAAGTTGCAGGGTTTTGTCAAAAAAATCTCTGCTGCAAAACATGAAAAGTATTAAATTAGTTCTAGTTTTTGCACGTTCCCATACTATCTGCAGTTTTTGTATTGTAAAACCGAAAAAAACAATTATTTTTATTTGAGCATAAAGATGCTTTACTCTCCCACGATTTTCAATATGTATGTATGTACATGTATGGTTTTGGTTTTAACTTCTGTAGTACATTTTTATGTTTCACGTTAAAAAAAATGTATGCACTAGTCAGCGATGTGTGCTGCTGGAATATGGTATATATGTATATTGAATGATTCGAGATCATATATATATCGAGGTATGCTAACTCTAAAAATTTAATTTTTTTTCATAAACACTGCCTTTGTGCAAAGTTGAAAATAGGGTTTATTTTATGGAATAAAATAAGGCCTATAGGAACACTAAACCTTCTCCTAGCTCAAACTCTGAGATAATAAAAATCGGCGAAAAGTTACGCCCACAATCTGCCCATACGTATGTATACATATCTCGATATTTTCGCGGTTGAATAGCTCGTATTTTTGAGTGTCATATACATACATACATACATATGTAACAATAAAGGTAATTTAGAAATAAGGCTGTTTCAAGAATCCTCGAAGGCTATTATTCAATTGAAAAATACATATGTATGTGTTAAAATCAGCTATGTACTTTGAATTGTTATTTTATTATATTCTAACCTTTTCACATGATGTTTCTAGGGAGCAGCAAACTACTACCCCATCACGGCAACAGTTGATTGTTTTTAGCCGACGTCATTGTTTACTATTCTTCTTCCTGCTGTAAACAACTGAAATTATTTTCTCTGCGTGTCGACGGTCGTAACGGCTTCTGCGACCTGCATCTTCTTCGGAGTCTTTGGTAATAGTTTTGAAATAGAGGAAAACATAGACAGAGCAGTTCTAGAATTCGAAATCTATTTTCGGAGTCGGCAGCTAATAGGGAAATAACCAAGTCCAGAAAAACTAAGCGCACACGCACACACACTTGGAAAAATTGATTCATGCACCAGAGAATTGCTGGATCACAGCAGCTGCTGTTACTGCAGCAGTGGGAATGCACAATCTGTATGTGAGCAAGCGGAACATGGACAAACAGACAGACAAACCAGTCGGCAAGCAGGCAAACAGACGTGCGGACGAGCGACCAAACAAGAAACATGTACTACAATACGAAACCAACACAAAACTACGAAGTCACACTCAAGTAAATATGACGACGACAATGCCGACGGTGCGCCTCATGCTCGTTGTCGTATGGACGCATATCAGCATTACTTGGTCAAATTTCTATTTTACTAAATTAAATTAAATGTGTTGTTACTGTGACTGCTCTTATTGTCTTCTGGAATGCACACAATGCTACGCTTTTCCTGATGTATGGTGGAAATGTAATCCTTCAGTGGGAATCCGATAAACCGTTTCGACTAGAGCAGCAGCATCTGTATTTATGTATGCGTGTGGCTGCCCGCAAAGTAGTTTGTTTCAATGGCAATGCCACAGCTGAGGGCACTTTCGTAAAATAATTCGTTATGCTTAGTGGATAGACGTCGATTATGTAGTTGTCTCCGAAGCCCAGGCAAACGTCTTCAAAGACGAGGTATGGGTACTGAAGCTACTAATTTTATAAATATTGATTGACTTAAAAGAATTTATACCTATAACAATTAATTATCAGAAAAATTAAGCACTAGCGACTGAGGCTTTCAGCTCTTTTATAGAAAATCTCGAGACAGATTACGAGTAGTGCGACTTGTTAGTATCTACTTCCTTAGATAAGATAATATTATATTGTATTTCCTTTTTTAATTTCTTGAAGTCAAAATTGATCTGGGAAACGCGAAACATTACGCGTACTTCTACACACCGGCTTTCCGCAGTACGCTCTCCATTCGAAATGCTAATTTATTTTTTTAACTTCAATGTCTCTTGCTAATTTTTTGTGGAGGCAAATACATATCACTAGGTATTAAGAAAATGGAGTTTGATCGAATGCTAATGCGTTATTTAGATTGGCAAATTTGCGCAAGTTTCTGCGTCGAACTTATTCCCAAACGTGTTTTGACATTGTTGTTATTATATACATATGTATGTACAATATTTCTCACACTCATGTGATTTTATCGTTAACTGCAGCATTAGTGTGCAAAATACTAATAAAAAAAAGCTGCATTGAGCGATAATTTATTTTGAAGATACAATACAACAAAAGCGAATGATAAAGAAAATATAAAAAAAACTTGTTTAATTTTGCATTTATCATTATTGCAACTCGAAAGTTGTGAGGAATGAAAACGAAGTAAATGTTCAGAATGAACTATCTACAAGTTAATTGATTAATCATTTATGATAAGATACACAATATGCACACACTTATCAAATGTCATAAGATCATTAAAGATAGCAGGGTGAGACACGCTGCGAGTTGCGAGTGGCAGGACCTATTTTTGGTGTACATATTAACAAGCATTATTTAGGAAAAAATTCTTGTGCCCTATGATATGACACTCATACATATATGCTTCACTTTCATAGCAATTGACTATACATTAATATTTCCAAAATCCCATATAAAGAGTTGCTCACGCCACCCCACTCCTCGCCAGTGCTCAGCCCTTCCTTCATAATAGACTCTGCCATTTAAATTGCTATCGGTTTATCTATAACTCGAAATGTGATGTGGAAGCTCGGCTCCTTGTCACCAAATGCCAGCCGCGAACAGCGAAGTAGGCGAGAGAACGCAAGAAGAAAATGTCAGAGGGTCTTCCCCTGCGTTGACTCGCCAGCTCGATTGCTTGCTTATTTTATAAGCTTTTTTTTTAGATCTATTGCTTTTGCCGTTGTTTACGCTGCGTTGTTGTTTTATTCGTGGACAAGTTTTTAAATGTTTAATCATTGACGAGGACCAAGGCGACAGCGGCAATATGGCAATGGCGAGATGATGCTCGTTTGGGTTTGGTAGCCGTTCAGGCATGTGGCACTATGTAGTAGCGAACAATGCGAACACTTTCGAAGCGGATTCGAAATGCATGGTATGAGTATGAATAGAAGAGGATAGAAGGGAATAGAAGAGGTGGTTGAAGAAGGTAGGAACAAATGCAGCAGCAGGAAGACAGCTGCAGCTTGCGCTTGCCTACATATGTACATACATACATAGAAAATTTAAGCCGAACCGCGATTCCCTACACTCTTATAACGTATAATATACCTTTCAAATCTGTGTGTGTCCTCCAGATCTCCGCTCACACTGTGCAAACTGGAAAAATCAATTTAAGTTTCACCGCACTGCAATTTCCACAACCCACAGGAAGACTGTAACACTTTAGCTCACTCGGGCGTTTTTACATTCTCCACTTTTCCCAAATTCAATTGTTATGCAAAACTTTGAAACTGGTTAGCAACTTCTCTTCGGTGTGTTTCATTTATAACTCTTGTATTGCAATGAAACTAATTAATTGAAAGATTAGTTTAATTCGATTGATGATTCGTTTTAAGACCCAGGTCCGACGTTTTCCTCTTCCGGTTTCATATCTAACACTTCTACACCCGACATTTGATGGAAACGCACTAAATCGGCGACAGAACTAAATAGCATAGCTTGAGTATCTGCTAATGTGTGTGTGAGGTGCTGCAGAAGGGAGAAAGTGAATGCTCTCATGTACATACAACGTTGCCAGATTTTTTTTCAAAAAACTGTAAATTCCCAAAAAAAAAACTATTTTCAACTTAAAAACTGTAACCTTCAAAAACAAAAAGATTTTTGTGAAATTACGGTTTTTTAATTTTATTAAACAAAAATAACACAAAACAATTCATTAAATTCATTAAATTCATTCAATACCGTTTTTTCGTCGAAACTTAAACAGTACATCACGACTTCGTTGACCAAAATACCAAAAAAAATCAATAAACGTATATATACATAATATTGTACATACATATATGATTTCTGTTTAACTTTCATTTAACTTATTTCTTAAAAATATTCACTTTATTAGGACACTTTTGGATTTGAGCCCTCGGTCATTTTGGAGCAGTGTCTTTAAACTAAAAAACTGAAAACCGCTGAAAACCCGCTATGTCAAAATCGGCGGTGAACGGTGGCAGTTTTTCGCACTAAAGAAAGTACTGTTCGCCATATTAGTACATACTGTTCCCCATATTAGTACATACTATTTACCTTGTAAAATTTGCATTATTAGTACCAATTTTTACATTTAGGTTTTTACATGTCCTTAAAAACCAAGCGCAAAATCTCCAAATTTGATTGCGCCAAGCCAAGCGCAACAGGAAAATATATATATAACCAAAAAGTTGTTTAAATCCCTTGTTCCACAAATATATGATTATATAATGTAATTTAAACAGGAACCACAGAAAATACCGCAATCTTTATGCATTTCTTTTAAATTTGAAAGAGAACAAACTCCGCATAAATACAAATTTTTATATATGTATATTTTATTTATAATTACAATACAATCGAGGCGTATCGGGGCTGGATCTTATTTCATTTCTGAGTGTGTCAACATAAACAAAATCATAGTTGTAAGTAATTCATGGGTATGGAAGAGCTCGCGGTGTCGGTCACGACGCACGACGAGTAGATTGAAGAACTTAGGTCAGATATAAGCGATGGTAGTCGTTCGCGCCAAACGCACAATTGCACTTGGGACACTTACGCTGACGAGTCTCGTAGCGCGTGCGCAAGCAGTCGTAACAAAAGACGTGGAAACACTTGGACAACACGGCATCCTTGCGCTTGACTTTGCACGAAGGACATGTCAGTGTCTCTTTGTACTCGCGTATCTCCTCCAGCATCACCTCATCAATGGTGGTGCCAGCCATTTCAATCTTCTTCATACGCTCTGCCTTGCGTTTGAACTGTGCCAATTCTTCTTGCAATCGCTTGGTTTTGTATGCTTCCGCTTCCAAAGAGCTTGTCTTTTCGGCTACCACTTGCTGCGCCTCCTTCATTTGTGAGTGGTACTTTTCCAAGTGCAACTTTAGATCGGCCGCTGACTGCGCTGACTCGATTGCCTTGCGCTTGTGCATCTCCATAGCTTGTTGGCGTAGAACTAATTCCTTCTCGATAGTGGCAACGGTGGCCTGCAAACTCCGTTCCTTCTCCTCCAGCTTACGCAGCACAATGTGCATCGCTTCGATTTGTGTATCGCGCGTAGCCATTTGATCTTCTAAAATTTGTTTCTCCTCGCGCAACAACTTGTGCATCTGGTTCGCCTTAATACGCTCGGACATCAGCTTAAAGTTTGCGTCGTCCTTTTCGCGTAGCTGCTGAATGAGTCGCGAATTCTGCTCCTGCATGTCCTCGAACGCCTGTCCAGTTACCTCCATTTCATTGAGAAGGGCTTCCTCTTCGTGGGAGCCGACAAAAGGGCGCACATAATTCGTGCCTGCTTGTCCACCCCATGTATTCTCTGCTGGCTTCTGACTAGCCACTTGCTTTTGTAGTTCATACTTTTGTTCTTCCAGCTGTTTGATTTTGCGAAGTGCCTCTTCATCAGCCAGCTTTTTTCGCTCCTCCCGCTTGCTTTCCTGCAGTTTTTTCAACTGCTGACGTAGTTCCTCCATCTCTGAACGCAACTTCTTCTCGGTAGCCATTAACTGGACTTTGTCCCGTTGATCCTTAGAAACGCCTTTGTACATATCGAGCAGCAGCTTCATTTCCTTTTGGTCATTTAACGCTTTCCTAAGTGAAAGGGACAATTAAATGAGTTTCAAGAAAAATCCAACTCATATATGAAAAGGCCACTCACTTCAACTGTACTTTTAGATCTCGAACCATTTCAGATTCAGCAATTTTAATTTCCTTAGCTTTCTGAGAGTCTTTGACATCTTTCTCGATCTTAACAGTCACACCTCCTGCGGCAATAGCTCCAACCCCTCCCGCGTTCCCAACACCGCTAGCACTAGTGGTTACAACGCCTTGGGTCTCCTTCTTTTCACCAACAGCAGAATTTCCACCGCCTGGCGACAACTTTTCCTGTTTAATGCCATCTTTCAGCTCCTTTAAACTATCTTCGTCTGCGTCGTCTTCATCTGCACAAAAAATTCCCGTTAATATATTAAGATACGTCCTTATGAAAGTTACTTTTTGTGTTTGCGGCGAGAGCTTCCTCTTTTGTGGCAGCCGCGCCTTCTCCTAAACCAGCATTTACCACAGCGGCAGTCCCACTCGCACCCGCAGCGCCCTCTTCTTTCACCACACCTGTGCCTTCTTGTTTTACATCATCGCCCGCAGTCGCCTGCTGCTTTGTACCCTCCATTTTAGCCAAAGCATCATCGAGCTCTTTGTGAAGCTACAAGTAAAAGTGATAAATAATGTGAAGGCTCAAGTCTATTCGGAGCAAATAAATACCTTGATGTTGTCAGCTGACGTATCTTTATACTTCCTTTTATACCGCTGCACCTCGCCTTTTAATTGCCCATTATGATTTTGCAGCGAAGTTATCAGATGTCGCATCTCGCGGTTGATTGGTGCTGTCTGCTCATTTGCCGCCATGTTCTGTTCGAACTCGATGCGCAGCGATTCATACTCCTTCCGTATTTGCGCAAGAACATCCTCCATCTGAATCATCTCGCCGCGTACTTTCTTTTGAGCAATCAGCTCCTCACTTTCCATCAGTTCAATTTGCCGCAAGTGCTGATTCTTGCTCGTCTGCAGTTGATTGCGCGTTTCGTCTAACATTGTTTTTATTTGCATGGACTCGTTGTAAAGTACAGAGAATTGCGACTGCAGGCACTTGTATTCGGTTGTTTCTACAATCACAGATTCCGGCAGTTGACGAATCTACAGAAAAGTACAAATATATCTCATAGTTAATAAACTGACAAATTAATACGACGACAGGTACGTACTATGTATCAACTAAATCTACAGTAGATTATCTACTTACATCCATTTTCAATTTTTCCACTTCCTTTAACGTCTCACGATGTGTCGCATGCAACTTATCTAGCTCCTGAAGGCGATTATTAGATAATTCGCGATATTCCTCTAGTTCCTTTTGCAAATCTTCAAAATGCTGACTATTCACATTAGACGGCGTTGGGCCCTTTAGTGAAGCTGCAGAGCTTTTGCTAGGATCACCGTGCATTTGGTGGTAGGCTTTCAATTTTTCGATCGCCTCGGCAAGATGATTCTCCAACTTATCGTTCCGGCAGTGAATCTTCTCCAAGTCATACTGCAACTCGTCAATTTGATTTTTCAGTTCAGCATTTTCTGTCTCCTTCGCAGTCAATGCGTCCTGGTATTCCTTCATCTTCAGAGACATTGTGTGGAACTTCTCATGAAGGGAAGTATTCAAATTCTGCAAATTTCGATTCTCCGTCATGATTTCGATATGGGTCAACTTGAGAGTTTCGTCAATCGATTGCGCGGAGCCAATACCACCGCTGTCAGTTCCATCATCTCCTTCAGTGCTGGCACTTCCACCAGCTACAGAAGCAACACCACTTG
The DNA here is from genome assembly GCA_963457695.1 of Neria commutata. Taxonomy (NCBI): domain Eukaryota; kingdom Metazoa; phylum Arthropoda; class Insecta; order Diptera; family Micropezidae; genus Neria; species Neria commutata. The sequence goes on along the minus strand of OY735248.1, from coordinate 16,447,616 downwards.
CACCGCCTTCCTTCAGTGCGACAGTAATCTTCTCATTACGCTGCATTATACGATCAATCACTTGAACAATCTTTGCAACGGCTCGTTTCGAAACCTGTACACGATTCGCTAATTTATCATCCAGCTCCTCTTTGTCCCAAGTAGATAGCTGAGTCAGAAATGAAGTAGTAACTTCGTTTTCATTTCGATTCTCAGACTCATCAGCAGTCTCTGCGTCAAACCGTTGCAACAGCACGCGTATATCTTCGTTTAATTGATTCCAGTATCGATTTACTACATTCAGGACGGCGTCATCCTGGGTTTGCCGCTTCTCTAATTGTTCGATGCGGTGTCGCAGCTCTGCCTCCGTTCGCATACGCTGTTCTATGCGCTGTGCTAGCTTTTTGTTTTGAAACTCCAAAACCTTAATGTCCATTTCTTCCAGCGTCGACACAGGTCCAATAAGGTGCGGCTCGAAATGCACTTTCTTGATGGGTGGTTGACCCAGATTTGTGCCGGTGCTTGACCCACCACCCCCACTTCCATCTTCCGCTACGCGCTTAGACATCTTTATTGCCTAGTAGTTACTGCTCCTGCTTGGTTATCCTAAATCCTAAAACCAAAGGATCTTAATATATTGATTTGTCCTCATTTACAGCGAAGTAGCTGGACATTGACAAAAAAACTTGATCTATAATTCCTTAAAGAAAGTTTGTTTAAATTGAAGCCACACATTTTTCGATACTTACAATAAACTCTTTTATTCAATGCAATTCGTTTTATCGTGAAAAATAAAAACGTATTATCACCTCACTGCAAATAAACTCAAGCTAAATTCCTAAATTGTCGAGCGAAACAGGAATTCACCATTTTGGTGAAAATGACGCTCAACCACCAGAAGTGTATCTAACCAATACTGTCACAAATTCTAGCAATAACCCAATTAACTTCTAACATCAAACAGCTGGACCTTTGCTTCCACGGACAGTGTACATGTGAGGCTAAAGCATCGTTCACATTCGACTTTGCTCGCTTTGCTTGACAGTTCGAGATTCAACAACAAAGCGTGAAAAGTAGAAGGTTTGCTACAATGAACGCTTTAACTTTGGATTTTACTGATATAATTGCAGTAGTAGTAGTTATGCTACTAATGTTTGAAATTCGCGAGTGTCTTAATTGAAAACGCAAGCGCACGAGAAAATAAAACCAACTGCAAGCGCACGAGAAAATGAAAAATATCACACAAAATTTCAACAACTGATTGTCAAAGCGCACAAAAGTTGAAAGTTGCCCAACATTTTGCTTCGCTTCGCTTTCTTCGCGTTATATTTAGCAAGTCTCATATAAAAGCATGTATTGAACTTATCTGTCAAAGCGAAATTCTGAAACAAAGCGAAGCAAAAGTCGAATGGTCGAATGTGAACGCTGCTTAAGAAAGTGTAATATTTTCGATCAGCTGATTCAGTTACATTTCTGTTCTGTGAACAACTGAACAGCACCGTGTTGAATATGAAATCGAGGTGGTGGGTTTTGCAAATGAAGCCGGACGAGACAGTTAGACTGTGCGTCTCTCTTACTCTGACAGAAGAGACACAACTACATTTTATAAATGCTGCCAGATGTTTAGTCTGAATTCCTACTATAATAAAGAAGCATAATCCGGGGCTGGACTCGCTGGTTCTGTAAATAAAAATGAAACTATATTGTATGCAATACAACTAGAGCCCGACCGAACCCGAAATTTTTGCCGAAATCGAGACCGAACCTTTCGAATATATATGCAAAAAAAGAAGAAGAATTTTAATGAAAAAAAATTTATACATTTTTAGGAAAAATACATTTTATTATAAAAAACAATTCATTTGAGGTATAAATACCTACATTAAGCATCTGATTTATGAAAAATCAATAAAAAGTATTATTAAAAAATTTAAATTTTGTTTAAAACTATACAATTCTTTCCTCAACTGTTCGGCTAAATTCTCGGCCTTTTGTAGCCGAGACCGAACTGGGACCGAACCCGAACCTTTTGGCCGAACTGTTCGGTAACCGATACCGAGACCGAGCGTTCGGTCGGGCTCTGAATACAACCTTTATAAAAATGGGCTGTTACAAATTCAATTACTCTTTTTTTCCATTTTAGTTTTAATTAATTTCTCTTTTATTTTTACTTGTTGGTGTAATTTAAGGATTATGCAAATTTTTTGTGTTTATCGTGAAGGGGATTTTAGATTGCTCTTCGTCAGGTCGTAATTTGCACAATGATGATAGAAACCGTCACAAAACGTTCTTCTTGGAATTCAATTGTTTTGGCTGGATCATTCGAATTTTTTGTGTTTGTTCCCTTTTCCATACATTTTTCTATTACTTTCACATTTTTTTATGTATATTTTACTTACTTAAATAAAATGAGGGACGCCAATCAGAGTACCTAAAAGTGGTGCCGCAGCTTTTCCGCGCTATAGAACAGTGGTTTTCTTTCGATCCCTACTTGGACCTAATTGCATACACATATTATGCATTTCATTTAAATGAAATTTAACGTATTTTTTTAATTTTCGCATGTACATGGCATGAAGGTGCATGCAAAGTAGAAAATTTAGAATGACTGATACTTTAGGGCCTGACGCATAGTCATGCAGTCGACCTCGTCAATCTTGATGCTATTCGCCTTAATGTTGATCTCCTCTTCCTGCATGATCTGCACGTGCAACAAATACCTCAGCGATGCCTTGTTCTCGTTGATCTTCTGCTGCAGCTTGCACATGGAGGCCTTGAGTGCGTTCAGCTCATGGTAAAGAGCGTCCTGCACGCTATCGCATGTCATCTCTAGGCCGGGACGGCGAGCACGATTGCTTAAACGCACCTGGCACAGTTGCAGCGACCGCTGTTTGTCGGCCATTTCCTTCTCCAGCAGCTGTATGTTACGCTGCACTTCTGTAATGTGATTCATGCAGTCGCTGTGCTTATTCTCCAAGCAGTGCTTGATATGCTTCATCTCGGCGATGCGTCGCTCGAAAGCCTCGTTGGTGCGGTCGGTCTGATTTTGCATATCCTCGCACACCTGCTTCAGCAGCAAATCGATGTAAGCGCGCAGTTGCGAGGCTGAATTCAGCTCCTTGCAATTGCTCTCTAGGTTGCGATAGGTCGTGTGTTCCCACTCGCTGTGTGTATACTGGCTGCGGATTACCAAGTGTCAATAATAGTTTTATCGATTACTGCGCTTCGACTAATGTTAAACTTACCACGGATGCCCCGAGAGATCCTGTCCACCACCTAAATCTCGTTGTGTATCACGGAGCGTTAAATTCTTCTCGTCTATCATCAAAGATCTGTCTTTCTGAGCCAAGTCCTTGTCCAATAAATACATGGTGGCTCGCAATTTGCGTATTTGCTCGGTGGACTCTTTGAGTGCCTTATCCATTAAGCACTGACAGCCTTTGATGACCTTAAGTTCCCGTCGAAGTTGTCTGTCCACTTCATCATCACACAAGTCGACGCCAATGCGACCTTCCCTAAGTATTAAGTTGCGTTGGCAAATGGATAAGGACTTCTCTTTAAGAAAGTCTATGGCATTAAGCACGCGATTGCGATAAGTTGATAACGCCTCATCCTCGAGCAGTGCGGTTTTTTTCTGCTTGTTAAGCTCGTCGCAGAGAAAACGAATTTCGCTGGCTCGTTCGCGCAAATGATGCTCCACCTCGCGTTGCCAATTCTTGGTGGTGTCATTGGTTTCGTCAACTACACGACGCGACTCACTAGAAGAATAATATGTAACAAGAAGTACATATATAAGTGATTGAAGACTGGAAGGCGAAGAATCGCTCCAAGGACGAGCCCCCACTCACTCCATGATTTGCTCAGCTAAGCGCTCCTGGTCGCAGGTGATGCGGAACTTCACCTTATTGTTGAATTCCCAATCCTCATCGGAGTACTTTGGTGGCAACTTAGCCAATGGGCCCAAATGCTTGCCCGTCAAGTGGAGGCCAGTTATACGGCGGCACTTCATGTTCTGGAGCATTTTAAAATGATGCGCTCTTGCGAAATCCTTTCTAAGATATATTAAATTCTAAATTGTAAGCTACGTCAAAATTTCGTAACGTATTTTTCTTACGCCGAGAAATATCTTACGTCTGCCTGCTAGCAAAAAAAACTAAGAATCCTGCAAATAATATCCAATCGAACAGTGTAGTTGCGTGTTTAAAAAAGAGGGCGGCAGAAGGCGGATATGCTTTACTTCACGCGGAAGTTAAATCGATCACTCGACCGTTGTTGCGTGCGGTTGCCTAGAGGATTACCCTGGATAGAGCTTTACTCTTTCCATTGTACTGTGTGGTGCTGGGCAAAATTACCGTGCGGGAATTACAGTTAGGTCTAAAGTACAACTGGAGTCAATGGGTGGCAACAGCACCAAGCACCGATTTTCGACTTGCGGTTGCAAATAAGTAAATACTAAGGCTAAGGTGCAAGCACGAGTCTTAATCTTTAAATGTATTTCTGAGTTTAGTTAGCAAACCATCAAGTTTGTATACATACACAAATACAACCCAGTATTTTCAGTGTTCCTCCCCCTTATTCCAGTTGCAATTACTTTCATTCTGACAAAATTGACAGAAATGCTATATCACAAGCTTTGATTACAAACTTACCTTATGATAAGCTTCACATAATTAGACATAATTCGCCTGAATGCGTAAGCAAATCCACATAGTACTACTTCGAAATTAAAAGTTTTAACCTCGCAATTTGGCCACACATATTGCTCTGTGCGTTGTGTCCTTGGTCCTGGCTACTATAAGTGCCACTAACATACACAAAACACAAAGGAAAACAATAATTTTCAATTTCGTTACTTAACTTTCTTTTGCGTACGTTTCTGCTTTACTTGCTGTTATTGTTGTTACCTTTTAACGGCACATCAAATACGTTGAACTCATATACTATACATACATATACATACATAGAAATATTTATCTTGATCTGCACCCTGCTCACCCATCCTTTTCACTTTTTTAGTTTAATCGCAATCACAATTTACTCCTTAATGCTTCTCTTAGATCTTCAGTTTGCCCTGGTCATAGAACCTTGTACTATGTATGTAAATTTATTAAATCTCCTAATTTGTTACCCAGCTTTGCTTTGCATCTCATCCGTCTGCACTCCCTGTGTGCCAAGGGCTTTCATTACTTCATTGTTGCTTCCTTTTTACGTATTACATAGTAAAAGAAAAGTTGTGTTCAATTGGATCTCATGAATATAAATCCTGTCATTAATTTATTACTTTGTAAATTTGTCTAGTAACTTGTTTAGGTCGCAAACAACCGAGAAAGGATAAACGCCCATTAATTATCTACAGTGGTAGGTCTTGCTCCCAGACGATACACTGCTCCCAATTTGATAATTTTTAATGTTTGTTTACTCTTTCACAATCTTACCCTTTTACCCTTTTTCTAATTACATATCTTATTAATAATTTCTTTACAACTATTTTAATGCTTTTTAGTTTTTCAGCATTGAGAAGATGCTAGCCAAAGCATTACTTTCTCTCCCTTTTTGAAATTATTTATTTGATATTTGGTTTTAACTTTCATAGCTATACATGCACGAAGTATTCTATTTCACAGCGAGTAAATGTGCTCGTCAGTGTGTGCATTTTGTGATTACAATGCAACGGAATTAGATTAACTAAACCATTTTTAGGTTTCAGGTTATATATGGTATTTTAGTGTAATTTATTTGAATTTAAATTGGCGTTTAACTTCTGCTTTCTTGTAGTTGTAGTTGTTTTTGCTTTAGAAGATGTGTACATATACATACATCCCATATGCATGTGTACGTGTGCATGTAGCATTTTCTTGAGAAACTAAAGGCAGTGGCATTTTATTTCATTCTTCTTTTAATTATTCCTATATCCAGCAGTTTCCGTTACAAAAAAATATGAAATAGTTCTCTTACAAATTAAATGTAGTTTTTTAATTTTATTTCGCTTTTCTATCTTCGCCTACTTAAAATAAGACATTTCTTATTGATTCTGCGGTTGCACTCTGCTTATAAAAAAAAATTGTTTTTACTTTTTTCCACTTAAAATTCAGTTCCAATTTTGTTTAAGTCCAATTGCTGGCGACAAGAGGTAGTGCTTATCTGCACTCACACTCACTTCTCTACGTCTTATTTGAGTGGTCAAAATGGCTCTCGAGCAAAGCTAACAAATTCGCACTTGTTCTTAATTTGTTTTTCTGCGTAAAAGCTCTTGCTGAACTCTTTCCTGTTGGTAGTCTTTTATGTAATAAAAAATAATTACTTTTGAGGTATTTTAAATGTATGTGTTATGTTCGTTTCACTTACAATTTGAGTTTTCTTTCATGTTTGCTTGTATGTAAGTAGTTATGTGTGTTTGTTGTTTAGCACCCTTTGATTATTTCGGAATTCTCGTTTTTGTTATTTTTATTTCATTGTTGTTTCAAGTATTGTTACAGATAATGTACAAACATATAAAAGAGTAAAAGTATATCATTGCAAATAGTAAGAAACCGAGATTGTGCAAAACTCTACAAAAACCAATCTAAGCTTTCGATATAAATACAAATAAGGGTTCAAGCATTTATCTGTGCATCGGCAAGTATATTCGTTTTTTCTATTGCCATATAAAAGGAGGCTGATTGGATTCCTATTGTTTGAGGCTTCGGAGGCTTCGGAGGCTTGGCAGCATTTAGCTTCTCGATATTTAACTACTTGGTACATACATACATTTGGACACTAATGCTACGTAAGAAATGCCTTATTTTGTGACATTCGGTACCGCATCATAACTGCGTAATTTCTTCTTACAAATTTCCTTCCACGAAATTTATAAAGGTTTTCTAATTGCCACTGTCATTAGGGCGTTATTTTAAATAATAATAACTTTAAAAAAAATTACACTTGTTTTGTTAAATCATACAATCAAAGAAATAATCGTTTTTTACTGTAACAAATGGGAAACAAAAGGATATCATCATCGTCTTACTATATATGTATTAACCCACAATTACTTCACATACATTATGGATGTTATTATAAAGTTACTACTGGCTCCTAGCTAGTTCCCATCGCCAGACTTAAATTACACAAACTTTATTTTATCTTTTCCTTCCTGTCTTTCGACTCAATCATTGCATATGTTAACAGTTAATTTTAAGATTTTTCGTTTATACCAAAAACTTATAGCAGGTAAAAGAGGGTTAAGCAGTTCATCTGTACAACGTATTTTTTTCACTTTTGTTTTTTTCTTATACATCTAGTAAATAATAGTTTTATTAAAATAACAAAGAACTTTATAGTAAATTTATGCATATACAGTAAGATGTGAAGAGCTATTTCCAAAATGTTGAATTTCCTATGTTTTTGCGTAGTAAACCGTGTCCAATTATCGAGCGGACACTCCCTGCGATATCTGCATATGATCGATGACAATCGATCGATCTTGGCGATGGTGACAGCGATTTAGTAATAGTATAATTACTAGATGTAATAGCAATATTAATTGTAGTAGTAGTAGATGTGGTAGCAGTTTTTGCCGTTGTTGTAGTTGTAGCTTATTAGGTGTGTGGACCTCTTTTCTCTCTTTTGCCATTGTCATCGCCATTTCCTTTGTCAGTGTAATCGTTGCCATCGCCGCTGCGCCGCGCGTACTATACGATGGGTAAACCTTGCACATCCATCATTTCATCCTGCGGCGATGGGCGTGGCGGAAATGGCTGTAGATGTGGCGGTGTAGCACGCGCGTACATGCCCCTCTGCGCAGCGAATTGTAATCGATAGGAACCGTCGGGGTGTTGTCGCGGCGTGCGACGTGGAGATCGGGCTGTCATGCGGTTGGCACGCTGTATATCCTCCAGAATAGATGGTGCTACGTAGGTGAAACCCTGCAAATGACACAGATTTTATCGGTTCATATCAAAGAAGCGAGGAATCAGATGTTCTCTACAACGCATTTGCAACCAACTAATCTCAAATACGGCAGAATAGCAGAAGTCGTTTTCTGAATGCCTTTCCCCACACTTACACGCACACACTGATTCAATTGTAGTACCCTATGCCTGGGAATTTATGGACTCTGTCGCTTCAAATGACAGCGGGCACTTCAGTTTAGACGTTGAGCGTGCAGTTCAATGGCTCAACTGCTTGCCTGCGGATCTCCTATTTTGCGTTGGCGCGCTTTTGCTTATTGGCTTGCTGGCTGACTGTGTGTACTTTCGCAATATAAAAACACACACATAGCAAGTTGTGCTCTTACGGCAACGGCGACTGCAACTGTTCGGCAGCATGGCATATATCACACGAAGCAGGTATCTGGTTTGATTACCTCTCCAATCGTTGTATGTGTTTGCATTTTCGCAATATGCACGCTGCGTACTTTAACTGCGGGCTCTGAGAGCTGCTGCAACTTGACCGTGATATGCATTTCATGCGATAGCAAAACCATTTCAGACGCATGCGCGGACGGACAGAGTTCGCTGTTGGAAATTTAATTTCTTCAAATATTGTCACTTAGAGTTATGTAAAGCGCAGCAATTACTATGGAACAAGCACCATTGCATAATTTCATTTCATGTTTTGACACGCTGCTGTACAACAATAAGCAAAACGCCAATTAAACATTTCTCATGTGGCCAAGTGGCTTAAACATAATTCGCATCAGCTATTAGGTATCAGGTGGGTACTTGTCGTGCGACTTACATGCACATAAGCCACGTCGTAAACGTCAACATCGTAACTCCCCGCCTAAGTACAGTGCAGATACGAGGGACTATATCGCCGTACCGCTCTGCTTACTACATGTGAGTACTATGATATAAAATTGGATTGATAAAATTTCGCTCGACTAACCGAAGGTCACAAACAAAATTCATAAGTACATGCTTCACAAAAAATTTGGTTGACTGAACTTCTAACTAAGCACAAGTCTGCGGGTGAGCGCCGACAGCATGAGTCACCCATCGATCCATATTGCGCTCAGAGTTCGGTCAAACAGAGGCAAGCTCGAAAGTGTCCATCTCTGGCGAGAACGAGTTCTTCGCAGTATTTCGGCCAGTAGCACCCGCGGCAGCACTTTTATTTCCTTTGCTCGAAGCCAAAGTGAACCACAAATACCAGTGGACGTAACTGTTTTATGGCAAGCCGAGCCGATCTTCAGTCTGCACAGCACGCTCAAAGTGTTCGGATCGTTGGTCACGGCACAACGGATTTCAAAAGCAGCCGTTTCATTTGTGCGAGTGGAGCACACACAACAAAAACATATAAAAAGAAAATAAAGCTACGCTCAGAAAACAAACAGAAACAGCTCGAACCAAGCACGCAAAACAGCAGAAAGAGAGAAGCAAAGCAAATAACGAAAAAACAAAACAGAAACGTAAAATAAACGAAGAAGAAAAGAAATATGTGAAGACAGAGCCAAGCCTTGCCCCAGACCTCCAAAAAAGTGGAATTTGAATTTCACTTAAAAACGCTCTGCAGCAGCGCGAGCAGAAATAAAACTGACGTTAAGTTTAACAAGTAAAAAGCAAGCTCAAGAAGAGAAGATTCCTTCTTTCGGCGTGCCTTGGTGAGGCAGTCTGCGTTTCCGTTTGCGCATGCGAAGCACCAGATTATATTTAGAAGTAAAAGTAGCGACCGCACACAAAGGGAAAGAGCGAAACACGGAAAGCAAACGGAGTCTTGCTGTTGCTGCGTCTAGTGCTGCTGCGATTTCCAACGATAAGCAGCTAGCCTGCAGAGCAGGCGCGTTCTGCCCACGTAATTGGCACACTTGGGAATCTACGGTTGTTTTCCGCTACGCTGCTGACAAGCAATTGCAGTGTGCAGTGCTTGAGAGTCAGTGTGCAGGAGATCAACAGATAGTCTCATCTTTTGGGCACATGTGCGAACAGACACCACTTTTGCGTGCTTTGGAATGTATTTGAAGTTAGGCCGCGATTGCTGCTACTACGTTCATTGACAGGGCAGAGACCACAACCGCAGTTGCGATTGCATAACCGCTTTGCAGAAATCTTCCGGCGATTATATCGCTAGCAAGTCGCAGTCGCGTCATACCAACTCGTTGAAAATACTGTACGCTCTGCTCTGTTTGCATAGAGAACAAATCTAGTGGTACTGTGCAGCAACACTCCAATAAGAAGCGGAGCAGTGCCGTGCTGCGCAACATGTGGCGCCTCTGCTTACTTTTGTTACTTGCAGCAGCACAAGCAGCGCGGCTCGTGACACATGTCGATGCATTAACGACGCTCGTCGCCGGCCCCATTCCTTTCGCTGTAGGAGCAGCTACACGAGCACCTACCACACCAAGCAGCGGACCAGCGAAACTGCCGTCGACATCAACAACTTTTCTTGGCAGCACCAGCAGCAGCAAAAGCAATGAAGTCGAACATGCCAACGTTAGCGGCGGTGGCAGTGCAGGTGCTGGCAGCAGCACTCGGAACGATGCAACTGGTGCATTTTCCACACTAAATAAAGAAGTAGGTATGGTATGGTATCAATCGGCAACAAATTTTGTAGACTTTTTATTCTTCGCCATGCCAAGCTGCAAACGTTTTAAATTGTGGTTAAACTGGTCACTTTAGTTGAACAGCTAGCAACTTGTAACTAGCTGTAACATGCGCCGCAGTCTAGAGCAATCAAAATGTGCAACTTTGCTGGAGAGAAAAGTAAAACTTTCCAAAGCGTTTATTAAAGAAAATCGAAATAAAAATAAGTACGCGTGTAAACAAATTATGCATGCATTTATCTAAATTTATAAAATGAGTTTCGAGATTGAGCGCTGCTTTTTCGAACGCACTCATATGTAAATTCAAAACATATATCACTCGGATAGATGTTTAACTTTGTGTGGTGATAATTACAGGAGCGATGTGTAAACTTGCAATACACGCACATAAAAAGCAGCTCTTATGTCTATTAAGAGGCGAAGATCGAACTGCGAAGGGTTGGAAGATAGTCTGGCTGGATGTGAAAAGTTTCGCCGGCAACTGACAAAGAACCTAAATGTTTACAACCGTATCTCCCTATTTTTAGTTGACCACTTGATTAAGCAATGGGCGCCTGTAGTGTGGCTTGCGCCTGAGGAGAAGTTTTTGCCGCTTGGCGTGGAGGAGTTCTTGAACCATGTGCATCCCATGGACAAAGGCAAAACATTTATACCGGGCATGCCGATTGGCGACGACTCCAGAAAGGCCTACTTGGTGACAAACACAGAAGTCGACGAGCTGTTGCAGAACGAAAGTTCGTTCCTGTACGGCCGTAATCCAAACGAGTCGCCAGTGCCAATTTACGCAGTGGTCAAGCTGTGCCATGATGACTGTGGTGGTGTTTCGGGCGGACAACAAAAGGAAGCTGCTGCTCCGCCAACATCACAGGTACTGCAGCGGCAGACATCATCAGCAGATCAAATTCACCTGCACAATATGGTTGGAACCAGAACCAGAGGTTCCTACATACCCATCTCAATAAATTCGCAGGAAGATCGCAATGACACTGTAAGGCGATCCTCCCGTCTGTATCCGGTATTTAAAAGATTGAGACGTGATGCCCTCCTGGCAGCCACATCGGCCGCTGAGTACAAGCCTCCGCAAGTACCTCTGAATGTTGTCGCAAAGCAGATTCAGCCAAACTACGAATTAGTCATGGGTGAAAGGAGTGTTTCAGGAGCAGGCGGCGTTGGCTACGAGGGGGTAACGGTACCAAATGAGACCAGCGTCAACAATTTCATAGCCAATTTAGTGGATAACGTCAAGTTCAGCGTTCCTGACGGCGAGCTGGACAACAACATTAACTTCGAGAGCAGTTTCAACGAACCCATTCCAATAGTTGCGGCGACTTCCACCGAGGGCCAGAAGATGCCCTCATTCCATGTTACATATTGGATGTTCTATCCGTATAGTCAGGTTTGTACAGCGCCCTAACCCGATGCGACAAATCATGCAATGAGACAGCATCTTCTCCTACTCCGATTTGGCATTTAGGGAAAAACTATGTGCACACTAAGCCTCGGTCCACTGGGCAGTATACCCTTTCCGGCAGTATATGGCTTTTGCATAGGACGTCGGAGAGACATAGGCAGTCATATAGGTGATTGGGAGCACATGAGTCTTTTCTTCGACGGCTCCACGGAACCAACCGCCATGTACGTCTCGGCACACGACGCTGGCGCTTACTACACCTACAACCATCTGACAGGGTCTTTTGAATTCAAGAAACAGGAGACACGCAAGGGCATTCTGCAGAGACCAAACTTCCCAAAAACTGTCACCACATTTAACAACCACCCGGTTCTTTTTGCTGCTAAGGTACATTTTTCGTTTATGCAAATGTCACTGGATGGGTTTACAGTAATATTTTAGGGCTCCCACGGACTGTGGACAGCACCGGGCAAACACCGCTTCGTCAAAGTGGCTCGGCTTTATGATATAAATGGTTTCGGCACGCCGTGGAACACTTGGAAAACAGTTGACATCACATACGAAAATATAAAATCATACGGTGAGTCTCGAAGCACCTTGCTTTATTTCGAGATAACATTAAGAATTTCAGGTCGCTCGCTGATGCACACTTGGCTGTCCTTCAAAGGCAAATGGGGTAATCCTAAGAACAAATGTCATCCGTTCCGCCGTATCGGCTTGAATTTCTGCGAGTACACAGACGGACCAACAGGAATACCGCTAAAGGAGCCACACTTTGAATGCGGTGCTGCTACATATCGTTGACAATTATCAATTAGCAGTTAGTTTGTAGCTCGACATGCATACATACATACATACACACATATGTACATCCATGCATACACACACGCATACATACATACAAACACACACACATACATACAAACATACATACATATTAAGATTGATTATTTATTGACATTCGTAATTTTATTGATTAACATAAAATAAACGTCATTTAAGGTACCAAAAATCTAAACTCACGAATTCCTGGTCTACTGAGCCAATTTAACTTCCTTCTCTATTAATTTCAATAACCCTGCAGATGAAAATTCCGACCCCACATCATCGCTAGCTACAGTACTATGAAATGTTAGTTTCAATTGCAGGGGCTACTTACTTGGAAAACTAAATTGGCACTCTCACTAAGCGTTGAATCATCTGGTGAGTCTACTGGTATTTGTCGTGTAAAACGTGTGTCGAATTGTGAAACGTCATCCTCACTTCGCTATAAAAATGTGCAATTGTCTTTATTACTGAGCGGCAGGTCTTCTCATTTCGTTTGTCAGCTTACCAATACTGGTTTTATGGGTGGCTCTAAGCGCCTAGCAACTACGTCATCCCAATTGACGTGTTGAAAGAAAGGATGCGACTGAACTGCGGCTGCGTCTTCTGGACCACTTCCCAATCTTTGTGGCTCTTGGCGTTTCATAAGACGGCGTATTAAATCTCTGGCTTCGGGTGAGAGGTAGGGTGGCAAATTGAGTTTTGCTTTCAAAATCGTTTCAATTGTTTTCTTCCGATTTTCGGCTGTAAAAGGAGGCTGTAATTGTGGGATTCGGTTTGAGTATGTTACACTAAAGCTTATATATTTCGCTTTACTTACCACACCCGTCATCATGTCAAATGAAAGTGCTCCTAGCGACCACCAATCCACTGCTTTACCATGGCCGCTTCTGGTTAAAATTTCTGGAGCCCTTTACCGAAAATTATAATGATAAATAATAAGTCAATGCACTGTAAATTAATAGTCTGGAAGAAGGAACACTACTAACATGTATTCAATTGTACCACAAAATGTATGGGTGACAATGCCCTCCTGGATGTGTTCCTTGCATAAACCAAAATCGGTAAGTTTTACATGTCCTTGTGCATCCAATAAAATATTCTCTGGTTTAAGGTCGCGATAAATAATGCCCAACTTGTGTAAGTGACCCAACGCCAATATTATTTCACACAAATAGAAACTGGAAAGAGTTTTGCAGTTTTGGATTGGTGTCCTATCAAACGATGGGTAAATGCACATTACCATGTTGTGTCTTCCAAAAAAATCCCCTCCCGCTCTAAATGCATAAACAATTCGCCGCCACTCAAATATTCCAAAATCAAGTATAATTTGCCGTCAGTTTGGAAGGCATAGTTGAGCTCCACGATGAAAGGATGCTACAGAAGACAATTTATGGAATTATATAAACATCAAATCAAGTATACCACAATCTACAAACTTTAACAGCTTCCAAAATATTTCGCTCGGCTCGAGTGTGAGCTGTGTCCTTTTGGTTTGTGACGATTGATGCTTTCTTAAGCACCTTCATTGCGAAATATTTATTCGCATCACGGCCAGCTGTTTTGCGCACCTAAAACAAAAACGACACAATCCCTTCAACGTGCTTGTTCAACAATGGACGCTCGTACGGTTACCTGAAAGACTTTGCCATAGCCACCTTTACCAAGCACTTTCTTCAGTTCAAAATCTTTGGGCCCTAACTTTATTTTTCCGGGATTCACATTTTCCTCTGATAACTGTATAGTCTCTTGACCTTCGGCTCTGCAGAATTATGGATTTTATATTAGTAATTCATTCATAATAAATTATGGAAAAGTCTGTATATCACTTTGCACACATGCATGGCAGATGTTTGGGTTCACACATGCTGAGATCGAGATTGTCGGAGATAAAAAGTGGTGCACACATGCATCTAATCTCGGCGATAATCGCCTGTCATAAGTCATATGTACATGGATTAAAGAGATTTCAGGCTTTCAGATATGCTCTTTGTTTTTGTTTTTAAAAAATGTACATCGATGTAATTATTAATGAGTTCGTATATGTACTCCTGAAACTAAAGAAAGATCAAATATCTGTGGACACCATCAAAAAAGCTTCCGAATTTACGGCGATTTATCTCACGCCGTATTCTGAGAGCATTAACGCATTTATTCCCTTAATTAAATACTCCGTCGTTCCATGGCCATGCGATGTCTTGTGAAAATGTTTATGAACCCTGTACTCTACACGTGCATTGATCTTCGGAGGTTAATCCATGTGTAAAGTATTTATATCTTGTATTGCATTACTCACTCTTGTTGTATGTTTATGCTCAACTCCGGTTCCAGGTCAACCTGAAAAATATCAATTTTATGTTACAACATTCGGGAAGCATAAAGCATTGGGAGCTTATTATTAAAATGTGAGCAAGATTAAACCAAAACTCAAGTTATGTCTGAAATCAACGAATGTCACAATGTCTCTTCGACGAATAGCACTCTTCTCACTCTCGATCGTTCGCTCCTCACAAAGGCAAGCAGCGTTAATGCAAGAATTTCTTCTCTTTTTGATCATTGATGACAACGGACAGAAATAGAAATCGGAACAATGCCAATTCTTTGATGATGCTACTACACTAAGATTTTCCGTATGCTTTATGAGCGTGGTGAGGACGGACATTGAACGCAGTCTCTATTATTAGGCAACAGTGCTTGGACTCGGTAATCTACCATGTATTCGCTTGCACCATTAATGGAACACCAATTTGTAGAATGGAGGCACAGTTTCAATTGACTCTAAATCATTTCGAAAGTTTGCGGATAAACAAGTGTATATTTGTTGCGTGTATGTGTCATATTGCAAAAGCCTTGTCAACAACACTATTGCGCGAATAAGCGCCGCCCTTTTGTGCATTACATCGCAGCTAGGAATGAATGGGCACAGCGTGAAAGCAGAGCGAATAGGGATTCGCTAACGATGAAAAGCGGAATCCAAGCCGTCTTAATTCAAGAACTTAAGTTTCGAGTCGTCAACGTTGACCGCTTGAACCATTGGGCAATTAATAAACAACAAATATTCTTGGTTTGGTTTGTTTTGCTGATAATTGTAAATACTCGTTCCATATACATATGTATGTATGTATGTACATATCTGCTACTGTATTTCTCAGCTGTTTTTAGGCAGCATAAAATACGTGAAATGCAATGTTTAAGTTTCTATTTCTCACACTGCACACACGCATACATTTTAAAGGTACGCGCGTTTAACTTGTGGAATTTCACATCAGATTCGAGGCTAGTTATTCAATACATGCAGGGCCCCTGTATCACCTTACCAACAGCCACCACCTCCTGTTATCAACGAATAGTATTTTGATAACACTTCAAGTGGGAAGCTTAGCTTTGCGCATGAATTGAACATTTTCCTGAGTGGTTTATATAGTAAGTAATCTTATTTAGAAAACCTATATAGTGCGACGTATACATTTTCCTTATTAAACTTTTGACGCGACGGTTTATTGGCAGCATCTGTAGTAACGAGGTTGTACGACTTCCTACATGTAGTAAAAATGCCATTTAACTAATTTTGTTACTAGCCCCTCCGCCAAATGAGGCGTGGCACTGTTGCACCGTTGCCTGATTTATAATGTGGCACAAAACAGCATTGAAAACCCTACATCAACCTACCAACCTTGGGCCTCCTCTTACCTCTCACTCGTTTCACTTATTTCTAGTGAGACAGTGCAACAACAAAATTCAAGAAAAATAATCATAAACATTAATTTCTCACTTACGTCGTCCAACTCAATTTTGTCATCGTCGGAATCACGAGGATTACCCTCCTCATGCAACTCCAGATCGAAAAGTTCACTGGCGTCGTTTACATCCGCCATGGTGTGAATTGTTTCAGCTCTAATCACGCTGCCTGCTTCCAAAAATCGTCCAAAGTAGTAATGTAGTAATGATGGTGTGGTATGTGGTAGATTGAAACGCGACTGAGGCAGACAAAACACGCACAAGCCAGCCACCACAAAACAAACGCTCTCACGCTGCGGTCAGAAAACACTTTCTTTGTCCTCAGAACGATTCAGCACACTTCCTATATTATTCTTTTAAAAACCTTACACTTTTTATATTTTTCTTTAACAGCAATTGTTTTCAAAATAGTCTCAAAATTAAATCACAAACACGAGGCAATTTTTGCGTCAAAGAGCAAATTCTAGACGTCAAACAGAAATTCACCAGAATTCACCAAAACCTGACCGAAAAACTGAAAAGACCGTGTTGAATATGAAATCGCCCTGGTGGATTTCGCAAAAGCCATGGGAGCTCTGCCGACTTTGTTGCCCTCTGCTCCAAATCCGTAAGAGTGTGTTAGTAAATCACACAGGATTTGACAACTTGAGGGCAATGTTGCCAGATTTTTTTTCCAAAAAACTGTAAATTACTAAAAGAAAAACTGTAATTTCAACCAAAAAACTGTAACCTTCAAAACCGAAAAGATTTTTGTGAAAATACGGTTTTTGGAATTTTATTAAACAAAAATTACACAAAACAATTCATTTTAAATAAAATAACAAGCTTAAATACGAAAGTACTACGATTTAAATCACATTTTCATTTTGTTTTAAAGACATTTTAATTTATTCTTTCAAATCTGAAATTAAAAAAAACTGTAATTTGTACTAGGAGGTAATTTGAAAAACTGTGAGCTTGTCTAAAAAACTGTAATTTACAGTTAAAACTGTGAATATGGCAACATTGCTTGAGGTCCAAAACCTGATCGTGTACGGGCCTGTTTTTTGGGTCATCAAGTTTTAGTGTGATTGTGTTAGTATAAAAACATATACGTATATCAAAGCCGGAGAGACAGAAGAGAGCAACGAATGCCACTTCCACTGTTGCACAACCTGGTTTGTGCTAAATAAAGTACTAATCGGAAGTACTAATGGAAAGGGAGAAAGTACTAATGGAAAGGTAGATTTCAAATTTTCAATGGCAAATGAAAAACACGCCCCCTACCTCTCAATAACGCAAGATGCATGCCGGTAATGTTGTGTGGAAGAAAACAAGAAAATATCAATTTTGGTTCCTGTTGTAACTTAGCTTTTAGCACATAACCTCTCAATAACCTGGTTGATAACATTGTCGGTAATGTTGTGTGGAAGAAAACACCAACTGCAACAACCAAATACCAATTTTGGTTCCTGTTGCATGTGCTTTTAGCACATGTATCAACCTAAATGTAAAAATTGGTACTAATAATGCTAACTTTACAAAGTAAATAGTATGTACTAATATGGGGAACAGTAGTTTTTTCAGTGCGGAAAACTGCAACCGTTCACCGCCGATTTTGACATAGCGGGTTTTCAGCGGTTTACGCTCTGTCTCTCTCTCTCGTATACGTAACCTCGTTACTAACCCACTCACACTTTTCAACTTGGCCAGTATTGCTTCTTTCTTGAGTCTCCGCAAATTCCCTGCACAGGGTGGCTCTGAACAAATTTAATTATTTATGATATTTTTCTCTCGTCTCTTTCAGCTTTCAGTAGCAATAGAATATTGCTGTTCTTAAAATGTATATATTCCATTTAGCATTCTTTAAACTTATCGGGAATTTTCATATATGTATATCATTTTCAAAATCCTGCCTTCTTCCTCAGTTTTCTCGCATTCGAACTTGAATTCAAGTTCTTTGGTATTGCAATAGCCCAATTCATAATCTTGTGCAAAAATCCCAGCCCATTTGCACAAGATTGTGAATTGGGCTTGTCGGTTTAACGTACCATTTCGATTTAACACACCATGTCAATTTAACATACCCTGTCGATTCAACATGCCATAAAACTCAACACAGCCTAAACTGAACATACCCACCGCGTCGGTCCGCCAGTCGTGTCTAAGTATTGTCAGCGTGCGGACTGCGAGCAGCTACAAATTTTTAACATCATTTTTCAGCACTGTGTACAGCACATTTTTACAGCAATGTGCTTTTGCTAAATTAAAGCCAATAGGCGAATATTTGTAGTTTTCACATATTTCTTTATATTCAAAATAAATCTAAATGTTAATTACAAACCCAGTCGTCGACATTTGTTGCTGAAAGACACAAGTTTAAAAATTTGCTTCTCGTATTCCGCCGCCATTGTGAAATTCGCGGAACTTACGCTGCCGTTCTGGAAAATTCTATACGCAACGCCGCGTATTTTGAGTTCTTTGGCCATTGCCGTGTCATTGAACGACGAAATACTGGAGCTCATTACCCACTGTCGGGTCAATTGGGAGCTTAACTCAACGCCGCCGCATATTTGAAGGCCTCGCTGTGAAGGCCGTTCATCGGAGCTCATTGGCCACTGCCGTGCCATTGGAGCGACAAGGAAAATTCCTGGAGCTTATTGACCATTGCCGTGTCGAATAAGAGTCCAGAGTCAACGCCGTATTGGACTGAAGTTCAATAGTAATTGCCACTGCATATTTGGATGCAGCCTCGCCTATAAAAGTCGTTTATCGGAGCTAAGCTCATTGGCCATTGCCGTGCCATTGGAGTCACAAGGAACGTTCCTGGATATTATTGACCATTGCCGTGTCGAATAAGAGTCCAGAGTCAACGTCGTATTGGACAGAGGTTCAACAGTTATTGCCGCTGCATATTTGTATGCCAGCCGCGCCTGTGAAGGCCGCTCATCGGAACTAATCGCCATTCTCGTCATATTGCTACTGGAGCACGCCGACGTCACGCCACGGGATTAGTCGCCGTCATTATAATTGACCAATTTGATAGCTTTATTCAACGAGCTAATCGCCAAATCTACAATTGCCATATTTGCCAACATTGTCAAATAAAGTTGACAACACTGTTCGTAGTTTGAGATTCACTGGATATCTCATTGTCATTTCAATCAGCTGATACCAATTTTTGACATTTCTCTCACATGATTACAAGGAACATGTCGAAGAAACAAAGTGCAGACGCAAAAAATCAGGAAGACGAATCGGATTCAGATAGCCTGGAAACAACTATACTTGAAACAAACAACATGGAGAGTGCAACAGGTGTTGCTGCTACGGTGCCCGCCAACCTTTCAGGGGAGCAGCTCGCCGCACTTCTTGCAAGCATAGGTACGCTGGCACAGTCTGTAGAATTGCTACGCCAAGAAACAAGTGCGGAAATTCAACAACTCCGAGCTCACGTAACTTCGACTGAGACATTCATCAATGGTCAGTCTTCGCCGCCACCGACAGTAGCACCGCAGCAGACGAGTGTTCAACCACCGCTGCAGGTGCCCTCAACCATTCAACTACCGCTGCAAGTGCCATCGCAACAGACGTTTGCTCAACCACCGCTGCAGGTGCCATCGCATCATGCGTTTGTTCAATTGCCAAGACAGATAACGCCGCTACACACATACTCCCAGCCGCCGATGCTGCCGCCACTTACGTCAACACCGCTGCCGTATCAGACTAATCCACCGACAATGCCGTACAATGGAGTTGTGTCCTTGGTGGACAATTCCACTGCCAAATTGTACCCATTACCCCCTTTTGACGGAAATCCCGAGGATTGGCCACTGTTTTTAGCCAATTTTCGGGACACAACAACTGAATTCGGCTACAACAATAGGCAGAACTTAATGCGCCTTCATAAGGCGCTCCATGGTAACGCCAAACGTGCTGTAACCTCTTTACTGATATACCCGGATGACGTGCCGCAAGTAATGGAGGAACTCGAATTTAATTTTGGACGTCCGGATCTACTGATAAGATCACAATTGCAGAAGGTGCAGCAGTTTCCCTGTATTTTCGAGAACCGACTGGAAAACGTGCTGGACTTCTCGAATCGTGTACGCAATATAGTTGCGTTCTTTAAGAGCGCAAAATGTGAGCATCATCTGCTTAATCCAATTTTGCTGGAGCAGCTCATCACCAAGCTGCCACCGTCAAAGCAGTATGAGTGGAGTCGTCATGCTGCATCGATATTGCCTTATCCAACGGTGGAGTCGTTTGCCACTTGGATTAGTGACCTTGCCAAGGTGGTTGCGCTAATGCCGTCAGTTGCAACTACTTCATGGCGCTCTAGTTTACCGACACAAGTAAGGGTGCAGCCAACACCACAACACCATGCCAATCGACAAACCGCACAAGTACCGAGTGGATCGAGAAGAGTTTTACATAGCGCTGAAGCCCCTATGGGGCAGCAATCGCAACGGAAGCAGAACGCGTGCTTACAGTGCGGTCAAAGTCATGACTTGGTCGCCTGCCGTGAGTTTCAATCGCTCAAGACCAATGCCAAGTGGGACTTGATAAAACGCCGCAGGTTGTGTTTTGCATGCCTCAAGGAGGGCCACAGCTTAACGATGTGCACGGACAAGAAAGAGTGCGGTATTCATGGGTGCAGACGGTATCACCACGAATTGCTGCATGCAGACCGTAATCCATCATCGCAATCTTCACCGACGACAAAGGATGAAACTGAGCGCGTGTTCAGCTGTCGCCAGCAGCACCAGTCACATCTTTTTAAGATTTTGCCTGTGACGCTGTGCGGACCCAACGGGGTTTTGTTTGCATACGCCATGCTTGACGAAGGGTCGTCAGTTTCGCTGTTGGATGCGAACATTGCCACAGAACTAGGATTGAAAGGGAGCACCATGCCACTCACTTTACAATGGTATGGTGAGAAAAAGACGACCGAAAATTGCAGGAAAGTTGCACTTACTATTTGCGGCGACACAAACGAATTTGCCATAAAAAACATATACACAGTAGAGCGTTTGAACTTGCCATCACAATCGCTTCAAAAGGATCAGCACGAGCACCTCAAGGGTTTACCCATTGCCGACTATACAAATGCGACTCCAGTTATATTACTGGGGCTGGACAATTCCTTCCTGAGCGCGACGTCTGAAGTGGTTCAATGTGGTACCGAAAAGCCAATAGCTGCTAAGACGAAGCTAGGCTGGGTGGTATACGGACCGCATCACGAAGAAATCGCCGCCGAGCCAAGAGTTCTGCATATACAAGAAGCAAGGACGCTGAAACAACTTAATGCGATCGTCGAAGATTATTTCTCGGTGGAAAACTTCGGTGTACGTAGCACAAACGTGATATTGGAATCGGACGTAGACAAGCGGGCAAGAAAATTGCTCACAGAAACCGTAAAGGATATTGGTTGTAGATATGAGGTGGGTTTGTTGTGGCGGGAGGATAACGTTGAGCTGCCCACGAGCTATGCCATGGCTAAACAGCGCCTGCTAAACATGGAGAACAAAATGACAAAGAACCCCACATTTGCCATAGCTTATCGAGCTCAGATTGAGCAATTTATTGAAAAAGGCTACGCAAGGCCCTTGGAAATAAATGAACAAGAAATGGAGGGACCAACTACCTGGTACCTTCCACATTTTGGTGTGGTCAATCCGCACAAACCTCAAAAGCTACGCATTGTTTTCGATGCTGCGGCAACGGCATCCGGTGTGTCGTTGAATTCAGTGCTGATGAAGGGCCCTGACCACGCACAGCCGTTGCTCGCTATACTACATAAGTTTCGACAAGGACATATCGCCGTTGTAGGTGACATCAAAGAAATGTTCCTGCAGGTGAAAATAAGAGCCGACGACCAGAGAGCCCAGCGTTTTTTGTGGCGGAATGGAAATCCGTCTGAACCAATCCAAAGTTATGTCATGACGTCAATGCTGTTTGGAGCGGCATGTTCTCCGTGCTGCGCGGAATACATAAAGAATTTTAATGCATCTAAGTACGTCTCTTCAATGCCGAGAGGGGCGAAAGCCGTAGTCGAAAAAATGTATGTGGACGATTTGGTGCTCAGCGTCGACACCGTCGAAGAAGCAGAAGCAGTAGCACATGAAGCAATCAAGATTAACGCAGGAGCAGGATTCACGCTACGCAACTTTGTGTCTAATTGTAAAGCGTTACAGCAGAGGCTGAATGAAAACAACGATGTGCAAGGCGATACTGTTAACATGGAGTATCAGCCTTCTACGGACAAAGTGCTCGGCTTGTATTGGAACTCAAAAGCAGATACATTTGAATTTCAATTTAAGTTTTTCAAGATCGACAAGGATGTGCTGCAGAGTAAGCGACCGCCGACAAAAAGAGAGATGCTGGGTATCGTTATGGCGATATATGATCCGTTTGGGTTTCTTGCCAACGTGACCATATTCACAAAGTTACTTGTGCAAGCCACATGGAAGCACCAAGTTCAGTGGGACGAGGCGTTGCCTCAGCATCTGCAGAACCAATGGTTTGCATGGTGGAGGGAATTCCAGTCCGTCAAAGAAATTGCTATTCCACGTTACTATTCGAGGATGTTACCAAGTGCTGACGACGTGCAGCTGCACATATTTGTAGACGCAAGCTCCAGTGCATATGCAGCAGTTGCATATCTACGTATAAGGAAATGCAACGAGGCTGACGTCGTATTCGTTACGGCCAAAACAAGATGCGCGCCGACGAAGGGCATGACAGTTCCAAGGCTTGAGCTGCAAGCTGCAGTATTGGGCAATCGACTTCGAACATCAATTGAAGAATGTCATGAGTTCCAGATAAGCAGCACGATTTACTGGAGCGATTCTAAAACTGTACTACTGTGGATTCGATCGACCACGCGAGAATACAAGCAATTTGTGGCGTTTCGAATCGCAGAGATTCTGGCCACATCTGACCCAGTACAATGGCGCTGGGTGCCAACATCATTAAACGTAGCTGATGAAGCTACCAGAGCAAAATTACTATGCGATGTCGACTCAAATTCACGCTGGCTGGCAGGCCCCGAATTCCTCCGGCAAGATGAGGAGCATTGGCCACAGGAGCCGTCACCGTTTCTCTCGGAGCATTGTAAAGTCGAAGAAAAACGAACGCTGTTGCTGCTCAAGCCAGGTGGGTTCTGTGTTAATTATACTAAATATTCTTGCTATTTCAAGATGCTGCGTATTATCGCCTGGGTACGGCGGTTCACAATGAACGCAAGATCTGACATGCGCGTTAAGGGAGAGCTAACAGGAGCGGAAATTTGTGACGCTGGAAAGTTAATATGTCGTCAAGTGCAGGAAGATGCGTATTCCATAGAAGTTTCTTCCCTGCGCGCACATGGCAACGTACATAAGTCAAGCTGTCTGTATCCGCTTACACCCTTTCTTGACACTGACGGTCTGCTAAAGATCAAAGGACGTATTGACGCGGCATATTGTCTACCCGTCGCAGCTCGTCGGCCGATTATTATGCCACAACACCATCGAGTAACCGCAATGATTATGGAATACTACCATAAGAAACGCCGCCATCAAAATGATAATCTCATTATCAATGAGGTTCGCCAAGAATTTTGGATTCCACGTGCGCGCGCCTTATTGAACAGCATTAAGCGAACGTGCCCTGTCTGCATACAGGCCAGAGCGCAACCAATAGCGCCACTCATGGGCCAACTACCCATTGATCGACTAACACCCTATGTACGCGCCTTTAGTTACACAGGCGTCGATTACTGCGGCCCTTTTAATGTTGCTATTGGACGCAGGAGAGAAAAGCGGTGGGTCGCGCTGTTCACCTGTATGACCACAAGAGCAGTTCATCTGGAGGTGGCAGAGGATTTGTCAACCGATTCATTTCTTATATGTTTTCGAAATTTCGTGAATCGGCGTGGCATTCCAACGCGCATGAGGAGCGACAATGGGACGAATTTTATTGGAGCGCAAAAGGAGTTGAAAAGAGAGGACCGCCTATTCGACTTTGATAGAATTGAGCAGGAAATGGCAAGGGAGAATATTGAATGGCTATTCAATTGTCCTGCCAACCCCAGCGCCGGAGGCTGTTGGGAACGCCTTGTCATGTGCGTTAAGCGTGTTTTGCAAAAGGTGTTGCAGGAAGAGGCTCCCAGGTTAGAGACCTTTCGCAGTGTTTTAATAGAAGCGGAAAACATTGTCAATAGCCGTCCGCTTACCGAATTGCCGCTGACTCACGAAGATGATGAACCACTCACGCCAAACCATTTTTTGAATGGATGCCTGAACTCGACGCAGACGCCCAGTCCTGAAGCTGAAAAACTTTGTCTTCGTAAGCAGTGGAAAATAGCACAAAATTTGAAGGACAGGATGTGGAAGAGGTGGACGGTAGAGTACCTGCCTCAACTATTGCAACGCAGCAAGTGGAGAGACGAGGTGCCCCCACTCAAACCGGACCAGTTGGTATTAATCTGCGATTCCAGTCTTCCAAGAAGCCAATGGGAGAAAGGGCGAATCATAAGAGTGTTCACCGCGAAGGACGGCCAAGTTCGAACAGCCGAAGTTAAAACCAAACATGGCGTTTTGCGGCGCCCGGCATGTAAGCTAGCCGCTTTGACATTTGTGAATCCCGACGAGGGATCCACCGGGGGTGGAATGTCGGTTTAACGTACCATTTCGATTTAACACACCATGTCAATTTAACATACCCTGTCGATTCAACATGCCATAAAACTCAACACAGCCTAAACTGAACATACCCACCGCGTCGGTCCGCCAGTCGTGTCTAAGTATTGTCAGCGTGCGGACTGCGAGCAGCTACAAATTTTTAACATCATTTTTCAGCACTGTGTACAGCACATTTTTACAGCAATGTGCTTTTGCTAAATTAAAGCCAATAGGCGAATATTTGTAGTTTTCACATATTTCTTTATATTCAAAATAAATCTAAATGTTAATTACAAACCCAGTCGTCGACATTTGTTGCTGAAAGACACAGGGCTAATGTAATATAATTTCTCTGGCTGCACTCGCTTGCATGGCCTCTAGCAAAATAGCCAAATATTTTTTGGTTGGGGTTTCTGATAAATACGTATATCTATATTTCTATTTAAATGCTTTGTCACATAAACAGACAACACATAAAAGCGCCTATTTTTTTTAACAAAATCCTCGTGTTTATAACAGTAGAGGACTCAACGTGAAGTTGTTCTTTGAATGAAATATATATCATGAAAAGCGCTATATAAATTTCAATTATCAATTTCACGATAGTGAGAGAGCGTCATCTCCTTGCAATAAACTGTGAAAAATACGGTCGGCATCTGCAAATACCTACAATGCGAAAGATGTAATATCATGCAATTAATTTCTTGGATAATTTGTTTAACCTGTTTGTCATTCATAGAGCATGATATTGTAATTATAATAAAACTTACAGGTTTACAATAAATCAAAAGATTGTGAGAGAATACATAAAATTATTAACATTCCATAGATGTCAGTTTTCCAGAGCTGTCAACAGCAAATATTAAGGTTGGCAACACTCATCGATTCGAGGTAAAGCAAACGGTCCAACGAAAACAGGGAACAGAATATACAATTAAGATTCCTGCAATCTTATCTAGCGGTGAATCAATATGTCGCAAGAAGAGGCAGCTCCCGTTAACCTGAATGACCTAAAAGAGCTCAAGGAGCGAATGAAACTCATCGCGGCGGCGGATCCCAAACAATACCAAAATGAATTTTCACTCAAGCGCTTCCTACGCGCTTTTAAAACTGTGGACAATGCTTTCCAGGTGAGTTCTACGCAAATCATGTCTATGTCGTGTCTGCCGCTGTTTTTAAACAGTTGATCTAAACCGGCTTGATTTATTCTCAGGCTATTTTGAAGACAAACAAGTGGCGTGAGCAGTATGGCGTTGATGCACTCGGAAAAAGTGAAGTTATCAAACAGCACAGCAACAAGGCGCGTGTACTTCGTCACAGGGACTGCGTTGGGCGCCC
Source organism: Neria commutata (assembly GCA_963457695.1). Classification (NCBI taxonomy): domain Eukaryota; kingdom Metazoa; phylum Arthropoda; class Insecta; order Diptera; family Micropezidae; genus Neria; species Neria commutata. The sequence goes on along the minus strand of OY735248.1, from coordinate 16,421,158 downwards.
AGTGATTTACATTCCAGCGAAAAATCACAGCTCGTCTACTCGTGACATAGACGAATTGACAAAATTCATAGTCCACTGCTTGGAAGAGGCCTGCAAGAAGTGCTTTGAAGAGGTCGTTGATAGTCTTTGCATTGTTTTTGACCTGGCGGGATTCAGCACAACCTGCATGGACTATCAGCTTGTAAAAAACCTTATTTGGTTGTTGAGCAAGCACTATCCGGAACGGCTGGGGGTGTGTCTAATCATCAATTCTCCCGGAATATTCTCGACCATCTGGCCTGTGATTCGGCAATGGTTAGACGATAACACCGCTAAAAAAGTAAAATTTGTGGAAAATGAAACGGAGCTGTGCAAGTACCTAATTCCCGACATTTTGCCCAATGACATGTAAAGCCCAATTATGGGACAAACTGGTGGAACCTAATGCAATAGGAAATATGACCTCCATCATCTGTTCACATTCACTGTATTATAGAAACTGCAATCTATGTATGTATGTATGTATATTGTATAAATATATATACATTTTTATTAGTTTATCATTTGTTGTATTGAATTTGTTTACGAGTCCTGAGCAGAGATTTTTTCATATCAAAATGTGCGAGCAAATCCAAAGATTAGAAAACTAGAAACGTTACTATAGAATAAGTAGGTGGCAAAAAAAGTCGATAAAAATCCCTAAAACTTGTAACCTTGTAAAGATGTTGAAATTCAACTTCTTTGCTTGTGTATAATTTTATCAACGAATTTCCTTAGCTATCTTGCTTTAAATTGTTTGAAAATTGCTTAGAAATGTGCAATTATGTTATTAATTGTTTTCTGGTTGTGATTTTAGTTTAAAACCTTCACGGTAATATTTCAGACATTTGAACATGGTAACACTCGCCTTCTTGATAGATAGCAGCAGTTCGGGGTCGGCCCCAGGGTAGGAAATCCCCGTACTTTCGTACTGATTTGGGTACATTTTTATTTTTTTGGGTACGCGTTTTATTTCCCAGAGTAAATCTATGCAATACACCGTGAGTAATATAATTTCTCTGGTAGTAAAAAGCGTAGTATATACTCCCTTCTACGAAACGGCTAAGTAAAAAGTTTTAAAGCTTAACTAAAAAGTTCTAATGATTAAGTAAAAATAGTACTATCGGTAAAAGTACGCTTTTTTTAGCAACTCTGCACTGGACTCATAGCTGCCAGCCAGGTCGAAAATTGAGCAGAATCTTGAGTAAATATCATTTATTGGGCAACATCGCCAACTGCGCCACCGGTAGAGTAAGAGAGACGCACAGTCTAACTGTCTCGTCCGGCTTCGATATACGTATACGTTTTTATACTAACCCACTCACACTAAAACTTGATGGCCAAAAAAACCCGCCCGTACACGATCAGGTTTTGGTCATCAAGTTTTGAATTCCTACGTAATTTACTAACACACTCTTACGGACTTTGAGCAGAGGGCAACAACGCCGGCAGAGCTCCTATGGCATTTGCGAAATCCACCAGGGCGATTTCATATTCAACAGACGGTTTTCAGTTTTCCGGTCAGTTTTTGGTGAATTCTGGTGAATTACTGTTATTGTTTACATTTCAAAATGAGTCAAATATCATTTTTATATGAAAATGAAAGATTTTTATAGAATTTGAAATGCATTTGCATTTAGATGAATAAAACTAATAAAACTGCATAAAGTGTTGCAGATGTCAACTTCTACCCTTACATTGCCATTCAATTAAAACCAAAAGGAAGATTCAAAGTTAAATCTTTATTGATAAAAATATTAAATACACATATCTTTAGTTATGCATTTGTAGTGACCACATTTGACATAATAAATAAGCAAAAAGATGTGCAGGACATTACTTTAATAACAAATTCTGTGGTCATATGCAATAACGACTTAAGTCGAAAACAACTGTTTCGAGAAAATGCAATTCGAAATTTGAAATGCACATAAGTGCATGTACATAAGTGCATGTGTTTTTTTTAAATAACTTTTTTTCTGAGATGGGTACAGATACCGGGGTTTGAACAAAATATGCGCATCAACGTCAGGAATACAGTGGTAACGTCAACTCAATTTCGTCTTAAGTCGACTTAAGTCGTTATTGCTTTTGACCACAGAATTATATACGCTTGAAATAATTGCGCCAAAAAGAGCACAACTTTGCGTTAATATTTACTGCATATTGCAGAATTTTCGCATAAAATAAAAGGCACACACACAAAATATAGATATATAACTTCACTTCCCCGGAATTTCATCGCATGACACTTTCGGAGTGTTTAATTATTCGAAAACGTACAATTTCGTACCAGATAGAAAAATTTTGGCTGCGGGCACGAGATTTTGTTCTTCGACTGAAAGATTCTTCATGAAACACTAGTTGTTTCTGTTTAGCATATGAATAGTTATGCCTCCAAATATCTTATCACTTTTCCTCTCACGTGAACATGGTACCCATTTACAATTTTGACAAATTGTGGAAAAGCGGATGATTGAAAGTGCAGGGTTGTATTGAGCGGGTAAAAACTTTGGTAGTAACTTAAACATGAATAATGGGCAGAAAATTGTATTATTTATAAATTAAATAAAATAGATTATTCGCCGAAGGAGGGAAGCACTCACCCGTAAAAGCTTTTTATGCTAAGGGAGTACCTTTTTTTTTTTTTTGCTCATCAAACCGAACTAGAAGACGAACTTATCCCTATCCTAACAAATTTTTATTTTCAAGGTACGAAATTTATGGAAAAGGTACGTTTTTTTAAAAAATGGGGTACGTTTTTATTTTGGCCCAGTCCAACTTTGGTCGGCCCGTTCTATCGTGTTTTTCTTTCTTTTTCGAAGACGGTAATCGCATTTTTTAAGAGTGAAATATATAAATATATATCTCTGCAACCAAAGTGAAAAGACAAGCAATTTAAATCTAAAAGGAGAAGAGAAAACCCAGATATGATGGAGACTCAGGATGAAATAAATTTCAGCCAAATCGCTGCAGTTAGCAGAGATTTCGAGGGGGATGAACAGCTCATATATTCCTCTTACTGCCCGTCTGCGACCTCATTGGATTCATCGAATGATTATGGAGTGAAGACAGAGGTGCTAGCGCAACAAGTGGAGCCTCAACAGTTGAACCAGGTGCTGCACCAACTTGGCTTTAATTTAGCTCTAGAAGACACCACTGTGATGTATCCGCTATACACCAATACGGCCATGACGCAAGGGCTGACCACTGACTCAAAGTTATATGACGGTTGTGGAAAAAACACAAGCGTTACACTGGACGTCGACAGTGACTTCTTCGACTACTTGAATCCATCCAACGATTCGTCATCATTACTTTCTCATACACCGTCGACAGCCACATCCACATCACCGTTCTCACCCATTTCATCATCAACTTCTTCGCCATTGCCATCCTTATTACAATCTGCTCATGCACAAAAACTTGTCAGTCACAAAAACGTAGTGGACGAAAACGCTCACGCCTACAACGATATTTGCTTTACATTCGAATACCAATTCCAAAATCAGCAACTGGTGCAAGTACAACCACCTACCGTGACACTTTCGTACGACACATCGCTGCTGTCCAACGGATTTGTTGTTGATTCTATTGCGAGTACTGCCATTGCTGCTACTCCTTCTCTTCCATATGTCACTAATGAAAGGTAGCTTGTCTGTTTAGTGTCATTTGGAACTTTGTTAAGTCGCTTGCTCCTTTGTGTCCGTTGCTGCTAATTGTTATATTTTTCGGTTTATAGTAGCAGTTTTCTTACCTTTTTGCCTGCAGCATTCATTAAAGTTTTACGCTTCATAGGCTGGATGTCTAACTTTCAATCTTGCATGCTTTTGTTTCTAGATGTTTATGAGCTGCATGCCATCATCAGATTTGCTTTAACTTTTTCTTAGTAACGTAATCGTGTGTGTGTTGATCTATCTATCTAGCAATGTATGTATGTATCTGGAGGATATTTCTCTTGCATCTACTCAGTCATACTATCCAACGACAACAACAATATGCAGGCAACATAAACCGAAACGATCACTATTAGTAGCATACGTTTCCATAATTTTTCGTAAGGTGTCAAATACAGTTCAGATATTCACTGCTATAGGCTGCTCATACAAACAATGAAAATAAAATCTTAAAATCAAAAGAAATATGTATATGCACACAAAGAATATGTAAGATATCATGCCACGTTTGCTAAATTGTTGGAATCTAATTTGTAAGCTTATTCTTTGAATGCATTTGCGGCTTTTATCGCAGTGACCTCAGGATTTTTTCGATGCATTCTGTTTTTGAGCGTCTATAGTTTTTAACAGTCCCCGCGCAGTTTATACATATGCCACTACTGGAACACCGTCCGCACCTGCTTAACCACTAACTAACCAGCTGGGATGTCCTACTCGTATCATCCTCTCGACTGTAACAACACCCTCCCCCTACGATTTGTCCTTTTATTCAAAGAAAACAAACTGCCTCTTGTAAATCTATTTTTAGCTGTTGAATGTTGAAGGCATTCAAAGTTCTCCTCGATACAAGCATTGTAAGCTCATTGGTATTTCTCAAATAATATTTGAAGAGTCTGGTCGTCTAGATTTTGTCTGTAGAGAAGTACCTACTACAATACGATTTTATGCTATTTTTAACGTGTGATTTTTCAATCATATTTCCCAGCTATTTTTGTATTTGTTTAATTATTTATGTTTTTGTATATACAGTGCCTCACAAAAGTATTCGGAATTTTCTTTTTTCGGAATAAAGTTCATAAATTTGCAAAAATGCTAATGAAATTTTATCTGAAAACTAATTTTATTCTTTAATCAATATATTAATTTTTATTAAAACATAAAAATTCAATTCGGTTTAAGCAAAAAAGTAACTAAAATTAACTTCAAAAGAAAACGTAGCAAAAATCAGCTCACAAAAGTATTCGGAATTTTTTAATCCTAGTTGATTTCGCTTAGTTCCTTTATGCGTCGAAACTAATTTTGTCACCAACTTAATTAGTATTCATCTGCACTACAAACTTTTAAAAGTTAGGTCCTTTTCGTGTTGATAAATTATTTTTTATTACAATTTTTGTGAAAAGGGACAGAAAATCGAAGGAAACTACTCTCGAGGAGAGAAAAACAATATTTTACCTTCAGGAAAAAAAGAAAAATCCTCAAGGAGATTACCAGCTCTACAAATAGAAGCATTTCCACCATCCATTGCATTCTACAAAGAATTTCAGCCAACTTTGGACAAGGATCAGGAAAATCTGTAAAACTTAAGTCCCGTTAAAACGCCATTATTATCAGGCAAATCCAAAAGCAACCACGAAATTCAACTTCAGTAATTAACAGAAACATTGCTGAACACAGTGGAGTGCATGTGAGCGACGAATCAGTGCGGAGACCCTTGCTAGCTGCTGGTAATAATGGAAGAACACCTCATGTTAAGCCTTTAATTAGTAAGTAGAACCGAGGGAAGCGCTTGGAAGCTCCGTATTCGTTTTCCCCCACACCTTAGTTCCACATCTAGGACCAAAAATGTTAAATTTTGTTTCGTCGCTCAATATATCCTTCGACCAAAGTTATGTGGTATGATTTGTATGCCTCTGTACGAATTTCAGGCGAAGGTGTGGGGGAAAACGAATACGGAGCTTCCAAGCGCTTCCCTCGGTTCTACTTACTAATTAAAGGCTTAACATGAGGTGTTCTTCCATTATTACATGCGTTTTCAGATAAAATTTCATTAGCATTTTTGCAAATTTATGAACTTTATTCCGAAAAAAGAAAATTCCGAATACTTTTGTGAGGCACTGTATGTATGTATGTACATATGTACATACAATATTGTGTGTCCGAAGTATGTAGACATGCATACTCGCACGAATGACTCTGAAATGATTTTGAGAGACAGCAATGATGTTGCCTGTTCGCTGCATTGTACAATGCTGATGCTGCAATAAATACAAATAAGTCGTTGAGTTTCCAGCTACAAATATAAAAAACTGATAACAAAAATGTGCCCATCGCAATTAGATGTTACATCTTTTTGATAGTTTTGCGTGAACATATCTTAACCAGCTTTAGGGCAGTCTTAATTGGCGTTCATAAATATAATAAAATTGCTCTCTAACTCGCTGACAAAGTTAATTCATATATTTAAAAAATGTATTGCTGTATTATATCTCGATGTACAAAGCCTACGCTAATCAAGAATTCAAAATCTTATCGAATTGTTGCTTATTGATCAACTGCTGACGAGCGTGTTGCCACAATCTGATGAAACTTACTCACTCCAACCAATAAAAACAAAACATACAAAAAGCAAATAAGTAAATTATTCTTATATATTTTCATAACATTGAATTTGTTCGGCGATTATAGTTACATCGATGTTAATAATCAGCCTGACGAACTTTCAGTATGTATACGCCCCGGTGCCTTACACAAAGAACTGCACAAAGGAGAAGCAACAGCTCAAGCAACAGTTTCTTTCGAGGTACAAATTCCCCATACTCTGCATTCACCGCTCTGCATTACTACTACTACTGCCACTGCTACTACCTACTAGTACAACCCTACCACCTAAGGCTTTAAACCAGATGGGCGAGTAGGAAAGAGTGAAAAGCTGACTCCAATTGATGGTCTACTCGGCGCGCACACATACCCAAGCCGATTGATTGTTGGGAAACCTTGTTGTTACTGCGTGCTTTTCCCAGCTGGAGATCTTAGCGTAGAAACTTTTTTCTGCCGAACTTGCATATAAACAACATAAAATTTAATCAAACTTAAGTATTGCACACTCTCACTCATATCCATATACATTTCTCTTCATTTAGTTTAGTGTGCTACCTACATTTTTCTCACCACTTGGCATGCCCGCGTCGGATGCGCTGGTGAAATGGTGCAAGTCTCTCTGAGCCGTATGCGTTGCTCGCTCGACAGTGCTTCCATTTTGCCAACAATTCCACACCGCAGTCAAATAGTTGTCTGGACTGCCTTAAGACATACGGAAATCGAAACGTAACGATTCAATTTATTCGCAGAGCTCCTCCGACGAGGCTCTGGGACGGTACAAGTGCAATTATGAGAATTGCAATCGGAGCTACAGCACCATCGGCAATTTGAGAACGCATCTGAAAACGCACAAAGGTAAATCCTCAATGGTTCGATTACTATCAAACTATGAATTCTTCGTCTTCATTTACAGGGGACTACCGTTTCAAGTGCATGGAAGAGGGATGTGGCAAGGCTTTTTTGACTTCATACAGCCTGAAAATTCACATACGCGTACACACCAAAGTCAAACCATACGAGTGCGACGTCGGCGGCTGCGAGAAGGCTTTTAACACACGTTACAGGTGAGCTTTTCTGCCCCGCCCTCATGTTGGCTTACTCTGATGCTATCTTTTTATGACTTAGGCTACACGCCCATCTGCGGCTACACAACGGAGAAACCTTCGACTGCGAACAATGCCGTAAGTGCTTCACTACGCTAAGCGATCTAAAGAAGCATCGGCGCACGCACACGCAAGAACGGCCGTACAAGTGTCCAGAAGACACCTGTGGTAAGGCCTTCACCGCATCACACCATCTGAAGACGCACATAAGAACGCATACTGGGGAGCGCCCATACCCATGCCAGGAAAACAGCTGCCAAAAGTCCTTTAGCACCTCTCACAGTCTGAAGTCGCACAGAAAGACACATCAGAAGCAAAGCCAGAGCGGATATATTTCTAAAGAGCGTAAGCGTAGATTGCGAAAGGGCCTGTGCGGTAAGCCCAAGTGCAACACTAAAATCAAACAGCTTGCACTGTTTCCTACTTTATCACCTGCTTCTCTGAAAGTGGAGAGCGACAGCAGTGGCTACGTCGACGAACTCACTTGCTGCTCCTCTTCCTGCCAAGCAGATATCGAAAAAGAGGAGCTTGCTGAAGCACCGATGGCATTTTCGATGGGGGACATCGTTGAAACCGTTGTAAAAACTGAAATTACAGAGTACGGCACGAAAAACTTATTTCCTTCCTTGGCTCCAGCTGAAAACGGTGGCAACGTTGGAGGCATGGTCCCGAAAATGGAGTTTTTGGCACTGCCCGAAACTTCGCAAGCTTTGCAGTTGGCTTATGCTGCAGAAGAAGAGGTGCCCACACCATGGGCCGATGCAGGTGTACTTCTCTCAAAGCCGATAGTACCGATGGCTCTTGTTGAGTCGACCTGTATGGCACTTCCAACGGAGGTGCCTAGTTTCGTTGATTTGCAACAGAACTATTTGAAGGGCTTCGTGCCTGAGGTGGCGATTGTAAAAAATTTCAGCACTGGCGCACCTATGGAAACAATAAACGAACCGAAGCCTGCAGATCCGTGTGACTTTTTGTCCGTTGACAACGTACCAGTAAACAACTATGCCACCGCTTCACTGCAACAAGCTCAACTGATGGATATAGATGGGGAACACAGACCGAACACGAAGAATAGTATTATTTCCGAGCAGAGCACTTTCAATGTAGCTCAGGGGCAGGTGACATTAGGCATTGAGGATTTGCTTAGGGAGACAGAGTATAACAGCGATGCCGACATGGAAACCGAATCGTTGCTCAACGACATTCTCATGACCATTGACAACAACGCTAATCTGCTGCAGGAGACCTTGCAGCAAGCACAACAAGTGCCAGCGGACGCTTCCGGCTTAATCGAAGTGGACCTGCGGAACAACAAGCCGACGCTGAAACAAATAACGGCGGACGCTGGCATTTGCAGCTGCACTAACTGCAAATGCGACCAGACGCAAGATTGCCAAGGGGGATGCAGCAGCGAAAAGCCCTGCACAAAAAAACATCAGGTAGCGTCGAAACAACTTAAGTCGGGTGGTTGCTGCGGCGACCCTGCTCTTGCTTCGAAAGGCCCTACTTCGAGGATCACTTCTAGTAAAAGAGGTGAAAGTAAACGCGAGGCTGCTATGAATCAAAACATCGAAGACGTTGCAATATTGCTGCAAAATTTGGCCTCCATGAGCAGCACAAGTTCTGGCGGTTGTTGCGGTGGCAAGACCAATTCTAAAAACTCAACTGTTGGCAAAAACAAGCCACAATGTTGTTCACGAAAAACCGCAAAGGTTTCCAGCGTCAGCAGCAACAACAATAGCGGCAAATGTTGCTCCAACTCCAAGCCGAGTATTAGTCCAGCGCAGCCCCGTGGCTCTGGAAATGCTCTCAAAAGCTCCTCTTGCACCTGCAAGAGCCCCGCCGAAGGTGTAGCCAACGGCTGTTGTGTGGTGATTTGTATCAAGACATTGCAGGCGTTGCGCAAAGTTCTAACGCGCAAAAATTTAAATTTAATGCTGTGCCCACAAACACAGTAAAGTCAGTCCCCTTAAGCTGCAAAAACTGTCCAAAAAGGAGCTGAAGCAAGAGGCTCATCCCGAAGATGTGCAAATCAATGCCAAAATGCTTTATCTAAGATATAGCGATTGTCTTTTGTTTGCAGGTCACGATGCCAAAAATACCTTATCTTGAAGTATTGTATTGTATTGTTCATTTTTACATGTGTATGTATTAAAAACTGTCGTTGAGCAATTGTTTTTTTTATACATATTGGCTTGACTGTTCAGGGTTTTAGGACTGAAAAAGGATTTTCATGTCCTATTTTTCACGCCTTCATATATTTTTGAGCGTCCGCGACATATGTACACGCCATATGTACAGCCAGATACGTTCGTATATGCATATATTATGCATATCGAAATTGTTTGTAAAATTAATTCTATAAAATGGAAATGGTCCTTCCGGTTCTTTATTTAAATTGAAATATAGGGTGAATACAGCAGAAAGCATGCCGCCGTATTCCCTCCCGCAGTCATTCCCAAAATGAAGCAAGTCATTCACACATACACACAAACGCAGAAATGTGCAGCAATGCAACTTAGAATACAAATAAAAAGTAAATGGTCTAGTCTTCTCCAGCAGGTATTGCGTCCTCCAAGCGCCGCACGAACTTTACGCGAATTTCAGTTACATTGTCGCCTTTGAGCTGGTCCTGCAACAAGTATTTGCGATTACTGGTGCAAACTCGCGTTCCTCAAGCTAGACCGCTCAACTTACCTGCACGAACCAGCACTGCACTTCTAGCTGCACCATTTCCAGTGCGCCGCGTATGCAGCCGTTGAGCATGGAGCTGTAGCGTAGATTAGATAAGTCCGGCGGCAATTCTACGAACTCTGTCAAGGGATTCGTTTCGAAAAGCAGAGAGAACTCGTCCGATGCCGCCGACCAGTTGGAAATAGTCGGTTGTACATTCAAGTAAATACGAAAGGCTTGCTGTATACGATCGGCCGTCTCGCGCATTTCCAAGCAACGTGGCGCGGATGTGCGCGCTAAGAAATCTTCGATCAAGCGCATGCCCATGTTATAGCCAATGCGTTCTAACTGCTTGTTGACGTCATCAACATTTTCGAAATCACGCAGCATCTGCGTGACCAATGCGCCATAAGTGAGCGTCAAAAATTCCGAGTTCTGCAAGGGAAAAAGCATACTTGTTTAAGATTTTATTGATCAGGAGCCCAACCCCCAGGAATGCAAGCTTTTTTAATTTGCTTTTAGAGTTTATTTCTGTGGCATCTGATGAACAAAGATCGGTGTGGATGCTTAAACCTAAATTTTGGCCTTGATGGGCGTTATCGTTATGCTAGGTGTCTGATGTGGCGCGATCAATTTCGGTTGCGATCGCACGGCGGCTGTGCGGCCACCAGTCTGGAAGGACTGTAGGCCATTACCATTGGTGCAGTTGGGGCCCAATTGTTGCAGATCAATCTTTTCTTGTACGGAATGGAAACGACCACCTTCGCCACGCACGCGATTCATCGCATGGCGGTGTCGCGATTCGTGCAGGTATTTCGAACGTTCCTTGGGTATGCGCGACTCCAGCTTGGCGCGTGCTTGTCGCCTTATAAGTATGCGTTTATACTGTTTGGCATTCACGTATAGCGGTTCCTCCTCGGGTTCCGCTTTTGCACCATCTTCCTCAACAATCGATGCTGTAGTGGACGCGTCCGATGTACCGCCACTGCTGCCAATGCTGCTTGTGGCGCTCTGTTGATTTATCGTTCCACCACTTGTAAGTGTCGAAGTATTCGGTGTCACCGAGCTGGCTGATGCTACCGCTGCTGTCGCATGTGGCAGCATTATTATTTGCTGCCCCATTGGCGCTGTCGCTGCAGATGTGGCTTGCTGATGTGGTGCTGTAGTAGATATCTGCATTAACTGGCCGTTGATATTGATAAGTTGTGGTTGCGTTGACTGTGTTGCCGTGGCATCCAGTGTCAACGTTGTTGGTTGGTAGAACAATGTCTGGCCATCTGGCAATTGCATGAGTTGCATTGGCTGCGTATTCTGTTGCGGTGATTGCTGCAACATAATTTGGTTGGCTTGCAGCGGTATAAGCGATTGCACGCCACCTTGGGCTTGTGCTTGCTGTTGTGAAGCTTGGCCAATGATGATTTGCGTGCCACTGGCTGCCATCACTGGCATTGGAATTACTTGTATGTGGTTTTGTTGACTGCTTATTCCCACATTCCCTGCGGCGTTTCCTCCGCTTGCGATTGCCATATTTTCCTGCTGTTGTTGATGCTGGTTCGCTCCACTTGGAGCATGGTCCATGATCTTGCTAGTTGCTAGTTTTGATTGCTTACTGGCGTTTTTATAGTTTGTTTTTCGTGGGCGTGTTTTGTATATGTTACTGCAAAATCGAATGCTCCTTCAGAAATATGCTTCATTCTGTAATAGATCCCCCACGCGAGATTCAAAATGTACTGCTTACCACTTTTTTTGCATCTAATCTAGAGGCCTGACGCGACATTCTTAATTAGTAATATTTTCCAGAATTTTGTTTCTCCAAATAAGACGACGCTGCCAGTGCTGCTTCCTAGGGACACGAAAATAATATCGATATTACTCAGTGTCGATATTATTTGTTTTGATATTAGTACTTTTTCAATACTTTTGAAGTACTCGATATTTGATGGGATCTACATCAAATTTATCCATTTTGGTATTAAGTATCCCGGGAATATTTATACATACCCGCAACATCGGCTCCATCCGAAAGATTTTTTTCCAAACCGGAGCTACTATAAGTTAAGTGCATACCTACCCGTTTCGCCGGAAAAAATGTAAACCAAATCTAATATTTTAGAACATTTTCAAACAATCTTCGAGAACTTATGCCTGAAAATTCATAGTGAAACTTTCAAAATGGTGTATCATTCAATATTGTGCAATTCTTAAACCGTATAGAAAAGCCCATTCTTAGAATAATAGCATGTCTGTCAAATAATAGACCTCGAAATCTTTAAAATGATATATAATTTATCATGCAACTCTCTCTAGATCGTCTGAACTAAGCGCCGGTCTTCAAATAAATAATAGATTCCTGAAATATTTAGAAACTGAATATGGCGACGTGGTTTTTAATACCGAAGTACGTTGGCTTAGTAGAGGTGCAATGCTTAAAAGAGTATACATACACCATAAAAAGCTGAATACAATTGTTCTTGGATATGAAGGGATATGATTGTCATCATTTTGGTAATAAAGAATGGATTTGCGATTTTGGGTTCCTTATTGACATGACTCAGCATCTCAATGATCTTAATGTGGAACTTCAATGCAAAGGACAGTTATTCACAATTTGTATGATCAAATTCAGGGCTTTAATCGCAAATTAAAATTGTGGAAACAGCATCTTTTGCAGAATAATGTGTCTCACTTTCCACATTTAGAAAAAGAAACCGTTACTACTTCTAAAAAATTTCCGCTTTTGACGAAAAATGCAAAGAAAATTATGTCTCTGTTCGGAAGTACGTATGTTTGCAAACAATTATACTCAACAATGAAATTAATCAAAAATGATCACCGATAAAGACTGAATGATGCACGATTAGAAAGCTACTTTTTTAAAATTTTATATTTTTTTATTCTAATGTTTATTATAAATAAAGTTTTGTAAATTATTAATAAGTGTTACTTTATGTGCGGCCCGCCAAAAAATTTTACAATTAGCGGGGTTTAGACGATCCTACATGTCGTCCAACATGGCTTGACGGCAGGAATAACTGTACACTGCCGCTGCGTATACACGGTCCTACATGTCGTACAACATCACTTTCTTCAAGTTGGCAAGCGAGACGCATGCATACAGCCAAAGCCTTTTTACCGACGGGAAATGAGACTTTTGAAAAAGAATGGGCGTTCTCAGCTCTCGTCGATAGCATTCGACTCAATTAGTTTTTTTAAAAGCGCTAAGTACACTTAATTTTGTGCGTTTCTATTTTTATGAACTCCGCCATTAATTTTCAAAGTTTCAGGAAAATTATTTATTTTATCTCTTTTTTGAATCTTTTGTGCATAACATTCATTGTCATAATGATGAACAATGAAATGCTATAGCATTACAATTTTAAAGCCAATTTTTATTCATTTAATTTAATACAACCTTAAGTTTTTGTAATTAATGTAATTTTCAAAGTAAGAACCAATTGCAGGCTGCAGCTCATTGAAATTCTTACTGTCCGTGAACATGTTAACAGCACGGACAATTTCTCAAAGTGCCAAAATACACTAGGCTTGACCAACATTTGTTTACACAGGTTGGATGGTTTGACAAGCGAGCAGAAATATCAAAAATTTTTGAAAACCATCCCACATGTGTGACAAGCGGTTGTTTCTTGCGTATACACGATCCAACATCGCGGCTTGTCCTACATGTTGGACGACATGTAGGACCGTCTAAACCCCGCTATTCCAATTGGCCCGTTGATTAAAAAGGTTGCGAACCTTTGCTCTACAGCAATGTTGGTTCGTGACTTTTCAAGCAATAGCAATGTATCAAACTTCCGTTCTGCATCTACAGAAAATTTCACAATCGATGCAAAATTATCGAATACTAAATTTTATCGGTTCATCCTTAGAGTGCCAGTCATCTTGCAAATATCTCGATCAGGATTTTCGAGATTTTCTTTGGCGTCTGCTCAATTAAACGCTTTATAAATACTATATTGTTAGCAATTTAGCAAAATTGAATCGATTTGAGCGAGAAATGAGTGTGCGCATAATAAATGACGAAGCCCATTTTCAAGCAGAATTGGCAGCCGCTGGGGTCCGCTTGGTCGTCGTTGACTTCACGGCAACATGGTGTGTATTTTATAAAAAAGTACAAAAGCATTGTGTGTAATATACTAATATCCATTTTGTGTTTCCACAACTCAGGTGTGGGCCATGTCAGCGCATCGCACCACACTTCGAAATGCTACCCACGAAATACCCGAGAGCTATATTCCTGAAGGTCGACGTGGACAAATGTCAGGACACTGCTGCTAGTCAAGGAGTCTCCGCAATGCCAACATTTATTTTCTATAGAAATAGAGTACGTATGACAGTATATGTTGAGCTTATGTGTAGCCCATTGTAAAGCAATATTGGTCTGCCGATTATAGACTAAAATCGATCGGATTCAAGGCGCAGACATCGGGGCGTTGGAGGCTAAAGTGACGGAGCACATTGGTGCTAGTGGAGGCGATGATGCCGGCGAGGATTACGGCCAAGGGCTGGTACAATACAAATACCCAAGTCGGTAGGATTGATATAATGTGATCTCTTCTAATCAATACAGATGGAGCTGAACACGTTCATATCGAAGCAAGAATGCGAATGTCTGAACGAGTCCGATGATCACTCCATGAATCATTGCCTTTCTGTGAACGGAGGATTTTTACAATCTGATTGTGATGAGCAGCTTATTTTGTCGATCACGTTCAATCAAGTTGTGAAGATTCATTCGCTGAAATTTAAAGCTCCCCCTCAGCTAGGTCCAAAAGAAATTAAATTATTTATCAATCAGCCACGCACAGTTGACTTTGATTTGGCCGAATCAATGACAAGTGTACAAGATTTTACGTAAGTTATATGGGTGTACTTTTATTTTGATAAAACAGTAAGAATCGCTCAATAATTATTACAGTTTGGACCCCAAGGATTTGCAGAACGGAAATCTGATTAACTTGCGTTACGTTAAGTTTCAGAATGTGCAGAATATTCAAATTTATGTACGAAACAATCAATCCGGTGGCGATGTAACACAAATCGACTATATCGGGCTAATCGGCTCTCCTTTGGTGACCACAAAGATGACAGATTTCAAACGAGTCGCTGGCAAGAAGGGCGAAAGTCACTAGAATCAGCATTATGCCATCGCTACTATATATACATAGTTGATTTCAAAAAATTCAATATGCTCTTTTTTACATTTGTTCGACTAAACTGTATATTATAAAGAATCTAAAAAACTGTATACTATCAACTCCTCCAAGTTTTAATTGCACTTATGTATATGTGTTCTTACATGCTCGCCTTCGCTTACAGTGAACTATTGATACTGCTGCTGGGCTGCTGACTATCCAGGTCACGCATCAACATATGCCAAGCTTTTTCTGCTTGTGATTGGGAAAACTCGTCATCCCACTGTGAGCTGAAAACCACATTTGATTTAGCAACTATTTCGCTATTTTGCCATTGGCTGTCTTGTCGTTCATGCGCCTCCAGCTCGCTGAGACCATTTCGTTCCATGACGCGTCGCACTGCCACATCCCGCGGAACTATCATGGACCACACTTCGTGACATTCAGTCTCCCAACCGGCCATAAGCAGTACAGCTGCTTCAATTATAACAACTCGTGGATGTTGTTCCTCATACACTTTGCGAATACGCTGTTTCACCTCCACCATCAGCTCCGGCCACACAATGCTGTTTAACGTCTCAAGCTGCGCTGGATGACTGAACACGATGTTCCCTAAATTGTGCCTATCGATGTACCCATTGGCGTCTAGTATATCTTTGCCAAAGTATTGTACAATTTTTTCGAAGCAAACCTGGCCAGGCTCGTAAATCTCGTGAGCAATAATATCACAATAGAGGACGACAGCGCCTAATTTCTCGAAGCGCTCTGCCATCTTGCTTTTCCCCGAAGCTATTCCGCCAGTAAGACCAATAATATATGGATTGTTCGGTAGATGCGGTCGAGGCTGGACGACCATGTAATAAATGCAAGATGTAGGTATTTGTAATTTATTCCAAAATACTGTTTTCACTCACCTCTGGTTGACGAATACGTGTGCCTAGCAGGTCCATACGCGTATTACTCGAGCTGACTTTGGATTCTTTAGGTCCGCCTTGGTCACTGCTCTCCACCAGGTCAATGCAGAATATCTCGAGAGGACGCAAATTATTTTTGGCGCGTATTTCGTTTACCTTCTCACCACCACGCAATGTTTCTGCACTCACTACGATCATGTTCATGTCGGGGTCGCTCTGTGTTGGTCCAAAGGGGTCGTCGATGGGCACCACATCATATTGCAGCGTAGAATCTATTTCCATAAGGAACTCTTGAACTTCCAGAATACGCTGCTCTACGGGCAAAATCAGTTCTGATAGTTTTTTTGATTTCGTCATTTTTGCTGTAGTCACGCCAACAACAAGTCTGCGGCACGCGCGTAAGACTGCTTGCGTTAGAAATATTTTGTGTCCTAAGTGGATACGGTCAAAGGTTCCCCCTAGCACCACCGTGTCATACACTTTGTGCGCCTCTGCAAAACTCTGGAACTCATTAATATCGCCAGTACCCTCTTGCTGCAAATATATAGTTTCACTGGGAATATTGAAGTGCGATTGCAATTCAGCGCAAATGGCAGATTCATCTCCATCGGAGAATATCATTGCGACAGGCTGATTCAGCTTCCCAGCATTGTGCAGACTGCCATCCTTGAGTGTACCCACTAGAATACGCATGTCCATACTAGGGTTGTCCATGTATAGCTGCGATATCAGTCGACCCCAGGTAGGCAGGGGCTGAACTTTGCACTCCGGAATCTGTAGATGAATGTACAAAGCCCCAACATACCGTTCGACAACGCGCAAAGTTCGACCGAACTGCTTTATATTAGAAACAACTAATAAACCTGCAGACGTCATTTGCCATTTACACTTTGTAGCCAATGCTTGAAAACAGATTAATTGCACTATTTCGAGCGTATTTTCACATCAAACTTCTTTCGTATAAATTGTGGGGTTATGTCATACTGTTGGGGTGGGTCATGGTTATAAATGTCAAAATGTCACTTTCGGCAAATGTAAATATTTTACCTAGAGCAATGTAAATATTTTACCTCAATATTCTGTGAATTGGAATCGATGTATCGCAATAAATAAATGTGTTTTGAGCATAAGTTTTAGTTTTACTTATAATAATAATATATATATAATTTTGCCACTATAAATCAGGGTATGAGTTGCAGAAATGTTGGAGCTTATGATAAGACTTTGCTGCTGATTACTGACTAGTTCGGAAAATGAATAGTTCAAAAACATAGTTCCTCAAAATAAGAGGTAAGTGGTGAAAATGGCTGCTTGACAAATGACACATGTCAACAGTGCCCCTGTGACGTTTACACGTTACACGTCAATCGCTTTCATATAAATAATAAATCTCTTTCTTCGCTCAGACTTGGCGCTGGATGCCAAATTCCCCAAATTCCACGGTAACGCCGAGTTCCGCCGAGGAGCGATTGGACCCAAGAGGATCTTAAGGAAGTGGAAGCAGCCAAATTCGAGTTACAAATTCCAGCAGGAGCCAAATTTGACATTTTCCATGAAGCAATTCAATTCAAAACTAAGAAATTATGGAGCACCTCTATCATCAAACTAATCGCATGCTCCAAGAGATCGAGCAGAGTTTCCAGAAGTTAATACAGACTACAGAAAACATTGAGGTGGAGAATGATATTCAGATGAAAATAACTGCGGTGAATTCGTAAGTGAAGTGGCTCAAGCATACCTTGACTATTCAAAGTGAATTTGTTGGTTTGTTTAATAAATGCAAATTTTAGCAACTGCGATCGCTTGGATGTTCTACTGTATAAAGTACCAGTATCGCAGCGACAGAGTGCAAAATTGCGCGTCGACCAACTAAAATACGATGTGCGGCACTTCTACAGCTCCCTACAACTATATCGCGAGAAGCATCAACGACGTCAGGCAGAACTTTCGGAGCGAGAACAGTTATTAAGTCATCGCTTCACATCGAACGATGCGGGCACAACTGAGACGTGCCTGGATATAGATCACGCGCTGCAACACCACACGCAATTGGGGAATGCGCATCAAGGTGTCGATGAAATGATGGCCACCGGCAGCAACATTCTCAGTAGTCTCATGAACCAGCGCAATACATTGAAGGGTGCCCAAAGGCGGTTAATGGACATCGGCAGCACATTAGGACTGTCTAATCACACGATGAAGTTAATTGAACGACGCTTCTCAGAGGACAAATATGTTATGCTGGGAGGAATGGCGGTAACCTTACTGGTGATCGGCCTCGTCATATACTTTCTAGTTTTCTAAACAACAGCAGGCGAAGAAGTGAAAGTTGTGTGCTTTGAGGTGGCACCAAATAATATTTATTCGCCTTTTTTCCTTGGTGTGATTTCCATAGTTTTATAATTTTTACATGGCCTTAAAAACTACAAAAACAAATTTTGAAGTTTAAATTAAACAACTAATATTGCAATCTGACGAAAATTGCAATTAAAGAAGCCATTGCCTTACACTTACAAACTGCTCTTATGAACTCTATATAGGGACAAACATACACGATTTTTTTATGCTGATACTACGTGAATTCGTTTATCCGAAGGAAAACTAGTTGGAAAATAGTTGTACGTTTGCTTTTTTCACTGCAAAAATGTATGGCCAACCTTGACAATATGAGAGCGTGTCGGTGTGCTTTCTCACTAAGTATCTAGATAGATCAAATTTAGACCGCCTCCAAATCATCATACCGTAAAAAAAGGGCTTAGGAGCTGTGATGTCATGGTCGCCCCCTAAATCACCGATGCTTAATCTTCTTGTTGAGATGGCCACCTTTTTTAGCGCTGATACTGGAGTTGGAGAGTTTGCTCTTCGTATTGGAATTGCCACTGGGTGTAGTAGGATCTTTGTTGCCATCTCGTTGAGGCGTGGCCGCACGATCTAAAATAAACATATGGATAATCGGATACCGCACTGATAAAGACAACTACATATTCGGAATGCAAGAACCCACCACTCTTTTCTTCTTTCCCAGCACTCTTGATCGAGGTGGCACCGTCATGCGCCGTCGTTATGTTCTGGTTTGAACTTATCTGATTATCGCTGGAATCTTCATTCGTTATTGAATCGGATTCGCTGGCACGCTCCGCTATGAGGCAAACAATCAAACAGAAGATGCATGAAACTGTGTAAGGGGGCAGTAAATTTCAACATACGATTACAAATTGCCATGGACGTAATACTAGATTTTGAAAAGAGACGTTCCGCTTCTTTGAATTTACGATTTCGTTTATCCGCTTTGGAATTGGTCGCCTTGTTAGATGTTAAGTAGCGCTCCCAACCACGTATAATGTTGCCGCAAAGCTGTGTGTCCTCTAGATATGAACCCTCAAATGCATATATCTGTCTCTCTAAGTTTGCCAGTTGTTCCTAATAAGCAAATAAATAGGTTTTGCCTGCACATCCAAAGCAATAAGCTAGGAGGTAATTTTGTCATTTACCGAAGTCTCTGCTTTCTTTTTTATCAAATCTGCCAGTTCCGCGCGCGTATCCAAATTCGTCGTGGATTTTGGCGTCGATGTTAGTTTAGATGACTTCCGCTGCTTCAAGGGAGTAGAGTCGTTGTTTTGTTTATTGGATGGAGAGTTCATTGTTTCTAAATTTCTCAGTAAATTTGTTTACGTTACTCTTGCACAAATTGCAAATTGTATGTGAACGTAAACCGCATAAGCACAGATTACTACCAGATATCCAACCAGAGTTGGGCTGGGCCAAAATAAAAACGTACCCCATTTTTAAAAAAAACGTACCTTTTCCATAAATTTCGTACTTTGAGAATAAAAATTTTTTTGGATAGGGATGAGTTCGTCTTCTAATTTGGTTTGATGAGCAAAAAAAAAAAAGGGGTTTTACGAGTGAGTGCTTCCCTCCTTCGCTGAATCTATTTTATTTAATTTATAAATAATAAAATTTTCTGGTATGTACTAATATGGGGAACAGTAGTTTTTTTAGTGCAAAAAACTGCAACCGTTCACCGCCGATTTTGCACAGTGTGGTAATGCGGCAATCCTAATCAATAGAGTTGGGCCGTTTAGTTCACTTGAGCGATTAGTTCAGTTGGGATTAGGTTACCTTTTAGAACTAGTTATTTTCTAGTTCACTAGTTCGTTAAAATTATTCTATTTGTTCTAGAAAATATTTTAGGTGCTTATTTTGTAAATCCCAACGCCTCACTTCACCCTGCGTTCACTAATTTGGTATTTTGTAAAACGCATCACCTCACTCGGTGACTGCTCGCGTTGTCTTACGTAGTTTCATATGAAAATCGGTACCGCGTAAAACGCAACGCGGCGCATTCACTCACTTGAACTGTCAAATCGTTCACTTGGGTTTGTGCTCGCGTTCAGTTTTTTAAACGCAAAATTTTTGGTAATTTCGAGTGAAAATTGATTTGTGGTAATCTGCAGAAGCAAATAATAAGTATTGCAGTACTTCTTAAAGACAAATACTAAAGAAAAAAGTACAAAAAAAGAAAATACTAGCACTGCAGTTGAGGATCGAAATCACAAAAAAAAAAGAAATGCATCGCGGTTGAGGGTTGAACTCGCAACTTCTCGCGTGCTAGTCGAACGCTCTAACCACTAGGCTATGGGAGGTATGCAATGGATGCAGCAAATTTTGTGTGTTTTGTATTTGGCTGATAAATTAAGAAAAAAATTATATAAAAAAAAACTTTTTAAAAATAAGCTTTAATTTATTTAATGTACTAAAAAGTAGAAAATAAATGGTTTTTAAGTCACCTGTATCTTACTATCCCTAAAAGCTTGGGGCGCTCATGTGTTCAATATTTGTTAAACAGTTACCACAATATTTTATTTAAATAATTTTTTGCAAATAGATTCTAGTAATGAAAGATATTTTGAATATGGATATTGAGCGCACAAGCTTTTATTGATAGTAAGATACAGGTGACTTAAAAACCATTTATTTTCTACTTTTTAGTACATTAAATAAATTAAAGCTTATTTTTAAAAAGTTTTTTTTTATATAATTTTATTTTCTACTTTTTAGTCTTCCATAAATTCAATTTTAGAGCTCTGAAATTTTTCACAAAAAGAATTTAAAACTTGCAGAGCAGTACACAATATTTAGGGTATTCACAGTGTCTCCTATCGTCATATCCTCAATTTAACAAATAATACGGCTGTGATCGACCCTAATATTCGTGGCATATTTGTGACGCGGTGAGTTGTTGCTATTTTGCCAGCAGGGCGCGGCAAGTAAGTTCCTATCGTTTTTCATTGATGTGTGGTGTACCTATAATTATAAACTGAAGCCCAAGTGTGTAGTTGCTTGAAAAGTGCCACGCCCCTTGTCCTACGCCCATACATTTTTCCAGTGGAACGACACATCCAAGAGGCGACTGCATACGAAATTTCAATGCTGCACGACCTTTAGTTCCAAAGCTAATCGAGATCAAAAATTTTGTTTGTATGGGGGGTGCCACGCCCCCTTATCCTACGCCCATACAATTTTACCAGTGGGACAACACATCCAAGAGGCGACTGCATACGAAATTTCAATACTGCACGACCTTTAGTTCCAAAGCTAATCGAGATCAAAAATTTTGTTTGTATGGAGGGTGCCACGCCCCCTCATCCTACGCCCATAAAATTTTACCAGTGGGACAACACATCCAAGAGGCGACTGCATACGAAATTTCAATGCTGCACGACCTTTAGTTCCAAAGCTAATCGAGATCAAAAATTTTGTTTGTATGGGGGGTGCCACGCCCCCTCATCCTACGCCCATAAAATTTTACCAGTGGGACAACACATCCAAGAGGCGACTGCATACGAAATTTCAATGCTGCACGACCTTTAGTTCCAAAGCTAATCGAGATCAAAAATTTTGTTTGTATGGGGGGTGCCACGCCCTTTCATCCTACGCCCATAAAATTTTACCAGTGGGACAACACATCCAAGAGGCGACTGCATACGAAATTTCAATGCTGCACGACCTTTAGTTCCAAAGCTAATCGAGATCAAAAATTTTGTTTGTATGGGGGGTGCCACGCCCTTTCATCCTACGCCCATAAAATTTTACCAGTGGGACAACACATCCAAGAGGCGACTGCATACGAAATTTCAATGCTGCACGACATTTAGTTCCAAAGCTAATCGAGATCAAAAATTTTGTTTGTATGGGGGGTGCCACGCCCCCTTATCCAGTGCTCCCCTTATTTTCTCAGTAGAAGGATAGGGATATGTAGTAAGTTCCTACCGAGTTTCATTGATGTGTGATGTGTAGTTCTTAAGTTATACACAAATCTGGAGTTTATAAAAAAGTGCCACGCCCCTTATCCTACGCCCATAAAATTTATTGATTCATGTATTGGGCTCTAGATTAGGCATGTATGCAAAGTTTCAGATCTCTAAGTAGTCGGGAAGTGGGTGAAAAATTGATTACTAGATTTGACGACATACATACCGGATGTGAACCTAATATAAAGCTTATAAAATACAACTCTTTTTCGTAAGAACTTGACAGCTCAAGTGATGCCGTAAGACAACGAACGCAATTACGCCGTGATTTACAAAATGCCGTTTTTTGATCCCGGCGTTGGCTTCGTGTTCGCGTTGCGTTCGATCACGGTGATTTATACGGTAAGGCCGTTAAATGCACTACCAAGATCGTTCGATTTTGTCTGGTCAGTTAAGCGGGGTCTACTAGTCACAATTTAAGGCTCAGTTAGTGTAGCCGTAACATATTTTTCCGTTTTCAGCTGACACAACCTATTATACCCGAGCTCTATACATGCGTTAAACGAATTTGTACGTAAGCGTAACGGAGCTTGAAAAACATGTCAGCTATAGCTTTGTTGCAGGAAAGTGCTTGCTTTTCAACCTTAGTTCAACAAAAACAGCTGTATATTAATACTACCAAAATGATCAGCGTGCTCTTTTTCTTCACGAAACTATACGGCAGCACTAGCAAAAAATTAAATATGCAAAGGACTGACAGCTGAAATATGTTTTACGTATTCAAGTCAACGGCCAAAGTTTTACGTTTACGTAAAATTAAGAAAAAAAACATTATCGAAAAATATTTTAGTAATAGAACATTTATTTTAATAAAATAAGGGAAAATATTTTTTTTTATGAACAGTTAACCTTAATTTGTACTTTTGTTGTTAAATTAAATTCAATTTTGTTATCTTCTAAAATACAAAAACCAACTCAAACAAAGCTTCAAGCTTTGAACATACATTTAAATGCTTTCTTTAAAACAACACAATTCAAGTAAATTTAGCTTTAGTTCATCTAGGTCATCTAACTGAACGACCGATAGAGCTAGTTCAGATATGAGAACCAGATCTTTTAGATCTTTAGTTCGCGAACGACACAAGCCTACTAATCAATCCGAATGAAATATAGATTAGAAAACATTGCTGGTGCTCAGTCTCGGTGCTTTTGAATGCTTTTTCGGGAATTTTACTTCATACTGCTTCTCCTGCTCCTCGATGAAACCTACACGAAATGATTATGTCCCACGGGTCAACCAGGCAAGTACATTCCGCATTCTGTTGCAAGGCACATTAGCATTGATTCTGTTATTGATCTAAATTTGCACTTTGTTTTCAGATTGATTCGATTTACTTGAACAAGGACATCACCCGTTTAATACGGGAAAATCTGTTGGAGAATTTGCAGGCTATATCAGTGAGTATGATAATTCTATTAATTTGGGTACTAATGTTATATTATTCGTTTTCTCCACAGCCAGTACTTTTCTCAAAGATTCAACCCGAACTGGATTTAATGGTACAATCGGCAATTTGGTTTGGCTCTGTGGGAAAACAGTGCTCCACTTTCGGGCAACAGTTGCTGGTGCTAGCTTATGATCCGGAGCGATTAACACTAACGCGACTTGTTCTTCACTTTTCGCTGTCAGTTTTGCCTAGTTATTTTAAAAGCATCGAAGGGCGTCTGTCGCGCCGTATCGAGTGGTTGCATCAAGCAATAGAGTGGGGCGAGAATGGAGCATTGGTCCTAACCATACTTAATTTCTTCCGTTTCTTAAAGACTGGTCGTAAGCCAACAGTAACGGACTACTTGCTTGGTCTGGACTACATAAGTCTGCGAAACAATCAGCGCCGAGATATTGGATACAAATATCTTACTCGAGAACTTCTTTGGGGTGGATTTATGGTAAGTGTACTAGTCCTTCGACATGTGCTAAACTGAAATCTAACAAATTTATTTTTTGCAGGAAATTCTCGGTTTACTATTGCCCATAATAAATTTCCGTAAACTGCAGCGAATCTTTAGAAGTATTCTATTTGGACGAACCTCTGGCGGAAGCATAAGCGAAGACAAGATGATTTCGACCAAAATAACGATGAGCACCTTGTGTTCCTACTGCGGTGAACGACCCACTTTGCCGCACCATATAGGATGTGCTCATGTGTATTGCTATTACTGTATATCCGCTAATGTCGCAACAGATGCAAATTTCAGCTGTAGCATTTGTAGTGTACCATGTTCAAAAGGCATTTTTGTGGTTGATTAATATTAAATAATTTCTTGGATTTATATTTTAGTCTATTGGATTTTAGAGCTCGGTTAAGAAATAAATATTGTTAATGTGGTTTTTATGTATTTAGCCTTGTTTTTAGCGAGTAATCTTAAAACATTTTCGTTCATTGGGAATATTATAGAAATAATAACACTTGATAGAAAACATTGCAATATTGTTTCGAAATATTTTTAGCGGCGACAAATGAGACTTTAAGATGAAGAGGAAGAAGAGACGAATCAAACAAAACTGGATAATAAATAGAATTAGCTTTTTAAGCTCTTGTCGAAGAACGCTTACTTTTCTTCAGCGATACGCTTTATTTCGTGCATTTCTATTTTTAATCAATCTTTTGTTGCATCTTATGCCATCTTAACCACAGAATACCCATAGCGCGCAGAAAAAGTAAAAAATGTTGAAAACCATCCCATACGTGCATACGTGTGTCAAGCGGCTTTTTCTTGTGCTAACACGATCACACATTGCAGC
Organism: Neria commutata; assembly: GCA_963457695.1. Taxonomy (NCBI): domain Eukaryota; kingdom Metazoa; phylum Arthropoda; class Insecta; order Diptera; family Micropezidae; genus Neria; species Neria commutata. Next base: position 16,395,965 of record OY735248.1, on the reverse strand, counting down.
CATAGTGTAATAATATAAAGTGAACCAGATAGCAATGACATTCTATTCTCGTACCCTTGCTTGTCAGTTGCTTTGTCAAAAATATTAACCCGTTTTCAGTTTGAATTTGCGTTTGAAGAAATAAGTAAAAGAAAAAAACATCAATGCCCAACTCTTGTGGTAATAACGAATACCTCCCTAAATTTACTGTATAAATATCTTGAAGAAAAGCTTGGAATCTCCTACCTTTTGACTAGTAGACTAAATCAAGACGTATTAGAAAATTTCTTTGGGCAATGCGAAGTTCAGGTGGTCTTAACGAAATAAAAAAGTATTTACAATTGGTTTATAAACGCTATTTGTTATAAAAAATGTAACACACGTGCTGGTTCATTACTGAAAATAAAAATTGTTTGGTACGTAAAAATGCTGAGTAACTTTTTTGTACTAATGTCTCGGATGGGTTAAGACATATAACGAAGAAGGAGAAAAGAAAAATCAAAAAATTTTTTGACAAGCGACACTGGCAACACTGATTACAAAGTACCAAGTACACTTGCTCAAAGTAGAATTGCGGAAGCAGGGAAACAGTGTAAGGTTCGATTTGGGAAAATTGTTTTCTTCTAAAAGTCAAAATTGGGCTAAAGATTAACCTAATATAAAGCTTATAAAAACGAGTATAAGTAGAAGCTCTAAGGGCCCAATAAAGTGAGAATTACTCAGAAGCGTATCCGACTAAGAAGTAAGTACGATGCATGGCTGAATGTTGTCATATTCCCGCCAAAATATGGCAGCAGTGCTTCCAAGTTGTAAAACTCAAGTGTTTATAGAGTCGAATCGAATGGGCTGCCAGCTTTATATGATAAAACTGAAAATTAATGTATTTTCAAATATTATGAAAATTCGGGTATATATTGTAGGAAGTTCTGTAAGAGTGCAGCTGTTTGAAGGCGATATAAATTAGTGGATACCTTTCCGAAGGTTGCAAAAATAATTTTATGCAAAATATTGGGCAAACAATCTGGCCACTAAACATGTTTGTTTTGTGTGTATTAGAAATTACGTCGAATTAAATGAAATCTTATTTTTGTAACGAGGACGAGTTTGCAAGTAAAATAGGTTGAAAAATAATAAAGTTTAAAGGATTTGGAAGACTATTCGTTTGGGAGGACATAGTAAGTGTACTGTGAAATATTGGTCAATTTAATGAGTCCCCATTGTTATGATTTTTTTTTTCATTTTCAAGGAACAAAAGGAAATATTGTTTCTTGTTCGTTACAAAGTGACCTTTATATGAGCTCCGTAGCTGAAAGGTCAGACAGGTAAAGATTTTAGTAAACTCTTGCATCTTTGAATATATATGTGTCTTTTTTAGAATTAACCATTGCAACATTACGAAATGCTAGATTTGGAAATTTTACCTGAGATTTCACTGGGCTGTGATGCCTGGGAATTCGTTTTGGGTATGCACTTTTCACAAGCCATCGCCATCATACAATCCCAAGTGGGCGTCATAAAGGGCGTACAAGTTCTCTACTCGGATACTAATCCATTGGGAGTGGACGTAATAATAAATTTGCCACAAGATGGACTCCGTTTGATATTTGATCCAGTAGTTCAGCGACTCAAGACCATTGAAGTGTTTAATATGAAGTTGGTTAAGCTGAAGTATGGCGGTGTTTACTTCAACTCGCCAGAGGTGCTGCCCTCAATAGAACAGGTCGAGCATTCTTTCGGAGCTACGCATCCGGGTGTATACGATGCTGCTAAACAGTTGTTCGCGCTGCACTTCCGAGGACTAAGTTTTTATTTTCCGGTGGATAGCAAGTTACATGCAGGCTATGCGCATGGACTTGGCTCGCTTGTTTTCCTCAGCGGAGCCTCACCAGTTGTGTCCAAGATGTCGTTATATGCAGGTAGTAACGTAGCAGAAAATCGTCCACCGCCGCTGCCTCTAGCTTGCTACCACCGTCAAATGTATTTGGAGTCGGCTACAGTACTGCGCTCTGCTCTTGGTTGCACTAAAGGTCTTAAATTGAAACTTTTCACTGAGGGCTCAGGACGTGCTTTGGAGCCACGCCGTCAGTGTTTTAGCAAAGAGGTGCTATTTGGCGATAGCTGTCAAGATGTGGCCATAAATTTGGGTGCACCCAACCATATATTTTTCAAAAGCGAGGATAAAATGAAAATTCATTCGTCTAGTGTTAACAGACAGGCGCAAAGCAAGCGCAGCGACATCTTTTTTAACTATTTTACTTTGGGCATCGACGTTCTCTTTGACGCGCGTACACAAACATGCAAGAAGTTCATACTGCACACAAACTACCCAGGCCACTTCAATTTCAACATGTATCATCGATGCGAATTTCAGTTCAACCTGCAGGCGGATCGTGCCTTGTCGTCTTTGGAGAGCAGTGGAACCCATCAGCGATTTAGTGACTTTTCTCCAGAGAGCGTAAACATAACTGCCTACTCCAAGTGGAACGATATAAGTGCCGCATTGGCTCCATCGGAACGCCCCGTGGTATTGCATCGTGCGAGTTCAACAAATACGGCCAATCCATTTGGTTCTACCTTCTGCTATGGTTATCAGGACATCATATTTGAGGTGATGCCGAACAATCACATTGCTTCGGTGACTCTGTATGGTACCACGCCTCCCCGCCATCCGGAGAACCTGTGGCAACATCAACCAAACAAAATGCAGGACATACGTCTCACGATCGCTTAAACTATTGGAGCGACCGGTTCGACTACTCACTTCCCCTGATATACATTTTTTTTAAACCAATTATGTCAATAATAATGGGAACTTACTTACTATCTTTTAAAACTTGTATTTGTGATTACAACTAGTTGAGTGTTTGCAAACATCCCCATATATATGTATGTATACTAGATCGAAAATATTTCGTTTTTTAAATACAATATTTTGTTTTATTCAAGTTTTCCAAATAAATATAGACATAAAGAGAACGGAAACACACTATTGCAAGAAAGTTGGGCCTAAGCCTCGTTTTGAGCATCAAAACTCTGCTCATTATCACCTACATCCCTTTCATATTAACATCAATCCTATGCATCCGTTGGTATTCTATCTAATGTTTATTTAAACAATTTTACCAAATTGACTTCCAAATTTATAAAATTTTAAAACATTTCTAATTCTTATTTCTCTTTAGTTTCGATATCCTACGTATGTCGAAACCTTGTAGAATTTAAAAATTATTCTTACGTAGAGGTTAGGCGTTGTAATTGGTCGACCTCGCGCATTTCTGGTCTGCGGAGAATCCAAACACAGAATGCATAATTTGTTCCAGATCAGATGAACCGCAGAGAGCGAGACGTAAACCAAGCAATTTGTTTTGAAAACAAATTTAAATTGCAATGATTCCAAAACTCGCTTAAAATATGATACACATCATAACAGTCGAAATAGCTTTCCTCAAAAAACTACTTAAAAATGTTGAATTATAGTCATATTACATAGTACATATGTACATACATACGTTTGGCTTATCAAAAAAATAATAATAATAATTGGCACAACAGCCCGTGTGGGCTAGGCCCAGCTTTCTCGCATTAACTTGTGTGTGTTTGTTATATTCTAGCTCAGGATCTACAAATAACCGTACCCGAAAGGGTGAGAAGCTTTCCATGACAAAGAATACTATTGCCAATTTATCGTGAGAAGTGGCGTCGCTCAAAGAAACAATTTGAAAAACAAATCCTCTTTTTTTATTAGAATTTAGGCCTCCCGCATCGGCGACCAAGCACTTGTCCATTGAGCCACCGCCTTTTCACTTATAACCATAACAATTGCGACTTGATGACTCGAAGCCGTTTTTTTTAATAGAGACCAAAAATTACAGAAAAGTGAAGAGTTTTAATATTTGAAATAACAAATAAGGATTAGTGGAAAAATTAACACATGAGGAGGCATAAATCCTCAATACTATTGCTTTTTTTCTTGAACTTTTATTCTGTTTTCAGCGTTGTTTCCAAAAATGCCGGAATTAATGGATGAAACGGCTCCAAAGGCCATTGCTCAGTTTGATTGTAAAATGCTGCCGGACATGCTGCCACTCTACTACAAACGCTTGTTTCCAACACAACCCTTCTACCGATGGCTATCCTATGGAAACTGTGAGTACACTGCTTCATTTTTGAATAACTGTTGGCTTACTCATCCGTCGTATCAATTTTCTGCTTCTTCCAGCTGAATCGAATATTTTTTTGCATCGTGAAATTTCTTTCACGCTCCAGGATGACGTTTACATACGTTACTTGTCCTTCGGGTGCCAAAGCGACATGGAGAAGGAAATTTGCTTGAAAAATCCCTATAAGATTGATATTGGCGCTGTGATGGCCTTTGCGTGAGTGCGCACCCCGTGTTAAAATCTTCAAGTATACTTATAGTTGCGTTGATTTCTCCTTCGGCAGACCGAAATTTTTTCGTCAAAATAAGGGCTCTATGGCTCCCGTGCAGAGAGAGCTAGTCTTTGATATTGATATGACTGACTACGATGATGTGAGGACTTGTTGTAGCGGCACGGATGTGTGTCAGAAGTGCTGGAAGTTTATGGTAATTGCGGTGCGTGTTTTGGACGCGGCTCTGCGCGAGGATTTTGGATTCGAACACATTTTGTGGGTGTTTTCTGGTCGTCGAGGCGTGCATTGTTGGGTGTGCGATCACGGGGCACGGCATTTGGATGGTCAGAGTCGTTCGGCCGTTGCTGAATACTTGCATCTGATTGTACATGTGACGGTTAATAATGTGAGTGTGGCTCGTGTGCAGTCGCCTGCTGACCGCTTGCATCACAGCGTGAAGCGTGCTTTGAAAGTTGTCGACCCACTGTTCGAAGAGATCATACTGGATGATCAGAACTTATTTGGCACACCCAGTGGTGTTGTGAAACTTTTGCAACTCATATCTGACGAAGCCGCACGTAAAGACGCGGAGGCATTCCTACGTAACACGCACGAAGATGGAGCACATTCGCGTGCGGTGTGGACCTCTTTTATGAGGTTTGCCAATTCAATGCGCACTGGAGCGGCAGGAAGTGGTGGTGTTTGGAGCCGTAAGCTGAAACACATAATAGAGGATATTAAGCTATGTACTTTGTACCCACGTTTGGACATCAACGTCACGAAGGGGCTCAATCATTTGCTTAAGGCGCCTTTCTGTATACACCCGTCAACAGGTAAAGTGTGCTTGCCATTTGGCGTCAGTGCAGTCGCGAAATTCAATCCGTCGTTGGTACCCAATATATCGCAGCTTTTGCAGGAAATTAACGCTTTCGATGATAAATCGGCAAAACGACTAGAGACGGTCGAAGAGAAAAGTCGCATTAAGGATTACAAGAAGACTAGTATGTTTAAGGGGGTAGTCGTCTTTGAGGAGTTTATTCGTAAACTCGAAAGCGGCCTCAAAAAGAATGCTATAGATCTTAGCGATCAAAAGATGGAATTTTGAGTGGTTGAAATAATATACATAATTTTATTAACAGTTTTCAAATATGACTTCGATCATTTAAAATTGATAATACATTGAAGCTATACACAGCGTAACCGAATGACTGGCTTTATATCCTCATCTGTGCCCATAAAGTCTACATTCGCCTCTATTTGAAAGACTTCGTCATCCGTGGGTGCGGCGCCCCTTAGGCATACTTCGTGGATTTGTTCGCCTGAGCGCAGTCGAAAAATTTCAGCATTCTCGGCAGCTTTGCTCAGCTTAACGTCGAGTTGCACTGTGGCGGGCAATAAAGCGCCCCTTCCTATTACCACTTTAGCATTTTCTTCGTCCTCTCCATGCCACATAACTAGCTCCTGCTCTGCACAGATACAATCTTCAATAGGCTCCAGCTCAGTGGTATGTGGCTCCACGAGATAAGTTGCTTGTCGGGCGCACCCCACTGCTACAACTTCGTCAGCCGATATCGTAGCTTGCAGTTGTGCCTCAGGAAATCGCGCCGCAATGGCAGCTTGAAGTTTTGGTATGCGCATTGTTGCACCGAGTAAAACGATGGAGTCTATGCGCATCATTTCGCTGTGTTGTTTCATAGCACGTTCCACCCACTCGCCCAATGTTTGCATGAAATCGGCGATGACCGGTTGAATGAGACTCTCGAAACGGGCGCGTGACATTTGAGTATTAAAGTCGACTCCATCCATCAGTGAGTCGATATAAAGCTGTGTCGATGGCAAGGTCGTTAGTATATGCTTACAATTAGTTGCCGCCGTACGGATTTTCGCCATCGACCGACGACTTTCCTGAGGGTCGAGTTTGTGCCTGCGTTGGAACTCTTCACAAATGAATTGCACCAAGGCCTCTGTAAAATGGCGGCCGCCGACGGGCAATGGTCCATAACTATCAAGTTGCGTGTATAAGCCATCACGAATCGTATACAGAGTGAAGTGCGTGAAGAGACCTCCACTTTTTATTGCTAAAACATATTTCGAGTTGCCAGTTGATGGTCCGGTTTCGGCTTCCACTTCGCTAATGCCATACGCAAGCACAGCCGCAGTCGGTTCAGCAAGTACCTGAGCTACGTGAAAGCCCGCTTCTTCGGCGGCTTGAGATAGCATTGACCAAGCTTCTTGTGGATAGTAGCTTGGAATGGAGAGAACAACGATTGGCTTTTGCTCTATATCGCTAAGATATTGACGAGCCAATTCGAGCTCGGACCGGAGGAGTTGTACTTGTACCTCATAGGCACTTAACTGGCGTGTCGATTCCCTGGACTCGTCTTCCGTGTGTGTTGCGCTTTTTAATGTGAACGTGCACTTCTCAGCATCATAGTCACAAGGAATTTCTTTAGTGGCCGCCTTTACCTTATCCATGTCAATTACATCCGGTGGCAAAAGTAATTGGAAACTGTTGGCAACTGCTTGCTTCGGGCGCGTGGCCATCTTTTGCTTCGCTGTCAAACCACACTCGATCTCATCCGCGCCATCCCATAGAAGGCAAGCTGGTGATACGCGGTCGCCCTGCTTGTTGGCAATAACCTCTATTTTGCCTCCATCACCAGCCTTAACATGAGCTATGCAGAGCGTGCTGTTTCCCACTTTGATTCCAAAACGTGGCCACATTTTTAAAGTCAATTTTATTAACACTATTTCACTACCTGCCTTCAAACTAGCAAATTCCGTGTTTGGTATTTATTTCGGCAAGTGCGAATACAAATTTTTTTAAATTGTGGGTTTTCGGGAAATTAAAAGTTCCAAATTCAGTTCACCACTCCACTACACGAGTTTCCTAGTACACGGGAAACAGGGTTGGGCTGGGCCAAAATAAAAACGTACCCCATTTAAAGAAAAACGTATCTTATCCATAAATTTCTTACCTTGAGAATACAAGTTTTTGAGGATAGGGATAAGTTCGTCTTCGAGTTCGATTGGATAAGCAATAAAAAGCTTTATGGCCCGATTGCAATGGTGCGTGCGTGCGTACGATTGCGGAATTGCGTAAACGCAAAAACTTGAAACGCACTTGAGCTGTTCCAATGTACAGAATGCGTGAGTGCCAAAGAGACTCACCACATTTCGGCAATTTACACCTTGAGCAGTAAACATTCTTAAATAATTTACATAACATATTTTATCCCAAGTTTATAACTATATTAACTTGTAATATTGTGTATAAATCATTTAAACCTAATATTGATTGAAATAAGTACAACATAAAAATATATTCAGCTACCACACTTTTATTTCACACTGATGGCAACCACAAGGTGTGTATGAGAGCTGTAGATGAGCTGCCAGCGCAAACTGTGTGCAGCAAAAGTTTATCAACTTTCTGCAGTTTGCGTTCAACGCAATTCACATTGGCACTCTCTTCATATGTTTGCACTAGTTCAACTTAGCTGTAAAAAATTTTCAGCGAACGCAAACGCACACACGCACCACTGGAATCGGGGTCTTAGAAGAGGCAAGAGTGCTTCCCTGCTTTGATGAGCAAAAAAAAAAGTTCCTTACTCGTTATAGCTACACGAAAATTCGGCATTATGGCCGAGTTCTAATGGTGCGTGCGTGCGCCACATTGCGCTGACAGCTAAGTTGAACTAGTGCAAACATATGAAGAGAGTGCCAATGTGCGGCGCGCTGAACGCATGGCGCAGAAAGTTGACCAACTTTCAACTTTTGCTGCACTCTTTTGCGCTGACAGATCATCTACAGCATAGTGTAATAATATCAAGTGAACCAGATAGCTTGAAGTACCCAAGCTTGTCAAAATTTTTTTTGATTTTTCTTTTCTCCTTCTTCGTTATATGTCTTAACCCATCCGAGACATTAGTACAAAAAAGTTACTCAACATTTTTACCATGCAATTTATATTTTCAGTAATGAAAGTATTAATAACCAGCAATTGTTTTGAGGGAACCGCAAATGGTCCCAATCGCCTTTTCTTACTGCCTAAGATCTCCTTCTCCCCAAAATGGTTAGCGCAAACACGCGCTGAGGATGAAAAAGTGGTATTGCATACTCTTAACCACTTTCGTCGCAAATCTTCATCCTTTGGCAGCGAAAACATCGGCACCGCTGCATCGTAAGTGCTTTTGTACAAATAGCAAGAGTTCGGCATTGATATTTTTTTCTTTTTACTTTTTTCTTCAAACGCAAACTCAAAACACAAACTGAAAACGGGTTAATATTTTTGACAACGCAACTGACAAGCTAGGGTACGAGAATAGAATGTCATTGCTATCTGGTTCACTTGATATAATTACACTATGATCTACAGCTCACATACACACCTTGTGGTTGCCATCAGTGTGAAATAAAAGTGTGGTAGCTGAATATATTTTTATGTTGTACTTATTTCAATCAATATTAGGTTTAAACGATATATACACAATATTAAAAGTTAATATAGCTATAAACTTGGGACGAAATATGTTCTGTAAACTATTTAAGAATGTTTACTGCTCAAGTTGTAAATTGCCGAAATTGGGTGACTCTTTTTAGAGCGCACGCATTCCGTGCATTGGAACAGCTCAAGTGCGCTTCAAATTTTTTCGCTCACGCACTGGCGCACGCACGCACCATTAGAACTCGGCCATTATGCAGTAAATATTAACGCAAAGTTGTGCTCTTTTTGGCGCAATTATTTGAAGCGTATATAATTTGTTATTAAAGTAATGTCATGCACAGCTTGTTGCCTATTTATAATGTCAAATGTGGTCACTACAAATGCATTACTAAAGATATGTGTATTTAATATTTTTATCAATAAAGATTTAACTTTGAAATTCCTCTTGGTTTTAATTGGATGGAAATGTAAGGACAGAAGTTGACATCTGCAACACTTTATGCAGTTTTATTAGTTTTATTCATCTAAATGCAAACGCTTTTAAAATTACACAAAACTCGTTCATTTTAATATAAAAACTAGCTCGACCCGGCATAACTCAGTTTTGCTCGCATCTGCAGCAGTCCCACGGGAAATCGCTGACAACGTTTGTCTAAAGAAACGATACTCAACCTGCGGCCCGCCAAGCTTTTATGTGCGGCCCTAAACACATTTAATATTGTAATTTTGAAAATCTCAAAAACTCCAAACACAGCCATTTCACTATTTCACTGGCCTTCGTTAAGAGGTCTACGCAGCTCTCAAGAAAAGCGAAACTTCCATATAAAAAAACCCCAACAAAATGCTCAAGAAATTTCCTTGCGTCAAAATTACTTGACCCCTATTGCAGCTCTCAAGAAATCTGCTACGAAATTTACTACTTTTTTTCCAGTGGAAATGTGCGTAGGGTAACTCAGGTTTTGGCAAGGAATAATGTTTGAAACATTATTACTTTAACAAGAAGAAGACTTTCAACAGCTAATAAAAAGCGAAATAGGTAAGCAAAACATTAACGGCCTTACCGTATAAATCACCGTGATCGAACGCAACGCGAACACGAAGCCAACGCCGGGATCAAAAAACGGCATTTTGTAAATCACGGCGTAATTGCGTTCGTTGTCTTACGGCATCACTTGAGCTGTAAGTTCTTACGAAAAAGAGTTGTATTTTTCTTAATTTATCAGCCAAATACAAAACACACAAAATTTGCTGCATCCATTGCATACCTCCCATAGCCTAGTGGTTAGAGCGTTCGACTAGCACGCGAGAAGTTGCGAGTTCAACCCTCAACCGCGATGCATTTCCTTTTTTTTTGTGATTTCGATCCTCAACTGCAGTGCTGGTATTTTCTTTTTTTTGTACTTTTTTCTTTAGTATTTGTCTTTAAGAAGTACTGCAATACTTATTATTTGCTTCTGCAGATTACCACAAATCAATTTTCACTCGAAATTACCAAAAATTTTGCGTTTAAAAAACTGAACGCGAGCACAAACCCAAGTGAACGATTTGACAGTTCAAGTGAGTGAATGCGCCGCGTTGCGTTTTACGCGGTACCGATTTTCATATGAAACTACGTAAGACAAAGCGAGCAGTCACCGAGTGAGGTGATGCGTTTTACAAAATACCAAATTAGTGAACGCAGGGTGAAGTGAGGCGTTGGGATTTACAAAATAAGCACCTAAATGTTCATTTTAGGTTGTAAATTTGCAACATATTTTGATTTATTTCAGAATTTCAATTATTTTAATCTATTATCTTATTTTCAGACATGGAAAACTCGGAAAATACACCGCGAAGTGCGCCAAAACGCCAAAAGCGCCTCAACAAATTTTTTAATGTCGAATTTAGCCTGCTTGTTGCTTTCTTCCGATTCTAATTGTTCCGCACAATCCACCAATATTGCGGTATTTAGTACGGACACCATATTATGCCTGAAAAATATATATAAATAATGCATTAATCAAATAATAGTAAATTTTGTGAAAACTTACCAATCTTCATTTAACGACATTTTACTTTGATTTGCATCAGCTGTTAGCTGTCAAAATTACTTGGCCACTACTATTTTGCCCTCAAGGAATAATGCAAAATTTTTCTTGAGCGATTTCTTGAGAGCTGCAAAGACCCCTTTAAACGGGTGATGTCCTTGTTCAAGTAAATCGAATCAATCTGAGGTACAAATGACAATTGAAATCAAAGTGCAAATTCAAATGCAACAGAATCAAGGCACTTTAATGCTAATGTGCCTTGCAACATAATGCATAATGTACTTGCCAGGTTGACCTGTGGGACATAGGCATTTGGTGTAGTTTTCATCGAGGATCAGGAGCGTGCGAAGTAGAATTCCCGAAAAAACATTCAAGAGCACCGGGACCGTGCACCAGCATATTTTCTAATCTATCTTTCATTCGGATCACAGAATATGGCTATTCTGTGATTCGGATTGATAATGATTGCCGCATTACCACACTGTGCTTCTTGCAGTTTATCGGCCTTACCGTATAAATCACCGTGATCGAACGCAACGCGAACACGAAGCCAACGCCGGGATCAAAAAACGGCATTTTGTAAATCACGGCGTAATTGCGTTCGTTGTCTTACGGCATCACTTGAGCTGTCAAGTTCTTACGAAAAAGAGTTGTATTTTTCTTAATTTACCAGCCAAATACAAAACACACAAAATTTGCAGCTTCCATTGCATACCTCCCATAGCCTAGTGGTTAGAGCGTTCGACTAGCACGCGAGAAGTTGCGAGTTCAACCCCCATCGCCGATACATTTCTTTTTTTTGTGATTTCGATCCTCAACCGCAGTGCTAGTATTTTCTTTTTTTTGTACTTTTTTCTTTAGTATTTGTCTTTAAAAAGTATTACAATGCTTATTATTTGCTTCTGCAGATTACCACAAATCAATTTTCACTCGAAATTACCAAAAATTTTGCGTTTAAAAAACTGAACGCGAGCACAAAACCCAAGTGAACGATTTGACAGTTCATGTGAGTGAATGCGCCGCGTTGCGTTTTACGCGGTACCGATTTTCATATGAAACCACGTAAGACAACGCGAGCAGTCACTGAGTGAGGTGATGCGTTTTACACAATACCAAATTAGTGATCGCAGGGTGAAGTGAGGCGTTGGGATTTACAAAATAAGCACCTATGAGTTTCTTGCAAATTTGAGTTTCTTGCAGTTTATGAGTTCTTGCAGTTTATGGTTTTTCAGGTCCATCTATTACCCAAATGCAACCGTGCAATTAATCACACGAAGTTGAAGAAAACAGAACAACAGTAAAATTGTCGCATTTTCCAAATCATATTTTGCGTTTTCGCGTGAATACAAATAAGAAAAATTCCAAAAATCACACATACTGTGGACAGAGCAAATAATTGGTGGCAATAATAACTTACACGAGAAATAAAAAAAACTCGGAAGATTTATATGTAAAGGCGAAAAAGAAATAGGTACGTAGATGGGTATGCGGTAATGCCATCACCCACCCACGCACCTCCCTCTTCATTATGATATGTGAGACCGCAGAACTCCCATTCAAATCCCTGCACCCTGTCATACACATCTCATCCCTGCGATTCGTCATCCTATTTTTCCAACTAGAATCGATTGAAAATAAAATTTATTACTTATCTACAAAATGAAGTGTATGCTTGGAAATACGTCGCGTCGATACTCAATATGCCACTTTCCTTTCTCTGTAGTGAAATTGAGTGTTTGGAGGTATGGCTTTAGAAGTACCTTAATACCTCACACTTCTTCGGAATATGCTGAAGGGTGAGCTTTGACACTACCCAGAGGAAAACCGTCCTTTATTTTACCACCTCCCTCCTACTAATCGTTGGGTTGCGCACATCAACGTACACGCCATGGATGATAATTTGAGCACAAAATCGTCAGAATCTTCAATAACCACCAGCGGTGAATATGAAATCGTTACCACCGACAGCAACGTGGTTACTCCGCTGGAGTCGCAGGCCATGGCTGTGGTGCCTCACGTGGCTACAACAGATGCAGTGGGTAGCAAATCACCAACGTTGGACCTGGCTAACAATCGCAACATATCCGATTTGCAGCATGAGATGACAGATGCTTTACGTGAACTTGAGATCGGTAAGCAGATTGCTAAATTGTAGGAAACGAGGATTTCTAGATATAAACGTAGATGTACGTATAGAGTGGAATGAAAGAAAACTTGAACTAGCATAGCTCATAAAGAAATTTTGTTTAACTATTCCGTGCCTACATATATGCTTGTACATATACGATGAGAGTAAAAAGCTAACTACAAATGCCAGAAAGAGTTATCTCCAACGAAAGCAGAAAATAAAAAAGAATGCTGGAAATAGAACAGACGCACCTGCACCTTGCACCCTAATGCCAGCTCTGTAAGACATTTTGTTTCATAATAATGCAACATAGTTTTTGTTTAACCCTCATATAACCTCAGGGGAGCATAAAGTATTGTCAACGATTTTCACATACAAAATGGAATTCTTTAATTGTTAATGATCTGTTTGTCATCTAGTTAAAACTATCAAAAAGCCTATGACAAACTAATGTGTCGGCTACGCTAGCGTACGGTGCATGTACTTAAGTAAATAAAGCAGCTGTTCTATAAATATGAGTTGGAAAATTAAGAGGGAGAGCCCGGTGCTATAGCAACGCAAATTGTAACGCCAAAACGCCCCTCGCCAAGCTGTCAGCTCATTAAAAAAGCTGGCGGCGAAGAACTAACCACGTCTTGTTTTCTGTAATATACAGTACTTGAAATTCTTGTAAACATAACCTTCACTATTTTGTAGCCTCCGTATCTAGAGACTGTGACAGAAAGCCGAAATCGCTCACGCTATCGCTGGCAGGCACATCCAGTCCTGCACTTTTAGTGCCCGATAGTAGTATTGAGGGGATGTTTGGGTCTGCAGCAGAGATGAAGCTGCTGACTCCAAAAAGCGAAGACGCATCGAACTCGGAACACAACCGAGTAGGACAGTCGGTCTTCTATGATTGCATCGATGCTAGTCCAGCTGGTGTAGAGGAGAAGCAGGATGTAATGAAACCAGAAAAAAGCGATACCGACGAAGAAGGTAACTTATTACGCGAAACGAACGCGGTTGCATTGTACTTTCACTTCTTTCTATCCTATTTATTTCATATCCCAGTTTCCGATATCGATCAGGGATGCACAATATTCTCGGGTGTCACCTACTTAGGGGCAGGTAACATAAACGCACCGAAATCGGAGATCGATGTGTACCACATTATGCGTGAACTAAACAGTGGAGCTGCCGCGGTTGGCCTCAAGATATGTATAAGTATTCCCAACTGCTCGGATGGGCTAGTAGTGTAAGTAGCTGTGTCTACTTTTAGTAAAGGGCCATTTCCTATAGTGTTTTTATTTTGTTGGGCAGCTTGCATGACGCCGAGACGAACTCAGTCATAGCTACCTATGAAATACAGAGCATAATTCTGTACTTTCGAGGCCCAGTGGAAACTGTAGAGAATGGCTGCTTTGCCTTCACTTGGCTCCACGGAGAATCCCTGTTCCAATGCCATGTGTTCCGTTGCCATATCCCGGAGGCGGTAAACCAAGTTAGCGGTAGGTTTCAACGGTGTTGTGTGTGTATCTGTGGCGTTGAAGTATTCATCTCTTTTTGCATCGGTCTGCAGCACGTTTCCAAAAGGCTTTTCAAACGTATCCACCCAGCATGACGTGCAGTCTCACATCGGTCGTGGATAGCAACATGATAAATTCTGTCACTTCAGACCTTAGTGGGAACCCCCTCAATACGGCTGGCTATGAGTTTATTGTGTCACTGGAGATACGCGAGAAGGTGGCCAAAAACTCGTATGCAGCGGTACCACGCGATCGTTCATGCTTCAAGCTGCGCGCAAAAACAGATAAGGAGGTTTACGTTACCGTTAAGCAGACACCATCGACAGTGCTACCGCCACTGCTAATTGAGCGCTGCTTCGGTGTGCTGTTGAGTCCTGGCAAGTTGGTACGCCAGGCTGACATGCAGCTGATTGACCTGGTTACCATGGGTTATCAACAACAGCAGACGAATACTAGCGGTGCAGGCGATAATTCGACCGTCGCAGCAACCAACGCCCCTCCTCTCTGCCTCAGTCCATATTGCATATGCGCTGAATGGAAGGCGAACGAGAAGGTTTTCGAATTACTAAATGTGGAGGCATCTAAGACGTACCTTACCGTCGCCGTAGACATTGTGATACGTGGTATACAGGAGCCGGTGCGCTTTGTCATCGAGACACCGGTTTCCATTCAATCAGCAGGCGAAATACGCATCATGGACCATTTCATATCGAAGCGACCCATGACGTTACGTTTTTATCTGCACTTAAAGCGCACCACCGATGAGTTCAGCTGGAAGGTAAGCTCTATCGATCCATCGGAAGAAATTTGCGAGCAGCCAGCTCCGACATCGTCATCATCTTCGTACTTGTACAAGTTTGGACAATTGTCGGGCATCGTGCGCTCTTCATCGGTCGTTTCTATTGAGGATGAGTGCCCCACAGATTACAGCTCCGATGGTGATGAGCCGCTCCTCAGTGGCACGGGTGAGGTTTCGAAAGACTGTTCACAGGACACGCTGAACGAATGGGATCCCGTGCTGAAGGAGTGGGCAGACAGCGAAAAGCGGCCGAAAAATTTAGCGCAATTGGTACGCTTGGGTGTGCCAGAGGCGTTGCGCGAAAAGATTTGGCAGAAGCTGGCCAATGTCGAAGGCAAAGTAGAAATGAACGATATGTACAAGATACTGATAACCAAAGTGAGTAGATATTTATATTGTGTCACTTAATAATAATATTTCTTCATCCGGAAGGATACGAAATGTGAAACCGTCATATTACGCGACATACACAGAACTTTCCCGGCCCACAAATGCTTCAAGGAAACAGGCGGATCGGGTATATCTATTTCTATGTTTTTACATTGCTTGCATTTGTATTTATTTCGTCATTCGTTGTTCTATCCTGTTGCACAGGTCAAGACGCACTCTTTAAGGTTTCAAAGGCATATGCCGTTTACGACAGTGAAGTCGGTTACTGTCAGGGGCTAAGCTTCATAGCGGCTAGCTTGTTGTTGCACGTAAGAGAGCAACTGACCAGGACCAGAAAAGGACAAAGTAATTAATTTTTTTCTCTTGCTTCATTCTCTTGTACCGTGCAGATGCCAGAGGAGGATGCTTTCTGTATGTTGGTTGCTCTCATGTTCGACTATGGGCTACGCGATTTGTATAAGCAGGGCTTTGAGGTGCTGTTACTGCGTCTGTATCAACTGGATCGACTGCTGCAGGTGCAACTGCCCAAGTTGCATGAACACTTTTCAGCTTGCGGAATTGAGACACACATGTTTGCATCACAGTGGTTATTGACGCTGTTCACGGCGCGTTTTCCACTGTGCTTCGTGTTTCACGTGCTTGACGTGTTTTTGTTGGACGGTGTGCAACTTCTTTTTCAAGTTGCACTAACGCTACTGTCCATTTGCGAATCCGATTTACGACAACTGGACTTTGAGGGCATACTCAAGTATTTTCGTGTAACGTTGCCGAAGAAGTGTCGCAGCTCGGCTCAGTCCCGTCGCATCATGAAGATGGCTTGCGATCGTAAGATAAAAAAGTTGAAACAGTACGAAGAAGAATTTCTTTTGAAGAAGCAAGACAAGGAGCGTCTGGAGAAAGATGCGCAAATCTACGAGAATCGCTTTGGGGAGGAACGTCGCAAGCTGCAGGCAGAAATTGATGCGATGCAGCAGAAGTTGAGTGAAGCAAGCCTGCTTGCCGTCGAGAAGGAGAAAAAGCACACCGGCATCTTACAGGAGTACAAGCAGATCATACAACGTCTCGAGCAGGACATGACCATCATGACTGATACGCTAAGAAATGCCATGGTAAGCACAAGAATGTTTCTTTTTGAACTTTAAGGAATTTTTTAACTGGTTTTTTGTTATGTAGAATATTGTTGGCAAGTGCACAAAGTGTTCGCAACAAATCGATAGCGCTGCTGTTTGCGGTGCATCAAGGGCCGCAGCAGCCGGTGACAACGTTATGTTGGACAAGTTAAATAAGAGTAACAAGGAGGCGCCGCTGGGGCCACTTGATCCACTCAATGCTGCTACGCAGCGCATACGGGAGCTGGAACTGGAGTTGGCGCAGGCTAAACTGGCACAAGTTGAAGCTGAGTGCTTGAATCAGGATCTGAATCACCAACTCAGCACTACCATAACGGAAATGCAAAGCAATCGCAACAGTTGGCAGCCGTGGCTGTCGAAAACATTAAATTCCTTGCAAGAGAAGGTGACGACGCGTGGCAATCGCGAGCCACCGGCACCGTCTGCCACATTCCAATCGTACACAAGCCAACCGCCATCTTCAGGCACAGGCAGCGAATTGAATTCACCGAGTAGCAATCAGGTAGCCTAGAACAGGAGTGTAACACCACTCATTCTGACCCCGAGATATGGATTTAGTTTATCCATTTCATTGTTAATTTTTTTCTCCATTATTTCCTTGGTCGAATAAACTACATGACAATCAATTGGCGAAGCTGTAGCAGAGCAATTATCACTTAAGTTATTTTCTTTTCTTTTTGAATACTGATATATGCATTCTTATTGTTTTCGTTGTGGTTAAGTTTCATATTTATTTTATGTATTCGTACATGCTTAACTTACACATACACACATGAACAGAATTTTATTGAATTTTTTTTTTGAATTCTTGCTTTAAACTTTTAGTTATTACACCATGTTTTTGATTACTTTAAGCGCTAATAAATTTCTCAAACTTCTGTGACATTAACAATAAACCACGTATGCGCAATCGTGTGAATTCGTTTTCGTCTCCTTTGTCAACAGGAATTCAGAGCCTTTTGCTCTTCCGTGGGCGGCTCACCGAAGCTGCAGTCGAAGTTCCAGGCCACGCGGCTGCGCAGCAGCATTGATAGTCTGCGCAACATTGTGGTGCCCTTGCCGCTGGACGTGAGTAGGACAGTAGCGCCAGGCGCCACCGATAATCTGAAGCAACATTTTCAGCTGCAGGAGCAACCTTAAAGCAAAGAGCCCCCAATTTGTAACGCTGTGGCAACATAGGTTTAAATAAAAGAAATTCTAGTAAGCCTCGATTTTCGTTATTCTAAGATCTACACTAACTCCTCCATTTGAGTTTTTCACCGAATCACATCCTTCAAATCTTTAAACTGTATTTAGCTAATTTTATTTAATAATAATAATTGATTGGCGCAACAGCCCGTGGGGCTTAGGCCTAGCTTTCTCGCGTTAACTTGTGTGTGCTTATTATATTTTTCACAACCTAACGGGTCCTACATTACAAGAATCCGAACGGGATAGTAAATTTTATTTACATATTACCAATTTTCCATTAGCATTTTCCAAATCGGTGCACGTCGTAATTCTACATAGATATTCCTGTAAGAAGCACACTAACATACATACATATATGATATATATTTTTTGAATGATTTTATATGAAGATTTCCAACCCGTCCTCCCCTATAATAAGCTATTGAAGCGAAGAATTTGCCTAAAAGTTATTTGAAAAATATTTATTTTTGGCCTGGTCTAATGCACATACATACATATTAAAAATGTTGTAAATGTTTGAATATAAAAAGTAAATAATTGGCGCAACAGCCCGTCTAGCCGAGGATAAGGCTAAGCTTTCGCAGGGATCGAGCACTTATCAATTGAGCCATGGCGGCGCCAATTAAACATTCCATGCAAATGTAATGATCGTTTTAGTTTTTAACCCCTTTATAATCTTGCTTCTCGACATAAAGGGAAGACGTTTGCCGAATACGGCACTTACTAATATGTATACCTACAGCTTCGACCTAATAGGTATAAAGTACGTACTCCATATTTTTCGTCTGAAATTTACATAGGAAAAAACCACATTTCGCCGCTTGATTCAATACTTGTCGTATGTCGATTTTTTCACATTTTGAGTTAAGGATGGCATTTGGCTATATCTTCCTAAATATCGAAAAGTCGATCTTTTGGAATAAACAGTATTAATAACAAGGTTTCACTCTACCAAATACTCGATTTTCAGACAAATCTACCGTGCCAAAAAAAAAAATGGGAGTACTTTAAACTTAAAACTGCAAAAAGTGAAAAAGTCGACATACGACAAGTATTGAATCAAGCGGCGATTTGCCTACATACTACATTGAACTGCTTTCGCATTCCATTATGAATATAAATTTTGTTTGTGAATGTAGAAGTCGATTACGAAAAAACACGGTACATATTACGATTATTACCAGTAATGCGAAACGAATAAGAGTACATATTCGAAATTTATTTGAATATAAATGATTATCTTATGTTTCGAGAAGGCATATTCGTATAAGTTTCAATAATTATTTGCCTGGTTTGAATATTCGTGTTCAGTGATTTTTACAAACATTTTTTTTAAACAAATAATTTGTAAAAGATAAAGCTTTGTCAAAAATCTTTAATAAATATTACAGCATACATAGTTGCTAGATTTCAAAAATATTTCATTGACTATATTTATGCAATAGCTAAATACAAAAAGTATTGTGAGTAGTTGTTTTCTCCAAGTGCATGTGTTAATTGAAATGATTGTACTTACTATATATGTACATATGTATACTGCATGTCTATTAATTATTATTACTACGCGTTAAATAGTAAAGATTACTAAAAATATTGTCAATACTCTTTTTACATTAATAGTTTCGCAAAAACTAATGTACACCTCTAAATAGACATAATTTTGCTACATCGGCTGCATTTGCAGGTGCTACTGCATTTGTGATCACCGTAGAAACCGTAGAAGCTCAAGTATGTAAGCAAAGTACAAATGTATTTCTTGTAAGTAGGCTAGGGTGGGACAAAGTCTTGCTATTTATACCCTTCACCTATAATAATAGGGTATAATAACTTTGTGCGAAAATTGTAACGCATTAAAGGAGCCGTTCTAGGCATATATATAGAAATGTTTAGAATCACTTTCTGTGTTCATTTCCGGTTGTCCGTCTGTCTGTGTGTCTGTCTTTGCAGGAGAGAAAGAAGGAGTTGTCCGATTTGAACCCAATTTGGAATACAGTGACAGTATACCTAAATTTAGTTTAAGTTCCAAGACTAGCCAAATCGGTCAATGGAAACACTCACAATGGGCTTGTAAGTCCCACTACCGCTGATTTTTTTCGATAAAATGGCTATAATTTATCTACTTACTCATTGAAAAGAATAATACTTGGTATTCAAATTAAGGGGTCGGTTTTCTATGTCATAAGAAAATATGGGCGTGGTCCGCCCACTATTCCCAATTGACTATTTATAAATTTAAACAAATGAAATTTTTTTTTTGGTTTGTGTTGGCGGGGGTATTGTCACAAATTGCCAGGGTATCCCACAAGGCAGATGCCAGCGTTACAAAATTTTATTGAAAATTAACGGTTGTGCCGCTTATTAGAAGTTTGCGACGCGAACTCCTGCAGTGTGTATCTGTGACTGTGCGTGTATGTATGTTTACAAATCAGAGTGATTTCTGGATATACTAAGAAGTTAAACAATTTTTAATTTAGATGTCTATTTGGCTTCATTTATAAATTTTGCTAATTCTGCGAGAGTTGATAAATTTGAGGTGTCTTTTAATACTTCTTCAATAACTTGAAACTTTCTGAAAAACTTGAAATTCGTTCGGATACTGACGTGTTTTTTACATTCAAAGATAAGATGCTGTTTTGTCTCTATGACATGGCATTCCTCGAGGTTGGAGTTAATTGCACCAATTCTGTGAAGATATACTTTGTCAAAGGCATGATCGGAGAAAAGGCGATTTAGAGTCTTAATAATGTTAATGTTTAAATACCAAGGCTTTTTAGGTATCACCGGAAAAATGCTTGCAAAGTGTTTGCCTTTAGTCTGCGACGTTGTGACATATTTATGATTCCAATTCTCACGCAACAAGATATGAGCTTTTCTAAGCGCTTCTTCAGGGGTAAAGTCTGCGTTTAGAGGTGCGCCCACCTCAACTGCTGCTCCGCAATCTCATCAGCGATCTCATTGCACCTAACACCAACATGCGCTGGCGTCCAGATTATGTGACATTCGCTAACAGTAGAATTAAAAAGTTTGTTATGAACATATGCAATACAGTAATTCTTGGAGCTGTTCTTTTGTAAAAGCTTGCAAGCCACCAAACTATCAGTAAAGATGGCAAACTTACTGATACCATCTTCAATTGCAATGTCAATGGCTTTTCTGATAGCCCAAATCTCACCAAAGACAGATGAGCACCTGAAATCGATTCTAAAATAGAATTTTTGATTTGTTACTACATTGAAAACTCCACATCCGGCAGCCTGTTCACTGACAGATGCATCCGTAGCAAAAACTGCAAAGTTTTTGTCTTTGTACGATTGGATTTTTTCTGAAAAAATTGCCCTGATCTGTTTTTTTTGGTAGGTTGCTCTTTGTGTTAGGTAGGGAATTGAGACAAAAATGTAAGTTTTGATGTTAAGCCTATCAAAGACGTCTTTAAATTCGTCGTAGACCCCGCTATAGCTGGATTTTACTCATTCAGAATTGCAAATTGAGTTATATAGTACATTTGGGTTTGAAAATTTAACATTGATTATTTCCTTAAAAGTCAAAAATTTGGTGCGCTCTTGTGGTGGAAACTCATTAGCTAGGGCGTAAATGACATGGATCGGCGTGGATGGCGTAAGACCTAAGCATCTGCGTAAGGTAGCATTTTGGAACGTGGAAATTTTTTGGTTTACAGTGGTTGGCGTCTCCGCTGCAGATGTTCGAGAGTATTCTATCTTGGATCGAATGAAACTTTTGAACAGGTTGATGGCTATTTTCGGAGATACACTTCCTTTCACAGTTGTTAAACATTTTAATAGGTTTGAACTCTTTGTTGCTTCTCCAATTACCTCGTTGTAGTGATCACCTACAGTAAGAGATGCATTTATAGTTCTACCGAGAAATTTGAATTTTTTAACCTGCTCTACTGTGATATTGTCAATTTTAATCGTCACCTGCTTACGGCTTCCTTTGGCCATGTACAGTTTTGTTTTCTGTACATTGAAAGAATAGTTTAAAGGGTTACACGCTTCTTTGAATTGTATAATTTTGCGTTGTAATTTGTTCACGGTCTCGTCAAAATTTTTGTCAAAAGACAGTATTAAAAAATCGTCAGCATACTGATACACATCCGTGGCCGGATCCTCAATGCTATGTAAGGCCTTGGTGTACATGTTGAAAAGTGTCGGCGAGAGACAGCTTCCTTGTGGGAGACCATCATTAACCTCAATTGACTCATTGCCAAGCATTAAAGCTCTTTTTGATAGAAAATTGAGTATCCAATCCTGATAAGCATTGGGTAGCTGACTTTCAGTAAGTATACGATTTAGCGTATGCCGACGTACGCAGTTGTACGCGTTGCTGATATCAAGAACCAGTGCTATCACCTTGAAACCCTTTTTTTTATGAACTGACGTTCTATGCAGAATCTCGTTCAGACACATAGAGGTAGACTTCCCTTTCCTGTATGCATAGCATCTATTCGGTAGTACTTCCTTTTCATTTAGAAAATCTGTGATGCGATCTTTGATCATGAGATTGACTGACTTTATTAGTACCGAGATTAGCGAAATGGGACGGAAACTTGTGTAGTCATTTAAGTCTTTATTTCTTTTTGGGATAGGAACAATCTTAATAATTCTCCATGCTTCTTTGATGTTGCCGATTAAAAAGGCATTATTGAGAGCCGTGAGCAAAGAGCTTTGTGCAGCCATAAGTGATCTTGTCAAAACCGCCCCCTGAAGACAAATGCAATTTTGTTCTACAGTTTAAACGCCGGCCTTACATGCCAAATAAAAAATTCCGTGGTTCGCTTATTATATAGGCGATAAACGGAAAATCTTCATAAGTTCCATAATACGTAAACGAGAGCGTCCATGTTTGGTAACTTTAAATTTTACAAAAAATTAACATTTCTGTCGTAAATCCACCAGAGTATCAATATTAGTTTGTTAAAAATGTTCGTGGTCCGCTCACTATATAGTCGGTAAATTTAATACTTCCACAATTTTATTTCTTTCAGCGGATTATCACACCACTCGGGTACTTGGTGTAGGATGTTACTCTGTCGGTGACACCCGACTGATGCTAGCCAAATTAACTTCAATAGAGCCCATCTATTAATACAACAGTCGCTTTGAGAATATAATTATGTTCACTTCAAATGGCACAGTCAAACATCAATATACGAGAACATACATACTTATGTATATGGAATTATTTACACATACGAATGAACAAAACCGCCTGTGAGCGTGTGCGCGGGTCTTTTATTTAGAAGTTCTAATATCGAATTTCACGCCACGGTCGGCTCACGATAAATACTGAACAAATTGCCTACGAAGTGATGCCCTCCATGGCTGCACCTGCACTGAAAGAATCAGCGTGCATTGCACATTTAACGATGAATTTGCTGAAGTACGTCTGAATTGTCTTTATTAATGCTAAATCGGCTTAAGTTCTTATAAATATTATAAATATCATAATGTTTTTTTTAGCTGCACGGAGGAAAGGGAAATACGTGGGCAAGGTCGTCCTTTAATGCACTCTCTAATCATCAAACACCATCTCTACAAACTGCCTAAAACAAAAATACTTTAGCCTCGGCGTCAGCATTAAAATTGCGATGTGGAGAGGTTGCTGCCGACAGCGAGCTCAGGCACATGAGCAGATCGGCGGATGAACTACGCTTAAGGTCTTTGCTGCAGCGCTGGAAGTTGACAGCCGCTGTTGGTGCAGTGCTCGTGAATGATTTGCTGCGTGCATGGCTACGCTTTTGATGGCTGTCATTGCTGATACCGGCACCAATACACGTTTTATTGCTGACGCGAAATGGGCGATTCATAGTGCCAAAGCAGGAAATTTTTCTTTCGCAGTCATTGTCCGTATCGTAGAGCAGCAAATGTTGTCGCTGATTTCCAGTATCACAATCCATTGGGAGAATCACCTCACAGCTGTGATTGTCACTGTCACTACTGCTGCAGGCTCTGCTTGAGTGTGCTGCCATAATGCCAATGTGTCCTTCATCCTCATTTGTTGGATTCGTGCCGGTGGAATTGAATGTTGTTCGACACTGAGTAAGGTCAATAGCATTAACAGACGGATCACGCGACAGTTCGGAGCCAAAGTTGCTGGCATTGCTCAGGAAGATGCTCCTGAAAGGGCGACATATGAACATACAGGGCTATTCACAGACGCCAACTGAAATCATAAGCTAAAACGCTTTTAAGATTTCACATGAACTATTTGTTAGTGGTATAAAGGCCCAGATCGAAGCTCACCTTTCGTGTTTCAAATTAGTTCCATAGCTTAAGAGATAAGGATAGAACGCATCTGTTGGAAAGGCTTCCGGGGAGGAGTAGGTGTGCCGTAGTCGTTGGACCTTGTAGTTCTGAGTTCCGGTGTTGACGACAATCCATGAGCGTTTGAGATAAGTTTGCTCTGAGCAGTTGGCAATGCTCGTTGATTCTGAATATTAACACAAGCCCACACACATACATACATACATATGCATTCGTGCTATTAGCTCGATGGAGTGAAAAGATGTGATACCTACGGACTTCATTGCCAGTTGCTGTTTGGGTGGATTGTGGAATGGCTAGAGAGAAAGATATGTTGAGTGAATCATCTCGGAACTCGTTGGTGTGGTCCTCAATCTGGCTGGCTGTACTGAACCTGTCAATGGCAGATATGCAAATATCATGCTTGAAAAGAGGGCTGTTTGTTTGGACACCCTACTTACGAGCTCGAGTTGGTGGCGCCTTGAAGTTGGTCGCCGAGTTCACACCCATAGGAAAGCGATGGTGGGCTTGTTGAAAACTCCAAGGATTTTTGGTTGCATATGCCTGCAATGATGCGCTGTTCCTGCTGAGGCGGCTCTGCCCCTTTAGGCGGCCCTGCAGTGCCTGCAAGCGTGATTCTTTGGATTAATCAGTGATGCATCTTACAACTTGGCATGTGCATGTGTATGTGCATGGGCGAGACATTCAATGCGAGGTAGCGGCTAGAAAGCGCAAATGCATTTGTTGAGAAAGCAAATTACCACAGGCTTCGGTGGCCCGCAGCACGCGATTGGCGAGCTCGTGGAGATTGGGGTCTACTGTGACATTGTCAACGCCAGTTGTGTTGCCGTTTTGTATAGTCGCGGTAGATTGAAGGGTAACATTGCTGTCGCTCATTGCCAGGCTGCAGCTGCGGTCACGGTGACGATGGCGTCTGTGATGGCGCCGTTGGCGCTGTCCCGGTGCTCGCAGTTCCTGGTCCATGCCCACTTTGATCACTTCGTCATAATCCGGGGGTGCCTCATAGCTAGGTGGCTCGTCAGGGGACATTTCTTCTTGGCGATCTTCTTAGCATGGTGAGGAAGACAAGTAATATGTTAAATCGCTTGACGAATATTCACAATTGAATGTCCAAGAATTACCCAGGAACTCGCTTATAGTTTGTAAATGACTTTGTAGTTCCCGCTGGTGGCGGGCTCTCACTCCCATGCGGTAAAGTATCACCATCCACCCGGAAAGTACCGCAAAGATGCCCAAAGTACTGATAATGAATATGCCGGTGGCTGTCTTCAGATCAGGATATTGTTCCATCTTAGGAAAATAGTAGTTTGGCTTGTGGGAGTACCAACGACGATCGCTCTGCAGGTGTGCCCAGCCTTCTTCACAGGATGTGGGCTCATCGCTGCCGTCTCCGCAGTGGTCGAAGCCGTCACAGTGTAGACGCAGTGAAATGCAGTGATTGTTGCCGCACAGAAATTCCGAACCAATGTAACAATCTGGAGAAAGACGACGCAGGAAGTACATGTACATGTGAACCTTTCCTACTTACTCAGATAGTTAAATACACTGTATACTATGGCTAGTTTGGAGGACATGCCAAACACGCCACGCAGTCGTATGTAGTACCCGGTGGGTATTGGTACTATGTGGCTCTCCTCACTCATGCCATTGTTCGGCCAAGTTACATGCTCTAATTCGACCGCATCGGACGTGGTGCCTTGGCGTATGGCCAAATCGGACCTGGACGCCATACCATGGAACTCCTCCACCCGCAGAGAGATATGCGTCTTCATCATCATGTAGTTATTGCCGGGCTTAATTATCCAAATGCAGTCGTAAAGCCTTATGTCCGTACTATTATCAATCATGTTCATCATAGTGATTGCACCGCCGGGTCCAGATACCATTCCACCACAATCTTCGTAGGTTGTAAAATGGGAAAGAGGATACGGAAACTTTCAGAATTGTGGTCACTTATCCTCGCAATTTATGAAGATATACTACATGCACTAAATTATAGAATTAAACAAATTGCCAGATAGCGGACCTAGACTTCCTTGCCTTGCAAAATTTTCAAATTTGTTTTTAATACCGTTTATTTGGATCCCGACCTTCAATGCACAAATGCACACAAGACTTCTGAAGGCTAAGAGTATTTCTATTTCCACTATGTTTTTGCATAGGGAATTAGAAAGACGAGGTGGGGTGGGAAAACAAAAAACATCAATAAAGTCGAGCCTTTTCTGCATTGAGCTTGTGGAAATTATACATTGTATGTCTTTGTCTCATGCTTTGTCTGTGGCATCACAGAACGCAAATGGACAACAGATGTCAATACTTCGCCACACATTACCACCCCACATACAAGAAACCCCATAAGTACTAGTGTGCTCACCAGTGTAGGGAACCAATCGATCATCTCGCATTTGCTTCGACGACACGAATGTGATTTCGGCACGGAAGCCAACGCCTGTAGCTCCATTTCCGTGAAACTGTAGCAGTAGTGATTTTCCGCTGCTTGTTGTGATTGGCGGACGGAAATGCTCTCCCGCGTAAGAGTCCAACATTTGCCCATTCGAGTCAAATATGTCCAAGCTGGATGCCAGACCCAGCTGGAAATCGGTGAAATCCAATCGTACGTGGCAATTGTCGGCAGCCTCGCACGTCAGGATATGCTCGATACCATAATCCCTGGGATATGGCATAGGAAAGTATGGTGTCGATATAACCTGCGGCACATTCTTCGAGTAATTGCTAATGATGGTCTGCCTTGGAGAGCCGCTCACAATCTTCACATTTCCTAAGTGGCAAAAGCAAAATTAAATATGGTAACCAAACCTTCCCTTTCATTCGTAAACGCAATAGAGAAAAAGGATGGAAAGAAGTTTTCCAAAAAATTTACCCAACAAGTTAGAATGCTTCAGTGGGGTTTCACTAACTAAGTGATGCCCTTAATCAAGTTTTTAGAAAGTTGTTTAAACCCTACAACTATAATAATAGGGTATATTAACTTTGTGAATAAACTATAACGCCTTAAAGAATCTTTCCTTGATGTAGACATATACATACATACATATAAGTGTGCAGAAACGAATACAATAATTATATCTTTCTTTTTAAAATTTGATACACACTTAAGGTTCTGAGATGCTCCCAATCGTGACAAAAGACAAGCTCTCAATCTGCCTATTACAATCCATACCTCGGAATTTTAGCGGTAAAATATACCTTATTTGTAAAGTTATGGATTTAAAGGAATGCAATTTAATCTATCTTGCCACGTAAAAAATGGCCATGGTCGGTAAATTAAATGTGCTCAAAACATCCGCTATAGGTGGGTGGGCTGAATATTTGGTACAAAAGCCTTATAAAAGTAATTTCCAGCTATCCAATAATGGACATGGTATACACTTAAGAATATCCAGTGTTATTTTTTTCGAAAATGGGCATAGTCCATCTTCCTCAAGCTCTACTTCCATACATGACCCAACCCGGTTACTTGATTTAGTGTATACCCCTGCCAGCCAAAGCCAACTGATGCTTCCTTACTTGTTATACCCTACACCACCTACGGTAATAGGGTATAATAACTTTGTGTGAAAATTGTACCGTATTAAAGGAGCCGTCCTTGGTATAGACATAAGTATATAGAAATGATATGAATTACTTTCTGTCTTGATTTCCGGTTGTCCGTCTGTCTGTCTGTGTTCGCAGGAGAGAAAGAAGGAGTTGTCTGATTTGAACCAAATTTGGTACACAGTCAAAATGGACCTTAACTTAGTTTAAGTTCCGCGATTAACCAAACCGGTTGAAGGACACGCCCATAATGGTCCCGTAAGTCCCGCTACCTTGGATTTTTTCGGTTAAATGACTATAATTTGTCTAATAACTCATTGAAAAGAATAATTCTTGGTATTCTAGCTACGGGATCGGTCTTCGATGCCATACGAAAAAATGGGCGTGGTCCGTCCACTATATAGGCGGTAAACGGAAAATTCTCATAACTTGCATAATATATTCGGTCACTAAATTGCGCCTACCATGGGGGAGGTAAATTAAATATACCGATAATTTCTGTTGTACACCTGTCAGAGCATCAATATTTAGGAATATCTTGTAGTTTGTAAAAAATGGGTGTGGTCCGTCCACTATGTAGACGGTACATTTAAAACACCCACAATTTAATTTCTTCCGTGGATTATCACCTCACTCTGTAACTTGATGTAGGGTATTAGTCTGTCGGTGGAACCCGATTGATGCTTCCTTACTTGTTTTACTTAGGATTGTTTTTAAATCAGTTCACTTCAGCATTGTTCTTTAGCGATAAAACACTGTTAGAATGCGATAAAGTTTGTTCGAAATGCACATACTTTCCGAAAAGTATTGCAACGAGAAGACGTGACTATTTGTAGCTCGATAGAAAAATTTGAGCAGTAAAGTCCTAGTCTTGCTGCGAAAGACCTTGCCGTCGCCGCAGAACTCCTGGCCTGACACACTGGTGTCATAGGGTGGCTCCGAAAATTGTATGTGTTCACAGGGGCACAACGAAGATTTGCCAGCGTTCATGCTGGTTGTTCGCTCGCAAGTTCTGGAAAAGTTGACGTGTGTGAATGTAATGCGTATCACGCACTCGGCACAAGTAACCAGCTCCAAATTGCATTGTCCCAATGGCCAAATATCGCCGCCAGTGTAGTTCTTTAGACTGCTAGTGCTGCTGCCGGGTGGCGAGTAGAGGCTACTCTGAAAGACCAATAAGCAGATAGACGATCGAGTT
Source organism: Neria commutata (assembly GCA_963457695.1). Taxonomy (NCBI): domain Eukaryota; kingdom Metazoa; phylum Arthropoda; class Insecta; order Diptera; family Micropezidae; genus Neria; species Neria commutata. The sequence goes on along the minus strand of OY735248.1, from coordinate 16,366,961 downwards.
CACGAACTTATACAGGTAGTTACGTACTCGAAATGGTGTTGTTACATTCCTGGCATGAAGGTCTCCTCTTTCGCCTAGCTCAAGAAAATGCCTGCGGCCATTCCAGGAATTGCAAATGTCCAAATCACGGTAACTGTTCGCAGGATACGCAGACACACATGCGAACCAAACGAGTGAATTTATTAAGGTAGAGTTAGATTTATTGATCTTGGACGAATATTGCATGATCTTAGGACCACAGAATGTATACTGAGAGATATATGTGTCTATTCCGTCAAGGTCCTCGCTATGTAATTGTTTATTTAATTAGTGCCACTGTGTTTTCTTCTCGCACTTGAGCGTTTGAACACGATGTGTTACGCTTGAAAGACACAGAAGAACTGCACAGAAAAACTGATGAATTTAACAGAATCGATTCAACAGCACAGACGGAGCGACGAAGCCATATGAGTGCGGTATTAGCCGTATGCAGCACAAAGCAGCATAGAAGTATGTATAAAGGAAATCAAATAACACGCCTGTTGTCGCGCAGTTTAACTATGCTGGGGTGAAGAGCTTCTCCTCTCGATTGGACGACTAGTAATAAACTGAACAAATTTATAAAAATTCTATAAAAATATTAATTTATTCTTCATTCATAAAAGCCTAAGCTGGATTTAAATGATGCTGAATTAAGACAGGGTATACTGAGTTCCTTGCTTAACGGGATGAGCGGTCAAAGTGGTATGCTGGCTGGGCCATTCACGTACAACGCCAACATTGTTATAGATGCGATTTGATGTCATCGCTTTCTGCTGCTGTGTCGGCTAGTCATTTCGACAAAGCCTTTTGCAAGTTCTCGGCCAACTTATCCATGAATTCGAATGTTTCCAAGTAATCGCTGCGCTGAACTTTGCTCATGCCTTTGATGCAAATTGCCAGATCTTTCGTCATGGCACCAGATTCGATAGTGTCAACACACACTTTCTCCAGTGTTTCCGCAAATTTCTTCAAATTATCGTTGTTGTCCAGTTCGGCGCGATGTAATAGGCCGCGAGTCCAGGCGAAAATAGATGCAATTGGGTTCGTGGAGGTTTCTTTGCCTTGCTGGTACATGCGGTAATGACGAGTCACGGTACCATGAGCCGCCTCGGCTTCCACAGTCTTGCCATCGGGACAAAGCAACACAGATGTCATTAGACCCAACGAGCCGTAGCCCTGCGCGACAGAGTCCGACTGCACGTCACCATCATAATTCTTGCAGGCCCATACAAAACCACCCTCAGACTTCATAGCGTAGGCTACCATGTCGTCGATCAGACGATGCTCATACCAAATGCCAGCGGCCTCGTAGTTAGCTTTGTACTCCTTCTGATAGATCTCCTCAAAGATATCTTTAAAGCGACCGTCATACTTCTTTAAGATAGTATTCTTGGTACTCAAGTACAGAGGAAGTTTGCGCGATAGTGCAAACTTAAAGGACGCGTGAGCAAAATCTACGATGGAGGCGTCAGTGTTAAACATGCCCATGGCTATGCCGGCTCCCTTGTAGTCGTGGACGACATGCTCTATTTTTTTGCCGCCATCCGAGGGCGTGAATGTGAGTGTTAATGTACCGGGACCGGGCACAATAAAGTCAGTGGCCTTGTATTGATCGGCGTGCGCATGACGACCGATGACGATGGGCTTCTCCCAACCACTAACCAGACGTGGAATGTTCTTGCAGATGATGGCCTCGCGAAACACGGTGCCTCCGAGAATGTTACGAATTGTGCCGTTTGGCGACTTCCACATCTTCTTAAGCTTGAATTCCTCTACGCGCTTCTCATCAGGAGTTATGGTGGCGCACTTAATGCCAACATTATACTTCTTGATAGCTTCCGCACAGTCAATGGTCACTTGGTCGCTGGTCTTATCACGATTCTCCATACCTAAGTCATAGGTGTGCAACTCAATGTCCAAGAAGGGCAAAATCAGCTTGTCCTTGATTGATGACCAAATGATGCGAGTCATCTCATCACCGAGAACATCGACTACAGCGCCAGCACGAATCTTAGTATACATCTGTAAAGAAAAAACACGAAGTTTAGCGTGTATTTTAACTACATAATGAAAAAGAACGAAGGAATGCAGTCATTGATGAGATGAATGCAATCAGGTTTAAAATGAGCTCTTTTCTTGGGCGCTCCCAAAGAGTATACGCTACAATAAAACAGGTCGGTGGCCAAAAATTACAAAATTGTGTTCAATAAGAACTAAACTTGGTTCTCTAAAAGAAACTCGTTAGTAAGAAAATGCAGGATTTTTGTAAAAAAAATAGCAATTATCGCGCCACATAAGATATACATATTTGTTTAACTTTTCTGCATACAACCTAGATTTTGATTTGCGTTCGAAGTCTATTTTATTATTTTAACAAAATCCGTCCAGTTCGAAAGTTTTTGTTCTATTGCTCAACTTGGTTTTCTTACCCCGGCACTGTTCATCATTGCGGCAGCGAAACCCCGTAAAAGAGTTGGCGACATTGATCGTGCTAATTTTATAGATTGCATTTTCCGTTTTATCCGCCCACAGGTTTTTTTCAATAAAACTTGGTCTATGCGTTGAATTTTATAAAATTGCAGCTTTAGATCACTGTAACATCTAAAACACTGTTTTCAATTTGTTTCGTTGTTGACAGACTTCCAAGATCTCTCAATGTTCTATTTTACGTTTGTTGTTTTTGTGTGCTGGCGCGTTATACAACGCTTGGAAAGAATGCCTGAATGTCTATATAAATTGGAAAACAGTTTAACTGAAGCGTTTGAGCACTCTTCTCATTGATAAGATTTGCTAGCGTGCCGTCTGCCCATTGTACTGTGAAGTAATTCAACGCTTAAAAACTGAGTGCCTTGCCTCTTGCCTCGTCGTAATCGCAAGCTTTTATCACGCTTTTGCGGCGAACAAGGCGTACACGAGCTGATATGAGTCCGTCACTTTTGTCAGTGCTTTTTACAATTTAACTAAATGCTCGTTATCACCAAGTCATCGGGCGTCAGCACATACCTTCTTTTGCAAATTTATTTCCCTACAGAAACGAAACACTTGTCTGCCGCTCGAAACGATTGTATGGGAATTTGCTGCGAAGATTTCACTTTCCCACTCTTCCATTTTGTCAGCTGATTCAAGGCAAGTAAATGTGCACAACATTTCAATTTCGCCCTCATAATTTATTTCCTTGTATTCCAAATATTTTAAAATTGAAATCGTCTGAATTACACTGTTCAAATGGATTCCTATTGAATTAGTTTGCTTTCTTATTTTCCAAATTTAAAAATTCCCTATAAAATCGGAAGTATGTGAATGGGCAACACTGCTACCTCTTCATTTGACAACTTCCAACGTTTTATCTAAAGAAGTCTCGGCGAAACTATTCACTGGAATAGAAATCTGGTTTCCAACTCCTCGGCAATCATTTTGCAAGTCAGGGCAAGCGGCAATTATACATACATATTAAATGCGGTTTTGTTTGTGTATTATTTAAACGAATCTGCTTCTTACTTAACTACTTATTCGCATGTCAACCTTTGGACTTGCTGAGCGCACTGATCTCGTTTAAATTAAATTTAAAATATGCGTGCCCCAAAAACAAATTATGCACTTTGCCACCTAGAAATAGGAATAGGAGCTCGCGGTGCGGCCGGTAGTTGGAGTTCAAAAGGGCCAATACAAAACGTACGTATTTATATGGATATGCATATTCCTAAAATATATGTATCTTTCCACACTGGTCAAAAAAGAACATTCGCATTTCGCCGTAGTTATTTCTTGCTTACCTTATTTGTTGTATTTATAATATAAGAAAAGTGTAAAGTGCCACTTGAAAATTCAGAAGAAGCTATGCGAGAATTCAAACCACTCCCTGTAACGCACGTCGACACACTAAGAAGAAATTTAGAAATAACACAAAAACACAGGTTGACAACAACTTGAAACCACTTTAAACTACAACAATAGTGGAAACAAAAAATACAACAACCACTGCACATGCGAATGGAATTGGGGAGCCATGGGAATTGGAGATTATCGGCGCTGGAAAGTAAAGTGAGCCGAGCGAAAGATAAATGCGCAAGTCGGCACCAAGGTACAGTACGGCTTAAAGATATGAATACAAAATTTGTGGATCGAAACGAATTGTCAGCTTTTAAAAACTAACTGGAAATCTCTAATATATAAAAAAAAAGTGGTAAAGCTCTTTAGCCGTCTCACTCGATAACCGCTAGGCCGATTTTCAAGATTCTTCTTTTGTTTTGTTCGAATTGCTGTATTTTAGGTTTATGCAGAAAAAAAATTCTGGAAAATCTGACGGGAAAGTCAGGAAATCTGATAAATCGATTTATTCGCATTTTACGATAGGTGGCGGTATTGCATCGCATACGAAATACATCGCGCAATACGGAAATGGCAATGTGGGACGAAATTTACAACGAAGGACTAATTGCCATTGAGGATTTATGCATGACGATAGCAATTAAACAATTAATTCAGATTGGCATGATTGCATCGAATCGACCCATGCACGATTCGTTCAATCAAGAACAGAACCGTGAGCATCAATACGACCGTGAGGCGCTCAGAAGCGGTTCAATCTAATATACATAGATGGACAAAATAATAGGTGTGAGCATATTTTTTTCCAAAAAATCTCGCCTTTCATTTATTTTTTATTATCCCTCAAAAAATAAGATAGTTTTCAAAATAGACATACTTCAGAGTCATAACAAAAAATAAAAAGCTTTACAAAATCTAACAAATAGCTTTAAAAAAATTAATTTATAAAAATACCCGCTTGGACAGAATAATAGGTGTGCCCAACAAACTTCGTAATAAATAATGAAATTTTTTTTAGATATGGTCCTTTCTTTGACTAAATTAGTTAGAACGCATTTAATACCCTGTATATCCGCCATTATTCTTGATTACTTTTTCGATTCTTCCGAGCAATAATAATATTGGATGGGTGATTGAGTTCACTTTAGAGCAGAGGAAAAAAGACTTGTTCGTCAGCTCCGAGATAAAGAAGATCCTTACAAAATCATTGTCAGATTAATGGGACGGCCTGAAAATTTCATTATAAATGCTTTAAAAGCAGAAAAATTTATTGAAACGCGTGCATAACCTAAAAAACTTCATCAGTGACTGACCTCCATATCGTTATATTAGCTTAACGCGACTCGTTCAAGTCATCCAGAACAATTCCAAGCGAAATTGGAAATGTAGTATCATGGCGAACTGTTCGAAGAAGATTAGTAATTAAAAATTTACCCTTTAGGATCGCTCGCAAGGATTCTGTGTATGGAACTGCATATTGGAGGAAGACGAAAAATTTGTTCATAAAATCTGGTTTGGATAATAGGGGAAAAAAATGTAGCAATATTCTCTGGAGTAATGAAACAAAAATATATTTGTTTGGTAACGATGAGGAAAGAAACGTTCATAGCCAGAAAGGCAAAGAATTCCACATAAGGTTCACAAAAAAAAACAGTGAAGCACGGAGGAGGCAGCTTAATGGTACGGGGCTGTTTTTCGTGGCAAGGTGTAGGTTCCTCTAATTAGTTCAGCTTCAAAACGATCAGAGTGCTGAACAGTTTTCAAAGCAATTGTTAGAAATTGGTAACGGAAAAGTCCCAGTAGATACGACGACAGAGTTAATAACGTTTCAGAATACTTTCTGCCATTTCGTGGATTCACAAACGGCTCTCATCGACAATGTGCTCCCTGAAGTAAATCGAAATTATCATAATCACGCTTGGCTCAGTGAACGCGCAATCCTCGCCGCAAATAATATCGATGTCAACGCATTGAATTTCACCATTCAATCTCAAATTATCGGAGTTTTAGTTTCATATAAATCAGTTGATACCACTACTAATCAAGATGATGTCGTGAATTATTCCGACGGAGTTTTTGAATTCCTTGGAATTACCTGGATTTCCACCGCATAATTTGCAACTAAAACAGTTCGGTCATCATAATGCTATTTGAATCAACCACGTCTGTGCAATGGTACCAGACTTGCTGTTAAGAATTTAATGCCGAATCTGATAGAAGCAACAATTCTAATAGGAAAATATTCGGGGGAAGATGTCTTTATTCCTCGCATTCGGTTGATTACGACCGATATTTCTTTTGATTTTAAAAGACTACAACTTCCAGTCCGATTGGCATTCGCAATGACAATCAACAAATCTCAGGGACAATCCTTGAATGTTTGCGGGCTGAATTGGAAGAATCCATGTTTTTCGCATGGCCAATTGTGTGTAGCGTTCTCACGTGTAGGCAAACCATCCGCTTTATTTGTGTATGTTCCAGACAAAAAAACCGAAAATGTTCTTTATCATAAAGCAATAATGAATTAGTTAAATAAAATTTCAATATATTGAATGGCTTTTTTTACAAAAACAAAATTTTACCATCATGTGAAAAGAAAACTGTAAACAACAAAACGCCAACGCCCAAGACGTAATAGCCGCCGGATAGTCAACAGTTGCGGGCAAAACGGAGTTATGCCGGGTCCAGCTAGTTTATAATAAAATAAATTAATTTTCTTCATTATTTGGGAAAAAATTATGTAAGTCAAAAAATTAGCAAAGCTGTATTATATAGCAGATCAGCTGGGAATGTGTTGCCCTTGCTAAGACCGCTAGTGGTTCCAAAGGGAATTTGTTATAGGAATATGTATTCATATACATTAGGAAAACGGAACAAGCACCCAGCACTGTGTAATATTGATAAGATGACACAATTAATCTATAAGGTCACAGTGTCCGCCTCCGCCAATGGACAAATCTAGCACCTAGAGCAATAACAAGAGACTGACGAAAACGCGTGATGGAGTCCGAAACCTGGGTTGTGGTGGCTTTATTTTATTTTCATTTGCGTGTTTGTTGTTTTTATCTCTGGCGTTTTAGCTTTGCTTTGAGCGCTTTGTGGCCGCTATAGTTATTCACTGATTCACCTGACGCGCTTTGCGCCATTAGAAGAACATAAATTGTTTAATTTGGCTTTGCTCCCGCGTGCGGTGTGGAGCTACAGACCTCGCTCGCTTCGGCTAGCTTTAGTTCGGAGGGGCTGCATCGGCTGCTCGCTCGCAGCATTGCTGTTAATTATATTAGGAGAAAGTAAGTTTCAATTCGTTTTCGTTCATCAGTCGACGAAATTGCTCTTCTTTCTCTAATTTTTTACTTTTATATATCACACCCACACACACACGTAAATACAACAAGGCTTGTTTTTGCGATCCCGAGATTTTTGATCGTGGAATTCTCGTTATCAGCTTTTTTTTAGACTCGTCGACTTTATTTGTTTCTTATGAATTCCAAAAAAGCTCAAATTAAAACCAAAAGATTGATAAGCATAAGTCTTTCTAGCAAACACGTAGTTACAGGCATACAAAGCATATACTTGCTGTAATTGTATGTACACTGTCTCCATACTTCCATTATAAAATAATGCGTCCCTTGACCGTGAAAGGGCCGCATAAGGAAAACAAAATACAATCAATTAATCAATTTAGTACATCTTTTTAAAGTGAATGAAAATATACATATTGGACACGGTGCAGGAACAGTCAACAGTCCAGTTACGCGCCACCGCTGCGGCAACTTTGTTTTCAATCAGTGTTGGTAGATGTAGCTCCTTTAAAAGGTAAAATTAATTATATCAGGGTAAGTGCTGAAAAGTGCTGAAAAAGGCGCCGTTGTGGCTCGGTGGATAAGTCCTCGCTTTCTGAAGAGTGTAGTTACTCGATCGAATCCTAGGCGACTCATATGCATAAATTTATGCGAGAATGCCGTCGTTCTTCGGGCTGTCGCGCCATTCATATATTTATACATATGACAATATGCTTTTAATACTAGTTATTCAAAGTTAACGTTGAAAACCGTAAAATGTTTTAAATTAACATCACATATTCACATATGTTACGGTTTTCCTATAAATTGCTTAAATTGCTTTTCATCGTTATAATAATAAAGCGGAATTTAAATCTGGCCTTCAAAATACTGATATGGCAACACTGACTGCAACGACACCTATTCGCAGATTTGTGATGCGGTTCATACGGTTCATACATATGTAGGTACATAGCTGATAAGCTGCGTAGCTGCGTTGTCATAGTTTGAATTGTTTTCGATTGAAAGCTTTTATTATTTACAGCGTTTTAAATTTAAATATTTATGTCTTTGACATTCCCTCAGTTTATTGCCGATTTTTGCATAATTCGAACATTCGAACCGCAACACAATGCCGCAATGTCAGTTTGCCGTCAATGTTTAAAGAGAAATTTTTAACGTCGGTTCTCAACCGACAGGGAAATCGTTAAGCACCGAGGCTCCATTCCATTCTACAAGAGATCAGTTTGGTTGAAATTGTAAAAAAATTTGAATTGAATTGAAGTGAAAGTTTTCACACAAATGCATAAGTTTTGTGATTTCGTATAATATTTTTGTTGTGCTTTTTGTTCAATCAATTGAAAGTCTTTAATAAAGGGGAGAGAAGATTAATTGTTGGTCCATTCGCTATTCATTTGCTTACTTGCTGGCCAACATTACCGGCCGCCACTTGTTGCGGCATTTGCGTTAGGACTTTGTGTGTGCAATTTTCAAATGTAAATAACGAATTTCGCACAAATGAAGTGTGGAAGTGAGTTTCGCAATTAACCCCGAACGCGCTTGCGCACGGACGGACGGGCAGACGGACGTACGGACGGAGAGACTGATGATCAGACGGAGGGGCGAGCAGACGGGTCGCTGATACGCGAATGAGGTTTATGAGCGTCGCCGACAAATGCAACCTCACATCATACGGTACTGGCGAGTGACAAGCCGATAAGATAAAAACGTGCGCTGCTATGAAATCTGCTGCGTAAGCTGCACCCAACGAAAGCACTTAATGGGCATGCCGTGGCGGCATGACACAGAGATTTGGTAGCCGCTAGGCCATGTCACTTCGCATCCACAGGGGATTTCACTCTCATCCGTGGATCTGCGGAACTGTAGTGCCAAATAAGCGGAACACTTACTAATTTTGGCAGTTAAAGAAGAAAGTGGAATATTTCTGCTTGTAGTGACTCACTGCCACTTGGTATTACAGTAAAGCCTGGCTTTGCGTCGTTTCAGTTAGCAACGTTTCGCATTGCGTCCATAAAAATTGGCGAATAAATTTTCGTCATTTCACATCGCATCGTAAAATTCTTAAGTTTTAATTTTCTGTATTAACCCTGGATGGTTATTATATTTTTACCCTACACTAAGGTTATAACTCGTCGAATCGACGAACTTTGTTTTTAAGAAATTCCTATATGCGAACTATGCAAGTCAAAAATACACCAAAATCATTTTTAGTAACGTTTTTTTATTTGAGTAAAAAAAAAAAAATTAAATACAAAAATATCTTTTTTTGTCGCATTAATCTTTGCATTAGTTTTCAGCCTCTTTGTTAGTTTTTTTAAGGAACTACCTTTTTTTAATAACAGAATAAGAAAAAACTTAAAGTAAAGTGACTTATTTCATGCACAGCCTTTGAATATAATATATAAAAGAATATAAAAATAAAAAAAACTATAGTAAAAAACCTCATTTAACACATGAGGCACAAAGCTCAACTTTGTGCTCACCGCACACACTCTTGGCGCATTTCCTGCAGAAATCTATATTGATGTTTTGTTTACAACGATTCTTGATCTCAACATTTGTCCATTGTACAATCTCAGCAACAATTTCTGGCGTAATAAATAACTTAAAACATTGAAGAGGATCTTCGATGGCTCTGCACTCTCGGGACGGCCCTCTTGCCTTATGGACATATGTCATTGCTCGGCGATGTGATTTGCCTTTTTTGGTTGTCCACTTATGAAAGTTTTTACCACGAAGTCTGGTTTTCGATAACGTAATGATATTTGCTGACGAGCGCAGAACGTTCAATGGGATGTCATCTTCATCCGAGAAGTCATCATCTGTTTCCGATGGAATCATGTCTTCATCACCACAAAACTCGTCATATTCAGGGACCATATCATCAGCCTGATCTGCAGTTTTGCTGTTATTGTTGTCGTCGCTAAAATCGATTTCCTCAAGACCGAAAATATCAGAATCAATGGGATAATCATCGTCACAATGCAATAAAAACCGTTCTATGTCAGACTCCGTGAGAGCTTTTTTGCTGCCCATATTGCAGTTCTAAAATAAATTAAAATTCAAAATGTTCACCGGAAATTAGTCAGAACTGCTTAAAAACAGTTTTTATGTTATACAAATTATAACACTTATTTTTTATAAAAGAGTGGAAACAAACTAAATTAAAAAAATAAGTGCCCATACAAATTCAAAAAGTCACACTAAAGTTATAACTCGTCGGTTCGACGAGTACATACCAGTGTTGCCAGAGACCTAGCTCCAAAAATCCCATTCACTTATGCAAAACGCCCTTTTTATCCCATTTAAAAAATCAAAAATCCCGGAAAAAAATCCCATTCACAAATATTAATTAAAAAACGTGTTTTTCAATAACAATTCATAAATACATATATGAACATATATTTTTTTAAACAAATATAAAGAACAAAAAAATTGCTGCTTAAAGCACAACGCTGAAGATTATACTTAAATTCGGTGCTAATAATAAAATATTTACAGTTACAGTAGTAACTCGATTTTTGCAAATACTCGGTACTTCCCCACCTAGATACTTGTGGCGAAAATGTATCAGTTTCGAGCTCAAAATATTTGGGGAAGTACCCACGAATTCATAGGCTGACGAAATCTCTGTTCTTATTTAACTTTCGCATGGAAGCAGTGCAGTACATACTGAACAAGCAAGTGTGCACAAAATAAACCAAGGCACATTAACAAGGTATGCCAACTAGGGAGAGCCATAAAATTTGGAGTGCGAGATATACCAAAATCACAGTTGCTTATATTTAGGAACAAATGTTTGGTTGCAATGATTAGTGTTTGTTCCCAAAGTAAAAAAGTATGTAAAATTTTCTTTTATCAGAACTGCATACGCATATAAAAAGTTTTATAATTAGAAGCAAATGCTTGCTTAGCAGTATATATTATTAATTTCATAGCAATTAAGATGATATTCTATTAATTTTAAGGGTGCTTCATAAATTATTTGCCAATTCAAAAATAAAAATTGTATGTAAATTTGTATAAAAGAGTTTTTGACAAGTAGGCAGAGAACGTATGCACATTTATTTTGTATTTATTAGTTATATTACACATTAAACGTGTTTATTTATATGCTATCCCAAAATGTACAAAAAAAGGATCGTCATACCAAAAATATCAACATTGATATTCGGCACATTTTTTACGGAAAAATGCAACCGTTCAACAATTGGATGGTGTAGAGAGGTTTTGACAGCCGGCTCTCCCTAGTTGGCATACCTTGTTAATGTACCTTGAAAATAAACCAAAATCCTAAATTTCTTTAGTCTCAAAATTTATCATTATACAAGTGTATTGAATTAAAATATAAAATGTAACAAACTTAGATTCTTTACAGTGAAAGTAACCCCTTATAATTTACAAATATGGGGCAAAAATTACTTGGGACTTGCGACAATCTCGAAACTTGTACCGAGCCTGGTTTTCATTACGTGCAAGAATCGAGTTCCTACTGTATTAATAAATAAACAAAAGAAGTATAAAAGATAGGTATCGGCTCAAAAATCCCATTTTTAGACTCAAAATCCCGCGCGCCCTTTAAAGGTACAAAAATCCCGAAATATGGGCGAAATCCCTGGTTCTGGCAACACTGGTACATACCTGTAAATCTCTATGTTCGCAAAATGTTTACGCCACGCACATCCACTCACAGCAAGATCTCCTCAGCAACTAACATTGTGTAAAAAAAGAGCGCAATTTGAGCAAGCACAAAAAAGTTATGAGAGAAAGAGTAAGAGAGCGTCGTCGATTCGACGAGTTATAACCATCTAGGGTTAATAAATAAATTTATTAGAAACTGGCAATTGCTTTGTTTTTGATGAAATAACCTTTGGATTTAGCATTGGGACGTATGCATTTGAGCATGAGCAAAGTTAATCGAAACCACTAGCGTGTATGTATAATACTGCTGGCAGAGTGTGTGGTATACAAAGCGGGGTCAATGTCTGGGCGAATTGGCGCTTGTAATACCAAATTCCAACGTGATGTCACTAATTTCCAATTAGCGATACGCGATTGCGAAATGGCCCGGCGCAGCACTTCATCGCTGGCACCCAGCAGCCAGTTTCACAACCTACGACTGCAATTGCCATAGGCCTGTAGTTCGTGCCTTGGAGTCGTCCATTGTTACATTTTTATGCGCACAGCACCTCAGCACCTGACGCTGACGTTCGAAGTGCGGCTACCTGCTCAGCCTTGCGATGTGGCTTCCAATAATGCCGCCAAAATGGACGCCGCCGCCCAATGACTTTCATATTGGATTGCATATGCATGGCGTACTGGCATACGGCGTCTGCAAGCGCTATCTGCGCTCCACACTTATACAAGAATGGAAGATGGAAACAATGGATGTCACATTGAAAGCGCCTGCGCTACTCGCTGACCGAATCATTGTGAATCATTTGAAATTAAGTTGCATAGCTAACAAACGAGGTAGCTGCCACGCCTCGCATTTGCATTGCAATAGAGCGAAACAATTGAAACTCCATTCTTATGACAGATGAATGCGGCGCATGCGCGAACGCGGTGAAAACGTTCAAGCCAGGTAGCCAAGTGAAAAGTGGAAATATTTGCGAACACTTATTTACGTACATAATCATTTCAAACAGGCTGCTTATGTGATGTTACTTATGTACATTAGGAAGCCTCACGGTCCATAAAAAGAAAAAAATTTACCTGTACCCGATTAAAATAAACCTTGGATTATTTTATAATAATTCCCAAACAAACGTTTACTCTAGCGATAACCGTCTGTGAGCTGGACCGTTTTGGAAAACCTCTAATAGTAGATATTCCACTTTTAAGGAAATAAATTTATTTGGCGCAACAGCCCAGGCTTTCTAGCTTTAACTTATGTGTGTGTTCGATCTATTTAAAGAAAAGATAACGGGACCTAGAAATTTGATTCTATATCCGTATCCAAACGGGATTAAGCTTTAATTTCATGGCAAAGAATAGTCTCAGGTAGTTGCCGATTCTTCGCGAGAGATGGCGCCGCGAAAATAATCATTTTGAAAACAAATTCTTGTTCTCTTTAAAATGGTATGAGCTGGTGGGTTTCGAACTAGCGACCTCTAGGATCAATCGCCCATCAACTAAGCCACGGCGGGGCCACTTTTTGTCAAAGATAATATAATAAATACAAGATTTTAAGTTCAGCCTTAACAGTTATGGATAAGCCCCAGACAAGCTATTGATTTTTGGAAGGGTAGAAATACCCTAGTTATTCTCTCGAATATAACCAAGCATCGAATCAAGCCAGAAGTACAGCTCTTTTTATACCCTACACCTATGGTAATAGGGTATAATAACTTTGTGCGAAAATTGTAACGCATTAAAGGAGCCGTCCTAGGTATAGACATAAGTATATAGAAATGATCAGAAACACTTTCTCTTTTGATTTCCGGTTGTCCGTCTGTCCGTCTGTCTGTCTGTCTGTCTGTCTGTCTGTCTGTCTGTCTGTCTGGCCGTCCGTTTACACAGGAGAGAAAGAAAGAGTTGCCCGATTTAGACCAAATTTGGTACACAGTTAGAGTGAACCTTAACTTAGTTTAAGTTCTAAGATTAGCCAAATCGGTCGAAGGACACGGCCACAATGGGCTTTTAAGTCCCACTACCTCGGGTTTTTTGCGATCAAATTGCTGTAATTTGTCTAATTACTCATTGAAAAGAATAATACTTGGCATTCAAGTTAAGGGGTCGGTCATCTATGTCATACGATAATATGGGCGTGGTCCGCCCACTATATAGGCGGCAAAATTTTTCTGGTAAAATGGCTCCCAATTGACTAGTTAGGATTATAAATGAATGAAATTCGGTTCCCAAGTTTATATATAGGCCTTAGATACCATACAAGAAAATGGACGTGGTCCGCCCACTATATAGGCGATAAACGAAAAATCCTCTTAACTTCCATAATATATACACCAGAGCGTCCAGATTTGGTTCCTTCGTTCCTGGTAGGAATATCTTTTAATTCTCCAGAAATGGGCGTGGTCCGCCCACCATGGGGGCAGTAAAATAAATATGCCGATAACATCTGTTGTACACCTGTCAGAGCATCAATATTTGGCATATATAGTCCTATTAGTTATATCTTATAGTCTGCCAAAAATGGGCTTGGTCCGCCCACTATGTAGGTTGTAAATCAAATGCACCCACAATTTCAGTGAATTATCACCCCACTTGGGAACATGGTGTAGGTTATTATTCTGTCGGTGAAACCCGACTGATACTTCCTTACTTATATATAATTTCAAATACAAAGAGTATGTGGATGTATCTGATGTGACCGCAGAGCTTTTATGGGTTGGACGGACGGACAGTTGGTCAGATGTACATACATACTTTGTTTAGTCCTCTTAGCATAGTTTGCGCGGGTTGTCATTCATTTTATATATAGTCGTCTATTCTGCTGGCGCTTCTCCGAGTCGCTTGATTTTAATTTCAGCTCATTTTTTGAAATAGTATTTTATTTTGTAGTTTTAATTTTCACATTTCACAGCCGCAAATCACGCGAGAAAGTTAAGTTTTACCTCCTTAATTGTTACCTCGGTTACCAGCAAGCATGTTAACATTAATGACAGCAGAAGAGCCCGGCAAGAGTGGCAGCGAAAAGCCGCAGCCGCTGGTCACAGAACAGCAGTGCTTGGCGGACTGCTGCAGTGCATCATTACCGAATAAATGGCAAAAAAGCGAAGCGGAGCCAAGACCGAAACACATCACTAAAATATTACAACAACGCCACATTATTCATTCCTACCGAACACTTTTAACAATTAGCCTAGCCGCACGGGCATACATACAAAACATATGTGTTCATGTGACTGTGTGCGTGTATGCATGCGTGTGTGCGTGCGTGTGTTACGAGCGCGTTTCACTACTTTTGATGAATTAATAAAAGTGAAAACGTAAGCCGCGTTAAAACATTTCTTGTTCGAAGCAGAAGCTACGCTCGGAAGTATTTGTCAAAACGACCACGACAATAACAACAATCATAAAAACAGCAACAGCAACTGAACTGTAATAACAACATAACAACAAAAGTCACACTAAAAACACGACACATAATAACATTTTAAAGTGTCGAATACTAATTGAAAATGTGTCTGAATGCGTGCGTGCATTGGCCGGATCGGGCCGCCACAAACGTGCAATAGTTGTCGCATGCCGCACGCCGCACGCGAAGCAAATGGCGAAGTGCCAGCACCGAGCGCCAGTGCGTGGATTACATGAGTTGCAGTGAGCGTGAGCGTGTACGTGTACGCGTGCGTGCTGTTTTGGCAATTGCGGCGATTTCCCGGCTGCGCTGTGGGAAGCATTTTCGATGTCGAATTGTCAAATTTGATTGACGTTTTCTTGACGCTTTCCGCCAGCGAATGGTGTCGAATTGAAAGTTGCCGCGTGGCAGTGCGTGCACCGCGGCAGAGAGCTGCGCAAAGTGTTGCATTGATTTACTTGTAGAAGCTGTGCCGGCTTGCGGACGAGGCGAATTGCCACCACATCTTTGGTGTTTGGCGCTTTGCAGAGGTGCCGCATCGTTGCAGTAGCTGAAACCCTTTCAGGGCTACATGTTGATTGCTTGCGCTCTGGCTTTTACGGCAATTAGAAGCGTTGGTGCTTCAGGAGTGGCGCGCGTGATTATACGCCCCTTCGCGGCAAATCAATCGCAGTAGAATGTTTATAGTTTAGTCCATAGTGTAATAATATTATTACACTATGGTTTAGTCGTGATTTGTTCGCGCTGAGTGTGGCGCGCATGCGTCTGTGATCTCGGGCAAGATCGTTCTTAGTCACAGTTGCCGCACTTGCCGAAGGTGCTTCTTGCCTCGTGCGCCGCTGTTGTTCTGTTCTGCGTCCGTCAGCCATATGGTGTACCCTTCGCTCCACAACACATTCATCCTGCGCGAAGGTCGGCTCTACATGCGCCGGCAACCCTTTTGATTGCCCATAACGTAACGCCGCCTTGACGCAAAGAGAGACGACATCATGTAAAGCCTCTATTTATGCAAACGCGGCAAGCCGGACGGGCGGACGGGCAGGGGTGACTGCAGCTGGAGCAGTTGAGATGATTTATTGCAAACTGTTTTATTTGATAATTAAAGGCGCTGCTGCAGCGACAAGAGGGTTACAGCAACAAGTTGTATTGGTGGTCGGAATGTTGCTGTTGTTGTTGTGTTCCAAATGCAATGGATTGTGCCGTGTGCATGTGAGACTTCGAATGCAAGTGGCCTGTCGCATGCAAACAATACATTTGCAGATTCAGTTGTGAGTGCCCCTTGCTACTGCGGCGCGGCTGTTGTTATTGCCATGATTGAGCGCTACCAAGCAGCGAGATGCTTGCTTATGATGTCAAGCACTGTCGCCGCGGCGTATATAAGTATGTGGCTGTGGTTTGTGTGCGTTTTTAAGCGCAGTGCACCTGTGGCTGCTGAAGCTGCTGCAGTTTCAGTTGCAGCCAATGTATTCACCGCTGCTCACTTGCATTCAACCGCCTTCGCTGCTGCTTTCGTTGCCGCCGCCGCCGCCGCCGCTGATGCAGACGCAGTTGTGTGTTTGCGTGTTACATTGCCACATTTGCCAAAGTAGCAGAAACAATATCCACCGCCTCTCTGTCTACTTGTTTGTCCCTCAACTCAATTCAACTCCACCGCTTCCCTTATGCTCTATGCAGCGTCTTTTACTGAAACTTTTCAACGTTCTTATGCGCCTGTCAAGAAATGTTTTAACCGTGCTGTTGTCGTTGTTGTTGTTGTTTTGGCAGTGGCAGTACCTGGTGGACGCTCTGCCCAGCTGCCTAAGTAATTTTCCCATTTACATACCAAATACGTGTACTTTCCTTCGATGTTCGGGCGAGTGAGCAGGCCAGCGACGGAGCGAGCAATAAAAAGATTTTTAGTACTTCCGCGTTATCATTTGTGAATGAGGAGAGCGAACTTTGGTAACTCTGAACATTCCAGCATTCCAAGTGAACACTTGTGCCATATCGCCGCAATTCGAATGAGTACTAGTCTTGATGGGCAGCTTCTAGTTTGTGGCTGATAGGTGCAAGAGGAGCGACTTTCCACACTTTCTCATTGCAGCTCTGACATATAAACTCAGAAGTTGCTGGTCAAATCTGGCCCCCTGTATGTTCAGTCTAATCAAAAATTGTTTTCGAAATTGTGATTCTCGCGAAAACGCCAAAAAGTGCACACATATTCTGAGAAGAACCGGAGGACGGCGGCGCGGCTGCATTGGCCATTAAAAAGCAACAGACAACAATTTATATGTCTTCCCAGTTAATTAAAAAAATTATGCCTTTTAACCGAAAATATGAAATGTGTACAGCAACGCAGTACCTCCTCCCTTCTGCTTCTTGCTCTACACTCTTCACACATGAAGGAACCAGTTCGCTGTGGCATGGACTCAACCAAATCTGATTGCTGGGAGGGAGCGGGGTTTGCGGTGATGGCTGACAGCGAGCACTGGGTAGTGCCGTACAATGAGCACGGGCAATGAACCCAGAAGAATCTGCACGTCTGTGCAGAAGCGCTTCATGCCGTGCCGAAAGGTAGCCCAATTTAAAAGCGTGCATTGACTGCTGCACCGAAAAAACAGGCACACTTGCAAGCTGGCAGACGGACGAAGAGGCGGCCGGAATGAAAATGCCCACAAGTCACATTTGACTTTGGAACAAGGTCAAAATTATGGCGAAAGTCGCCAAAATTCCCAGCTGCCGCTGCGATGAAGCAAGCATACAGCATGCATATTGTATGCGCTGCAGTGGCGGCGGCAGCAACTGACACTTCGCTCACAAGATTTATGAGTCTGAAATTGCATTTTTTTGCTTTGCGCAAAAGATGCGAATTTCGTCGAGTTTAAATGAAAAAAACTGCTGCAGGAAGAAGCAAAGAACCAGCAACAGAGGCTCAGAATGCGCACTTCTACGCGACAGAGAGATATTGCTGCAAGTGCGACTGAGCAGCGAGGCTTGTTGCTGTTTGCTAATGACTGCGGCAGCCGCAGCAGACGCGCAATAAACTGCGCTGACTGCAAATATGCAGAGACAGCAGCGGCAGCAGCAGCGGCTGGCAACATTCGAATTCCAAACCAAATTAAATTTTTGCCGACTTTCCTTTCGGTGTGCATACGGAACGAAGGAAAGTTTGAACCTTCATTATGGATGCGGCACTGCATCTGCGGCATCAATGGCGACGACGGCAAGCGACTGGCTGCCGCACGTCTCAGCCGCTTAAGTTTAAGTAGTCACATGCGCATGTGCGGCGGTAGTTGCAGCATAGCAACTGCTGCTAGTATCCGCTGGAACCGCCGGCTGCCTGTTACCTGATCTGCTGGGGCACGTGTGCTGCCGCCAATACCTAATCTGGCGGTGGTGCAAATGGGCTTTAGTCACACTTTGGGCTTGTGATACTTTTGCTTTTCACTCTACAGTTTCAGCTGCTGTTGTTGGTGCGGCTTTTGTGCATTTGGCCCAGGCAGGGAATACTTAAGTATGTCTCTTGCCTGCGCGACGGCATCTTCAACTTCGCTTACTCACGTCTAAGCACAAAGCACTACAGCACCAGCCCAGCCCGGCCCTGGCCAGCCCCCCGCCAATTTCGTCCAAGTCGCCAAACAAAATCAAAGAGACGCACACAAACCACTTTTGCGCGGGTATTTTTCATACCGTTTCGTTTCAATTTGCTCTGAATTCTAATGTGCCGAATTAAGCTGGGCGGGTTGTCGGACTGCCGGACGACCGCACTGCCTGCCCACTTAACGCAATCAAAGCAATTTCGTGTAATTGGAGGCTTTCATTGAAGAAATCGTAAAAAATTTAACAGCAGCTCGAGTTGCGAGGGGAACGTACTTCCGCCGCCACACCGCCACACCGTCGCACTTCCACACCTCGCATCCCCGTGGAGAGATGTCTCTCGCTGCTCCACCATCGTTTGTCCTACCCAGCCGGCGGCAATTCGTGAACAAACTTTCGCATACACGCGCACGCACACACACGCACATGCCTGCACTGTAATTGAGCAGGATTTGAGACCGGCAGCACCCCAAGCAAGCGATTCTTAATTCTTCTGAAACAAGTCGCCCGCGCTCTCGCTCTCCATCTAGCACCGTAGCCATCATCTCACAGACGCTTGGGTACGAATTTCGCCAACATTGGGAGGTCCCATAGACTTGTGAGATATTGCTTTCCACGCCTTATTGACCCTGCAGTCCTGCAGCCTATAGGCGTAATCTGGAGGTTGCCATTTTGATCCACGTACAATTTTTCTTTAAGAGAAATACATCTAATAACGTAAACCCCATGTAATTTTACGAGTACTAGAGTGAAAAAACAGATGATCCCCTAACACTAATACTACATAGTCGTACAGCCTCGCCTGTGTGTATTTCGATGAATCCAGAGTTGCCTTTGACTATGCTACTCCGATTTTTTTTTGTTCTCGGAACCTACGTTTAATCGCGTAAGATAGAAGACTAATCCAAATTTTGACGCATCCATTGGTCTACAATCTGGGTTCCTTTTATGTAAGGATTCTGTCACGGCATCAAGTAACAATTTATTTCTAATCAGTGGTGAACGAAATTTGACATGATTTTGGAACCTACCACCAATAAAGTGGCTCATTTTTCGTAAAATATGGAGAGCTGACACCTTAAATTGAATGCCATATTTCATTCGTGTAAATGTGTAATTAGGCAAATTAGAGCCATTTAACTGGAAAAATTCCGAAGTTTTTTTTGTTTTATTTTCCGCTTTAACCAACACTCAGGGGATGCCCCCTATACATGCAAAGCACTTGTTGGTTTAGAAAGGATCATAGGTTAGTGGGTGGGGGGAAAAGTGTCGTCTGAAGCATTCCATCTAACATTTTTGTGACTAGATACAGCATTCACAGCCAGAATTCCGATATTTATGTTCTTTAAATATACCCGATTTGAGGGAAAAACTGTGAAGATCTTGATGCTAATGATAATGGTTTCTCGACTTTCACTAGATATAGATAGTAATTGACATTTTAAGAACGAGATTATGAAACTCCTTTGCTTAACGTAGTGCTTTAGCAGTTAAGCGAGTTAATGAGATTAGAAAGGACTAGACGCTCCGTAGCGGGGATAGAAACATTGCGCGGCAGTCACAGATGCAGGAAATGTTAATGGACATGGATACGGCGACGCGGACATGTTAATCAGGCGAATGCGAACAAGTGGAAAATTAAGAGTTTACCGTTAAGTGTGTTGATGTTTCTCGAGATGCCAGCAACAACAACAACAGCAACAGCAGCAGCATTGTTCACATTGAACGACACCAAATGCTTCGTTCTTTTTGGACAGCCAGCCAAGGCAACTTGTTCTTGGGCCTTGGGCATTGGACAATTGTGTGGTCGACTGGCGACGGCCAAAGCAAATGAATGGACGTGTTCTCATGCCATGTCGTGTTTGCCATGTGTCAACGGTTCGCCCTAGGTTCGCTTGCAGTACCTCCCGTACAGAATGGGTGAGGTTGGGGGCCGTTGCGCGGCGCGGCGTATCGTACGCTCAAAGCGAAGCTTTTGCACTCCGTATTCTCTACACATTTCCAGCGCAGACTGAGATAGCGGTGGTGGAGACTTGTGCAACACGCGCTGGGAAGGTACGCAGAGGCAGAAGAAGCAGCAAAACAGAAGACGACTAAATTTTCTTCTTTCGTGTTTGAATGTTTCTTCGCTTTCGGCGGCGCTCACTTGTAGCCTGCTGTTTGCTGTGCGATTCCCGCTTCTTGCAGTCTGCCGGCCACACGTTCAGGCTGCTCGGCTTCGCAGCTGCTTGGCCCCTTAGCCGCTTGGTTGCGCCGGCAGTGGATGTGGCAGTGTTGGAGGTACCTCTTTGGCAATGGCAATGGCAGTGGCTTGGGCTTTGACTTTGGCTTTAAGCTGTTGGTTTTGGTTTTGCTCTTGCTCTTGACTTTGACTGCGGATCGGTTCGGCTCGGTCGCGTTCACCATGCCAGTCAGCAGCAGACGCCGCAGACGCTGCAGTTCTTAAGTTCGCCGTTGGTCTGCTCCTCTTCAGTTTGTTGGTGACCATCGTTTAGATCGGATGTGCCTTGTGCAAGAATTCTCAGTGACAAAGCAAAATCTATCGATATATCTTCGCTACAATTTCTACGTTTAACGGAAACTGAACTCGGGCGCTAGTGAATAAAACGGAAAAAGTACGAGTAAATCAAAACGAAGTTCGAAAAGATTTAACTAGTCGAAGATACGCAAAAATATACGGATCCCTTGTGGAAACATTTGCATAATTGAGTGGACAGTTTTCTGGGGCTGAGCACTCGCATTCCGACACCATAGAAAGGATCGCAGGCACATTCACACTCTGAGTCGGAATTAGAGCTATTGTCGGAGTCACGGTGATTCGCCTGGTCGCATAATTAAGTTCTTGACAGTTGCAGTGATGTCGTGAACGAATGCCGTCACTATTCTGGACTGCATACACATATTGATTTTGAATTGGATTTTGAATTGGAAAGTTGTAAAACGAGTCCGTCCGGCAGTATTTTTCGCATTTCGTGGATTTAGTGAGTTTGCTTTAGCGCTAAAATCATCAAGCGCATATGAGAAATAAGTGAAATGATCAAGCTATGTTAGGTGCTGCATGTGGCAGCTGGAACTTAACTATTTCGAAAGAAACGACGATATTCGCGCATAACGGTTCTAAAGCAATATACGGTGCACTTGCTGACCGCTTGTCCGCACCATGAACGTGTTCTCCGCCTGCCTGTCCATGTGTCTGTCTGCGTGTCTTTCGGTCTATCGATTCTTTCGTTTACCCTCGCTCAGCGCGATGCTTTACATGCGCCATCCCACGGCCCATGGAGGCCAGCAGCCAACTTAACTGGCTTTTACTGCTCCGCTCGTGCGAGAGATCGATAGCGCGGGTGCTCGGGTGATGCCTTGATCATGCTGCTACCTACATACTATTATTATATGGCCAAGTTCTTTTTCATAGATTATTGAAAAAAGAGTGCGCTTTGCGAAGACTTAGCCGGGAGTAACGTGGTAAAGTGCTTATTGGCTGCAGCTGCGGTCATAGTTTTTTCTCCTTTCTCAAGTGCGGTTTGATGGCGAATGATTTGATTTCTCTCATCTGCGAAAGATATCTGCTGGCAAATAGAAATAATCCAGACAATAATCCAATGAGAAGACATGGTCACTATTCGATTCATGAAGCGCATTATAGCACAACTAATTGCGAGGTTATGTCGGTGGCAATGTTCACAGGGCAACATTTCTCCGAGTAGCATTCTAATCTGCAGGTGGCATCTAGAGTGCATAACGGTTCCGTGGCAAATGACAATATAAATCCAATTTGCTGGCTCACTTACGAAGTCGCCGCTCTCAAAACAAATTAATTTCGTGTATAAAATATATTTTTTGCACTTTACTACTCGCACTGGGACTGCGCATTAAGCGCGGTCGTAAAAGGTAAGTCGAGTCAGCAGCGCCAACAACAGCGGCAGACGCGGCAACTAAACTTTTATAGACACTCAGTCGTTCTAATGTGTTCCAATTTTAAATTGATACTTTTTGTGCGCTAGTAAAATCGCAGCCGAGGCAACAATGGAGAAGAAAAACACGCTCTCGAATCGAGAAAAGAAAACAAAACAGGGCTGCGTGGCGCCGCTGCAGCGAGGTGTGAATTTCCGTGTGATTTGCGTCAGCCGGATAACCGGTGGACGCTTTGCTTCGGCTTACGATATTTTGTAAGCAGTAACGCACCAGTTTTGTTGTCGCTTTTTGTTTGTTGTTATTCTTATACTGGCTTTTGTTGCTGTTGCTGCCTCATCTCAACCTCTAGTTATGACTGTGCTGTTCTGGTTGTTGCTGTCGCCATGTCGCCATGGAAGTTCAATGTACATACATATGTATGCACATATGTAAAAGCAAAAATGGGGCAGCGGTGCTCTTAATATCTACTTACATACATAGAGCAGGTTCGCTGCTTAAGTCGTTTGTTTTATGGGGCTGCGGCTGCACTTTGTAGTCGCCCTGACGGCAATGCGGCTCTTTCGCGGTGTCATAATGCGAGTGCGATTGAAAGTGCCTAGTGAAAAGTGGTGTGAAAAGTGCCCGGCCTTCCGACATGCCAACTCTACGGCACGACCCCGGCTCGGCCGCGTTCAAATTAGCCGAACTGAAATTGTAACGCGGAGCATGGGAAATGTCAAGCACGACTTCCTACAATGTGAAAATATCTGCTTTACACTTCTTTTGAACTCCAGCTTGAAGGTTTGGTCGAACGAGAGAACTCGCGAAAGAACAGACGGAAAGGAAAGAAAGTTGTGGCGACGCAACACACACACGAGACGCCGAGTCAACAGGTAACTACTGGACACGGGGCAACAGCGCATCATCATGGCGTACACATGGCCCCAAACGGGTCGGAGCGTTCTTACGCTTAGGCGAGTTTCAGCGGTGAGTACATGCAAAAAGGTCGTAGTAAATTTAGTTTTGTTCTGCTTCTCATTGCTGTCTGCAATACCAGCACGGAGCGACACAATGCCGCAATACATACAACAAAATCTGTGTATACACTGGCCCATTTCCTCTTCCATTCACCCTGCTTGGATGTGGCACGTTGCGCTCGATCTGCTTTCAGTGAAATCCCTTTACGTGCGACGAATCGTTCGAATGGTTCGATTAGCTGGAATGGCTGTTTCTTTTTATTTTAGCAATTGCGACGGCAATCGTTAAACGTTCTTAACGTCGAGTAGAATTGCTTTCTCTACTTCCTCTGCTTAAGGGGTATGTTCCTGTTTGGAACGGGGCGTATTTGTGCGAGTGATTCAAAGTGGACATTTTCGCACTAATTAGAAGAGCTCAACAAATTCATTTCGGCGCTTTTGTGGTAGGCGACAGCGACATATTTGACTACACGCAAAAGTGGCACACGCTACTGCCGCCAATTGGAAAGAAAGCAGTTCGCGTTGGAGTAGAGGCTGTGGGAGCTGCCAGAATTGCAGGTGCTTGCTTTGCGCTGGCGAGAGACTGCTCGAAGGCACTGCCAACTCGCATCGCCTCACACACACGCGCACTCGCACTCAAACACATACGAACACAGAATTTCATGCGAGTTTCACTTTGCTGATTGGGTACGCTAAATTCACTTCCCGGAATAGGAAAGTTGCCGAGAAGCAGGGGAGAGAAGTCATAAATGGTAATGGCTCTTTGCATCTGCATCTGCGTCCGCGCCATCATTACCATCTCTGGACGGTAGGTTGGCTGAGTAACTGCGCGGCTGTCGGCTGGTGGCTGGTGGCTGAACGAATGTACGAATGCACAGCTTGACGAATTGAAGGATGCACAATTGCATGTTTGAGGAATTAGTATTAGAGGAGAGCTCAAAGTTAACCAGTTCGAGTTCGGGGCTTTGTTGTTTCTCCAGCAGTTTCTGCAGCAGCACAGTAAAAATCTGCTTTAATTTTTTTATATTTATTGTGGAATTTTGCTATTGTGCCGTGCGGTTGTAAAGTTGAGCGGCTGTCGTGTTCTGTTGCTGTTGTTGTTTTTACTGTTCCTGCGTTGTAAACCGATAAAAAGATGCTCCAAGCTTAGTTTGCAATTCCATTTTATGATCCGAAATTGCATTTGCTTTGAATAGTGAGGTTGAAGGGGAGCTGAAGAGGAAGTACAGAGGCCTAGCGCTGCAGCGCTGTAAGTGTCTATTTTCTATTTATGTATTTATGTATTTATTATGTGTGTGTATGTGTGTTTGAGTTTCATACGTTTCGGCTTGAATTATAGCTTTTTTATGTTTCGTTACTCGGGCTCCGTGGGTCTCACTTGCGTGTCGCTCGTCATTTTGCTGAGTCGAAGCTCAAAGAGTTACATGAATATCTTCCACGCGCAGTTGCATGCAAAGTACTCATACAGACTCGCACATTCTGGCTAGCCGCTGTACCACTGTGGCATTGAGGCCTTGTTGCATTTCGGGATTGTTAGGCATGTTGATGGATAGTCGGATTGACGGGTAAAATAGTTGGGGAGGACAGTTAGCTACACCTACAGCCAGTTGCCAGATATAAGCTTGTAATTTGCCGGCGGCTTATCATGGCCAAAGCTAGGTGCTGTTCACGGACATCGGCACACTGACTGTGCATGGGCTTACTACGTCTAGCCAGGACTTGTGCAGCAGCAGCAATAGATGCAGTATGGGAAATTGCTTTTAATTAACAACTGAACGGCGTAGCGAACTGCTGCAGCGAAGCACATCGCGGGCACGGGCTAAGGCGCGAGTGCGAGCGCGAGCACTGCTCAAGACTCTTTGGCCTTCTTAACAACTTTCCCACAAATACCTAAGCACAATCGGCGATAGAATGGCCACTTGCACAAGCTAACTCTACTTTTGCTGCTGCTTCTGCAAGATTTCATTCGTCTCGCTCCCTACCGCTTTCCTCCTGAATTCCATATGCTTTAGAAAGCCCGCGGCCGCACGACACACACCAAACACCATCTTTTGTGCTGCCGCAGAAAGCAGCACCGGTACACGCTGCAAGCAGAGAGGGGAGAGGGAAAAGTAGGGCCCCCGAAAGAGTGCCAAGCAATTTCGAATCGAAACCGAAACATTTTCGAAGAATTTTATTAGGCCAATTTTATGTGCGCATCAACGTGAAGCCTCGAGCACAATGGGCAATGCCGCTTAAATGCTTGCTGGTTCGCTGGCTGGCTGACTCGATAGCGGCTTAAATTGTACAAATTTGGCTTGAATGCCGCTCTCAGCAATGGCTTGGCCGGGTCGGTCGACACGAATGCCATCGCGGAGAACGAGTGAGCGAGCATAATGAAATGTTTATTGATGCTTGCTGGTTGAATGGAATATCAAGATCGGCAGCAGATCGGTTGTACAGTGCAAACGGAACAAGCCATGGCAGAGTGCGACGGAAGGTGGCGGGGACACGCTAGTGTGAAACAAATTAGAAAATCATTTGAAATCGTAGCGAATGACGAAAGTAATTAGAAACTTGAGATGCGCGCATTGAACAAATCGATGAATGGAAGTGTGAACGGACCGACGAGCAGATGGATCGGTGAATGGATGAATGTCACCTGAAGCGCTATTAGCTGGGATTGAATGCAGCAAATACATCGAGAAGGCTGCCGTCTTTAATGCTGGTGCAAGATAGCACGGACAGACCAACTGTCACGGATTTGATTAGTTGCATCACCAAAAGAAATTGTGGTGACAACCAAAGGCGCATTTACCAAAAAATTTAAGAAGAGGTTGACTATTAAACTCTACGAAATCAAATTGGAGAGGGTTTTTGGGACAGAGATTTTTAAAGTCGTGACGGTTTGCTAAAGCAGTATTTCATTTAGTTAAGAATTGTACAAGATTTCTCAATCGTTACGGCGACAAATTCATTATACGGGAATGAGAGGATTTCTGTTTCTCATTTATCATATATAATAGATACATATTTATATGCCACGTCATGGCGCTTAAAGTACATAGCCCTGAAATGTCGGCATTTGTCTCTTTTACACGCCTACACCCAAGATATTCCATTGGAATCAAACCACACTCTGGCGCTGAGATACATTAGAACCGATGTGAGGTTTGGCAGAGAAGTAGCGAGCTTGCGTGTTTGAAACTGGCAACATAAGCAACAACAATGACAAGAGTCTGCTAGTGCAATGGCACTGCCAATGCACACGGAAAATGCGATCATTGCAGTGGGCGGGTAGGAAACGTAACCAGCTCGTACAAACAGCAGCAGCAGCAGGCAAATTGAAGGTTTCCGAATGGTGGAGCACTGTTATCAGCCTGCAAATTTTATATTTCAAGCCGTACAAATTTAGCCGCTTTGAAATGGAGCACTTGCTACACGTACTCCAGCAGCTGCAGCAGCACCGAGATATGGCAGCAGTTTGCGCAATCGCACAAGCGGCCACTGCTCGCAAGTTGTAGTAGTTACGGCACTTGTTGCGGCTGTCGGCCGACCTCATATTCGTACGCGTGCTCGAGAAATGAAATGAAGTTTTCTGAGCAATTAAAACCTGACGAGAAAGGGCAATGCACGCGCTGCTGTCGCTGTATTCTGTTGTTGCAGCCGGGTTCGCTATTCGTGATACGCCGTATGCCGTTTCTTTGAAAATTTACGAGAAGCGGAATTCAAAAGTTGCTGAATTTCTAATTACAGAGCGGCGGAGAGCAACAAGCAGTCGAGTTGCCGCTGCCGCTGCCACTGCGGCTACTTAAAGTCTCGCTGCTTTTGGACGGCCGCAATATACTGTTAGTTCTTAAAATGTTGTTGTTATTTGTGCTTGCATTGCTGTTGCCTAGTGGTCTTTCATTCATAAAGTCTGCCCGCGCCGTGCTGCCACACCTGCTCAGATGCCAGTACACACTGGCAGCAGCGTCGGCAACAGTGCTGCCGGCAGCAGCAACAATCGACTGCCGCTCCCCACCGCTGCGCCGGCAACTGTGTTAAATTGCTACTCTCGATTTTGATGAATACATCAACTGTTGTGTTATTCGCCCCATTCCCCGCCAGTACCGCCCCACTATGGAACGGAGGCGAGCAGGCGAACCGACTATATAAGCCTTAATTGAAAGGAAATATTTGAATGAGACGAAACTTAATTGAGCGTTGCGATTTGCCGTTCTGTGGCATCATTTCTTTTTCCTCAGACGAGCGCTGTTCAGTTCAGCTCGGTTTGCTTTCCGAATTGGTGGATGCTGAGCGGCGGCCTGTAATCAAATCCGTTAGAAATCAACTTCTCAAAGAACCTTAAATCGCTTGGCTCGCTTCGTTGGACACGCCCAAGCTCTGCGTGTCTTCTTGGTCCCAGTTGCAACACAATTTTCGGGCTCGATTTGATTACTTAATAGCCGCTTTAATAAATGAATTTAAGAAAATTTTGCTGTAACAAATTGGAAACGATGGATATTTTTTGAAAAGTTTAAACGGTGGGAAAAAATTTGCGTAAATCTGGTATATTTCCTTCTCATTTCGTTCTTCATTCTGATCGTTCTTTGTTCATTATTTTTGTGCTCTTCTTTCTTTCTGCAGGTTTTCATTCTGATCACAGCACTGTGCTGCGAGCGAGTAGTAGTGCTCGCCACAAATTTGGGTTCAAAATGCCAGCATGACATGGATTGCACGGACTTTATAAAAGGCAGCACTTGCTCGGTGAGCGGTTTGTGCGAGTGCGCACCCTACTTTGTGCAGTACAATGCGAGCAGTTGTTTGTCGTGTAAGTAATCAAGTCAATACATTATTCCATGAGAGCAAATGCGAAGCGAGATGCTTCTTTTTAGGCCCCCTCCCCCCCTACAGGAAATAACGGGTACACTTATAAGGTCATTTTTTTCGGAGGTGTGACTTTTTTTTAAACGTAGGAAAAACTTTCAACTGTTAAAAGTTAAGGAATACTTTTATAAATATTTTGTTTTAAAGTTGAGTCGGCAAGAAAAAATATTTCGTATCGTGTGAGGTATCGTTGGAAAAGGCTCCGTCCATAAATTCCAAAAATAACCTTTTTTTTAACTTTAGGTCAACGTCTTATAAAAATATAGCTCAAAATATGAGAAAATTATCCCCCCCATGATCCCATCGGGACACTCCATGTCTGAACCTAAAATTTTAATAAAATCCGGGTTACTAGATATTTGATCACGCGTTACTGTAATTTTACACATTTTTTTTGAAATTTCTTTATTTTAATTAAAGATACCCCCTTAGAAAAAGATTTGTTGTTGCTTATACGTTGTGGGATATCATTAGAAAAGGTTACGTGCCTAGATTCCAACAATATTTTTTTTCATAATTTTTGGTGAATTGGAAAATGTTGAAAAATTTAGGAACAGACGGGCAAGGAGAAGTGCTGCTATTCACCGAAACAATAAAAATCAAGCCAAGGACAGACGGGCAAGCAAAAATGAAATTCGCCTCAGACCGGGGATTCATCGACCCTCAGCCGCGCTGCGTTTGACCCGCTTTCAGAACGTTGTCATAAGCCCAGCCTCAGTAATGTTGCTGTCACGCGTTCCGCACATATGCAAGCCATCTCTTCAACGCTCCACACTCGCAAACGATACATCTCCAAAAAAGTCTACTGCAGCCGTAGCTTACTCTGTTTGTGCAGCGAGTCGCCTGGAATTTGTGTTATTTGTCAAACAAATACATGCGACGATTTCGTGGCGGCTCACAGCTCACTCTTCCCCACGTCCATCAGTCTGGTTCACTGTTCGATCGTACCATCGGTCTGTCCATCCGTCTGTTCTGTGTGTCCTGTGTTTGGTCGCATGTGCTTGCTTGGGAAAGAATGCGTCCATCGACGCACCTCTGTGTGCACTTCTCCATTTTCTATTTGAGTTCCGAATACTTCAGAGCGCATGTTTGAGCTTTTTGTCTGTTTGTTTTTGGTTCTTCTCAGTTGGCGCATTTGCATTTCAAGCGTTCATTTGGAACTTTTTACATTTCTTCGATTTATTTAACTGAATTTTCTCGTCGTGTTTTTGTTGTTCATGTTTTTTAGCACAACTTTTGGGCGGCGACTGTATACTGGACGATCAGTGCACGATGAAGGTGGCCAATAGCAGCTGTGCGGATGGCGCCTGTCGCTGTGTCGAGGGATTCCTGCAGTTCCGAAAGCATACCTGCCTTGGACGTAAGTATGCAGATCTCGCTAAAGCATCCAACAATTTCGGAAGCTCATTGCTCTCTTAGAATATTGTGTTTGTTGGTGGTTTGTTTTTGAAAATTGTAAAACGATTTGTGTCCGAACTTGTTGTTGTTTTGTAATCTGCCAATCGAAATAAAACCAATTTAAAGAAATCAAAGATTTAAGAATAAATGCATATATTTGCCACGGTGTTGGAAGCTGGAAATAAAGTATAGAAATTGGCCAGACACAGCAGAGACTAAGACATTGAGCTCTAAGCGCAGTTCCTACCTTTCACCGTGTCGTCTTGGAACTCCCTTCTTCCACTCGACAGCCAACCGAGCTGGGAGGAAGCCACATGTTAGAACGTGAATCCCTGTATAGGAATCTCGCCATGCGAAGCGGCCAACTCACAGCAAATACACATTTTCCAAACTAATTATCCGGCATGGGCTGAGGTTCCAAGAACTCACGTGAAATGCAAATGCTTCAGTAGAGGACTGGAGCAGCAAACGTAAAAATCCACAGTCATGACACACACACACAGCAAAGATGTGCCTGTGCGTATACACACGCAGGCAGTCACGCACACTTCACAAACATACACACATAAACACTAGCATCGATGTCAGCACAGAAACACAAATCCACATCATGCAGGTGTAAACATATCAATTGATATTGATCTTGAAAAAAATGTATATGTACATGTGTACATACATACATATATCAAATTACGTACAAGAAAATGCTCCCGAATCAAACGTGAATTGGAGTGGAGCAGCACCGCGTTCCGCACTGCACCGTGCCACCACTTTACTCTACTCGGACATTGGCGCCAATTATCGGTGCTGAGAAGAGCTAATAAGATTACAAAGTTGGAAATGCTGCTTATTAAGCACTGCGGCAGATTGAGATCGTTCACCTTGAGAAGGGGCGGGGGAGTAGTCGGTCTTAGATGGCTTTTATAGTTTAGGTGTGGCGCGCCTAATGGGCGCTGAGTTAGCTAATTACTGGGAACTAGCCAGAGGCGCAAAGCGGCAGAGGAAACCAAGTAGCGCTGCTGAGAACGGAGTCAACGCTTCAGACGTTTGGATGCAAATGTAAGGTGTGGCTGTTATGCCAAGCGGCAAGTGGCAAGTGGCGTGTCGTGGTTGAAAATACCTCGCATATTGTTACAGTACAGCCGCCTCATTCTGTAAATGGCGGTTGAATAGGAAAGGTGCACTAAACCAGCTGCCCGCCGTTGCTCGCTTCTGCTGCTGCTGCTGCGACCGTTGCAGTGAAGTCGACAATTGTACTCTGATTGCTTCAAGGAATTCAAATATCCACATTGTTGTAAATGCTGATTGAACGGAGCAGCTTGCCAAATGCCTAAAGGGTATTTGCATCGCGGCTTTTTCACCGGCAACGTCGGCGGCTCGGCGGCTGTGTCGAAATTTGCAATTAGAATGTTAAAAAAAGCAATTGTCAAGTGATCTTTAGATAAATTCGGGTTGCCTTTCTCCAATTATCCTCGGTTAGGGATGGAATCGCTGCTGGACTGGGCCAGAGCGGCAGTGCTGAGAAACGGCGACTCTCGGCGGCTCAAGCCAGAGCCGAACCTTAGCGAGCGACGAGCATTCACTTCGCCGATGTCATGCTCATAGCTGAATTGCTAGTGCCGCAACGCCATAATGAGGATGCACACATACACACACACATCTCCACACACATAAGTGCTACATGCATTTGCGAAAAAGTGTAAATACGCAAATAGAAAGTCGAGCGCACTAGCATTTGCAGGCGTTACGGGGAAGCAAGCGGGTCCGCCAACTTGCTTCACGCCGCAACTCATAATCCGGCAAAGTTATTACCGCTATACGCTATAAGTGCATACATGGCGTCCGCTTGTGTTTGTTCGCGGGGCCTGTGCTGTGGGTCAGGCGAACTTTTTCGCTCGTTTGAAATGGGAGCGCTGCATGCTTTCGCTACGGCCGTAATGTCTTTTAGTCTCTCACGCTCAGCTGTGCCTTAGCTTGGGCCCAGAGTGCGAACATACGTTCGCAAGGGGAAAACAACGGCTATAACCAGGGCAGCTATAACATCAACATCAACACCAACAACGACAGCAGGTTAAGCAGCTTCATTAAAGCCCAGCCAGCGCGGCGTACCTGTTAGGGAGGG
This sequence comes from Neria commutata, assembly GCA_963457695.1. Taxonomy (NCBI): domain Eukaryota; kingdom Metazoa; phylum Arthropoda; class Insecta; order Diptera; family Micropezidae; genus Neria; species Neria commutata. The sequence continues at coordinate 16,334,960 of OY735248.1, read as the reverse complement.
TCACATAAGTGTCGGGTGTGCACTTCAATTGCTTTCGTTTGGACTTTGATCGACGAGTGAATCACGCGGACAGGAGACTCTTTCCCTTTGCGCTGCGTCACAAAAGTAAAATTCCAACTCCTTGCGTGCGCGGCTTGTGGTTGCCCGCAGCATGCACTCGTCGAGCAGCTTTATGTACCACAAGACAACACACCCCACCCGACCGAGCCGAACCAATCTATCAATCAATCGTTTACCACTTGGCGCACGCGCGGTTTTCAAGGCTCCACAGTTGCTGCTCCCACTGTTGTTGTTGTTGTTCTTGACGATTTGCCGATATTGCTGAGAATGCTGCTACGGGTATGAACGTGTGCCGTTGCATACGCTATGCTGCGTGTTGCACAGCTGCACTGCACTCGACGACAACACAAGCGGCATACAGCCTACAATTTGCGGCGTAGAGCCCTCGACTTTACCGGCCATGCCGTCTCGGAGTTCACTTATTCCGAGCATTGTCTTTGTGTCATGCAGTCGCGAGGCCAGACAGGGCCAGAGAAGCGTCCGCGCCAACGCCAACACTTCTGCTCGCACTGTTACAAAAAGAGAGGAGATAACTTAAAAAAGTGCATAAAAATCGCTGGTACTGATCAATGTGTTCGGCAGAAGATCGACCGCGCACGAGACAGAGGCGCAGCGCAACATTTCAAAGGAGCAAAGATCGCAGCAGCGAGCGAATAAACTCGTAGTCGAGTGTGTGCCCAAAGCGATGAAGCAAAATGGAGGTATACTGACTGCTTGCTGCTGGATGGGATTGATCCTTAGGACCGGCAACTGCGATTGCCTTCATGACTTTATCATATTGTACGTGCGTACAAGCTTACATTCTGAGCAAGTAGGAGCAGCAGCAGCCATCGCGCAGCGATAGCGACAGCCGGAGCCAACAATGCGCCAAACGAGTGAAAACAGGTTGCGCCACTCATTGCTTCCAGGTAAGGAGAAAAGTAGGTCAGCGTAACTGAGGTTTTTGCACACAGGTGCAAAAGTAAAATCCACAACTAACAACAAAAACGCTAGCAACAGCCGAAGCAGCTGACCGAGCAGCAGCTATTGCTGTTCATAAAGCCGGGCATGGGAAATGGCAGCTGCCGTTGTTGTTGCGGCAGAGTTGCAATTGCAATTGGGAGCGACGTGACGTGGCGTGGCATAGCGTGCGTCGACTCGAATGAGACGGAATGCAAAGAATCAACTGGAATTCGTAAGTGGAATGCGTTGATGATTTTATGGCGTTTGCCGTAAGTAAACGTCAGCGACATTTGATGTGGCGTGTGGCTTAAGTTGTTGCGCGTGGTTGCTGAACAGCAACGAACTGTTGCAATTGATTTTGAATTTGAGCGAATTTATTTAAAAGTTGCACCTTTTTCTCATACTTTCAGCTGCCCATCCCGGTGCTGTTTGCTACAGCCACGCCCATTGCCAGATGTTCGACGCAAGTACTCACTGCGATTTTCTTATACCGAATTTGTTCGGACGTTGCCAGTGCACTGTGCCCACTAAATTGAGCGCAGGCCTGTGTATGAATCCGAGTAGTGTTGAAAAAACTGAGCCGGCAGCGATTGCACCGCCCGCTGCAGCTGCGCCGCATCTACCGATCATGGAGCCCGCCAGCAGCAGCGCTTCAACTTTACCCGCACCAACAGAGACAGAGACAGTGACAGTCAGCGTGGAGCCACCTGCACCGGAATTGGCAACAGAGCTACCATCAGAAATCGTGGCAGAGCACGAAGAAGAGTCCTCTACGGCTGACAGGGTTGTTGTCACTGATGGGGGAGCGTCACTTACTGAGCTTGCTACTCCTATTGAGGCGTCCTCTGAAACAACAGTTGCCGAAGCGGAAGAACCAGCAGCCGAGGTTCCCGTAGCTGAAGAACCAGTACCCGAAGAAGGAGCTGCCGAAGAAACAGCAGACGAAGAACCAGAACAAGAACCAGGAGCAGTCGACAAGTTGACTGAAGCTGAAACGGAAGCTGAAACGGAAGCTGAAATAGAAACGGAGGCTGAGGTGCCACAAGATGCTGTGTCCTCTGATGACTACCCGTACAAAATTGATGACGAATACAATGAAGAGCCACAGTTCAATGAAGATCAACAGAAACACGAGACTGATGAGGGTGTAGCAGCAGTTGCAGCCACAACTATATCGGCTAGCTTAGATGACGTTGTGCCCGATAATGAAGAGCATTACGACCACAATGAGAAGTGGCACCATGAAGAGGAAGAGGGGAAGGAGGAGCAAGAGTTGCAGCACACTAAGAATCCGTCCGATGATGATATAATTGGAACAGATAATCATGCTGTGGCGGAAACAAATGAGCTCGCAAGCCAATACCAAGAACCAGACAAACTCAATGAGAGTGCTAACGTTATGGACGATTTGAACGTAGAAAATGGGATTAGTTTGCCTGGAGACATGTTGTTAACGACCACAATGCTGCCGCCCATGGTAGCAGATAAAGTTGGCGAAGAGGCAGAAATCGTAGAACAAGTTACTGATAGTAATATTTATAGCAACAACAAAAACGACAAGAATGATGACAGCAACCACGATGTCGAAAGCGAGATGGAAACAGAAAAAGAGACTTTGGAAAGCGAAAGCGGAATTAATGTGCAGCCAATTGAAGAAAAGCCAGAGGAAGATGAAGAAGTAAAAGATGCACCGGAGGCAGTCACAGTTACCTCTGTCATATCCGAATTTACTGAGCCTCATGCTGGTGAGAACTCAATTGAGGACATTCAAAAGCCGATTGATAGCGAAGGTAGTGATATTCGCAATGGCCCAAATAATGCTGAAGGCGAGAAATACCCATTGGAGCCTGAGAAGGAGCCGACCACCGAGCTTGGAAATAAACCGAATAGTTCGCCGGAAGACGAATCGAAAAACGAACCGGAAAATGAGCAGACAAGTGAAATGTTGAATAAATTTGAGGCAGCATTTGATGAAGAATTGGGTATAGCTACAGAAAAAATTGTAAATGCTCAACCAGAAATAGAATCCGAAGAAACTGCCACTGAATCGATATCTGAACATGCGGCCGAAAATGAGAATGAAAGCAATGATAGCGTAAAAGATACTGAAATTCTTTCAACGACAGAAGCCCTCTCTGAATCAACAGAGATACCAGCGATTGAGGACGTAACAAATCTCGAGCAAATGCATTCAGCCGATGAAGAAAATAGTGTAAAAGAGTCACATGTTGTGGTATCAGTAGATACCAATTCTGAACATGCAAATGAACATGTGGATGCAGATATAGGCACTAGTGGCGAGAAGAAAAATGAGACTGCTCATATTGACGAAACCAGTACCTTTGCGGATCTGACTGAACCTGATGAGACTGAACCTGAGAAGGAGCCCATTTTTATGCAAGATTCGTTTGTAGAAGGAGGCGTTGTATCAGATCAAGAGCGGGTGATTGCTGTACCGACATTAGATCGCGATAAGAATGGAGAAAACCAACCTCAATTCGAGAACGAGAAACATGAAGATATTAATGATTTGGAAAATATTATAGAAGGTGCTGAACCCGTGATGAATACAGAAACTGCTGCTGCGGCTGCTTCTGTAGTAGAACAACCGGATGAACATAATGAGTTACCTGATGTAGAGGAGGAGCAGCAAAGTGCTGAAAGTTCGAAAGATAAGTTAAGCGGTCAAGAAGCGATTATTTTGGCTGAAAACGCGTTGGTAGCGACAGAAAACTCAGACGAGACTCAAGAAGCAACCACTCCTCTTGCATTGAATGTGGAAAGCTTTGAGCAGACAAACGCAACAGAAGCAAATTTAGACGATGCCATGACGGTTGCCACGGAACAGCCCCAATCCGATACGGCGGATAATCATATAGTGGTAGAGCCTGATTTCGACACCGAATCAGAGCCTGAATCGAAACCATCGCTAGTACAAATTCCATGGCCGCATGTGCCTGAAGTCCAGGAAAGTGGAGAAGATAGCCATGAAAGTATGGAGTTTGAGGAGAGTGAATCCATCGCGGACATTTTAAGTGATCTAATGTCACAAGAACTGACTACAATATCGCCGGCGTCTGAAAAAGATACTACTGCTGTAAGCCAAGAACACACAGACATGGATAATTTGAATGCTCCAGAAGATATTCCCGATTTGATAGCCGAGGATACCAACATATCTGAGGAGAAAGTCATTTCTCAGGACAACCCTCCCGAAGATGCGACTGAAGCCGAGATTGAAAATGAGGAGAAACTGATAACATTCTATCCGGAGATAGCAATGCAAAGCGTAAAGGATCACGCACATGTCGTGCACGACGATATTGTAGAAATTATTACTGAAGCGAACAATGAGGAGGATACCACGCTGTCGCCGGATCAGATGCCTTTCGATATGACCACAGACGATATACATCCACATGAATTGGAGTCAGACAATTTGGTGCTTGAGACAACTACAAATAATCCAGAAGCAGATGCTTCCTCGGAAACACAACACCCGCATCACGAACAGGCTGAGGTGGCTACAGCTAACCCGAGTGACATCTTGGAGATCACCACCCAAACGATGTTGGGCTTGGCTAGTCGTGTTACATTGATGGAGCCAGCTGCGCCAATAGTTACGACTTTGAAGCCACTGATGACAGAGGCCGCAGCGGAAGAAGATCAAGCAACACCACAACCGGCCAAACCAATTTTCGAGGGCGACTTCGTTTTGACCACCAAACCTACCACGGGTATGCATTTAATTTGATTTAACGAATGCTGTGAACACTGAGAATTATATGACTCTCCCCATTTAGAAATACGCAAACGTGTCGAGCTCGGATTGGAGGCTGTATCTTTAGGGCTTGCCTGCCTTAATAACAAGCAGTGCCAGTTAGCCGATCCCCATACAATATGCAATTCAAGGGGGGTGTGCGACTGCAGCGTCACATCGTCGGCGCACCAATGCAGCGCAGATCGAACAGGCTGCAGTCCAGGCACCTTTCAAGTAAGTACCGCTTGCTTTCCTGAATTGTAGGCACATCTAAATACCGGGCTGCCTGCTTTCTTGCAGTGTCGTTCAAGCGGTGTATGCATTTCGTGGTTTTTTGTTTGCGACGGACGCCCTGACTGCACCGATGCATCTGATGAGGAGTGCACATTTAACACTCGTCTGAACCAATCCTGTCCCGCCGAAGCCTTCAGGTGTGAGCAGAGCGGCCGCTGCATCTCACGCGCTGCTCTCTGTGACGGTCGAAAACAGTGTCCGCATGGCGAGGATGAGGTTGGCTGCACTGTTGGCTTGAAGTCGGGTGCCCACTGCCCACCACATACATTCCGCTGTAAGAGCGGCGAGTGCTTGCCTGAGTATGAATACTGCAATGCAATTATAACCTGCAAAGATGGCAGTGATGAGCCACCACATCTTTGCGGCTCTCGGTCCATTCCCAACTTTTTCTTACGCTTCTTGAACGCTGGTGGTCTGTTGACCAGTGAAGATCCTGCGGCCTATTGCCCACACAAATGCAGTAACGGACGCTGCCGTTCTACTGCGATTGTATGTTCCGGACGTGATGGCTGCGGCGATGGAACAGATGAGCAGACTTGCTCCGTTTGCAGTGAGTAAAACGATATTTTAAGAATTCAACACAATTTCAAAATCTCTGAATCTATTCCAGGATGTCCAGCTCAAGAAAATCAACCTGCCTATATTGCTAGGCATCGTCCGATGCCATTGTGGTAAACCAAGTTGCTACCACTTAACAAATTCTTAAATCTGTTTTGGACGTTAACGTGACCTTTTACCGGCTTGTCGAGCTGCAGATTTGCCAACACCACGCCACTTTTAGCCTTTGAGACTCACTCTAAGGACCTTCATCCGGCATTTCATTTTGTCGGCTGTTGCAACTTGAATGTTTTCTCTTTGCCTACATTTATTTAGCTTAAGTTTATTTATTCTACTATAATTCTTGTACGTTATGCCTCTTGAAGCAATTGCTCCTTGCTGGCGAAGGTTCGTTCGCCTCCCGCGAACCCAGCCTTTGCCCTAGTGATGATGACAATTGCGAGCGCACCTTCGAAAGGGATTAGCTTTTCTCTCCCATTTCATACTAGGCCTAAATTGATCAGATTTTGCTTTCCTCACATGCATTATTTTCTTACCCAGTTTAAACCATTATATATAAAAAATGTATTTATGTAAACACATTTACACATTTTTATTGCTCTGCTCCAACTGTCGTTAATGTGTAAATACTGTCCGAAAAAAGTTTCCAAATCGATTGCATTTAAGATATGAGACAATAAAATTTATTTAATTTTATCCTAAAACCACATATTTATTTCTTCAGGTCCAAGTGATACAAATATCATTTGCAATTCAATTGAATTCATAATCGCTGATATTTCGTAAGCTGATAGCAGCCGTGTGAACTCTGTAAATACATATCGACGGCTTCGTTGTAAAGAAGACTGAGTCGACTAGGCACGAATCTTCGTTTTCTCCATAATTGAGTACCAGACATCACAATCACTTTTTTTAGAGCAAAAATGTTTACAAAGGTGACTTTTTCGGCTGAGGCCGAAGAAATAATCGCCTGTTTGGCCCACTTTCGTCCGAATTCTGAGCCGAAACCCAAAGTTATTATTTTATAATAAAAAGTCTGGATATTGCTATGTTTCATTATAATTTATTCATCTTGAAAAAACAAAAGAGATTTATTGTTAATGTAAAACAAGTAAGGAAGCATTAGCCGCGTAAGCCTGGCAAAATCGATATGCTTTCCATCTACGGCCCCAAGGCACAGTGGAAACTGCCACTTGTTTTGAAACTCTTGAGCAATTGCTTTCCACTCCTGATGTGAAGTAGGAAACTAGAAAAGAATATTAATGTTGGATGCCGTCAGTAATTATATAAGTAACAATGTGGCACAATTTGAGGGCTATTGTTAGGGCCGCAAGGAAACCTTTTCGAAATGAAAGTATACATATAGGGTAGTCAAACCCTAATTGAGGTTTGCTCTACTTCATCCTTGATATTTTGATCTACTAAAGTAAGTTGATAACATAAAGTAATTTTACGCCAATTCCGTTAAGTCGTATTTCCATTAAAAAAACCAAATATAATTCTTGCGTTTGAGTGCAATTGAGTGGACCGCAATGGCAACCTTAGTTTCGTTCGTAAGCAAAATGTCAAAACGTGTGAATATGGACGACGAGAAGCTTATAATTTTGCTACAATCAAATAGCTGCTGTTGTCGTGTTTAATATGTTTTATACATCTTGAGAAAGCTCAAGAACATTGCACACAATTCTAGTTTAGACAGCATTTCAATTAAATAAAAGAATTTTGTTCTGCACAAAAACAGCTGTCAACAAAATAACAGCTTATTTCGAAGTCATGAGTAATAGCTCCTAAATTTCTACGGAAACTTAGTCAAAATACTGTCTCTGATTTAACTGTTGCATGTCGTAATGGTATGAAAACTACCAACTCCAACAACCAAATACAAAAAATTTAAGTTTATGACATTTATTATTGAAATAAATTTATTTGTATAAATAAATATTAAATTTGACAAGCAAATTACATTATATAATCATATATTTGTGGAACAAGGGATTTAAACAACTTTTTGGTTATATATATATTTTGGTTCCTGTTGCGCTTGGCTTGGCTTGGCGCTTGTTGATTGGTTAAATTAAATAAATAAAAAAAAATGTATTTAATATTGTTGCCAAAGTTTTCCAAATCTATTCAGCAGGCTTTATCTCGAAAGGAAATAACCCAATACAAAACTTTCAAAATTAAAAACTCTAATATTTTTGAACATTTTCAAACAGTCTTCGAGAATTTATGCCTGAAAATTCATGGTGAAACTTTCAAAATTGTATCATTTAATATTGTGTCTAGAAAAGCCCATTCTTAGAATAATAGCATGTCTGTCAAATAATAGACCTCGAAATCTTTAAAATGATATATAATTTATCATGCAACTCTCTCTAGATCGCCTGAACTAAGGTCTTTAAATAAATAATAGATTTCTGAATATGTATTGTGTGTTAGTTCGTTAAACGAAAATGTATTGCGTGTTAGTTCGTTGGACAAAAATGTATTGCGTGTTAGTTCGTTGGACAAAAATGTTTATGTTTCCTTCCGTATCTTGCCATCTTGTCATCCTATATTCCTACATATGTACTAACTTACTAACTAATATAGCCAATAAATTTAGTTTTAAATTTAAACTGTGCATTGCGGAGTCGTCTTTCCACAAAGGAAAATTGGATAAGGCGTTGCGGTCATATTTACATATGTATTTATTTGAGCTCGGTCTGTCGAAGGTACATCAAGATGTTATAATTATTTATATTTTAATGCATTCATTCAATGAATAACTGAATAAGAATCAAATTTGGAGATTTTGCGCTTGGTTTTTAAGCACATGTAACAACCTAAATGTAAAAATTGGTACTAATAAAGCAAATGGTTTTACCACGGGATGAGGGAAATAGTATGTACTAATATGAGGAATAGTATGTTCTTATAAGGGGAATAGTATAAGGAAATAGTATGGTTTTCAGCGGTTTACAAAAAAGAAATTTTAAAGTGGCAATACTGGCAATGACCCTCTCTTAAATTCATATTCCAAGCACAGAGAGCAATTTGCTCAAAAGCTCAACAACCACAGAAAAAAATACACAAAACGAGCTGCCAAGCTACCAAACTGCCAACTGGCGCGAAAGCAAAGAATGTTGGCAATCCTAAAACGGACACAGTTGGAAATTCTTTGTTTGACGGGTTCTGTTGTTCCTTTACGTATTTCGCAGTTTTGTATTTTTGCAAACGAATCAATATTATTCATATATGTACATAGCTTGTGCTTGTTCTATGTGAGTGTTTGAGAAGTGATAAATTGGCAATCATTAATCATACAAATGAATTAATTAAGTTGTTAACAAGGCAGGCAGGCAGGTAGTTAGTTCCTGCAATTTGTTAAAGTGAAAAAGACTTGTAATATGATGTAGTGGAGGGTGGAGGGGCTGATTGTGTGACAAGCTGCGTGTTCCTGTGGTTTGTGGTTAAAGTTTGCTTCGATTGACGATCTGTCGTTGGAAAGGGAAAATGGGAAAGTAATAGAAATTAAATTCATTTATCCTTTTATATACATACATACATATGTATATCATATTTACAATAATATCATACGTTCTCCACTACTTCCCAATTTCCTTCTTCTATTCTTCACTTGCCGTTCCTACTGTTTCTTTTCTGGAGCAATTGCTCGTTTTTGGCAATGATGATGAACAATGTCATCGACAAGGTCTGCAAGAAGAAGAAGGTGCACTAGCAATTCGATTTTTTTGGCATTCGCTCGTAAGAAACTGATTATAAAAATAGCCGTGTGACAAAGAAGCACAAACGCGGGATGCCGTCCTGTTAGGAGCTATTTTACATATTGCAAATATGTGCACTACCAACTGAACCAAAGCGATTAGGTTGCTTTTTATAAAGCAACTACATTTCCACCTTGCAAGGTGGACAAATTCTAATAAAAAATATTCTTTCACGGGCGTGAGAAAGTTGAAGCTTTCAACATATTTTTTGTGTTTTCAAATATTTTAAGCTCAAGAACGAGAGTTTGATGACTTCACTAAGAGTACAAGGGAATGAATCTATTTTTGAGTTCATTACATTTACTCTGTTTAATTATGACAATACTTAAATTATGGGAGAAGAAATAAAAACGTCTTCGAAGTCGATGAGAAAGAATAGTGCGCTTTAATATATACATAAATCACCATTCGTCTACAGCCACACATTGCTCCGTTAGTGGAATTATAAACCGAATTTTACTATATTGGAAGATAAAAAAGAAAGAACTGCAATAGATTTAACAAATATATAATTCTTTTTGCTAGGTACAGCAGCTCAAAGCTGACTATTTTTAATTTGAAATATTCAAATATGAACGTACATAAGTGTTATAAGAGAAAATTGGGCGAAATTACATTTTTGGCTACAATTTTAATTACCTCCATATCTTTAGCCGTAAAAGTATTTGAATTGTATTTACATAAATAAAATATTTTTGTCAGTTTCTTTTTTTACATGAAATAATAAAAGTTGCAGGAGTCGGCAAACAGAGGTTTTATTTAGAAAAATAATGAAAATTGGGCGTTTTCTGGAGTCTCGAAAAAAATTAGATCCGAAAGTCCCTAAAATGTTGTCGTTTTTATGCTACAATAGACTAATTTGTCTGAAAAAGAACACAAATTCATCACACTTATTACGAGTTTTATCTATTTTTGCGTTTTCAATAGTGCACACAAGTATACATAAGTGTAATTCTTATTCTTGTTATATTTTTTTCTTTGCTTGCATTTTTTTTTCCTTTTTTACATTAATTAAAATTATAGTTTGGTTTTACAGGTACGCAGACATTATTTTAATTTTTACAAGAACTCTGAGGAGATCCAAGAAAGATTTAAGTCCTGAATCTTAAAGCTGTCGTATATTAGGATCCCTAATTAACCTTACACATTTTTAAAACAATCTTCCTAGCTATCTTAAAAGAATCTTTTGTAGCGTAAGAGCAGTCTTAGTTGAATTTAGAAACAACTTTTTATAAACTCGAAAATACTATTGCAAGATTGTGCAAGTAATGTTGCATCTGAATGACGCATTTGATCAGAAAATTATTATGCTCTTTCTTGAGACTGTCTGTCTGTTTAGGCGCGTGTGTAAGACTATTGTCAGATTGATACTAGACACGTGATGCTTACTGGGATTCCATTATTTAATTGTTCCCGAGATTTACTGGCCTGTAGCGCAATTCGAAGCTACTCAGCGATTAGCTGTGGTACCTTTGTATTTGCTTTGTGTTGAATCGGCTGTGTTTAATTTTCAACCGCCAGCAACAGCAAGGTCGACCAGTTTCAAATCTCAAGACCGATGTGCGTGCGCGAGTGTGTGTGTTATTAGTTGGACTGCTGTTATGTATGTGGCAAAGAGAATCAGTGTTAATTTATACAAAAAGCATGATGAGTTTATATCTTCAAGATGCAGTTTTTCAGCAGTGGCTCACAAATAAGAATGTAGCCAGAATTTCTGTTCGTGGGAGCTTTGTTAGCAACTTTCAGTAATTACTTATTTCAAATATGAATGTATCTATAAAAAAAAGAAATAATTGGCGCAACAGTCTGTGTGGGCTTATGCCAAACTTTCTAGCATTAACTTGTGTGTGCTTGATATAAGCATGTATTTCGCACAAATTAACGGGACCTACAAATAGCCGTGTCTGAACGGATTAAGAAGCTTTTCATGGCAAATAATACTCTCGGAGAATCGCCAATTAATCGCGAGAATTGGCGCCGCGCAAAGAAACGGTTTGACATACAAATTCTCTTTTTTATATTATAATCTAATAATTAGATGGTCTGAGGCTGGCCTTGAACCCAGGCCTCCCGCATCGCCAAGCACTTGTCCACTGGGCCACGCGGCGCCAATATGATATAAGTACATATCTCTAGTTACGAGTATTGAACTTAATGGGGAGCGGAATCAGGAACCCCTTTCTTTGGCTACGTGCCTGCTCATAGTAGAAAACAGACAATTAAATTGAAACCCTCAATTGTTTTTTGTTTGCTTTAGCCCCAGCATCTGCGCGTTCTTTTGCAAATCTTCATAAATTCTGAAAAAAATAAAATTAACTTGTTTTCGCGCATGATTAAATTTTTGTATACGCTCGTGCAGAAAGTCGTGATTTCCGATTAATCAAACACCCAAGAGTCGAGTTCCCACAGACAAGGAGAATGACTGTCGGTCTGCAGCTCTCGGTTTATTATTTATTTATTTACGTATTTATTTTCAAAGCAGTAGTGTGTTCGACGCTTTTTAGGGCTAAGGTCTACGGTTAGTACGGCAGTGCGGCCACCAACACAGGAAGTGTGATTAGAACTGTAAGGAGTCTGGTCGGTCTACACCAAAGATATATTCCGGTATCGCAAGCAATTCGAAAAAGAAAACATGATATGTTTAACGCGTCAAATAATGTTGGCGCTCTTGATATGTGTATAGCAAATATATATGTACATATGTATATGTGCGATAGTGGTGCCAGCGCACAGTGGAGTAGGCGAAATCTAATGTCATTGTCTGCCCAAATACTTGAATGGTGGCTTTTTGTATACTGCTTCTAGTCATTGTGCCACTGTAGGTTGCGATTATTGCAAGCGTCGCATAAAACAGCTGTCCTTAGTGCTCTAGTCGCGTCTGGGCTTGGAAACTGCTAATAACCGACGGAGGGGGGTGGAATCAGTCCATCGCACCGCTTATGAGAGAGGCCTTGCCTTTGGATACAGTCGCTCTGAAAGCCTCACGCCGGCTAGTCTAGCTTGCAAAGCGGAGCATAACGCGATCGCTGGCGATTGTTCGAGTATCAATTGTGCCGCATTGGTCGCTTGTGCTATTTTGGTGCGCTTGCTGTTGGTCCAGCGTGTTTGTGCGATTCCGATTCCGATTCACATAAATAAAGCAGTAGTTTTCGTGTACAACGAGCCAATTGAGAAGTGCGAATTTAACCCTGATGTGTGTTTATATTTCCATTTATAAGCACTTCGCGTATACCCAATGAACTACATATTTAGGGAAAGACTCCGAATCTAAACAGCAAAAATTATTGTACATATTACAAGGATGACAGACACTGATATGAGTGTGTTTGCAGACTAGAATGATCGTGCTTGAATGCACTTTTCGGTTGGACTTTATCGAAAATGGCAGATGCAAGCAGGACGAACATTTCCAGAGAATACTCGCGACTTGGCGATAGCCATGAGAGCGCTGATTCACAGGAGTGTCACGAGACGACCGAGCGGCGCGACTTCAAAGAGCACAAACATACCGCGGCGAAGGGCCGGTCGGAAGCACATAACTTGACCATCTGGCAGAATCAACTGTGTGCACCTGTGCACACTAAATCCTCGAAGTACATCACTTGGTCGTGGCGATTGCTGAAGAGAAAACAGTTCCTGGCGCTAGTGGGATTGGTCCTGCTGCTGCTGTATGTAAGTTCCACATCGGTCAGGGATGAGGCGGACGAGCGCATCCCTGTGGTACACTATTCCCATGTGCCGGGCATGAAAGGTGAGTACGTCCGTTATTTTGATGCAAGCATAGAAAGCTGCTTCAAGCAGTATCGCAATTAATCAAGGGTAAATGTGCGTCTTTTGTGTGCTTGTGTGTTTTGTGTCACTTGTGTTCTGTTGCATGTTCCATTCATTCGCAATTCACGCCAATTCATGCGTTGTGTAATAACCACTCTTATTGAGTGAACGTGTAGCAAACGCTCTGATTTGGTTCGTATTCCACATCAATTAACCTTACACCTTGGGTTTTCGATACCGGCGTGAATTTACGAAACCGATGTTGAGGTTTCCTGATTTCTCGAAAACCGGTATTAATTTTCGGCAGTAAAAAAATGGGATAAAAAATAAAATATAATATAAATTTAAAATTTTATCCTAAATATGCTTGCGGGTTCAAAAAACCGTGATAGAAACGATAAAAACCAAAACATTAATATTTAAGGAAAAATAAATAGAAATAAAATTTCGTATTTTTGAGTTCCCAAAGCTAGACGGTAGAATCAAGTTACATTTGTATATTTTCTCTCTTTTCTAACTACGTCATCTTATGTAGTATATCAGTGGGCACAAATCATAGCGGCCTAATTCGAGTTAGGACAAAATTGAGTTTTTGGTGCCATCGTGCTCAACGTGTCTAAATCTATTTGCTATCAAAATTTGGTGTTTGTAGCTTTTTAGGACGGCAAATTTCAAAACCCAAATAGCTTAAGCTGCTGTGCAGTGAGAATTTGAAACTTTAAACTGCTCCCCTCAAAAAATTGAAAAACAGACTTAGGCGGTTTTGACTTGTGAGTACAGATATTAGCTTGTAGTGCCGCAGTGGCACTTTTTTATATCAGCTCGAACTTTTATTTTCATTTTAGTGCAAATTATATTTGATGTTTTCTTCAATAAATATATCTTCTTAACATTCTGACAAAATTTGAACTTCTTGGTGGCTTTTTCCTGAGAATAGATTAACAATAAGACGAGACGTAATTCGCTCCCGTACTAGCCAGAGTCAGTCAGATTTTACAAGATCCAGTTTGAATTTACAGGAAAGCGTTCTTGTACTGGGAAATCCTCTAAATGAGAGTGCAGAGTAACTAAGCTTCTCTCTTTATCAGAAGGTACAGGATTTAGTCGAATATGTATGTCTGCTAGCAAATCATGAAAAGTGTCAAATTAGCTGTTCTGCATTTGCAAAATTCAATTGGAAGTTGTAAAGCAAAAATATATTTGGCTACAACAAAAATGTTGTACCTTCTACAGCAGCGACGCCCAAAACTTCCTTATGGAAGGGCAAACACCAATACAAACAAACTTTGTTATGATGAAAAAGGAAAAAAAAATTTGTTCGAAATGTACACTGTACAAAAAATTAATTGCATATTCTTCTTAGTTATATGTAATGAAAAACAAACCAACTTAATAACTCAAAAATCATAAAAATCTCCCATGATCCTTTCAATAAATGATCTAAATCAATTTCCCAGTCAAAAAGATTTATTTCACACTTCTTTTGAAGATAATTCTTAATTTTGCAAAGTTTGCATAATGAAAAATTTCAAGCTTAATATGTATGAGCACAAATTTTTTCAAGTGCTTCTCATTCCACAGCTGCACACTTTTTTCCTCGAAATCATGCGCAAGACAACAACAGAATCTGCGTTGAAGATAAGTCCGCTTTTACACGATGCGACTCGGCCCCGGAGACACGGAAGAATGTAGGAAAGAGGGGTGAAACGACAGGGGAACGCGCAAAATCGCTCGGGCAGCGATTGTGCTGCGATTTTCTGATTTTCTGACGTTCCTCTTTATTCGTTTTCGCGCTTCGCGCTGTCGACTGTAAATTAAAACTTGAAATCGAGTGAATACGTATTGCAAATAAACTGAAAAATTTACAGAACTTTACGCATAAAAGTAAATATAAAGAAGAAAATGAGCAAAGAGTGGAATAAGTGCTTTAAATGTTTACAAATTACAGAAATAAAACCAGCTGCAGACTCTAGTGTCAAAATGCTCGACACCAGCGAGTCGCATCGTGTAAAAGCTATGCGCGATTTCAAAGCGGAATGCGAAAAAATCGCCGGGGCCGAGTCGCATCGTGTAAAAGCGGACTAACTGTCGCAAAAATGTACCAACAAAGCTGAAGAAAGTGTTGTTGCTTTGCGCTCGGGCAGTGGCAGACGAAACGAAAATAACATTGTTGTTTGTGTTTTTCGTACTGCTTAGCGCGAAGAGCTGTGTCTGCCTGAAGAAATCGCAGCCTATACCAAAGGGCATTTACAAAAACAAATGAGCACCGAGGGTATATGGTGTGGGTACCCCTGCTGTAAAGAATATGCTTGCTTATGCACTTTGTATATTAAAATTCCAAGCGGTACTAAAAGCGAAGTATTTCCGGCTTTTAGGCATAACCTTTTTGATCTGGATACCGGCTTCGCCAATGCCGCCAATGCCGGTATCAAAAACCCTACTTACATCATTCATTCATTATCTCATTCAGGCACGCTAACTCATCCCAATTATTTTAAATTGTATTCTGAAATAAAAAAATATATTTTGTAATTTCTCTTTGGATTATTTTGTTTTGCACCGGTCTTGTTGATTGGCGTATCTCTGTGTATCTTGTATACGTGACTTTGCATGCACGACTGCTGCGCGAACGCAACTGACTTGAAACCGCAAATCGCCGCTAGATCACTCTCAACCGACCGCCCCTGCTGCATTAGGTGGCACAGTCGCAACACGGACGAGTCACGCGCAGCCTACCGTTGAGCTGGCTGCGTCTGAGCCGTCCTTGCAGTCCGAGAAGCTACTGCGAACTGTGCATGCTTTGCGCTCAACCAGGCCAGTTGCTGCCGACAACATTGCACCCGCAAATCAAACTTTTGTGTCCGCTGTTACAAATGCTACAGTCCCTTCAAATGCTCATAATGCTGAATTTGCACTTTTTTCCTCCTCTTCCAAACACATCGCTGTTGCGGTAATTTCCCCTGCTAACGGCACAACGACAATTATTGCCGCCGCTGCGTCCACGCCTCCGCCAGGGTATTTAGTCTGGAGTGAACGCTGCAAAATGCCCAGCATCGATCCGTATCTGCCGGAAGTGATGAACTTTTTCAAGCGCGAAAAGTACAAACCCTGCTCAATAAAGAAGCCACTCACCTCTGTGGCCTACAGCGATGGCGCACAGCGGTACGAGCTGCGCATTGACGAGGACCAAATGAAAGCGTACAGCAAGGCCAAAAGCATCAACTGCTGCTACCAATCGATCGAACGCAACGCGACGGGCGTAAAGGCCGACAAGGATGTAAAGTAGGTGTCTCATATTTTTTCAAACTACATAATATAAACACATACACTACTCCAAGTTTGCTTTTTCCGCAGCCTAGGCGAGTGTCTGAGCTTCTACAAGCGTACGAAACTGGCGCCAACCATAGACAACATCTTGGTAAAATGCTATGCCAAGAAGAAGGTGGTGTACGTCAATGGACATCCGACTATAGCGGAGCGTCCAGAAATTCGACGCAGACTGGACACTTGGAAGCAGTGGGATCGCAAGTCGAAAAGTCGCGCCACGAGTGTGCTCATGATCGGCATCGACAGCATATCGCGAGTCAATCTGATTCGCGCGATGCCAAAGACGGCGCAGTACTTGTATGACAACGAGTGGTTCGAGCTGGGCGGTTACAATAAGGTTTTATCAAAGACGTTTCTGTGCGGTTGCGGTTTCAGAACTGTTGTCTTTTTTCTCTACCGCAGATTGACGACAATACATTCCCAAACTTGATGGCTGTGCTGACGGGACGTAATAAAACGAACGCCTTGAGTAAATGCCCGCCCACTGTTCTACACGGCCTGGACAATTGCAGTCTGATTTGGAATAGCTTTCGGGAGCATGGCTATGTCACTGCCTACGGGGAGGACGAGGCCGAAATCAACACGTTCAACTACTTGAAGCTGGGCTTCGAGAAACCGCCGGTGGACTACTACCTGCGACCCTTTCTGCTCGGCGCCGAGAAGCACCTTACTATCAAGCGCAAATCCAGCATGATAAGCTGTCTGGGGTACAAGCACTCGGCTGAATTCGTTTACGACTATGCGCTAGAGCTGGCGTCTCGCTACAAACAGGATCCATTTTTCGGATTGTTTTGGACAAACAGCTTCAGCCACAACGCTATAAGTGACTGTACCTCGATGGATGAAAAAATGGTAGAGTACCTAAAGAAATTCGCGGCACTCGGTACGCTCGACAACACCATTGTTATCTTCTTCAGCGACCATGGCATCCGCTTTGGGCCAACACGCAAAACTGCTTCTGGCCATCTGGAGGAGCGTCTCCCTTTCATGTTCCTCTGGCTGCCACAACATCTAAAACAGTCGCATCCGGAGTTTGTGAACGCATTGAGCGTGAATAAGAACCGCCTAACAAATCCATACGACTTGCATATGACGCTGAAGCATGTGCTGGCGCTGTCGGGACGGGTAGAAAATAAAGAGCTGGGTGCAGCTGAAGACTGTCCACGTTGCCAAACGTTGCTTGAGCCAGTGCCGCACAACCGGTCCTGTGAAGATGTTTCCATTGCGGACCATTGGTGTACCTGCATTCCGTACCAGAACATCTACAAAAACTCCAAGGTGGTGCAGAAGCTGGCCGCGGCCACGGTGGCCTACATTAACGATTATGTGGCGCACTTCCGGAACGGCTCCTTCTCAAAATTGTGTGTGCCACTTAAATTCGGCGGCGTTGAGAGTGCATATCGAGCACAGCACTTCAACAACAACAACAATGACACCAACAACAGTTTAATAGAAACGTACCGCATCGTGTTTCACACAAAGCCTAACAAGGCTTTATTCGAGGCCACTGTGCGCTACAATGTCCACTCCGAGGCACTGGAAGTGACGGGGGAGATCAGCCGCCTGAACTCTTACAGCTCAGACTCGGAATGCGTGGGCGATGGCGGCGCCAAAAAGTATTGTTCATGCCACAAGAAATTGTTTTAGCATAACGCCCATATGGCGATGCCAGGTCGGATTCTTATAAAGAGACCAATTGAGAAACTACTCTGAAGTGTATTCCGGAGCGTTGGGCGCTCATGTAATTTGTGCTTTCGTTATAGATTTGCAATCACTCCTAATTCGATTTCTACATAATTTCTATGAATTTCGACACGTAATCTCTTACGCTGCGTTTAAATCCATAATCCATATACAGCTTTGCGCTCTTAACATAGTACCTAAAATGTGTGACAATGAAATCGCCCGCACCGTATATTTTGTATGTTTATTCAAGTCTTGTACATTTACATACCCGTATCCGTATGATGCTTTCTTTTTAATATTAAAAATTGGCATTGCTCTTCTCAATGTGTTCATAATTTCTATATATCAAAGCATCAATACATATATTTTTCCGTTGTTGAGAATCGACTGAAGCTTTCTTATTTTTACCCTATGCCAAATTTAAAAAAAAGTTTATTCGTTCTAAGCTTTAGAGTCTTGTAGTAATAGCATAGAAAGTTGTATTCAAAGCATTAAGTAGAAGAGATGTAAAATGGTCCAAAAGAGTTATTGCAACGCTAGCCAAAATATTCACAAATAAATATTTAAATAGATATAATCACAAGCATACATTTGTACTAAATACATCTATAGTTTTATAATGATCAATACGCTACATACTCTGTGATTTGTGATACTTTAATAAAGAGTTTAAATAAAAAAAAAGGAAATGAAATAAACTGAAGCATACAGCATACAGCCGAAAATGAAAGTCTTTATTTTAATCAAAATGCTTGCGTGTGTCCTCGAAGTTCGAAGTGGTCGAATTAAAATCTAGTAAAAAAATAAAAAATAAAATAGCAAGTACGGATGGAAGGGTTCGAGCACAGTTTCCGTACAATGGCAAAAATAAAATTGCAAAACGTAGGTATGCTATTGTTTGCTGCTTGTGTGATTGCCTAGTTGCTTTATTTTCTAGCAGACGCTTCAGCCTGGAGTTTATCCTTAAGATTGAAGTTCTGCATGCTGCATTTCAACATGGTGAAAAATTTACGCAGCGGATCTTTTTTGGTTAATCCACAGTTGGCGTTACCTTTGGGCGCCACCACCAACTCGAGAGCTGTGTAGTCGCAGAGAATGTTAAGGGTCAGCACGCCGTTCAGCTGAACTGCGTAGTTCGCATTTTGGCGACGATCCTGCTTCAACGCAGCCGTCTGCGTATGCTGATATTCCATGAAGGTCTGATTGCCATTACGCTGATGCTGTCGCCCAGTCCACAGGTCCACTGAACCACTAATTAACCACGTGTAAGAGCGGTCCGCATGCTCCAACTCGAGCCGCTGTTGCTTATCACTATGCGTCGGCGTGGCGGACTGTATATCTAAGCAATATATTTCCGTTACGATCTCCGTCATCGCTTCCGTGTAGTGTTGTACCCAGAGCCGGTAGAGCTCTTTACTCTCGGCGGTTTGTGTATATGCAGCGAGGGCGCGCATTTCTGCGCGACATGGTGTGAACCGGTAGCTGAGCGCACTGGGATGGTTGATGTTCGTGCTTTGGCCGACGCTATTCTCCAGCTCTGCTGAACGAGCCAGCTCCTCGACAACACCGTAAAGAAGAGCCTCGTAAAGTTCCGCGTTGCTGGTTGTGGAGGCTTCTGTGCAGATGCGGTGTGCGTGCTGCAAACACACGCGGAAGTACTCTAGATTTGGTGGTGATATCGATTTTGCTACATTGTGATTCAAGCAAAACGGATCTTGCACACACATACAGCGGTCAATTAGCAAAGGATACACCAGTACTGCCGCCGATTTCATCTGTAGAATAGTCATGGCGCGCAACTGATTGTCGTAGGCGGGGTAACTAAAGGCATCTGCCTTGAACTGCTCCAGTGAAATCGCTGCGCCCAAAAAGGGCGCCACTATCAACCGTTCAAACTCAAATTGCTTCCAGAAAGCAAAGAAGCCTTGAATTAGATCCAGTACTGTCAGGTGGTTGGGCAGTGGTTTTACGTGTGTCTTGCTCAGGTTGTACGCGTAGTTTACTCCAAGCACCAGATTAGGCGGTAGCTGTGACTGCAACTCACTCACTGCTGGCAGCAGAGCCTGACCCGTCTGTGACTGCGGCTGCTGCAGGTAAAATATGACAAGGATGCTAAGACAGTAGCTGGTCATGTTGCCACGGCCGATGAGCTGCAGTTGTTTGGCCCAGATCTTGAGGAAAATCATCAGCTCGTGCAATCGTGCATCGAGCAGCATCAGATCACGCAGGAAGTTAGTATTGTGCATGCTGCTGGGACATGAGAGATTGATGTCCAGACTGAAACCCGTCGGCGTATGCTTACATTTTATGATTGGCACACGTGCTTGCCTGATCGCAATTACGTCCTCAAAACAGCGACTGCGGTGTAGCAGATTGTTGATGCGGTTAAAAATCTGATGGCTTGAATGTTGCGTTGGTCCGGTGTACTCCACAAAGAGATCAATGTCACTATCTGTAAACAACCACAATTAAGTTCGATATGCCTAGCAGAGGTATAAATTTTACAATTACCCCTCAACGCCAGACCACTAGCAATCGAACCGAAAGGATGTATAGTGATAGAGCCGAGTGGTTGCAGCTCTTTATAGAGGCAGGTGTGTATACGGGTATAGATCAGTTCCAGATTTTCGACATCCATTCGATGAAATTTGAATATAATGGGCAACTCCTGACCTATTGAGCACTTGCTCAGCGCCTGGCTCAGTTGAGCACGCAAGGTCTGTTTGTCGTCTTCGCATAGGGACTTCAGAATAGCATTCAATTTATTACGTAGCGTCTTTTGTGGGCTTTTTTTTCTTGTGCTGTGCTCCAATAGTTCGTGCTTCAAGCAGTCCTGCAGATTACTGAACTTCTGGGGACACACTGTACACTTGCAGGGTTGCTCTTGCGACGAACCAGCCTTCATATTGTTGCCATCAGCGGGTGGTGCCGATTCCGTTTCCGGTTCTGTGCCTGACCCTGTCTCAGCCTGACAGTTTGCCATCTGTAATAGTAAATGAATCATAAAGCTAGTGCGTGGAACTACGATTTTATTTTCTTAACATATTTGCATTAACAATTCAACTTATCCAGTATTCTTCAATAGACAATATTTGCGCCTGTTCGTCTGTCCACGACTTTAGCAAAATATTCAGACGGTATGGAACCACTCTGTTTTAAGCCAGAGCAGAGAATGACATTATTCGAAGAACGATATAATACAAGGCCGCCCTGCTCCATTGCTTTACGAACGTTCAGGTAAATAAGTATTTGGCAATCCTGGCGGAAACCACTGAATGCGCCGCCAACACCGGCAGCATCTTTAGCACCACTACCACGATTACTATGTGTTTGCGGCACTCTATCGCTCGTTGTGAAGTGTATGTGGTTTCGTTGCATACGTCGCAGTCCTTCGCGTTTAATACTTTCCCAGTGGCTGTAATAAGTGCCATGAATAGCCAATGGCACCTCGGATGCGCTCTTTATTTGCTCTAAACACTCTTCTGCGTCCACCGATGGCAGGGAGTGACCTTGATTGGCGCGTATCTCGTAATCTCCGCTGTTGGGATTTCGTCGCAAAGTATACCGACATTTTTTGTCTGCAGCGACGAGCCGTTTCAAAACCTCTAATGTGTAGGTGTGGGCGTAGCGCGGATGCTGCTGCATTGCGGCAACAGGAACAAACCCATCTGCTTGCAGCGGGAGGCCCATCTCTAATGCGCCATGTCGCAGAAGCCAGGACAGCTGTTTACTGAGCTGTACGTCTTTGGTGCCATACATTTTTATTCCTGTCCTATCCGGCTCCTACTCACACTTTTAGTCTTTTCGTTTCCCTGTTGGTTTCTTCGATCCAAAGATTGTATATAGGAAATATACTGCAATGCGTTCCAGGCAGAAATTTGGAAATTTGCGTGGACTGGTTGGACAAGCCTAAGAAAGATTTACAAACTGTCTAGAAGCGCAGCTAACACACGAATTCATTCACATTAATAAGAGTTTTTCCTTATGCGACTACGGGTAGCCAGTTATTCGGTTATTCAGATATTGGAATTCGTCTAGTTCGCGACCAAACTTATATTATTGCAACATGTTTGTTGTTATTTTAGTTTGAGTATACTATATGCTGATATTTGTGTGCACATTAAATATTTTATTTTGTTGTTTTTGTCGTATGGGAACCGAGTACTCAGTACTCCGAAGTGTTCGTAGTCGATAATCGTGTCGAGCCTGTAAGGTAGAGCCAACGTTGCCAGATTTTTTTCAAAAAACTGTAATTCTCCCAAAAAAATTCATTATTATTCAATTGTTATTCAATTTCTTTGCAAAAACTGTAACCTTCAAAAAAGAATTTGGCGCTGAAGAATGTGTAATTTCGCAGAATGCAGTCTCCCTTAGAGCAGTGGTCCTCAACCTTATTGTCGCCGCGGACCGGTCAACGGGCTTTTCCTTGCCCGTCTGTCTTTTTACTTGGTTTACCATTTGCTCCGGTACCGGGCCGCGGACCATGCGTTTAAGACCACTGCCTTAGAGTGTTGGAGACACAAATCTTCGGCCCGATCCGCGTCAACGATTACCGCATCTACGCCGATGATATTGACATAGTCACCACCACCGGCCAGCGCTTCACTAGCTGGGTCATGTCAAAGGAGCTCAAGCGAGGAAGGTATTTGAGGCTGCAGTTGGAGGACGGAGACGGCGCGGGAGACCGTGGCTCCGATGGAAAGACCAAGTAGAGGAGGCACTGGCAACGCTTGGCATGTCCAACTGGAGAAGGCGCGCGCATGGCAGGGGTGCCTGGATAGACGGCAGGTCGTAGCCCAATATACCAAATATACTCGCATATACTGATCTGATTGATTTCAGCTCAATGAGCGCAAAAGTAGAAAAATGCAATATCGAAGAATTGGAATAGTCACGTTTTGGTAAGTATCGTCTCATATGTGTGGCATGTATCGATTTAAGACAGTGTGAGTAATGAAACTGATAAAGTCCTATCTCTTGCCAATATTGAAATCTTATCAATTTGTCGATAATTGTTTCGGGGGCTATACGCGCTCGCATATACATATGGCAAGATTTTGGGAGCAACTTGCGATAGCACTTCAGTATTGTATGGCGGTATTGGTGCGCCGGTGCGCCTGTAGTGCCTTCGCACCTGTGCTGCTCCGTGATTTTGGAACAATTGAAAATGCAACAGTTCGAAAACGATCGTACTCTTATTGAGTTTAGTATTTACTTGCGGCGACACGAAACGACATTTACTAAGAAGGATTGGCAGTGAAGAGCTTTTCTGTCGCAACTTAAAATAGCCAAAGTTAATACAGGTTAGCTGCCACCGTCGGAAAAGTGCGTGCAGAACTCGAGATTGCTGTCCAGTGAAAAGAGTGACTCGTCTATGACACGCTCTTCGGCTTGTGCAATAACATTAATTTCATTTCACTGAGCTTAATTGAAATTGAGGCGATTTGGCGATTTGGGAGCGGTCGCAGTCATCAATAAAATAATTGTGTTTAGGCGAGCAACAGTAGAGTGCAAGCAATATCAAAAATAATTACAAGTCTGCATGAAGATGAGTAACGGATTTGGGTATACCCCCCCGGGCACCATCAGGAACTTCGGATGGCTGCGCTGTATTACATATTGGGCTGGAGGTTTGGGATTGGTAAGTACACACATGCTTATGTATGTGCATGCGTACGTACGCATGTGTCGACGGGCTTTATCAGAAACGTAAAGCGCAATAAGCGCAATCTGGAAAAATTCCTCGTCGGTGACTGCTGCACGTTTAGACTTCATACTTCTTACGACCATTATTTCAAAGATAAACTTCTTTCTTAATAATAAGGCCAACTCACCAATAATATTTGATATATGTATGTATGTTTGTACGCAGCGCTACTGCTTGATAAGGAAATTACGCAAAGTTTATATTTAGCCAGTACATTGTTTTTTTCAAAATTACAAACTAACTCTTATCGAGTTCCTTCCATTGGCGATGTAAAACGGATATATTAATCACAATTTTTAGTTATAGGCAGAAGTGGCAGCGGTTATAGGATGGCTGCCTACAAAGTGCAGTAACACGCACTTGGCAATTCGTGGTTATAGTAAAATTGGAATATATGGTACCAGAATCGGTTGTGAACACCAATATTAATATTTTTGATTACGGCGAATTTTAGATACGAATCGAAAATGGCACTAGAGTTTTTGTTTTTTTGATTTAGTCGAAAACGCGAGGGAAAACTTTTACATCTTAAGAGTATTGTTCCAGAAAAACGAATGTATTCAGTACTGACATAAAGAATGCTTTTAATGTTGTAAATTGATTGTTCATAAAATAAACTCTAAATGGGGCCATTTTCGATTTCTTCTTCACGAGCAGCGGTTCAGGATTGCTTAGCATCAAAGCAAACTGCAGAAGCAGTTTAGTTGGAGCTGCACAAAATTTCTGCACGCTTCGGAAACTTGGCTGTCCTTTTGGTCTAACGCATGCGACTATATATTTTTTGAAACAGGCTCAGGGCATTATTTGGGTTGGTCTGACCATCACAGGCATCCTGTCGTACAACTGCATAATTCAAGCGCCCGCCACACTCAGTTATGGTTCCGTGGTGCAGACTGTGTTCTATGATCTGTACTTCAAGGGTGATTGCCAGCCGTCTGTTTACCAGTCCTATAATGATGAGTTGCTGCAGTCTGTGCCAATTGTGATGGAGCCCTGGCAAATACTCGTTTGGGACTGTGTGTATCTTGGAGTCGCCGTTTCTTGGCTGCTCTGCTCGGTGGTGTTATTGACACGTACGTGGAAACTATATCCGTACCGTCATATGGTCTAATTTGTATCAATTGCGATTGGATTTTTTACGTAGATGTGAAAAAGGATGACTTGAAGGCGACACTAGCTGTTTTGTACGCTTGGATTTCGGTGACATTCTGCATCTGCGCTATGGATCTAGCATTGGGCATTATTTTCGGTATCGACTACGGCAGATTCAACATTGAGGCGTACAACTACAATCTGAATTCAGTGAATGCGGGTGCGATTGAGCCGAACGCCGTGCAACTGGTGGCCGCAGCAGTCACGTCTGTGTCGATGATGATCATCTCACTCAAAGGTTTTGTGTTATGGATCATTAACATCGGTCTGGCCGTTTACCTGCTAGCGCAGGCTGTAAACATTGCGGGTGACAGAGACTATAACGTAAGTACATATATTTTATATCATATGAGTATGTCTTTCTCGGACCTCTTGTATATTTGCGCAAAATGATCGAAGACTAGCGCTGCAGAACGTTTATCTTATTTTAATTATTTAACGCATGCAAAGAAGACCAACTTATCGCGCCGCTTTGATAAGAAAAGTATTTGAAAGCCGGGAAAAAATTGTGCACTTTTAAGTAATATGCTACTGATAGCGAAGATCACGTTTATGTGCTTATTGAAATTAGTTTTGAATGACTTAATTTATTTAAATTTTTTGTAATTATAACTCTTTTCTTATTTCAAATATTAGGATACCCTATTCATGCCGCGACAGGAGACCGACGACGTTCTTACGACACGCCCACCAATTAAGGCATTCGAGGAGAGAACGTAAGATTGTTTTGCTGGCTGCTTGCCGGTTTTGCTTGCTTGATTTGAAACCATCTTGATTTTACAGCGACAGTCAAGTGGGCGAGACAAATGCGGCCTTCGTGCCCGATGACCGTTCCGTGGGCACGATTGAGTTGAATCAAGAAGCAATTGTGCGCGCAGCACGCATGTCAACGGACGCTACACTGCAGGACCGCCGTTTCCGCAACTTAGATACTTTCCAGCAGTATCCGCCGCCGGCACGAATATCAGAGTCCGTACAACAGGACACTGTGGTGGCAGCCACTGTGGCAGTATTTCCTGCGCCGGACTATTCTCCGCCAATGTCCCGTGCGAACCAGGGTCAGTCTCAGAACGGACTGCTGCGCAATCAGAGATATCAATAGACACAATTTCTTCCATTGCTGTCTCCAATAGTTTCACTTCTTCACTTCGCTTTCAGTCTGTTCCTGTTTGTTTTACGCAAAAGTCGTTTATTTGAAACCGAACTTCATGCGAAAGCCTGCATACATAAAATTTCTGTAGACGTACATACATACATACATACCATACATACTACATACGCTTTATGTAAATTAAATTTGTAAATATGTAATTATGTAAGTATATTTTTATTTATGTGTGTAAATAATAAATATGCATACTGAAATAATTCCGGTAATTGACATGTAATGTGGTTCTACTAATGTTAAAGAAACTACCAACCGAGTCCAAAAACAAAAGAAACAAGACATATGGTCCGCTGTGCATAAGTACTTAGTTCGGTTTGTCGAATCTTTTTTTTAGCAAGGGAAAGATATATGAGCTGTTATTTTTGAAAGTGGAATAAGTCCACTTTCTGTTATTGCGAGATAATTGAGCTGTTATTTTTGAAAGTGGAATAAGTCCATTTTTTACAAAAATTTAGATAATGGCAGTTATAGATAAAACTTTTTATGATCTTTGTATGGGTAAACAATTTATAGTAAAAAAAAATGTTTATTCTAGTATTTTGGAGATGGAAGTTTTACTTCTTAATAGTATTGATACTGAGTGAAATGTAAACAATGAAATATCTCGCAATAACAGAAAGTGGACTTATTCCATTTTCAAAAATAACAGCTCATATAAGTGGAATAACTCGGTAGGAATTTACTGCATATCGATATCCTTCTACTGAGAAAATAAGGGGCACTGGATAAGGGGGCGTGGCACCCCCATACAAACCAAATTTTTGATCTCGATTAGCTTTGGAATTAAAGATCGTGCAGCATTGAAATTTCGTATGCAGTCGCCTCTTGGATGTGTCATCCCACTGGTAAAATTTTATGGGCGTAGGATAAGGGGCGTGGCACTTTTTTATCAACTCCAGATTTGTGTATAACTTTAGAACTACACATCACACATAAATGAAACGCGGTAGGAACTTACTACATATCCATATCCTTCTACTGAGAAAATAAGGGGGCACTGGATAAGGGGGCGTGGCACCCCCATACAAACCAAATTTTTTATCTCGATTAGCTTTGGAATTAAAGATCGTGCAGCATTGAAATTTCGTATGCAGTCGCCTCTTGGATGTGTCGTCCCACTGGTAAAATTTTATGGGCGTAGGACAAGGGGCGTGGCACTTTTCAAGCAACT
Source organism: Neria commutata (assembly GCA_963457695.1). NCBI lineage: Eukaryota > Metazoa > Arthropoda > Insecta > Diptera > Micropezidae > Neria > Neria commutata. The sequence goes on along the minus strand of OY735248.1, from coordinate 16,307,597 downwards.
ACACACTTGGGCTTCAGTTTATAATTATAGGTACACCACACATGAATGAAAAACGATAGGAACTTACTTGCCGCGCCCTGCTGGCAAAATAGCAACAACTCACCGCGTCACAAATATGCCACGAATATTAGGGTCGATCACTGCCGTATTATTTGTTAAATTGAGGATATGACATATGACGATAGGAAACACTGTGAATACCCTAAATATTGTGTACTGCTCTGCAAGTTTAAAATTCTTTTTGCGAAAAATTTCAGAGCTCTAAAATTGAATTTATGGAAGACTAAAAAGTAGAAAATAAAATTATATAAAAAAAATCTTTTTAAAAATAAGCTTTAATTTATTTAATGTACTAAAAAGTAGAAAATAAGTTGTTTCCAAGTCACCTGCATCTTACTATTAATAAAAGCTTGTGCGCTCAATATTCATATTCAAAATATCTTTCATTACTAAAATCTATTTTCAAAAAAATTATTTAAATAAAATATTGTGGTAACTGGTTGACAAATATTGAACACATGAGCGCCCCAAGCTTTTATTAATAGTAAGATACAGGTGACTTGGAAACAATTTATTTTCTACTTTTTAGTACATTAAATAAATTAAAGCTTATTTTTAAAAAGTTTTTTTTATATAATTTTATTTATATGGAGTTTTCGCTTTTCTTGAGAGCTGCATAGACCCCTTAAACCACAGATTACTACCAGATATCCGACTCTCACACCAGCGTTAAAAAATCACCAACACAATCACAAAATACACGATCGACTTTTTCCATATCTGGTTACGGGTACCCAGGTATTCGGCTTTTCTGATATCGGTATCCCATCTGTATTCTGTATTCGACCAAACCTATGTTATTGTAACCATTTGATTGTTATTTCAGTTTTAATATATGTGCTGATATTTTTTGTGTACATTAAATATTTTATTTTGTTGCTTTTGTCGCGTGGGATCCGAGTACTCTAAGGCGTTAGTAGTCGATAGCCGTGTCGTGCAATTTATTTATATCTCCATAAAATGCTGATCAGCTGTAAAGTAGGTGCAGTCAGCTGTAAAGTAAGCGCTATCCGCTGTGTCGAATTCCCAACCCACTGCGAACAAATTTTTGAGAAATTGTCTGCTCCAACAATTGTTTTTGTTTTCGTTTTCATAACCGATAACCCTAACCCCCTGTCAAGTTTCAATTTGGAAACAGATTTGATAAGGACGCGTAAAAGACGCTTGATTGTGATTTTGAATTCGTACAATAACAACGATTTCATTTCTGAACAAAGCGTATTCGTGTTTAGCACTTGACAGAGGAAAGAACGGAGCAGCCCAGCAAAAATGGTTTTAATTGGAAAAGCAGTACGTTTCGGTGTTCAGTTGACAGTGGTGTCTGCGAGACTGTGGCGTCGCAGCATCCATGCGACTAGCTTTTCATTGGCAGGTAATAGTGTGCTAAATCTTGTAACTCTGTGAAATCCAACTCTCCCCTTCGGTAGAAAGGCGCTTCACCGACAAACATGAGTGGGTCGCCGTAGAGGGCAAAATTGGCACAGTGGGAATTTCAAACTACGCCCAAGAAGCCCTTGGCGATGTGGTATTTGCACAGTTGCCTGATCCAGGCACCACACTTAAGCAGTGCGATGAGTGTGGCGCGTTGGAGAGCGTAAAAGCAGCCAGCGAAATCTATTCGCCCGTGAGTGGAAAGGTGACTGAAAAGAATGCGACAGTAGAGGATACGCCGGCGCTAGTAAATACGAACTGCTACGACAAAGGTAACCTGCATTAGAAACACACCTTTACAGAATTGGTTCCATAATTTACTTGTGCCTCCACAGGTTGGCTATTCAAGGTCACATTGAGCAATCCGGCTGAGCTGGACAAATTGATGAACGAAAAGCAGTATGAGGATTTTCTGAAGGCGGCGGCCGATCATTAGGGAAGTTTCCTAAATTGTACAAATGTGCCTTTTAAATGCTACAGGTAGCTTCTGATAAAGGTGTTGGATAAAAGTGGCGTTCGCCTATTTGAAATGTTGAAGATTAAAGTTATAAAGAGCTTGACCTCTTTTTGTTAATTAGTAAAAATTGTGAGATAATTTTAATGTATTTAATTTAAGGTGATTTAGGCTTGGCTGAAACACGGCAAGTGTTAAATGAATCCGTACATGTCCATATTACACAGCTCCAAACTTATAATACCGAAGCCCATTACTGTGTATAGATGTATAGCGTGCGACCTCTTGCAAAACAATTGAGATAAGAGATTTTAATAGCAAATTTAATCGGAGCTCACGCGCTGGCAACAACGCTCAGAAGATGGCCCATGAGCATAGAGCAACAACAGCGCCTTTCTATATATTTCCACATTTCCTTGCCCGTCTGGTCTGTTACTACGTAATGTAGATGAATGACGTAACGAAAAATGCGAAAATCCCGAAAACGCAAAAATCGCAATTTTCGCCGCAAATCCGGAAAATTTCAGGATTTTTCTGCTCTACGTGACGGCAGAAGGGTTAAGGAATGCAGCGAAACGCATCCCGGCAATTTGCGACGCATTTCGGCGATGACGTAATTCCCCCGCCTTACGTAGTTTTTTGCACGCGTTTTTTGTCCATTTTTGTATACAAAAATTTTTCCGTTATAATTTTGGGATTTTCGCATTTTTCGTTACGTCATTCATCTACATTACGTAGTAACAGACCAGACGGGCAAGGAAATGTGGAAATGAATTTTATACTTTTTAAACAATTTCGTAATAACTTTTTCGAAGAGTTCGGCATCGTCCATCAAGTAACTCTGTGCAGATTGTAAAAAATTTGCTTATTTTCAATACGGAGAAAGTGCTCGGTTTGTAAGGCGAATGTTAACGAGAGAAGAAAGAACCGCAGGTGGAAATAAATAAATAAAAATGCTCCGTTAATAAGAGGGTACAGAGAGTACTATCAGCTGCGGCGCGCTTACCAGAGACAAGAGGGTAATCCCGTGTCGTGGCTGCTCGTCTAATCATAGATTAGCATTCTCAGCCACATTCTTATCTAAGGGCAACTTGGGCCAGCTGCTGCGTTGTTGCCTGGCGCAGCCTGTGATGACTTTGGCATCTCTTCAGTTTGCATATGCTGTTCAGAAGTTGGAATTTACCTCTTCGTCATGCTGAGATTTCGAGGATGAGTATGTGTTTTCCTTCTTATCTTTATATGCTAAGCTCTGCGCCGCGCGCACCAGATCGCGCGACCAACGGAACATTTTATTGAACGTGGGTATGAACATGCCATACTACTGATAACACCTGACTTACACAGAAATTGACTGACGTTGAATCAACCCAACCTATTCTGTTGGCTTAGAAGTTTCATTTGTTTCGATGTGGAGTTTACACAATTGAAAATTGAATATAGGATGATAGAGCTACTTCTGATATGCAAAATGTCATAATATTTTGGAACGACTGTGGTCTCCTAATTGTTGTTACAACGAAAATTGTATTTGGCTAGCAGTTTTAGTGGTTACCACTTAAATTCGCTTAAACATTGAGGGGCAAGCTCAACATAACACAATTTAGCTCCGTTTTATATTTCTGCATAACGTCATGGTACAAAAATGCTCATATTGTTACTCCGCCTAAACACCGGCTATTTCTGATTACCCTATAGAGAGATAGAGCGAGCGTAAGCGCAAAGGCTTCATTTAATTGTCCGTTAAGTTAATAAACTCAATACTAACCGCCAGCACTGAATGCACCAAAATCAAGCAACAACAACAAATTGAATTGTTTACTTCATGCTCTTGTGGGGCTTGTAATGAGAGAACTGAGAAACTTACTCACGTTGACATTGAAAATGGCTGCGCTTTGCTCATGTCGTTAAATCGCTGATGTTGAAGCTTTTGCCGTACGCAACAGCAACAACAAGAGCAACACCAACACCAAGAAAGCGGCGAGTGTGCAATGGCAAGAAGTGAAATTTGAATTCGCTTGAAAGTTTGCGCTTAGTACGCGAGCAATATTCACTTCGATTAGACGTTGGTGGCAGTTGAAGAACGGCAAAGTCATTCGATCGAGCAACCGAGACCGTCGATTAAAGCGCGACTCTTGAGGTGGAAGCAGGCATACCGAGTTCAACCCCTCTCGTGCAAGGAACAAACGTCTGACAAAAAAAATTTCAAGTGGCCAAGTTAACTTTATTTGAGGAACTAGCTTCAATCGCACAGCGCGCTGAAATAAACCGTTAGACACAAATAATACTACAAATAATAAGAATATATATAAGGAGAGCAAGAAGATGCCATCGGAAAAATCAATTTACTATCCGAATCCGGCCACCAGCCGTAATTCCTACATATCCAGCATGGAAGAGTACCGAAAATTCCACCAGGAATCCTTAGACCATCCGGAGGAGTTTTGGGCACGAGTCGCCAAGCAGTTCCACTGGGAAACAGCAGCGGACCCGAAAAGATTCCTACAGTATAACTTCAACATTACCAAGGGCCCCATCTACGTAAAGTGGATGGAGGGCGCATCGACCAACATTTGCTATAATCTGCTGGATCGCAATGTGCGCAACGGCCTGGGCGACAACATCGCCTATTACTGGTAAGCGACACGCCACTGCTATAGAAGGAGGGCCAATAGTGATTTTGCACATAAAAAAAATCGCATCGGCACGATGCATTTCCGTTACCTCACAAAGGACAATTTATCGATTTTTCTTTGCGTTAAGGTTACGAAATCATTTGTTATGTGCTTTGTGCGATTTGTGTGTGTGTGTATGTTGGCGCACGCGGGATAGCGAGGACGAAGCATAGAGCAGGAGGCTACATTTAATTTTTTGTTTCGAAGGTCGTGGGCCGTTTCTCTATTGTCTAAGGCACGACGTAATTTTTCATGGTTGTAAATAATCCTTTCAGGAATTATATTCACTTAATGAGAGAAGACTCGATATTCTCGCCATCCTTTGTCTGCTCGATAAGGAAGCGTAAATCGACGAAGCCATTTTCAATTGCTGTGGACTTTGTATACGGAATTATTTTGCATAATTGCAGGTCAACATATGAAAATGAGTTGGCCACAACAGAACGAATAAAAGCCTTATCAAAGCGAATCGCCGAGCAGCACCGCTGAAACCAGAAGTGCAAAAGTTTCGTGCTGCTGTGCTGCTTGCTTTTGGCTTTTTGCTAATGGTTGCTCGTTTACCACATTGCAATCTTGCATTGGCTAATGCCCTTCTAATGTCGCAGACGGACGCCAGCAGACGTTGTTTATTTGGCCATGACTTCGAAATCCGTTTTCAGTGTACTTATAAATCTCGAATTTGTATATTTTAAAAATTCGATTTCATGTCGTTTTGAAATTTTCGCTTACACCAAACATTCCATGCCATCGATACCCTCGACCGTACAGCGTAATCGCGCTTGCAAATTTTGCATATTCTGTGGAACTTTCTAAAGCGTAGGTATGTGTGCCCGTATGGTCGATTTAGCTTAAAGGGGGCAGAAGTGGAACGGTTTATATATGTACATTTGAAAATTATATAATGGACGGGGTCAAAAACATTCGATTCAGAAAATACCTACATATGTACATAAGTGAAAAATATTCAAAACAGTTTTTGCACCGTCCGAACAACCTCAAACGCAAATCACGTAAACATTTTTTGTTCACCAAAAAACTATTGATCGGAAATACCGGAAATACCTTTAATATTGCGAATTGTGTAATGGTACGTAAATTTGTGCAGTTGCATACACTTCGGTGAAATCAGCGTTTCTGTTGAACTCCATTTCTCGGCCAGTTATATTCAATGGAATTGTATTAGAATGAGCCTAAGTATTGCGTAAACATTATTTTGCAGCGTCACCTCTTCGGGATGCCGACCTAGGGTCCACAAATGCGCGCGCACACACATATATGCAATAATTGAAATCAGAGGTTATCTGTGCAGCCGAAAGCCGAGTTTCGTCTTCCGAAATTGAACTGCATGAATTTGAAAAATATAATTTTTTGTACAATAAGATAATGAAGTATACATATTTGGGACATGCAAATTAGACACACACACAGGCATACACATTTGTGCTTGTCGAATTGGATGTGCGTGGCAAAGATTGTTAACACATGTCCGAAGCGCAAATATGACAATACCGAATCGACTAAAAATATACATACTTCGATTTTACATTAAGGTTATTAGAAGTAAACTTGAAACGAAAACAATTTTACTTAGAACACCGCACCGCACTGCCGCACTGCGTCTAGATTTGTTTACCGGCTAAAAGCTGGAGAGCGTGAGAGACAGAGCGAGAGCGCGTAAAAATCACGCGATCACTATCGTGCGATAAAAGTCGGCCAATTAGAAAACATTTGTATTTTCGAGTATCCAACTTGTTCATTTATTTGCATTAAATAATAAGTTTTTGAACAAAAGGGCAGAGGTAAATATGCAACCATATTGCAGAGTTGAGAGCTTAGGAAACAGGTGAACAGACAGTTGGTGCGGTAGTGCAATAGTCGAAAATGTGAGCGTACATATGTATGTATGTATGAGTGTTTAGCAGGGCGCGGGAACCTCTCATTCAGAAGCTTTCCCCAATTCGCATTGAATGAGTAATTCCGTTTGTCGCCGTGCTCTGGGCTCTCTAATGGCGGCATGTTTCTGTTTTTTTGTAACAATCGCTTCCATTAGTAGTAGCCAAAATACAAAGTACGGCAAAGAGAAATCCGTCAGAAGTGGACGACATTAAGATAAGCCAGTTTGAATTGTTTCGCTGTATTTCGACCGTCTCGTTTACTACTTTAGGGATGACTGAGTCAAGTAACTGATTGAAACAAGTGTTGATAAGGAGAGGCGTGGGGTGATAAACGTTTTTAATTTCTGCGATGAGGTTACAAATTGAATTCTCAGCGTGTTTTATGAGTTATTTTAAAATGCAATTTTAGTTGAAAAATAACAATGTATTTGTTTGTCTGAATACTGTCAGTCCAAGCTCTACCCAAGGTTGTCCGCAAATCGTAGATTTGATTGAGAGCTTCGCAATGGGATAAGGGCTCGATCCCTGGTGTTTCTTATATAATTAGCTTAAAAGCGCCGAAAACGAAGTTTAGACCTAGCTTTTTCGCATTGTATATATGTATGTACATATGTATATGTATATTGTTGTATTATGAATGCAAATAAATTTGAAAATGCTTCGATTTCATTCGCAGGGCCCCGTTTTATTCCATTATGTTGGGCATATGATTCCTGTTCATGTGATTTGTCTTAGGGAAAATAAATTAGAAACAATTACATCGCCGTAGCCTTTTTATCGACATTAGAATCGGTTTAATGATGTCAGCTACCCTATTGCTCCAGCCGAAAATCAAATTAAACGTGCTTAGAAACACGTAATATATACCTACTAGTACTATCACAAGAACAACATTGATCATTAAGTATATTTTTAAAAGTATTACCCATTTCTAATTGCTTCAGTTTACAGTGGAGATTTCATCATTCTTCTTCTATTCAGCCATTCTTGCAATTCGTCAATAAACACAAAAGAATAAGTCGTCTCCAGCAATATTGATAATTTAATAATACTTTTGCAATACTAAACTTTACTCGGGGGCTGGTATTGAGGCGAAACACTACGTCACAAAGAATTGTTTTTATTTATTGTTAATTCGCATACGATTTCTAGTTGTGGCTGGCTGGCAGATAAAGCTATCGGACACTTGACTAATTCTTAATTTAAACAATAACCTATGATTGTTTTACGATTAGATTAATCACCTTCTAATGTTGCTATGGATTCCCCGGTGCTGATTGATACAAGCAAGCGCTTTAAAACTTTGCATGTAAAATAGAAAGCGTTCTACTCGGAACTGTTCCCGTTAACTTATCCCTGGCAACTCAGTTTCTTGTCCTTGAAACGAAACCACACACGAATTTGTTAGGTACTTTTTTATAGGCGCGGAGCAGGTTATGCATATGTGCTACATATGCATGTTAAATGCTTAACATGCTCGTGAGTTACTTCCGAAAACTGGAGCTTATTGTTTACAATCGTTTGAAGTTCCCCCGTGCCCGCAGTGCCTTACGGTGGCACACGTCTCGTCTGTGCAAGTCACGATTGCAGGATTTGAATATTCTACTGGAAAGCAGTTTGCAATAAATATTTTTCAATTAGCTATTACAACGGTGCATGCATGCGTAGATACATACATACGTATAAATATATATGTATGCATAAAAAGTGCCATTCGCTAAATGTCAACGTACAGACAAACGGACCCAATTCCTGTTTCAATGCTTTTTCAAAAATGTAAATATGGATTAATGAAAACATGAATACGCTATGAACATGCTGATGTTTTTGTTATCATGCGTAAACTTCTTTTGTGATTCTATATAAATTGCAACACTTTTCTTTGTATTTAAAATGAAAATACATAAAGACACATATGTATGTATGTAGGCTTAGACCTAGATTTTTCTCATTAACTGGTGTGTGTGCTTGTTATATAGCACATATTAGCGGGACCTTAAAATTGCCGTGTCCGAACGGATTGAGAAGCGTTTCATGGCAAAAAATACTCTCGGAGAAGTGGCGCGCGCAGGAAATAATTGTAAAAACAAATTCTTTATTTTTTTCGATGGTATAAGGCAGGTATTGAACCCAGACCTCCCGCATCAGCGACCACTGAGCCACAAACGATCGAAAAAAAGATATAGAGTTTGTTTTAAAATTATTTCTTTGCGCAACATTTTCTATCGTGAAGAATGGACAATTCTCCGCCAGCATTGCTTCTCAATCCTGTTCGGATAGAATAGAACTTTTAGGATACTTTAACTTGTATAAGACCGTAGAACGAGCGCACACAAGTTATTGCGAGGAAGCTAGGCCTAAGCTTTTGGGCCAATTACATATATGTAAGTATATTTTTATATGTATGTAGGGGAGAGGGGGGTACCTTTGTCCTTGGGGCACATTCGTCAAAGGCGATTTCGGTATGAAGGAGTCATCTGACATAACTGTTTATTAGTAAAAACTAACCCATAACTAGCATAAAAATCCCTCACAAAGTTTGCCATCTCTATCTGAACAGCTGATAAAGTTACATTTGGTTTTGTGTTTTCGTGCTTCGTTCCCGAATATTCAGGTCGGTAACGTAAGAAGTTTGTGCTGTATTTATACCATTATTTCGAACAAAATTTTATTAGTATTACTTTAATACTAATTATTTTGTAAATAAAAGTGTATTAAGTGAAAATAAAGCACTGAAATTAGAAGTAAAAGAATAAAAAGAAAAAAAGTGACACCAGGGTGGACTCGTCTTTTTTTCATGGGGCACATTCGTCAATATAACTTCACAGGTACTAAAAATCGAAATCGAGTTGAAGCTTCCAAGACCCTCGAACCCGGCTTAAACCTCCCGTAACCACACAAAATTAATAGTAGGGTCGATCTCACCACTTTAAACATTATATATAAAAAATAATTTATAAAAAAATTTTACAATAACTACCTTTTTTTGAAGCTCTTAAACATGATGTTTTTTATTTTTTTAATGCAAAATATAACAAAAACGTGTTATGTAACCAAAAACATGTCTTATCTAGTCTAAACAAGATTTTGTATCACCTTATGGTACTTTAAAGTGTAAATGCCGAAAGTGCCCCGCCAAATGCCGAAGCTACCCTGGCATGGGGGCACATTCAGCGAAATGACTTTTTTTACTAATCATTAAAAAAATAATACAAACGGAACTTTTTAAAGAACTTTTGGTATATCATTTAATTGTTAAATAATGAGGTATTGTAACAGTCTAATCGGTTTTTAAATATATTGATTAGCTTCTGAAATATAGGCCTTCAAAAAAAAGAGACGAAGGTACCCCCTCTCCCCTACTTATTTATTTCCTCAACTCTAACATTCGATTGTGCCCCTATCAGCAGCTATCACCTCCGCGCTTTTACGCCTTTTATTATTAGTGCGATCATTGGAGCTACTTATCGTGGATCTCCATATACTGTCTGCAATTACGCGAATTAGTCAATTGCGTTTATTTTGCAATTATTTTAAATGGATAAGTGCGTTGATCTACATTCGGTCGAAGTCATCAAGCCGTGGCACATATGATAGCTGCGAGCGCAAGGTGCAGCCAAGTGCATCTCCCATACGTACTGGGCGAATTTCGGGTGCTGATTCCGCTCTTTGTGCTTTGTTTGTTGTGCTTCTTCTAGACACAATCTGGAAGATATCACATGCATAAGCGGAAGCATATGACTCTAGTGGTTTTTGATTATTTATACTTTCAGGGAGGGCAATCACTCTGACGACTACTCACGTGGCCTCACCTACCGCAAACTTCTGGAAGAGGTTTGTCGTTTCGCTAACGTGCTGAAGGACCACGGAGTGAAGAAAGGCGATCGCGTGGCTCTCTACATGCCCATGATACTGGAGCTGCCCATCGCGATGCTGGCCTGCGCCCGTATTGGTGCCGTACATTCCATTGTTTTCGCCGGATTTTCGTCGGATTCCTTGGCCGAGCGATTGTTTGACTGCAAAGCGAAGGTCTTGATTACTTCTGACGGAGCTTGGCGTGGTGAGAAGCCGCTGTACCTGAAAGCGTTGTGTGATGTTGCCATGGAGAAGGCCGAGGAGATGGGTCAAACAGTGGAGAAGTGCATTGTGGTGTCGCATCTGAAGCGGGTCACGCCATGCCACGACGATCACGTGGAGCAAGACATTCCGTGGACTGATGATCGCGACTATTGGTGGCACGAGGAGATGGAAGACAAGGAGCCCTCTTGCTATCCAGAGTGGATGGAAGCAGAGGATCCATTATTCATGTTGTATACGAGCGGCTCTACTGGCAAGCCGAAGGGCGTGCTGCACACCACAGCGGGGTATTTGCTCTATGCGGCCACAACATTCAAAATTGTCTTTGACTACCATCCTGGTGATATTTATTGGTGTACGGCCGACATTGGCTGGATCACTGGGCACACGTATGTGGTGTATGGGCCACTGGCCAACGGAGCGACGTCTGTTATGGTGAGTGTACTACAATCGGTATCAAATCGGAACTATATTTCAGCGCGTTTTTATCTTCCAGTTTGAGGGTACACCATTTTACCCAGCTAATGATCGGTATTGGTCGGTCATTGATAAGTACAAGGTCACACAGTTCTACACAGCTCCAACTGCTATACGTGCTCTGATGAAGTACGGCGAGGCTCCTGTTTTAAAGCATAATCTGAGTGCTCTGAAGTATGTTCCTGGATGGGGTTTTTGCATTTAGACATTTTGACTCATAGTTTTCAAATGTTTTCAGGGTTTTGGGCAGTGTCGGCGAACCTATAAATCCAGAAGCTTGGATGTGGTACTACCGTTATATTGGCAAGGAGAAGTGCTCCATCGTGGACACATTCTGGCAAACAGAGACCGGCGGCCACGTCATCACACCAATTCCAGGCGCCACGCCCATGAAGCCTGGTGCAGCCGTAAGTTAGAAGATTCCGTAGGTTGATTTGCATATTATTTATTGTATATCGTCACGACAGTCATTCCCGTTCTTTGGTGTCAATCCCTCACTACTCGACGAGAGTGGCATCGAAATCAAGGGCGAAGGCGAGGGCTATCTGGTCTTCCCGCAGCCTTGGCCTGGCATTATGCGCACCCTGTTCAACAATCATGAACGCTACGAGGAAACGTACTTCACGAAATTTCCAGGATACTACTGCACTGGAGATGGTGAGATTATTAGCTATAAGTTGTGAAACAAAAAATATAAAAGGTAGTAAATATAAAGAATGCTCTCATCTCTGTCTTTGTTTGTGTTTCAGGCGCTCGTCGCGATGCTGATGGCTTTCTTTGGATTACTGGACGAGTGGATGACATGCTTAACGTTTCGGGACATCTTATGTCGACGGCCGAAGTGGAGTCGGTGCTCACCGAGCATCCACGGGTCGCCGAAGCTGCTGTGGTGTCCCGTCCGCATTCAGTGAAGGGTGAATGCCTCTACTGCTTCATAACGCCCAACGCGAATGAAGTTTTTGACTCTAAAATGATTTCGGAGCTAAAAAAGCTGGTGCGAGATCGAATCGGTCCATTCGCAATGCCCGACGTTGTACAGAATGCGCCTGGCCTGCCCAAAACTCGCTCCGGTAAGATCATGCGGCGTGTTTTGCGTAAAATCGCTGTAGGTGATCGCAATGTGGGCGATATCAGCACTTTGGCCGACGAGACCATCGTGGAGCAGCTATTTGCCAACCGTCCAAAGGATGTCAAATAAGCGGCGAAGATGCTGGCGCGTTATGGTTCCCCGGAAGGGGATATGTAGTTGTAAAAGGGGCACATATTTAAGAGTTGAGTGAACTATTTGAGGCGACCGACCCCGATACAACCAAGCAGGCTGGCAGGCTGGCAGGCAGGCAGTAAACCAAATATGTACACTTTCTTAACACTACATTTCCCCTTAACCCCTTCGACCCAAAGCTTATACAATTAGTTCACTCATTTGTATATTCTTAATCTCTGTATGTTTAGTGAGTTCGTAAGTAGTTCTTTATTTTATCTCTACCTGTATATCCTTTTCTGTCTCAAATCATTTACATACTAATCTTTTAAACGTTACAATTTCTCACTGTATCTTTTGTTGAACTTAATGAGAAAATGTGCTAGTCGCACATTCTATTAGTTCGTTTGTAGTGTAGTTAGTAAACGCTTGTAGTTATTGATTATATGTTTTTAGTTCTTATATAGTTTTTAATTTTGAAAAGAATTCAATGGACGTTAAGAATCCAAAAAGTGTTGCACACTTCTACTTTATATTTTACAATAGTTCTTAATTGTGATAAAACCAATTCGCTTTGTTACCAATAAACACACACAAAGATATCCTCTAAATATACACACACATTACAATAAACAAAAACCAATCTATAACTTTAAAGAAACGCACACATTTTTTCAATTAAATAAATTTAAATTTTCACTTTTAGTTCAATAAATACAATTTTAGAAGTGGCACTTTGGATTCGCAGACACGAATCTGGAGCACTTTTGATTGCTTATCTTTGCGCACTTTGGTTGTTTGATTTTGCGAGTGTCGAAACGTTCTTCTTCTTTTGATTAAATTCATATGTAAGTAGTTGTTCTACATTTAGTTTTTCAATGGCATGTAAGCTCTTAGCCCTGGAGTCCAACCAGAAAATAAGCACTGCACCACAGCACTTATTTTTGGCTGTATTGATTTTTAATTAAGTTGACTACTCGGCAAACTATCAAAAATTCGCATTATAGTTTTATTATACATATATTTAAAATATCAGCGCAAAGTGAGGCTTTGCTGTCTTGCAAAGGGATCTGTAGAATCGTCTTTCGGTGGCGCACTGCCATGTCATTGCGTTCCGGCAGAAGTTTCTGCTACCAACATTTTAAATTTTCCTCTGGAATGAATGCCTGCCACTTGCTTCTGCCCCTTGCTAGAACACCTTGCATACTACTTAAATAGTGTTCTCTTCAGCTCAAATTGAAACATATCAAGTTGGAAGAAAATGTTGCTTACATTTAAAGGCGAGATACTTCCGCAACGAATACATATCATTATATAACTAAGAGGGCAATGAGTTTTGGGATTTCTTATTAATTATACATATGTGTTTAAAGCTAGACCATAACATAATACATACATATATACTTATATGTATATATGTACACATTAAATACATAAAAATATATAAATATATAATGAATGCAAATGCGTGCTGAAAATTGCATGTACATACATAGGAATTTTAAATTTGAGTATATAATACGGATGCGCTATTGTAAAAGTATTTAAAAATATTAACCGCTAAACAGCAACGATTTTGTTTGTAACACACTAATATATACATATCTGAAGAAATAAAATTATTTACAAACAGATTAAGTCCATATGTGGCTGCGATCCGTGAGATAAACCAATAAATGAAATTTGTTCGAAACGTTTACAAGTTACAGCAAATACATGAATATATTTGTGGATAATTGTTATTTGCGTGTGTTTTTAAATGTAGCTGATATACAGCTAGAGGCTTGAAGCTTTAAATGTGCATTCCCGTGTTTGTTCAAGTCAGATGGGGATTGGAGTACATCAAAGGAAAGTCATAAATGCATTTTTGGTTACCAAGACAGGCCCCCGAAAACATCGAACCAAGTACTATTTAAAAGAAAAATGAAATAGTTTTTTAAATCTTTATTCAGTTTATAGATACATATATAAGTAGTCCTTACAGACCAACAGATTAAAACTAGTAACAAGGAAAGAGTGTAAATAACATAAATATTAAGAAAAACTACAAACTAGAATACAGTAATGGCTTTAGTGTGTCTATTGTTCAACAGAACAGTTTTGTTAAATTTAACAAGTGCTCCCGTTATCGGCTCATTAAACGCATATTTAGTTACATGAGATCCAATATAAAAAATGCCAGAATGACGCAGCCTGTCTAAGGAGAGCATTGAAACTACATTCTAACAAAGTTGAGCAGTCTATTCTTTCACAAATAATATCGGCAATAAAAGTGATAGATTGGACTGTTCTTCTACACTAAAGCGATTTCAATTCTACCAGTGGGCAACAAGAATTATAAGAAGGCAATTGTCGACTAAATTTAAGAGAGCAATCTTAATACAGATTTTTTCAATCCACCCAATTATACTAATGTGAGTAACATAAAAAGGATTAAAAAAAGAAGCATATTCAATTCTGGAACCAACAAGTTTTCAAATTCCGTTATAGGTAGAATGTAGTCAGCATGCAGTTTCTTAAGGCTCGCCGGAAGTTGTGTTACCATCAAAAATCGAAAGATACTTAAACTAGCCAGCGACGAAATAGCCGGTTCTTGCATTTGCTCAATCTCCACCACACAAACACACAAATGGCAGCAAATTTAGCATGTTTCGTCACAGAATGAGTCTGTTTTCTACGGGTTTTTCTCTCCTAAAATCGGTTATATATCTTCCTATTTCACAATCTTTCATAAAAACATACACTGTAAAAAAAACCTGGGAATATATTTGTTTTTAGTCCTAAAATGGAACGTCATGGAAAAATATTCGAACGTGTTAGTATTTTCGCACGTCTTTTATTATTAAATTAAATAATCTATGTATATAAAATTCAAATTATGTATGTATATTAGAGGTCTGCATGAATGCATTTGGTTTGCCTGTGCACTACGGTTACCCATTTCATTGCACTCGGCGCACGAGTGAAACATTTGAATGGGTGAAACACTCACAAAACCTCTCAATACCAAAACAAATACCCACTCGTGCCATTATTTTCAAAGAGAGTAAGAGCAGCATTTGTTATCTTGCTCTATTTGCTACAATCGAAACAAACAAAACGAATGTAACAAAGTATCGGTATAGTATAGTGAGTGAAGTGGGTAAAGTGGGTGCAGTGAATGGTAAGCTGGAGAATTTTGGCGAAGCCGCTGCTGCGCGCCGGTTAGTAATGCATCGTCCGAAAGTCTTTTCTTCGGCAAATAATGTTTAAAATGACCAAAATATGCATAGAAATTATAATTAATACACTAAATCGTCTTTCCATCAGAAATTCTTTAAAAATAAGCTCAGCCTCTTAATTGCGTATAGCCCCTTAAATACTCGGTGCACCCACTGCATTGCACTCTGTTTACCAAAACATTTGAATAGTGGGTACACTGCTTGTGAGTAATGTGCTTGCGCTTACAATTTACTCAATTGTTTTGTTATCTCATTCACTCTTAAGGCATATGTGCTTATTCAACACGTGTTTGGAAATAAGTGCACATGCGAGCGAAAGATTCAAACCCGAATGAATGGCTTGGTCGCTCTTTCAAATACATTCATGCAGACCTCTAATGTATATACATATGTATTTTCGGAGTTGCGTCCTAAACCGCTTGATCGATCATAACCAAATTCGGCACATACACTATAGATGTTCCAAGGATGGCCATGGGCAAAAAAAATTTTGATACATCAAGAGGGCGTGGTAATTCTCATACAACTTAAATAATTGATTTGGCATATCTTTTAAACTTCAAGGCGTACAATATTAAAATTGAAACTACAAGTCGCGCGGTATTGAAATTACGTATGCAAGCACCTCTTGGATGAGTCGTCCCACTGGTACAATTTTATGGGCGTAGGACAAGGGGCGTGGCATTTTTCAATCACTTTTGGGTATTACTTTAGAACTATATATCATACATCAATGAAACCTTATCGACCAAAGGAGTGATCTACAAACACATAGTTCTATCTAGCTATGTACATTTATGACTTCCCCTACAAATATATAGACATCACAAGCCTCAGCAAGAAGAAGCCTTGCTGTTCAACAGAAAACAACAGAAACCAAGAAAAAGACAGACTGGCAACACGCCATTAAATTAAATACAGGAACATCCAATCAGAGCATAATTCTCATTGCGTATTTTTTTAAAAACGCGGGGTGGAACCTGCGGGTAACAGCTAGTAATATTAACAAAAGTTTGAGGTTTATTTCGTAGCAACAATTAAAACGATTTCGTGCGTTTTCGTATTTTTAAAAGTTTGTCTATAATTATTTTTTGGCATTTTACTGGATTTTTCGGAAAGTCCCGGAAAAATTACGTGGTGGCAGCGCTGGCTCCTGCTCGACAATCAGCTGATTTTGTTTTGTCTTCTTTACATTAAATACAAATCATTGGTGCAAATAATTGAATTAAACAACACTAATAAAGATACAGACTTTCACTGCCGTAGAATTGCGAATATAGTGTCAGTGTTCAGTCGAAGTGGAAAACTATAGCAGTCGGAGGCGGAACAGTGAAGTTTTTGGCATAGAATTAGAACCTTTACTCGAGTGTTGAGGTAAAAATGGACTCTGTGTTCATAGATTTTATCAAGAATTTAAAATTTAACCTCAAAAGCAAAATGAACAAGCACTAACAAAAAGAGAAATAACGTGAAAAATATGACAAGCACACTCAAGTTAATACGAGAAA
Source organism: Neria commutata (assembly GCA_963457695.1). Lineage (NCBI taxonomy): Eukaryota > Metazoa > Arthropoda > Insecta > Diptera > Micropezidae > Neria > Neria commutata. Next base: position 16,290,601 of record OY735248.1, on the reverse strand, counting down.
GCTAGGCCTAAGCCAAATCAATTATTAATTAATTGTAGATAAAGCAATTGCTGGTGTTTTTATTCATACAAATTTAAGCAATTGCCTGGAAATTTTAAGATATAGCAATTGCTTACTTTTTATTCATCAGGCCCATAGATTGCCTTGAACTGCTCTCTGAATATAACATTTGGTGAACCAAGCAAGTCACTTCCGCGGAGGGCCCGGTGAATCAATATCGGGAGCAGCGTTTGTAAGAAGAGTGAAAGAAACAATAGCGGCGTCGACGTCAGTGCTTTTCCTCTTGCAAATCGACGCAGGTGAACGCGGAACGCGGCACCATATTCAGGCACTCACTGATCAGAGAAGCGCTGCTATATACAACATCCTCGGCAACTTTTGGCGGAGATTTGGGCGAGAATTGGAAATAAGCGAGGGTAAAAATGGACACTGCTCCTCTGGACCTGGACAAGTGCTTCACGGTGATGTCAGCACTGGTGGACAAGGCAGGCGCGGTGAGAACGAGTGATAAAGTGTGTGAGAGATGGGAAATAATGTATCTGTTGATTTTTGACAGATTGTGGCGAAACGCAATGAAACACGACAGGATTTCGTGACCAAAGCGAATGACATTGATCTTGTCACGGAGACGGACAAGGAAGTGGAGCAGCTACTGATGAACGGCGTGCGAGAGCAGTTTCCTGATCACAAGTGTGTTACTGGGCACCTTTTTTGTAATTTGTAATGATCCTTCCCACCCTTCCCTGTTGCGTTGTATAGGTTCATAGCCGAAGAGCAGAGTAGCTTGGAGGGTGCACCTAAGAAATTGACTGACGCGCCTACATGGATCATAGATCCGGTCGATGGTACGATGAACTTTGTGCACTCCTTCCCCCATTCGTGCATCTCTGTCGGTTTGGTGGTGAAGCAAGTCACTGAGATCGGCATCGTGTATAATCCATTGCTGAATCAGCGTTTCACTGCGCGCCGTGGGCAAGGAGCCTTCTTCAATGGCAAACGCATGCATGTCAGCGGCCAAAAAGATCTAGCGAAGGCGTTAATTACCTCCGAATTTGGCACCACGAGAGATGCAGCTAAGTTGGAGGTGGTAAGCGAGAACTTTGCGAAGGTGGCTGCTAAGGCTCATGCGTAAGTGTTCGTTTGGTGGTATGTGTAATGGAGATTCTGATCTATTGGACACTATTGTAGTATTCGTTGCCTTGGCTCTGCCGCGCTGAACATGGCTATGGTGGCGCTTGGTGCTGCCGATGCAAACTATGAATTTGGTGTGCATGCCTGGGACGTGTGTGCTTGTGAGTTGATTGTGCGCGAGGCAGGCGGTGTGGTTGTGGACCCTGCCGGTGGCGCATTCGATATGATGTCACGCCGCGTGCTGGCCGCGGCTACACCGGAATTGGCACAGGAAATTGCCAAAACATTGACGCAGTATTATCCCCAGCCCAGGGATGATTAGAGGCTCAGATAGCTGCGAGGGAGCTCTTAAAACACTGATTTGTTCCTTAAAAATTATGAGAGCCTGTAAAGAGGCGAGTAATAAAATGTTAATTGTTGTTTCTGAATGCTAAAATGTAATAAAATTCTTTAAGTGCAGACATTATCGTATAGCTACGAAAGTCGACTTTTCGAGCCGGTCACCGTAGCACCGTAGTGAGGCGATGCCCCAAAGAAAAACTACTCGAGGCTTCTCAGCTATTCATATCTCATTTTATTTATTGTTGTTTTGTTTAAGTATGCAGCAAGTAGTCTAAATTGCAATTTTTATTTATTTGGTTGATTTGTTGTTGTTTTGGTAGTAGTGCGTATTTTTTGTATCTGTTTTTTCGAAATTGCACAAACGTTTGTAGGCTTGAATCGAAATATGTGCCAGCGTAGTGAGTCCTGTGAGTCCTCACGCTCTGCGCTAACATAAGCGAGCTGTAGCTGTATAAAGCGCAATCAATTAATCGATAATTCGATAAGGTTTACATAAGCAAAATACTATAGCTTCCTTGTGCGGTGAGTTCCATGCAAGTTTTTCTGAATTGAGTTGCTGTTAAAAACAAGTGGTGCTCGAAAAGGAAGCATGGAGCTTAGTAGACAGTATGCCTCAATAGAAAGATTATATGTATATTTCGCATTTATAACAAAATTATGCACTTAATTATTTGAACAATTTGCAGTTGGTTAAACTTTTTATCATTGCTCATTTTGCTTCTTATTTATCATGTTACGAGTAAAAAATTTGACACTTTTTCCTTACTTGAATTTGTTTTTGGTAATATTTATAAGTAAAAAATGTATTTAAGAAAAAATTGCAAAATTTATTAACTGCACTATATATTCCATTTATCATAGTTTTTCTATATAATCTTCACGTATGTATGTATGCACTGAGTTGAGCTACTTTCCCTTATCTAATAAGTTTCACGTTTTTCGCGGCTGTTCTTGCATCTTTATAAGTTTTTTGTTTTTAAAGTTCGAAGAAATCGATAATATTTAGTTTTCCTTTCGTTTCTCGTAAGGTACATAAGGAGCTTGCAATATTGAAAGCTCTGCAATTAAGTAATATATATTGGAGAAAGGCAGAATATCTAAAATTGAATTTCATATTCAACTCAATTCAACTAAACCGAATTCGTATAGCACCAATGATTACAATACAAAACCAATCAAGTTCGATATCATGTTCTTGCTATAACAAAACTGATTAAAAAGAGTTAATTCTTCTAGTTTAATTTATGTAAGGCAAAATTTTCACAAAACCTACGAGAGCCACAGTAGAGGCGAGAGGGCTTCAAGCACAAGCAATCAATCAAACTAAGGACAGTTTGTGGTTTAAAAATTCTGAATTAGGTAATTACTTCGAGATTGTGAAATGTCAGAAACATATAATCCGGATAAGTATGGCTGGTTTCGGTATTTCAGCCATTGGGCTTTGTGGATCATAGAAATCACACACAAGAAATATAAATGGGTCGAAATTTGTCAAACTATAAGCCAAAAACACTAAACAAAGTATGTAGAAATGAAATTGCAAAGTAAACATTTTGGACACGAAATTTATTTATCGAGTTAACACATTCCGTTTATGTTTGAATTAACAAAATTTAGATTAAGTATGATTTATGGATTTTGTGGCATGACAAAAATGAAATAATAAATAATTTTGTAATGAGTGGATATGTGCTTTTCATATATGTATTGTATATCGTATGTAGGTATGTATAAAAACTAAAGCGACATAAAAAAGGATTAAACAAACAGGTTTGCTCTAGTTTCCGCAAAAAGTTTGCGTAATTTTAGGCACACAAACTAAATATATATGTATGTACAGTTTACTTCTACAGTCTATCGCCTGCGCTTAAAAGTATTTTTACAAAATAATATTTAATTTGTATGTGTCACATGAGTAGATGTACATATGCCTGTGCTATGCATGCAACGACATTGTGTGACAGACATATTTAGAGTAAAATCCTGCGATACAACTTGTTCATAAAAATTGGTAATTTCTTCCACTTTTTTTAAGGAAGTTATTGCTGTTGCGTAAATGGATTGCATTTAAATATCGAATAATCATTGCGCTAGCAGCGTATCATTTACAGTAACGGCTTTTTTGATTACTTTTATTAATTCTCTTAATAGGTTTTTGTTTTTGCATTTTCTTCTCCCTCAGTTCAACATTATGCGGAGTATTCGAGTTCACTTTCTCATGCTTTGTATAAATTTTGCCATTTTTAAATCACAATTTCTCCCTTTTTATAGTAACATATTTTTGCATCTAATTAATTACTTATAGGTATAAGAGGCAGGGGGTTTCATCTACATATGCTAACATTTATCGGACGAGCAGTCGACAGGGAGGGTTAGGGGAGATACAAGGAAGTACCTACTATATATATTTATAAAAATTAATAACTAAAATCTCTTAAATCTTTGCGCTAAAATTGCATTATTATCTTACGCCCTTAATTTCTCTCTTTTGTGTCTGTGATGTTCTCGTTCATTGCATATTTCTTCGTCTACGGTTTTCTGTTTCTGTTTCTATTGCGTTTTGCTTTGTTGCGGCAATGAATCTTGATTTCCTTTGCAGTATTTGCAGCCTTCTCTTGGCCGAAGCTTGCTTGTCTTCGCGACCGTTTATTTGTTCGTCTGCTCGCCAATTCGCGTACCCAGCGACCTAGTGGCCTCGTATAAACACGCGCCTTCCTAAAGATCATCTTCCGTTTTCGGTATGTCGAATATTTCAGCAAACAAAGGTGGTAGCCGCAACTTGGTCCAATTCATCCGTAGCCAGTCCAGGTGTGAGAAGTGCTTGGCACCGAGCGAGCGCAGCTCGGGAATTTTAGCCTCGAGCGCCGGCATCAGCTGCAGCGCCTGTGTAGAACCGGGTCTGGAACGAACGATCTGAACACGCAGCGCTTCGGCCACAAGCTCGCGCGTTCGCGAGATCACTTTGTGCTCTGTGATGCCCGAGCGGTCGGCGGCGAGCAGTACCATCGCAGAGAAGAGGCCGATTTCGGTGTCGCTGAGTCCGTAGCCGTTGAGTGTGTTGGCGAAGTTGATCAGCGCGATGACAAAGTCGTTCTGTGAAAGAGGAAGACAGCATCGTGAAAAGGAGCTGCGGAAACACGCAATTTCAGTGTGGAAACTTACGTCGTAGAGAACTTCGAGTTGCTGGCGAGTGAGATATGTGCCATCGTCCAATGTCAGAGTCGCCTCATTGATCATGCGCGCCACATGGCTGAGCCACACCTCGAAGAATCCCAGCTTGATGAGTATCAGTTGATCGTCCTGCGTGAAATCACAAAAGCCAGGCACGCGTTTCGCGAACTCAACGATGCGCTGCACGCCGGGCGTCACACGACCAGCATACTGCTGCCAGAGCCAGATCTTTTGGAATTCTAGCGTCTCCCCTAATGAAGCGGCAATCTGTTGACGGAAAGAGGGCAAAACTTGTAAGGCAAGTGTGTTAAGTGGGCTCTCGGGCTCATTACTCACTCCATTCTGCGGCACCGCTATGGGCCGCCGCATCAGTTCGCGTGTCTGCTCCTCCGTGTAGGAGCAGTGTATGCGATGTGCCTGTGACACGCACATAATCACATCGTAGACGGTCAGCTCAGTCGCTGTGCCGGCGACATCGGCTTCGCTCGCTAACTGACCGCCACCACCGCCGCCACCGGGCGCGCTGGAGGCGGTCGAGTTGGTGCTGCAGCCCAGCTCCGATGGCGACGAGGCGATGGAACACATCTGTGGCGTTTGTGGGGTATTCGGTGTGCCCGGTGTACTCACGCGCGCAATGGCATTGGAGTCGTCCGTGGAAGAGGCAGTGCCATTCAGCTCACGTGAACGTTTTGGTACGCGACCATAACGCACAGCTGCAAGAGACAAGAAGAGATACGTGTGTTAGGACATCTTCATATAGAAAAGAAGCTCCTAAACTCATTTGACTCGTGGACCCCTTGCCATGGTTTTCAGGTTTCGGTGGACCGCCAGGTATGCACCTGATATTGATATTTGCTAATTCATCAACTTCAAATGTGTGGTTTACAGTAGGTATAGTGCTAATCACTTTGAAAGATTAAAATTTCGAACTGTAATGAAGTGTAGTGATTAAATTTCTGTTACAAAATTACTTCAAAACAGCTAAGAAAAAAAAAATGCTTAGTGCGAGAGATGAACCTGATGAACCTGGTGCTTAGGTTAGGTTTAATCTCAAATTTCCTCGGCTAATGATGTTGTCTGTTTTTTTTAAAGATTGACAACCGCGCTGAAATTCTTTTCCACTAGGTATGAGGATGTAAAAGCAATTAAAAACTTTCTCGCGATATTCCACATTACGGGATTAGTAACTAGTACTTCTTTTTGGAGCCAGAATCGCTGATATCCCTTTCTAAACTGTACTTTAAGATCTTAGTTAGCGCCTATTCCGACCAGTTCCTCTTCTGATAAGAGATCTGTTTCTTCAATATCACCAAATGGATTGAATATTCACTGTGGTATTTAAAAAAAAAAAAATAATAATAATTGATTGGCGCAAGCCCGTGTGGGCTTAGAAAATAATTTTAAAAATTGTAAAAAATCTGTCTGGTCATTGATTCGTCCTTAGTGTCGGTTGTTCGTGGATTTCTTTATCCATAATAAAGCGAACATATGCTAATAATAATGCTTAATTGCCCCAGGTAAAGTTGACCCGTCTAGCTGTATAGGGAAATATGCCGCTTGCAAATAATGACACAAGAAGCTTACAATAGCATTACTCATTCCGTCAATACGTTTTTGGACTGTGTTGTGTGTTGTTGTTAAAAAGGAATTCTTTAATCATATCAGATGCAGGCTAGCTTAAAACAGTTTTCAAAACTCTTCAACGGCTGTTAAAAACGTGCACCACTTTGGGAATGACTGATATAGAAGGTACTTAGGAGCAGCAGAAAGCAGGAAGCTTCGAAACTTTCAATTGGGTTCCTCTGCGCATTGCTACAAGCGGCTGAAGGCATATTATTCAGTTCGAAGGCGATCTTGGTTGGTAAGGGTATGTGGGCATACAAAATATCACGCTAACATGATTTTTGTGTGCTGCTTCCGTCTTTCGACTTCCATCTGCTTCAGCGAAGCGGTAGTATCATGTGTGTCATTGTGTCACCAGATCAGAGCACCATCGCGTGACGGCTGCATTTTTGTTGTTGCGCCATTTTCACTGTTCACTGACTAATTGGGCTTTCCTTTTAATTTTCGCAGACAAGCACTTTGAAAAAGAAGTTGCGTTTTGGATTTGGAATCAATGCGCCAGCGGAATACGCTGTAAGGCCGGCAACCATGCCTGGAAGGGCCACGATGGCACAGCGTCCACTATTCTTCTCTTCCCACAAAATGACAACAATAAATGAGCAAAAATTTGCAGCTGACAGTGAGAAGCAGCGAAGGTAATTGGCTCAGCTGCCAATTTGGGCAGGCGCGGGCAGAAATGATGTGGTGCGGCGCACAGTGTAACGAGTCCACATAAGTGTTGAACAAAAGTAGTAATATGTATACGTCCGATTTCAATTTAGTTTGCTATTCTATTGTATCGGTCCACGCCCACCTTTCATACAATCCGAAATGAAAAATACTTTTGTATGGAGTGGGTGTGTCCGTGGCCCGATTTTGTTGATTTGCGTCAGATAAAATAATCTGGGAGAGTATCATTTCTGTATCAGATTTGACTGCTTTTAGCCACTTTTCCCACTGTGCAAAGTCGGTTAAGCACTTGTTCACCGAGCCAGTGCGGAAAGTTGCTAAAAACATCGCTTATGGAAAAACTTCCAAAGCGGGTTCAAAAGCAATAAAGAAATTCCGCTCTAGATGCCCGTCTATCCGGCGGTTTTTACACTTGACAGAAGCCTCTTTTCCAAACATCAGCGAAATCGCGTTCCCACTTATGATCAACAAAGATGTTCTGCTCAGCAAAAGTCAGCTTGGCAGATGATGCGAGAAGTCCCAAGTTCAATGCCAGACTCATCCAATCTTTAAAAACAGTATTTGCTTAAAATTGTTATTTGTGCGGAGCCAGCTCTCACGACGAGCTTTGGGTGCAATACCCCGATTTTCACACAAAAATACATACATACATATGTGTTGTGTAGGTTCGCCCCCACCACGCATCTCCTCCTCTTGCTCCGCATGTGCCTAGTGGCACTCGCGCGTTAATTGAACTAAATTAATTATGATATGACATAATGGCGCGGCTCGTAATTGGAAATGTGCTCGCTCAGCGAATAAGTCAGCAGCAGCTGACAACAACAACGACTAGCAGCCTGTAGTTTGTGACAACAACCAAGCGAAACGTAATGACAGAATATGAAACTTGCGAATTGGAATTTGTTTACAAGTACCGAAGTGTGTCAAAGCCATTTCTTCAATTAATGAGACTCGCTTTCTGCGCTAGTTAGCGAGTTAAGTCGCTCAAGCCGTGGCGGAAACTAACGAAAGCAGAGAGTAAGGGATCAGCATTTCGGGTTGAGTAGTTGGAAGACCTGAAGTAATTGGCATAATGAAGCAATTAAAAAATATGAACTCTCTTCTTTTCAGCCATTTTCAAGGTAGGATTGATTTTATGAAGAGATTTCTCCAGCCGCACATCGCTCACCGTAAGCAAGAATTGCCGGCAGCCGCTTGAGCTTGAAGTGTTACGAATTTTGCTTAAGTTGCTGCCTGCATCTCCGCCCGGCAATGACAGCGGCAAAAGCAATTGGAGCGTCGACACAAATGGCATACAAAACTGGGTTACACTCCTCAAAGTATCTAATTAGAGGCTTAATCCAGCGCACAAGCAGCAGCGACAGTAGGAGTAGCAGCGAGCAGCTTGTAAATTGCATAGTGACGGACATTTATTGCCCGCCGCCACTGGAGAGCCAAAGGAACGCAGCAGACGAGCAGATATCGAGCTGGAGAAATAACGAGGGAAGACAACCGAGAGCTCGGGCACGCAGCAAGGCAGGCATCTTGTGTGCAGCGACGCAGCGAGGTTTTGGATTCCATGCGACGGGGATCAACGACCGCCGCGGGAGGCCTTCGCATTGGCGTTATGCTTGCATATTTATGCCCATAGACTCACATCAGTGTCGCCGTCATCCTGCCGCGCTCAAGGGATGGCTACGGCATCATCATAGGCTACGGCCTAAAATAAGTTGCTTGCGTTAAGCTGGCGGCAGTGCAATGTTGTTGGCCGATGCACACACGCATGCACATGCACACGAGCGTATGCGCCATAAATGTCACAGCGTTAGAGCTGCGCAGCGAGAGTGGGTAGCGGGCGGCCGCAGCAGCAAAAACATCGCGCATAACTAATGGCAAAATAATAAAGTGCATACTTAGCTAAGCACAACAGCAACAACACTAACAATAACAACAAGTCAAATACACCCAATTGATGGATAGAAAATCATGAGGTTGAAAGTTTTTGCTGTTCTCTTTGCAAATGCGAAAACAACACAAAACCAAACAGAAAAAAAAACAAATACTCGCGTTAGTATTCATGCGAGCGCGTATGTGTATGTATGTGTATACAAGTGCATTACTTGTGTTTGTTCAATCCACTTGCAGTTTAACGCTCTCTCAATATCAACGCGGCTACTTTTGCTGTGTCATACTTGAGGCGGACTCAAAGGCTGTCTAGGGTGGCGGCCAGTGCGTCCGCCATTCGTGGCCGCCAGCATTCTTCCTTCAATTTGTTCAGATTATATCGGATGCTAATAACTGTCAGGGAATTGGGTCGTTTGTGCATTAGTATGACGACGCTGGCGTTGTTAGCTCCACGCAGTCTTCAACCACATTCATTCATACACAAGCTCTGAGCTTGTTCGGGCGGTGGTAAAAGTGCCAGTGGCGTTATAATAGGAACTTGGATGAGGGCTGCAGGAACTTTGCCAACCGCTTTGCGTGCATTTTGACAATTGGTTGGCTTCGTTTGATCGTTTGAGGTCATTTGTGCCGGTCATGCTGTTCATTGGGTCGGAGCAACGATTGAAACTGTTGCTGGCTGCCCCAATGTTGGCACGTCTGCTGATGTGTGTGTGCTGCCTTCGATTTGGGTGGAGAAAGTTGCTTTCGGTTTTTGCGCTAACTGCGCTACTGCAATTTGCTCACAGACGTGCGTGCGCTGCGACGGAGTATCGGGCACACCACGTTGCCAATTGTGAGTTGCGTGCTCACTAATTGCAACCTCACACCCGAAGCCACCCACAATCCCAATTTTAGCAAACCATTGTACAATTCAACAGCAGAGTTGTGCTGTACGTAGCACACTTGCTTGATGTTGTTGTTTTAGTAGTTGTCACAGTCATTGGCAGCGCGCATTGAACTCGTCTAAACCACTGCAATTGCACGTCTTGAGCGTCAGCTCGAGGAAACGCCAGTGGCGGTTTTGAATATTCTTGCCGCAAGCGGCTTCAGTTCGAGGGCAGTGCCCGGACGCCTTTTCTCTGACTTGAGACTGACAATAACGGCTTCACTTGAATCTGAATCTGCACTTCCGCATTGGATGTAATAGAATGCAAAATTTTTAGTCGATACGAAAAAATAAATAAAGCAGAAATGCCAAAACAGGACTAAGCAACGCTATCGTTATTGCCGCGTCGATGAAATGGGGCCACACCAGTGGGACGGGAAGCCAGCCAGTAAACCGAGCACATATCGAGCTATGTACATATGTATTTTTGGCATTTCGGCTCCACAAGAGTTCAGAGGTGAGACAAGTTCAGCCAAGCAGCGCAGATAACCAAATGCGCATGCAAATGCGGCTTTTTGGGGGAAGGCGATGCGATGCGCTGCTGCCACAAACACTAGCAACATGCTTTTGACGCAGGCGTTCGGCTGTAAAAGCGAGCGTTCCGAATTTCACTGGACTGAATCTCAATTCGCCGCAATGAGGAGTTACAATGTGCCGTTGAAGATGCTGCGTTCGCAAACGCATCTGAACTTATGGGTAAGAGGCCCAAGAGGCGCACGCGGGCCGTAGACTGCGCGTAGGGAGCAAAGTGCTTAGATGTGCGTGTCCCATCGGCGGTGGCATCAAGTGCCAGAGTCGGATCCCATGTTTGAGCTTTGAAATGTGGCGTCGTTGAACTTTCCCACATTCGAAATATACATGCACACATCTTTACACACGTATAGATATGTATAACTACATATAGCAATGTGTGTGTGTGTGTGCTTCTATGTGGCACAACGGTGAATGTTGTGCTAGCCGAAGCAGCGAGATGAATAGATACAGCTACCGCTGCCGCCGCTCGCTTGCCAAGTGAGTCGCTCTTAATGGGTTTCGGTGACTTGGTCAAACAAATCTATTTACTAACTGTGCCACTCTGCCACGCTGCCGCAGCGCAGCGTAGCATCTCGGCAACACACACTCCGCAACACATCAAGTCGCGATGTAATTCACTTAGGCCAGTTAACGAAGCGGGATGAATGACCTCAATTTGAATAGAGCGGCGGGCAGCCATGAGCTGCGGTCGTTTAAGGTGTGCTCGCGCTTTCCATGATAATTTTGTTGTTGCCTTTTATGTTTCCCATTTGATGGTTTTTTGTTCTTTTTTGGTGCAGTCGAAGTTGTTAATTTGTTGACACATAAAATGCCACAAATGCCACATATAGAGGCTCTCTGTTTTCGTCGCCCCCTTTCGCTCATGAAATGAGGTTATATGCGCTGCTGCCTCTCGCATTCACTTGGCACAATTTCACGCGTCAAGCATTTCCGTCAATGGGTAAAACGTCAGTGCTGCCACAAGCTGCACTACTCCAGAAAGAAGCGCTGAATGGGGTTATGCCACAAGCAAGTTTCAACAGAAGGCTGGGACCGGGAGCTAAAGGCGTTCGGTTGCGTTAGTGGTTGTGAAAGGAAAAGGGGTTGGCGGGGGAGAGAAATCTGTAATCGGAAATCTGTCTATGTTGAAAATATGCCTATGTTCAATGCTAGTAATTTTGGAGTAAGGCCGGAACATTTCGGCTTCATTTCGGCAGGAACATAAAACCGCACGATGTGGCACGTACTATAACTGCCGTTGATGCAGGCGGCGATAGAGTAGACTCGGGTCTAGTGCAGTTGAGTGAACTAAATTAGAGTTGAAACATTAGAAGGTACTGTTTAAGATGACTTTTCGAGCGATTTCGTAGACCAATTTGAAATATTTACATATACAATTTATATACATGCATTAATATGTATGTACTATGTACATATACATACATATGTATATTCTACTTTATTTGTGAGGTAGGCTTCTCGTTTCCGATCTGGCCGATTTGTCCTAACTTAAATAGTTTAACTAAAAACATGCAACGAAAGCCAACAATTCTGGACTTTTTATATAATCGAACTGCTGAACTACAAGAACTATATAATTTTTATTGATTGAAATATCGGATCACTAAAATGTTTAACTGTACGACAGAGGTGCAGATAATCTGAATCGGAATTGAAGTTGGTTTCGGGAGTTTGCGCCTTGCACTTCACTTCCGTTTGGCGTTGCTTCACATTTATTTTAAATTCAACTTAATGCATGCAAAATTTATATTTATAAAAAATTGAAGACCGAGGGGCGAAGGGTTGAAGCACTGTGCATGACTCCCTTCGGCGCTTTATTTTTTCTTTACGAGTATGTGCTACATATGCACATAAAGTGGCTAAATTTGGCAACAAAAGAATAAAAAATGCAACAAAAGCGAGTTTGCATTAAAAATTAACGCCGCTGCGCTCCGCGACTACTGCTGCTGTTGTCGCTGAAGATGATGACGATGATTTAAAGATATTGCCAAAAAGGGAGGCAATGACACCATCAACTGAAGCAGCAGCAACGGCGGCAACGGCAACGCAAGAAGACGCAGAATAGTCGCTATGAAGTGGATGCATCCGCGGACGGACACACTTACGGCAAGGCAAGCTGTGCAATTGTGTTTGTGTCTATGCTGCAATTGTGCAGTTATTTCCGTAATGGGCACACATTTCTGTTCATCTTGTATCTGCCTGCGAGCAAAGATACTCCATTTAGATAAGTGATAAATTTAATTAGCGAAATGCGGCGATATCTTTTCTTTTGGTTTAGGACAACAATAACAACACTCTCGAAAGCAGCTATGAAAAGGTAGACAAACCAGAATCAAATCGGAGAAGAAGAAAACATAAAGAAAAATGTCAATCAAAACTAGAACAGCACACACCGCAGAGATTAACGACCGATTGGCCGACGACCGCTCGCAGGGAGCAGCTCACATCGAATTGATGCTACAAATTAGCAAGAACCAGAACTCAAGTAGAAAGTAGCAGTGAACTATCGCGCCGATTGTGCCGATCGCACAGGCAATTAATCAGCTGCGTTTGATCGCCTCAATTGATCAATCGATTGTTTGCCGTTCTCAGTGGGCACTGGCCACTGACCAGTTGGACGGGCTGGCGGACAGGCAGTTTGTTGTTTGCACTTTCAATTCCGCACATTTTTGCGAAGAGACGATAATTTTTTCTCGTTGGTGGAGCAGAGAGAAACAAAAGCATAAACGATCGCCGTGCCCAAGCATGGCCGCCAAGCGATATTGCCGGGAATCGGACTCTGAAGTGGCACACAGTTGCACGCATACATACATACACGCTTGCGAATCAAAAGGGACTGAACAGGCGGGTTGGAGAGCGAACAAACAGACACAGCAGGCACAAGTTGGTTATGCTGTGGCTGTATTATCTGCTGCTGCTTTTGTTGCTGTTTTTGTCGTCATCAACACGAACGCACTAAACCGTACGATCAATGACCGCAACGAAGCAGGCAGGCAGGCAGACAGACAGACAGGCAGGCAAGCCAGTGAGCGCAAACAAGAAAGCAGCCGACTGCTCGACGGACCGACTCTGCTTGACGATGACAACGAGAAAATACGAGGAAGCAGCAACATCAACAGCAGCGAAGGAGTGACTGACTCCGATTTCAAAGCAGCGGCGGAGGGCTCAGCTCCTCAGCCAGCTCCTCTGTGCTGCAAATGCCGTTGAACTATTAACGTCGTCGTTGGCGTCGTCATTTGAACATTAGCGTCATTATGATGAGCAACAACAACAATAGCAGCAGCAGCAGCAACATAATAATCAAGCAAATCGGCAACAGTAAAGGCGTCGGGCAGATATAGTATGTAGCCACCACTCAAAAATATTATTCATGAATGCTGTTCTTCTGCATTCTTCTCATTTTGCTGCTTTTCGATTAGGGGGTGGTGCTTGGGGCTTGGGAGTGGGAGTCGTAGAAGAGAAATTAACAAAGGTTTTAGAACAAAGACGGTCTAGGAAGTTCGCCCAGCAGTTCGCCACATGTGTGTAGTTTTGTTTGTTGCATGGCGCATCAGCCTCTTCCGGACGCACCTAAGCTGGGGCCACAACCAGTCCCAAATCATAATGAATGGCTGCCATCAGTACAAACTGGATTAGATGTTGGACTGCTGCGACTGCGCGCTCGGTTATGTACTATATATGCAGCATTCTCCCTTCTGCATCCTGTGCCGCTTCACGCAGAGTCGCGGCCACGGCCACGGCCGAAGAAGTCGTAAAAGCCGTAGCAGCCATCACAAGAGCGACTATAGCACGATCGACTGGCAGAGGACGCCACATTCGCTTCTATTTCGCCTTCGATGGAGCGCTGAGCTCGTGGTGGCCAGGCGGTGCGTCGGTGAGGCGCATACTCGCTCGTCCATTCTGTGATTCTTTCAGTTATAGCATTCGAAATAGGAGTTTATTCGTTTCTCGATCTGGCAACGGACGGACGGATGGACGGACAGACAGACAGAAACGCAACCGCTGCTGCTCTCGCCGCGTTGGAATTTTGTTCGGTCTTTGCTCTCTGTGGTTCTTGTTCGGTCGGCCGTGCGCCCTCGCGTCTCCCTTTCTTTGCATGGGACTTCTTTGAGTGCCTGACTTTGTGCTTGCGTCTGCGTTCGCGGCGGCTGCCCTTGTGTGCAGCGGAGCAGTGCACAGTTCATTGATCGCATGATGAGTGCTGCAGCGGCCTGTGCACTGGACCTGTGCCTCCACATGGTATCGGTGCAATCACATTGAACCTGGCCGCGTGCTTGCGTGTCTGTGTGCTTCGTACTTACGACAACGGCTGCTGGCCGCGATTTAATGCGCTCTTGGCGAACAGAACGTGCTGCTTTTTGCGAACTGCTGCATGTGGTAAGTGGCATCCCACGAAGTGTTGAAGCGCAATCCCAGTGTGCGCGAGTCAATGCACTTGTTGCATGTGGCATGCCTCTGATTTGCTCGATGGTTATGCGGGCGGCGGGAGTCAGTGCGAGGCACTGCTCTCTAGAAAGCGCTGAAAGAAGGAAAGTTTCGAACGGATTTGTGTCGCAGTCGAACTTAGCCACTCGTCAACATTTTGTGCTGGTGGCATCACTGCAAGCGTACGGCTGGCACCATACACATTCGCCTCACACAAACACACACACAAATGCGCAGACACACACACATGAGCTGCAACATAACATATCATAGAAGTATCTGTGCCAAGAATTTGAAATGCGAAGGTAAGATGGCACGCTCGGCTGAGCACAAGCGCGCTCCGTTTGTGGCACTCAATGCTACTCCGCTTCGGAGCGTGGCACACAAGGAATGTGCACTAGAACAGGGATAGACAGCTACGTTTGGAAGCCGAAGAACAATCGCCGGCTGAAACGCGAATAAAGCGCAGCGACGCAGTTCAGCCACCATAACCACAAGCGAACAAGATAGTTGCGGCGCTTGATTGTGCCGCATGCAACATGGCCTAGGCTGAAAAGTGGTATACAGGCGGCAGCAAACAGAACAGAACCAAACCAGAGCAGAGCACAGCAGACCAGACCACAAACAAGACACATCAAAGATACAAGGCAACACGCGGTGAAGAAAGAGCTCTAATTGAGATAACGTTGCTGATGCGTTGATGTTGACGGAGACGACGGAGGCTAGCAGTGGCGGTTTAGATGTCTGTCCTCCAAGAGAGCACAGTTAACCTTAACTGCTGTGTTGGCAGCAGTAGTTAAACATGCACAGCAGCGGCGGAGATTAACGAAAAGTAGCAGCAAATGAGAACAAAAGATATACAAAGAAACTCAATGCAGCGATGTATCTGAAGATGGCCCCCATCGAACGGAGGTTGTGTGTGTGTGTAGTGGAGACCGCAAGCCACAAGAGAAAAGGCACCCAATAAAAGTAGGTCATTATTGTAATAAAGCAACTACAACAAAGAAAACAACAGCAACTGCGAATGAATGAAACAGCGACGCAGCCGCAGCTCGGTTCATACGCACACACACACACACACGCACTCTTATACCTACAATCCCAAATATGTATGTATGTACAAACTCTACTAACTTATCAGTTGGGATAATAACCCAAACGGCGCAATGGACAAATTCCATTTCACGACGGCAGAGAAGAATTCAGTTATTGTACATGGCTTTTCATGTGGACTGAGTTGGGGTTCCATCTTTGGTACGGCTTTTGTTTTCGGATTTTAAAGTGAGTCGATGGAAGTTGCTGTCGACAGAGGATTGACGTGTTGCCTCGAGTTGTGTAAAGTTTGGACGACGGAAAGGTGTGAGCGCCAATGCCATGGTGAGATGGGGCTATCTGCTGATTATCCCTTGTGCTTTTGTTCGGTCCATCGACCGGCTCGGTACTGTCCGTCATGTTCGCACGCTGAACTCATTGCTCAAGCGATGTAATTGTTTTCTCCTCTTCGCCTTTTATTCGCTTGTGATTTGCATGCCTTGAACTCACTGTTCGCAGTTTATTGGCCGTTTTACTACAAATACCGTACATATTTGTTGTTGCTCTTTTTTGTTGTAGCGGTAATTTGGTTTCATTTCGCATCACATTTGGCTTCACCTGGCTGTGCCTGCAACTTTGGTTGGGGCCAGGGGTGCGGGACGCTCTTGCGAGTTGCGTCTACGATTCTGAGTAGTCGGCGTTGTTGGCGGTGGTGCTGGCTGCCTTATTCCACCAGTCGTTGCTATTACAATTCGATCAGCCTTCATGCGGGAGCGTTTCTTTGCATTTAAGAATATAAATCCACAACGGTTTTTCGCATTTGCCGTGGCGCCCAACCGCCGTTTCCAGGCACAGATACCTGTCGCTGAAACTTGATTATGTGGGCTACAACTGGGAGCTGGCCAGCAGACGGGCAGCAGGGCGAACTACAAACGCATACCACGTTTTGCCAGGCTATGTCATCATATTGCAGAGATTTTAGTAATTTTTAGTATGATCATGATGTGCTCTGCCTGAAATGCTCCACTGGTAATGAGAATGTTTCCTACGCTTTTTTCGAAAACACGGGTTTCTTCAAGGAACGCGAAAGAATTGAGGAAATAATGGAACACGCATAAATATTGTGATCTGTATCTGGGACACTGTCATACGCTTGAGCTGGTATGCTAGCACGGTCTCCCGAAGTAATACTTAACGGTAGTCTGATAGAGGCTTTCGATGCTTTCCTTATGGTTAGTGGTAATCGTATTAAAAAACGCATACCACGTTCTGGTGTACTCGACTCGTATGAAGTGTATGAATCGACCTTGAACTGCGCTTTTAGGCCTAGGGAAAGATAGCAATTTTATTGCGGCCGCTTGTGGAATATATTACTTCGTGCATGTGTGTATGCGATAGAGTTTGTATGTGGCAAACAGATACACAAGTTCCCCTGCCGTGTCGCCTCTGCTCTCTCTCCTTTTCGCTGTGCCACTCATGTTTGACGTTTACTCAACTTAGTCAATACATATTAAAGATTTTTGGGTGCTTCACCTTTTTTACACTGACAAGGATAAGAGGAAGAAAGCGAAACAATACAACAATAACGCGAACGAACTTGTCGAAATTTTGGAGGACACGAATTGAGGAAGTGTTTAGCAAATTTACGAACGTGCAAACGCGAGAGGGGTGTCAGGGGTCAGCGGCTTTTATGGAATAAAGTTTAGATTGGGGCCTGAGCACTTGGGTGGGACGTGCTGGGCTACTGGGCATCATTGCGGAAGGAAAACCTAATTAAAGCTGCCTGCAAACCGGCTTGCAGGCAGTGCAGTGCACGACCGATAAGCGGAAGGACCGCAAGCACTCACTCACTCACTCGCACTCACGCTCCAGTGCAATGAACCCGGCACTTGCATTAATTTGAATTTAGAAAGCATGCCGTCGATGCGGAGCGCAACGAACCCGCACAGACGAAGCCGTCTGAGGAAATTGACTTCTCCAACAGCGACTGCCAAAGAAAGTTTTTATTGTTGAGATTGTTATTCTTGTTGGGATTCGGATTGTGCTGCGGAAAGGAGAAGCAAAAGAAAGTTACCTGAAACTGACGGCGGAAATTTATCCTTTATGGCTGCGTGTCACACAACCCGCAGTCGCGCGGCGCTGCACTCCAGCAAATTGAAGAAGGCGGACCGGCGGGTCGTCGGCACTGGCGGCTGGCGCAATGGCAACACGATTTTGGGTCAACTGGGCGGCACACACATGCAACCAGGCGGCAGCACTGAGCTCGGCAACGGCGAAGTCAGCAATCTAGTCGAGGAGGGGGATAGGGGCACTTGGTCTAGCGTTGACTCAAAGGGGAAGAGGAGTGGACAAGTTGTTGTTTACTTTAGCGAAAGTAGAAACAACTCACGGGTTTCTTGCCCAGCCTCGGAACTGGTGGCACGCTGCACAAGTATTGGAGGGACTTGGAGCGAAACGCTGCATTTGTTGTTTTATTTGGTTATTTTCTGTTGGCGGTTTTGCAGAAACTTTGACTTTTTCACTTTGTCACCGAAAACTGAAACACATAAGCCGATTTGGGGAATGTAAAATTCTTGCGGGCAACTGTGCTGGTTTTTGTTTAATGCGAATCACATTGGAACACCACACTCGTCTGCGAGGGTGGGGTGGGGTGAGGATGGTTACGGCAAGATTCAGGGGTGAAGTGCTTAAGGACTTGCGAAATTTCTTGGCATCCGCCAAATATCTTGCATGTGACTGTTGTTGGGGGAGGGGGCGGTTCGTGGCAGGCAGAAATTCGGGTGCAAAAACGCACGAATACTTCCGGAGATTTGGTTGTGAGCGCACGAAATTATTACAAATACGAACACGGCGCGCTTCTGCGATGCGTTGCGTTGCGTTGCACTGCGTACGAACCGCTTCGCTCGAGAACCGAAAGATAACTGCGAATAGGGACAAAGTTATGCAGATACAAAGTTGAAGAGTGAGCGGACGACGAACGAATCGACTACAGAGGCTGGCGAGCAAGAGCAGAAATGAAGCGGAGAGCCACATTGCAGCTATAGATACTCTGATACCAGATACACAGCCGCACAGATACTACCAGAGGCACACGAGCACCTACATACAGATGCACGGACAAGTTGTATGCGCTCAGCGGATTTTCGTGGGAAGCAGGAAACCAACAATAACAGAGAGTGGAGCGCGCGCGTATTTGTGCGAAAGAAAGTGAGAGGGAGAGGAAGAAAGAGCGCGCCATAGAAGAGCCTGAAAGCGCACTAAAACCAGAACACACACACCAGCAAGCGCGAATTTCGGATTCAGAACGTTAGGATGCACCTTTCGAACGTAAACGGCGAATGCAGCGCGGCCACAAAAATGTGGCTGTAGGTCTGCATGAGTGCATTAAAGTGTGTGTGTGTGTGGGAGAGGGGTAAATGCAAGGAACAACTCCAAAAGCGTTGCTGGCTCCGCACGTCGACGACAAATCCACGGCGCAGCGCTGCTGTTACTGACCCCTTGCCGCTTAACATCAGCCGCGTCAGATTTGGACTCTGGCTGGCTGGCGTAGTGGCTGACTGCCGAAGAGGCAGACCAGTGCAGCGTCATCGTCGGCGTGAGTGCGAGCACGTTTCCATTTTCATTTGTTTTTCCACTCTTTGTTGTTTTTGTTTTTTTCCAAAAATATTTTTAGCTGCAGCGACGCCGACTACGACGCTTTACCGCGGCAGCAAAATGGCGCACAAAATGGCCACCGCCGCATCGCCGAGTGCTAGATTTGGTTTGGTATTTGCTGTTATATAACTGGCACACACAACTGCTCACATAAAAGCACATACACGCGTGTATGTGTGTGCTCAGTTAAGCTTGTGCATTCCGTTATATACACATTCATATGCATATCAACCACATGTGTGTGTGTGTGTGTAGATATTTCATACTATAGATACCTTATGGTGGTGTTTGAGTGTGTCTGTGCGTGCATGTGTAATTGCAACAAGTAAAAGTGTTAATCAGGAAGTTTTTAGCTGTCAAATGGCTTGGCGCAACTTGAAGCGGGGCGGCTTTTGTTCAACTCGAGTCTTGAACTGTGCCAATTTTGTGAAGAGCTGACATTTCCGTTTTCTCCCCCTCCGCCTTCTTGGAGTGGCTAAATCGCAGCAACTCTCTTGTGCTAAAAATCACCCGCCGCGGTGTCTCAGGTCTCAGGCACTGTTTGCGTGAGTATTCTCCCTTTTCAGTGCTGCCTCCATCCGAGCTCTTCTCGGTAAGAACAAATCAGCAAACGGAGTCCCGTTCTTCTTCACCTTCTCATCTTCCTCCTCGATACGTGACTTCAAGCTGTAAACCAATTATGTATAAATATGATGACAGTCCACTGCGCAAGAGTAGAAGGGAAGGGGTTGTTCGTTGCCATCTAAATTGTCACGCATCGTGGGTGTCAGAGTTGCCAGCTTCATATCGGCCCGACCAGCAGCTGTGACTCTTCACCAGCATTTGATCCTGAGTGTGCTTCTTGCATGCTGCAAGCTCCTCTTCCATCCAATTTTTCGTTGCCACATCACCCTCCGACGTCGGGCCTTTGACTTTTCTGCACTTTCCTCTTTTCTCTTGCCGTATTCGCTTAGAGAGTGCGGCCGGAGGAGGAGCGCCGACTACGAGTCCAAATTGAGTGCAATTGTTGCTCTTGTTTTTGTTGCTGCTGGCAAGAATTAATATAGTGGGGCAAGTGCGGCTGGAGGGTTGCCGCACAAACAGAGGAATCCCGTTGCGTCTCCTTCGGGAAAGGTCAATGCATTCTGCCGGCCATGGCGTAACGTGTCTCTGCAAAGAGGTAACCGTATGCATGTTTGTGGTGTTCAAGAGAGCCAACTAAAAACAGCGGCAGCAGCGACAACAAGGAAATCAGGTCGCCGCAATTCATGTGGGAATTTCGTTTTGCCGCAAACAAAAGCACAAATGAACGTTTCGCTGCTTGGTTTTGCAGCTCCCTTGTCTCCGCGAACTCTCCTTCATTGCTGACGTGCTGCTGCTGCCACGTCTTTCGCGACTTTCGCGGGTCTGCTCGCCGAAGGTTGGAGGAGCGGAGCATTGTGAACGCTTACTATCACTTGGTGCCCCGAACATGGAGCGTGATCGAGCGAATGTCGTCTTCGTGCGCGACGGCAAAGCTAACGGCTTCGAGCGCAGTGCCGCGTTGCCGCAAATGCACTTTCGCTGCACCTCTTGCGGCATGCAGCAAATGAAGAAGAAAAGAAGAAGAAGCAAGTGGATTAAGGGGAATATTTGCAGCAAAAACATACGCAGAAATGTAATTGAATGTACGCGTCTGGAAAAAGTTATGCAACCAGGAAGTGTTTCGACTGGCTTCCAGCAGTTGCTGCGCACACTCGTTCGGCAGAGGTCTACCAGCAACAGTTGCTACAGCTCGCCGGAGCAGCAAAATGATTTAAGTTTCGCCAATGTGGCAGCACTCTTCCACACACATTCGTACAAAGAGTGGCATGTTGCAACGCACTTGTTGCAATGCGCTGTGCTATGCTGCAACCGATTTCGCTTTTCTTGCTGAGAAGAAAACGTAGCAAATGATAAAAAATGGAAAACAGTAACGGCAATGGCAACAACGCAATGAAAAGTGTCTTCCGGGATAGCTGCGATTGCGAAGTGAACGGACAGACAAGCTTCTAAGTGTCCGGCGCAGCGGCGCAGGGCCAATGGGAACAATTCATAAGACTTGCGCATCTTCGGCAGCAGCGGAAAAAGCCGCCGATAAAGTGTCATTGCATAGTTGTTGCAATTGCTCGGCAGCTAAAGGAACATGCACGGCGCCTGGCATAGTGTGCAACGCCAATGCCAGCGGCTGCTTTGGCGATGCGGAGCCAAAGAAAGAGAGGGAAGCGCATATGCGTTGTGCGCCGTACATTGACCTGCAGCAACAATTACAGTCGCGACGCGTCGCTTGGCGGTGAGTGCGTTGATTCTTGGTGACAACGACCAAGACCACAAAAACGTCAACAACGCCGAAGGCGACTGCGCTTGTGCATGAATAGCAGCACTGCATCGGCGGCAGCAAGGGCACAGCAAGGGTTGAGTGCGATTTGCATTTTGCGCTTGCTGAACTTTAAGTTTTGTTTCGTTTGGCTCTTGCAATTAGTATTAGTGTATAAGTGAGGTTAGTTTTTAAGAGTGCCTTTCTCAATTGAATTAGAGAATTAAAGACATTTGTCATGAGAATGCTGATATATGTACATATATACATATGTACATGGATTAAATCTGTTGTGGAAAAAAAACTACATATCCGATTCTCCTTGCTATATTTTCAACTAGATGTTTCTGTTTAATTCAGAAAGCCTATATTTTGCTAGTTCTGTTGAATTTTAAAAAGATTTTTAGCATGATTGGCCATAAAATTCGAGGAGAATGCTTCTGGAATAGCATGCATCTCATTTTCCTTTTTTTTCGTATCGCATAAAACTAAAATAATAATAATTTTTCTTATTCATTTTGATAATTTAATATACAATATACAAATGAAATGAATGTTAGAAAATCAGCAGAAAAGCTTTGTATAAGCATTTTTTAAATATCGTCACAAATGGAAGTTTTGCTTCGCTGTAAAAAACAAACATTTCATCGGATTCAGATATGCAAAAAAATAGGGGCCAAATGATTTGAAATTTTTGTCTATACCGATGGGCATTTAATTTTATTCCAGATGTCGAAGCTTTTCAGGAAGTCCAGAATCAAGCCAGGGGCCTTACTCTGTATTTCGTTTCGAAAGTCAAATTGTTCGGAAACGGAAAATCGGAACTCTGTAATCCGAAAGTAGGAAATAAATTTTCAAGTTTCGGAATGTATTTTTAGAAATTTAGAAAGTCGAAAATTCTGTACTCTGTATTCTGAATTTAACTGAAAATCCCTTCGAATTTCGGAATTTTTTTTCGTTAGGTATATTGAGGGTGAAAAACAAATTAAAACTATTGCAATGTGTGTTTTTTGATATAAAAACAAGAAAAATGATAATTTTTATTATTATCAATGTAATATACTGCATTCTAATGCAATTTCAGATATACTTCAAACAAGATACTTCGCCTCCTTTTTCTCAATTTTACAATTAATTTAGCGTTGCTGGGAATTTATTCGCTACTCAAATGCAAAAATGTTTTGAATATGTAGTTTTTTACAATTTCCATTTTGTGAAAACAATGTTGAGCATCAAGTGCGTTCCCAAACTAAAAAGTGGTGCCAACCCAATTTATGCAATGCATCGCAGTAGCACTCAGAAAACAAATCAGTAGAGCATTGGGCACTGCTTTGCATAAGTACGTTTAGGAATACAGCCCTTCTTACTAGTTTGATTAGAGTTTAACTGCCTGTAATAACGACCACAAAATGAACTGCGAGGTAAATACTATTCATTATTAACTCTTTTTTGTTGGATATTATGCAATTGGAAACAGTCTTTCAAATCGTTCATGAACGAAAAAATTGAAGCTCTTAAAAATTGCGAAGAAAAAGCAAATGTTAAAACTGATATCCTCCTTGTGCAAGAAATTTCAAAGTAGTGTCAAGTTTTATTAAGGAATGGAGTTTTCAAATCGGCGTGGATGTTTTGTTTAGAACACACATGAAGGCGTCTTTCGTAAGGTGATAATTTTTCACACAATGAATAAAAAGGAATTTTAATATTATTTGCACTTAAACCTCTCATCGCTCTAAGCCATTATATTAAATTTATACCTTACAATCTTTTGCTCAAGTTACTCGTCATATTTTTTTTCCCAACTTATATTTCTTAGCACAAATTAAATTTCTTCTTTTCAATCTTATTTTCAACAGAAAATAAAAATTTTTCGTTCGTTTCTAAAAAAAGTACATTGGAGTTTTCAGACAAAAATTCCGATAGGAAGAACTTTTATTTTCCATTTTTTGACATTTCTAAAAATAAATACAAATTCCGAAAGTAAGAAGTTTTACTTGGCAGCATTTTTGTTCGTTTCTAATATTTTAGGGAGTACCAACTCAAATTCGAGTAGGAAAGCAAATCCGAAGGCCCCAGGGGCCTTACTCTGTATTTCGTTTCGAAAGTTAATTTTATTCGGATTTGCTTTCCTACTCGAATTTGAGTTGGTACTCCCTAAAATATTAGAAACGAACAAAAATGCTGCCAAGTAAAACTTCTTACTTTCGGAATTTGTATTTATTTTTAGAAATGTCAAAAAATGGAAAATAAAAGTTCTTCCTATCGGAATTTTTGTCTGAAAACTCCAATGTACTTTTTTTAGAAACGAACGAAAAATTTTTATTTTCTGTTGAAAATAAGATTGAAAAGAAGAAATTTAATTTGTGCTAAGAAATATAAGTTGGGAAAAAAAATATGACGAGTAACTTGAGCAAAAGATTGTAAGGTATAAATTTAATATAATGGCTTAGAGCGATGAGAGGTTTAAGTGCAAATAATATTAAAATTCCTTTTTATTCATTGTGTGAAAAATTATCACCTTACGAAAGACGCCTTCATGTGTGTTCTAAACAAAACATCCACGCCGATTTGAAAACTCCATTCCTTAATAAAACTTGACACTACTTTGAAATTTCTTGCACAAGGAGGATATCAGTTTTAACATTTGCTTTTTCTTCGCAATTTTTAAGAGCTTCAATTTTTTCGTTCATGAACGATTTGAAAGACTGTTTCCAATTGCATAATATCCAACAAAAAAGAGTTAATAATGAATAGTATTTACCTCGCAGTTCATTTTGTGGTCGTTATTACAGGCAGTTAAACTCTAATCAAACTAGTAAGAAGGGCTGTATTCCTAAACGTACTTATGCAAAGCAGTGCCCAATGCTCTACTGATTTGTTTTCTGAGTGCTACTGCGATGCATTGCATAAATTGGGTTGGCACCACTTTTTAGTTTGGGAACGCACTTGATGCTCAACATTGTTTTCACAAAATGGAAATTGTAAAAAACTACATATTCAAAACATTTTTGCATTTGAGTAGCGAATAAATTCCCAGCAACGCTAAATTAATTGTAAAATTGAGAAAAAGGAGGCGAAGTATCTTGTTTGAAGTATAT
This sequence comes from Neria commutata, assembly GCA_963457695.1. NCBI lineage: Eukaryota > Metazoa > Arthropoda > Insecta > Diptera > Micropezidae > Neria > Neria commutata. The sequence continues at coordinate 16,265,799 of OY735248.1, read as the reverse complement.
CTGAAATTGCATTAGAATGCAGTATATTACATTGATAATAATAAAAATTATCATTTTTCTTGTTTTTATATCAAAAAACACACATTGCAATAGTTTTAATTTGTTTTTCACCCTCAATATACCTAACGAAAAAAAATTCCGAAATTCGAAGGGATTTTCAGTTAAATTCAGAATACAGAGTACAGAATTTTCGACTTTCTAAATTTCTAAAAATACATTCCGAAACTTGAAAATTTATTTCCTACTTTCGGATTACAGAGTTCCGATTTTCCGTTTCCGAACAATTTGACTTTCGAAACGAAATACAGAGTAAGGCCCCAGGGCTCACAAAAATCTCCGAATTCAGCAAACTCTTTTGTCAGTCACTGTAGGTACGCCTTGCGAGAATTCTATCGAAGCGGAGAAGGGAAGCGGACCAACATACTGCCTTGACTTAGCTGCCAGAGCAAACATCCAGTCCATATCGTGTAATAATGTGAAATTCTCGCTTTTTCGGCAAATTATTGGACAAATAAAAAATTGTTCTGCGGAAAAAACCCGAAAAGCAATTGCAAGTGCGCTGCCGTTGCTGCATGTGACGACCTGCCAGCAACGTGTGGTCAGTCATTGCTCGTGTACAAAAGCGCGCGATTGCCGCTGAAGCCTGAAAGTGTGAATTACTCAACAAATTACAGCAGCAGCTCAACGGCCGCGGCGGTTCAAAAGTGCCTGATCTTCGCTTGCAAGCATTTTTATATTTTTTTATTGTGGCACTGATCAGCGCTGGTGCGCATATTGCCGCCTCTTTCCAATGAATTTGGCGATTCCGCATTGGGTGGCATAGTAAGACGCAAACAATGCGGCTGCTGCATAAAATCGAAAATCATGCTGCAACAGCAGCACTGAGCATGCACAACTTCGAGGAGCAGCCGCATGCAAATGGCGCAACAACAACAACAAAGTCGGCCGGCCGACTGTACATATACGGTGCATTAGTCTCATACAACAACAACAGCGACGAAGATGATATGACTGCCGCCAACAGCAAATGCGCATTTTTTGCAACGCAAAAGCAGCGTCGCTTTTACTGCTGCTCCTGTTGTTGTCATTGCATCATCTGAAATCGCTGTATCTGTCGCTGCTGTTAGTCATCGTGCGAGTCGATTGCAATATGTAGTTACATTGCTACTGCTTGGCTCACTGTTGCTGGCCCTGTCCCGCCTGCCCACCCGCCCTGATGCAGCAATGCAGCAGTAGCAGCAATTGTTATTATTGTTGTTGGTGGCGTTGATTTAGACGACTGCGCGGCGTTTGTGTTTTGCGATTGCCTAGAATAATTGATTAAGTGCTGCTGTGGTTGTTGTCGTCGTCATTGTCATTGCTGTTGCTACTTAGAATGCTGCACTGGCGGCCAGCATTCATTGCACTTAATCAGCCATGCACTGTTTATGCGGTCATTGCACTCTCTCTCTCTCTCGCTCCCTCCCACTCTTCCATCTTCCTTTCGCGAAGTTGCAATTTGACTGAGACTGTTACAGAGTTGCCAAGTAATTTTCTCAAATACCCCGATCGAACTGAAAATTCTCCGATTTTCAATAAAATTCTCCCTACCAACAAACATCGAAAGGAATCAAGACCACCAAAAACATCCGAACAGTCAATATTTTCAATTAACAGTTATATCAGTCCGAGTAAAACTTATTATAAATTGCTACTAAGTACTATATGCTACTAATAAGCTTCCTCAATCGATTTCTTTCTTATATCATTAACAAACGAGATAATTCGTTCTTTGCTTGTACGTTCCGTTTATGGAATTATCTTCCTGCGAAGTTTTACACGTCATTACAATATTCACGTTTTGTACCTCCTTTTAGGTGGCTCATATTTTTATTCTTGTATGCTATTAATATATTGTGTTAAACAGATTTAGCTAGTTAAAATTTTTTTTAGTGAATAAGTTTCCCAGCTAATAAATATTTACAAGGAAATAAAGGTACTAGCAGTGTCGAACATCTTTTCCTTAAAGACAACTTTTAGTATTGATCAAATCTACTTTTCTGTGAAATGCTAATTAATTTTTAAAATTCGGCAACTTTAATATGCTCATTTAATGATTTAAAGATTCTCGCAAAAGTTTGAACGGAAAAGGGGCTACACAACAAGTCTCTCGAAAATTATTTGGGCCACTTTCAGCGCGGACGAATGAAATTTCTGTGCAGACAATGTGCAATGTGTGAGTGTGTGGGTGTGTGCGAGAATTGGCGAATTTGCATTTCATTTTGGCAATCAATCAAGCTGCGAATGTGAATCACTTTTGTTGAGTTTGCGGCACTGTGAAATTATGCCAACGATTGCTGGCACGTCACAGATGTTGCAAGCACTCCCGCTGATATCGGTTCTGCCGCGTACGAGCGTACGAGAGTCGCCGCCGACTGCAATAAACCAAAATACAGGGCAATGGCCTGCCTTCGATGCTGCCGGTGGTATTGTGGGACAAATTTTGGAAAACAAGCGCTCGCGCAAAAAGGAAATTATAGCTTGCTGTTGCAACTGAGGCAGCGGTTTGACCCCGGTAGAGGGGGTTGGAGGGCTGTTGTGGTGGCCGGCATTTTTTGTGCTGTGGTGTATCTGTGCAACTATTTACAATGTAAATGGGCACTAGGCTTGTGTATGTGTGCGCGCGAGTGCGAGTGCGTGCGTGACCATGCGTTTTTGTTGTTCTTGTTTTTCGGTGTTATTAGCTATTTAGTTTCAGGTCAGTAAGTTGCGATGCGTTTTCAGCGGGAGCTTCAGCGCATCAACAGCCAGCCTCACACACACATTCAGAAACACAACTCACACATGCGAAATGATACAAGTATTGAATGTACTTATATACAGCACTCTTTCGTATCTCAGACTTCAAATATGTACGTGCATACGTGCATGCGCTGTTCCATGGCATTTGTTGTTACTCGTGTTGTACAACAACACCACCCAGCAGGAAAAGACCCAACTAAAACTAGTATGCAATAAGATAGTTGATGTATAGTCAACTACTTTTTGGCCTATTCATGACTGAAATTCCCGGCCAAAATTAATACTCTCTTACTCAGAAAAACCAAAAAACCTTATATTCGAAACTAAAAATAGGTAACGGAACAATCTGACAGCTTCACTTCGCACAACAATGAAATGTGCCTTTCTCTACCCCTTCAAACAACTGGTTGGCTTCAGCATGCCTTTTAAATCGGTTCAAAGATATGTAATTGGTTTTTCGATCGGTTGATAAGCAGCTATTTCGATTAACTAATTGGTTCGGTTCTGCTGGGCACTTTTGAGCTAAAGGTTCATTTGGAAATATTGTAAAATGAGTAAAAACACGTACGAGTATTAGTGAAGCGTGGCGAGCAAATTTGCGCTTTGACGCCGTCAGTTTGTTGTTTTGTTGTTTCTTTTTTGTCTGTGTTATTAAACTGTTTAATCCGCAGTCAGCGTCGCAGCGTGCAATCTCATGCAACGCGGCGTTGCGCAGCGTTTCTCATTTGATTCGGCTTTTGCACCGTTGCGTTGCTGCCGCCGCCACCGCTCCAAGTCCCGCTCTTACAGCGTCACGCTGGAAAATCTGGGTCGTTCGCAGATTCGTACACACACACACACGCACACAGACGCAAGTTTTGGTTGTGTGGCAGTTGTATGAACATACCGCGACTGCCCCTGCTGCTGCCGCTGCTGTGACTATGTCTATCTCAGTGTGTGAGTGTAAGCAAGCAACGTGTCGTGCCGTGCTCTCTAAAGACTGATCGCTGAGCCACTGCATTTTCGGACAAACATTGGACAGCGGAGAGCTGAGGGCGGTGAGTCGCTATGTTGCAGTGTTGCCACTGTGCCGGTTCAATCGCTCCTCAGGGCCAGTAGCAGAATGTTGCTGCTCAGTTTTAGCCATTTCGTTGCACCGCTGAAAGTGTGTGAGGAGCGCGAGTGGCATACAGCTTGGGCCACGCTCCAAACAAGACCAGCTTCTCCGACTCTAGCTATAGCAAAATGAGCATTAAGCTATTACTAAATGTATATTAAATGTTCAACATGAACGCGGCATTAGACGGCAAACAACGCGGCGTATGAACGCGTCACAATTAAATGGGCCAATTCCAGGAGCACGGAAGCAAGCAGCCTCCGCTAAAATGCAGCGGCCTGTTATTCAAGAATTTTAGCGCAACGGTCAGCAATCAGTGCCGCAGCTTTCCGCGCAATCAGACTGAATCGAGGTTAATGAACTCTTAAGCCATGCCGCCGTATTCTTTTTGTTGCTTTGTTGTATTTCGTAGTTTTGTTTTCTGCCGTCTTATGTTGTTGTTGTTTTGTTTGATTGATCTTGTCTGGCTTCTTGCGAAAATCGTGCCCATGTCAATCAAAACGATTCGTAAATGTATTTGCAATCGAACTGCCTTGGTCGGCAGCGTGGTTCACTGGTGACGTTGGTCTGCGACAACGTGCACTAATTTCGTTTTAGGTAACTTGTTGTGGTGGCTTGTTGTAGCCGGCAGCTGCGAAGCCAGCAGCGGCGGAAAGAAAAAAAATGGAAGGCGCTAAAACGGGATGCAAATGTCAAGAAATCGCATAAACAAACCGCAAAGAAATGTGCACGTACTTAAGAGAAGGGATGCCGGTGGATGGAAGCAGAAGTGGGGCACTATCAAATATCAATGAAGCGCATTTTCCAGATTCAAACTAGCAAAATTGTGTGTTTCCGCTAACGCTCAAAGTCGTGTCGCGAATAAAAGCGTAAGCGTAAGTAGCAACAGCAACGGCAACGGCAACAAGAGCAACAATGAAAGCGACAATGGCAGACGACAGAAATGGAACTGGGTCATGTCAAAGCGAATTGTTTGATTGTCTGCAAAAACGATCAAAAGCAAAGAAGAAGATAAAAGAAGAAGAATAACACAAAAAAGCTCTAAGTCGGACGAATGCTGACCAGTTGGACAGGCGAATGGTAAGTAGCATTATGCAAAAGCGAAAGGCAACAAAAACAACCTACTCAATGCAATAACCGACAACTCTTCTGTTTATGCCCATTTCTACTGACAAGAGGGTCTGCCAACAACCTATTGATGAACATACAACAGAACCAACTCATGGAAGAGTAAAATCCCTTGATGGAGATATTTGCAAAAAAATTCTTTCGCAAGTGCGAGTAGTATTTGATCCGGCCATATGCTTTAACTATAGGAAAGTTTACCCAATTCATTTTAAGTTTAACCTTTGTTTTTATATAAAGTGATTTCTAAGATAATTTACAAATCACATTTGAGTGTAATTAATAATAATTAAATAAAAAATTGTAATGTAAAGAAACGGAAAATTAAGAGAGAACGGAATAGTAAGTACCTCATGTATCATATATTTTTGTGAATTTATAAGTAGTGGAAAGAAATGTATATATTTGAAGAAACCTTAAAATTAAGGTGTAAAGTGGCACAAAATCAATAGGTCATTCATATAGTCTTTGATTCCACCGCGTTTTGAGATTTTCGAAAAATGTATTTACAAGAATATTGAAGCGCACATATGTATGTACATATATGGATACACAGAAGCTCGTACGTAGAGAAATCTCCTCTTCAATGCCACATTTTTCGCTGCTTGCGACTTGTAGAAAATCAACGATATGCTCCGTTGCGGCAGCATAAGCCTACGGAGAAGGCCCAAACGCGAAAGGACTATTGCAAGTTGTAAGGCAACGTTTCTTAATGTTTTTGTTTCAAATCATAAAAGAAAATGCACGCTCTCTCTTACAATGGCAAACGGACTAGGTGAGTCTAGGCCAGCCCTTTTGTGTCTCCGCAACAACAAATTTAGAACTCAGTGGCGGATGAGGCGCCGTTGAATGTCTGCCACATTAGTTGCGCAACTGCAGCGCCACGTTTCGCCTACGCACACCAGCGAATGTAAATGAACCCAGTGTGCTGGCTCGTCTGCCATTCGCCTTTCCGCTGTGCTGCCTCCACTTTGCTTCACGAGCAAGATCAGTGGTTGCTGGTGGGCTTCATCTTGGTATACCAGCTGCAAGCACATCAAATACTGTAACCAATATATGGCGTTGCTGTTGCTCTTTTTGTAGCAAGATGTTGTGCAAACTACTTGCAACACATGTACGCCGGAGGCAGTCTGGTCAGGCGGGTCAGGCGCGCCAGGCGAGGCAACGAGAGAAAAAACTAGAAATAATTGGCCATTTCGCTGCTCTGTCTTTATTTTATGTGGGTGCATTTTTGTCCTGCAGAGGAGGAGCTTCGCTGGCCTCTGGCGGATATGCTGCACATTTACTTCCTGCATCTTGTGGCGTGGGCTGAACACCTACATGTTGCACGCGGTGCCAGCGTTGCTGTGATGTTGCATGCAACAAGCCCCACAATCGAGCTCAGCATTCGCTTTCTCTCGTTTTATCGCTTTTGTACGCCATCCAGTTACTTTGTTGCTGCACAGTTGGACAACACTTTGATTTAGCCTTTATCTAAGATTGCCAGCGGCTGCTTGGCGTCGCCTTGGTATTCCTGCCGCTGCAGCCGCTTGCTGCACATTTGACAATAAATTACTAAAATTGCTTTGGAACTTTAGTTGGGACTCTTCGGGGAGTGCTGCCCCGGAAGTAATTAGAAATATTTATTAAACAGATTTAAATTAAACAAAATAAAATAACTAACCCACAGCAGCGAAACGGCATATTTCATAATGTATACAAAATATTTGAATCCTTATTCCGAAGCCCCCACGAAGGCAAGTTCTGGCTACGCGCTTAGAAGGCTTAGAAGAATGGGTCATTTTGCTTTTCCCGACTCGTATGAAAGTGCTAAGATTTCGGTAATTTGTACTTACAGTCTCGACTCATTCCAGCTGAGAGGCATTTCTTGAAGCGGCAATACTGGCATCGGTTCCGGTTCAGGCGTATCACCAGGCACTTGCCGTCACGAAGGCAGCGATACTCGATCTGCTTCTGTATGCTGCGGCGAAAGAAGCCCTGTTGGCGGAGATGGTGGAGGAATAGAAACGAACAGAATTAACGGGCAGCATTGGCTAGGGCCCTGTCACACTCACCTTGCACCCCTCGCACGAGGTGACGCCGTAGTGGTAGCCCGACGCCTTGTCGCCGCAAACTTTACACGGCACAAACGATTTCGAAACGCCGCTGTTGGAGTTCGAGTCCGCTATGGCAAATTGTTGCTGCTGCTGCTGCTGTTGTTGCTGATCTGCAATGAGACGAAAATGCCTTAGCCAGCGGTACAAAAGTCCGCTGCAACATTATTGCAACAACAATTGCAAAAGAGCATATGCTGAAGTTGCGGCTGCCGTTCGTTACGCTGACGCGTCATGTTGCCACGCTGTGTGTGCAAACGTACAAACTAAGAGATTGTATAAGTATGTGTGCGTTGTTGTAACAAACCGTGTGGCGTCTGCGTCCACGGGCACATTCGCTATGTGAGAGATACGACTGTCATGACTTTGGGAATTTCAAAATGTTGTGTCTCTTGTTCCTCAAGAGTCGGACATTGCATGACTACTTCCTCATTTCTCCAATTATCTTTTGACAGTTTTAGCTTTCGTACTTTAAATCGAATGCAAGCGACCGCTGGGACAATTCCACAGTTCCCATAATATTACGATAGACAACCGCAGGTATACACGTGAAATTTGTCAGTACATGAAATACATTTCAGTGCAGATTATTGCAGCTGGAGACCAGTTTCCTCTTTAGTTCCTTTAAATTGGCATTTCTCCCAAAGATTTCCTTGCATTGAGCAAGCTTCTCGACACGTACTACACTCTGTCATAAAGCACTAAAAAATAAGTTTCGCTTGCAGTTACTGGATGATCACCTGCTTCGGTTGCACTTAAACCCGAAACAAACATCCACATTCTTCCCATGTCAAATGAAGTTGGCCATAACAAACGACGCTTCTGCACTCAATCACTATCGAAGCAATAAAATCTATGTTGCCACAACAACAGCAACTTCTACAACCAGACAACCAGAGAGAAGTCGAATGGAAGCCAGTTAAATTGCTATAAGAAAGGAACAGCATGCGCAGTCAATTGCAATAACTAAATCGGCCGCTATTTACGGCCTGGGAAAATTCGATAGCGGCTACTTGGCCCCGCGGCCACGATCAGTTCGTCGTTTAGACTTTGCGCTTTTAATTGAAGTGACTTTGGACGAAGATAGATGGCATAGTTCGAGGGAATGACATGCGCTTGATGAGGGGAGCATTTAATCTGACACATGAGTGAAGACTGGCGCTTGAACGACACTTGGAGATCCCTTGGATTTTAGTTTGGAAAGAAAGCGGAATCTGAACTAGGCCCTGCCCATAGCTACTCTTGCCAATGCTAAAGATTCATCTCAGCCTTGTTAATTAAGAAGCGTATATACAACTTCGCATTATAAAATTATAAATTTATGCCAAAGTCCAGCTACGAGAGAAGACGAATCCTGTTTCTATATTCCAAACTCAAAACAGTAATACCAAAAATAACAAAAATAACAAGAAGAATGACAACAGAAGCGGATCATAAGTTAAAATGCAGTAATTCCACTGCCCCGCAGGTCTTTTTTGTAATATGTACTTTTGTTTCCGCCACTCCGCGGCAAGTAAACGTCAGCGGGCAGGCATTTTTCAACATTTCGCTTTGCACGCCGCACGCCGTGCTCCAGCGCTCCAGCGCATGCCGTACGCGAAATGTGGCCGCGGATAGTAAATCTGCCGAAATTACAATTTCAAATGGAAATTCCAATTGTTTTTGCACTGCACAAGAGGCAAATGAACTGCGGCCGTCGCCATTGCTGTCATATTCGCTCTTGCTGCAACAATTGCTACCACACCAACGTGAAACACAGTTAGGCAGCCATCGCTATCGTCAGTCTGTTGCATTTTGTTTAGGCTTATGCTAGAGCAACACTTAAGCTTGAGCACTCGTCACACTTCCACTCCCACTCGTCACTCTTCCCCTCCCTCGTCGGTCGTAAGGCCTCTCCATATACAGGTAAGAGCAGAGGCTCAAGCCCCCTTACATATTGCATACATGTGGGATCTGCTTCTGATTGCTCGGATTGCATTCGGTACGGGGCACCAGAATCATAAACTGATCTAGGAGACAATTTTCCGATCAGTAAGCATTGCTTCTAACATCGATGGCTAGTTGGAAACAATGCTGTTCTCAGAATCCTCGAACACAACTACTCCACTGAAAGGTAGTACATACGAGTATAACCGTATAGAAATCAATTTTGTTTTTTGAACTGTTATTGGACTTGTATTGTGCTTACTTAAGAAGGAGGAAACGGAAGGTAACCGAAATGCTGAAAAATTTAGGCAAGAAGCAATGTCTAGCGAAAACGCGTCCGAATGGTCACGGAATTCTTTACTGGTTTCTGGTTGGTAATGAAAGATATGTTTATCATGGGTATACCAAGTACAGCATGTCATATAACGAAGATAAAGAAAGCACATAACTTATCCTGTGTTACGTAGTAAATACTGTTCATACTCCTGGGAGAAATTTAAAGAACGAGCCAATAGCTCGATGCCTTAGATTTTGTAACATTTATGAGAAGTATATTGACTTCAATGTTAGTATTAACAGATTTAAGTTGAATCTTTATGCTCTTTTTAATTAATTGCTATTTATAGTCTGTAAGAATTTTTTCTGTAGACTGAATACTAAATAAATAAATGAATATTAAATAAATAAATATAGTATATCTATAACCACAGGATATTGTGAACAGATCCCTGAGCAAATCACAACTGGTAAAAATAATCTAATACTAATTTTACATAAAAAGTCTTAGTTATATCATACATTTTTTTTTAATTTTTCATTTCATTCCTTCCGATTTCTGTTGGGAGTTCGCCTATGTCAGCATATGCAATTGCATTTCCCTTGCACTTATCTTGCGACCGCATCTGCGTGCACCTCTCGTGCCTTTTTTCATTTTATTTCTGCGACTCTTTTGAGTGGTTTGTTTGTTTGTGTTTGTTGTTGTTAGTTTCTTTTGCAAGTTTTCCTAATGCGCATAATAGAAACATTAGAAAACGGCGTCGCGACATCGCGACTTCAGGGCACTGCCACAAGGAAGTTGTGTTGGTGTCTGCGACTGCGACCCTGCCCTCTTGCTGCCCGCCTGTAACTGTCGCTGTCACTGCCGCTGCCACATGTTACTCATGCTGTCTGAGTGATTTTTGAATTTGATTGCGAGTGCGTTGCTCGACAGCTCTCGAGTTGCGCACCACTTTGCGGCGTAGCGCGCAGCTGAAATCAGTCGCTGCTCTGCATCTTTGCTAAATTGCAGCGCCATGTTCGCCTGCGATTTGTGGCAATTAGCGCAGTTGAAATGATAAAAGGAAGAGGAAATGAATTGAACAATGGCCGCGGCGGACGGCGGACGGTAAACGTCGTATGCAAGCGGGTACTGCGCAGTGGCAGATTATGCGGCGTATGAGTAATTTTAACCAAGTGCTTTTGCTTGAGAGCATGAGGTGAAATGCTTAGGTGATATATTTTATGTGCGTACAAGGTTGACGACCTCCCCAGTAGCGAATATTTACCGCTGTACTAATGGCCGCATGCAATAAATAAATAAAATTGTTTGTTTATTTTTTTAGTTATTCATTTCTTTCATCTACTGGGCAAAATGCCCCCACAGATATAACTGCATTAAACTTCGACAACCGCAAGCAAGTGCCAAGCGCACAGACCGAATCCTTTGGCCACTCAAACTGAGTTGCTGGGCAATTGCTGGGGCAAACCCTGCAACGCACCGCACTGCAACGCACCGCACCGCGAGTCATGACTCAACAGCAACGTGAGCAATAAAATGGGATTTCATTGCAGTGCCGGTAAAATTACATAACGTCTTGGGGGAATTTGCTGCGACGCGCACCACTTTTCGTTTCGTGCAATCGAAGCGTGCAGCTCGCCGCCAGATGGATGGAAGAGCGCAGCAGAGCGATTGCGAGGCGTCATTGGTGCTGGCGCTGGCGCATGCGCGCGTGCAGCCGCTTTCCAACGTTATGCAATCAATGCAAAACCGGCAAAAGTGAACGAAAGCAAAAACAAAATCAGCGACTACAACAACATATGTGAGAGGTGTACGCCAAATGCAGGAAGAGATCGCTAGGAAATCGTGCGAAGGTGGAAAGGCTGGAAGTGCCAGTAGATGTTAAACGAAAGTAGCGGGCGCGTAGTGCCGTTACGTACTTCTGCAATTAATTGCATCGGTTGTTGCGCAGCGAGTCAATGAACTTGTTGTTGGTGGTTGTTTAAGCACCATAATCGAGGCGTGGCCTATCGCATACACAAGAAGAATAAAAAAGTATAGATAAAACCTGTATTGTTCACAACGGCATAGGGCGGAAGGTTGCACCAAAGAGTATTAATTTACACTTTGGTGGCAGATTTAGAGTTCAGTTCAGTTTTCCGGTAGGAGTAGCGATTGTGCATAATACCTTGTGGCAGCTTCACGTTGATCAATGGCGCGTCGTGTGCAGATGCAGTGGGCGCGGTTGCTGAAGTGTTGCCACCATTCCCAATGAAATGCTCAGCACCCAGCGTTGCAGATACTGCGGAGGACCTTGGTTCACTTCCAGCGCCGGCAATGCTTCCGCTGCTGCTGCTGCTGCCGTTGCTGTTGCCGGTGCCGTTGACGGACGAGCAGCCTGAAGAGGTGGACGAGTGTGACTGACTAAACTGATGGACATTGCTGCGGGCGTACACAGCACTTCCACCATTGCCGAGCGCAAGTGCAGAGGCGGGAGCTGCCGACGCTACAGCGACGGTGGCACAGGCAAGTGCGTTCAGGGAGGTTGTGCCGCCAGGGACTGTGCGAGATGCCGCTGTGGATAACCTCAGACAGCTGGAGCGGGATTGCGAGGTGGATGCACTCGCGTAGAATGGACCACATTCGGCGAGCAGATGCAGCGAGTCCCGTAATTTCACATCCGCTGCGCCTGTGGCCACAAGTTGTGAACTGATTGACGAGCTGGCCGGAGACTCGAGGAACGGATCCGAGTCCAATGAGCCGGAATCACTGAAGCCCCCCTGCGTCGAAGAGTCTTCGAGCGAGCCGAAGAATTGCAGATCGAAGTCGGAATTCGCGTCGAAGCTGACTTCTGGTATCTCGTGCGCGTCTTCCTCGTCCCCGGCGGCGCCGGCTCGACAGGCACTATGGTTGCTGCCGCTGTTTTCAATAAGATTCGAACGAATTTGCGTTTGATCTAGGTCTAACTTGAACACATCCATGGCTCGGTGTCATCCATCGTCATCATGGTGGTGGGCATCTGACGACAGGCAACCGCAGCCCCGCTCAGTGTTAAAGTGCTGTTGCTTGTTGTGGCGGTAGCGGTGGTGGCAACTAAAGGTAGTACAAAACGTAAACACGTCCTGCGATTGAACAACATGAAGAAAGTTTGGGCGTGGACAGCGACGACACTAAGTTACACAACTTGAGACCGTAATGTTGTTTGAAAACTTGAACTGAACTAAAATTGTTGCTGCTTTAATTCTTCGGTTGATGGCAATAAAAACTTTTATACTTGAAGCGAGAATTTTACTGAATTTAATGGAAAAGATGCGGCTTATTGGACTTTTAGGAAAACCCTAAATACGTATTCATTAATCTGATAATTTTTGCTCAAGGCAAGAGGACTATTGCGAAAGAAATTTTTTTAGATGAAAATTATTTTCTGTGAAGTCAGCCATATTGAAAAAACCAAAGCAACAAAACTTGATTCACCGATAGCAATGCAATTATGTCCAGTGTACAAATCATTTGTCCTTATATAAATTATTTTCATAACTTTCAAATTCACTTCCGTGTTTACGCCTGAAATCGATGTTCCACTAAAAACGGTCAGCAATACACATTAAAAGCAAAAACAGAAATGGCAACAAGGAAAAGATCGTTATAAACAGGAACACCTTCAGCGAAATCCAAATCAACCGAGACGGTGAACGTTATAAACTAACCGCGCGATCGCACCGAATTGTTCACGTGAATGATAACTTAATTGCTGAAATTGAAACGACGAATCGACATTTTCGAACGAAATCCCCGAAATCTCGCAAAGAATTCACCAAGCAGAGAAGAAACCGTTCACGCGCGCGTTTGAACCAGCCAAACGCCAACTTCGCAGCGCTCCAAATGCGCAACCAAAATCCAAACCAAACCGAAGAACCTTCGAACAAGAACAGGCAGGCAAGCAGGCAAGAACTCCCTGCGAGCGGCCGAAGAATTCTAAAAGAAGCGAGTGAGCGCGCTCGTCTCGTATACGCCAGCCATCCAGCTCTATTCCGCTCCACTCCACACCACTCAGCTCCGCCAATCGGGCTCCGTCTCTGGCATAGACAACGTTCCTGCTTGCCCCGATGTTGTTGCTGTTGTTTTCCTATCTTTCTAATCTATTTGCAATTCTGTAAACTAGAAGAAAAACAACCACTACAGCAACAACAACCAGATATGGAAACAAACCAGTAACAACAGCAACAACAACACTAGAAAAGAAAATACTCCATAACGCAACGCAGGGAAAACTGCAAAGAAAAGAGTCAGACGACTCTCGATTGGGATTTTTCCTGTTTTGCACTGGCGTTGGGCGTTGTTGTTGCTGGCACTGTTAGCGTTGCCGCTTGCGCTGTTGTAAATGCTGTACTTGTGGTCATTGCTATTGCTATTGCTATTTTCAATTTCAATTTGCAACAACAACGAGAATCGCAACAACTACAACTGCAGTGCGTCGAGAGCAGCGCTATAAAAATGTAAACAAATAGAAGGAAAGAACATCTTCAAGAATCAAGACTCAAGATCAATTCCACACACACATACACACGCAAAAATGTGTGGTGCATAAACAACACCACTCAAGCATAATGGACGCACACACTCTCACACATCTCGCACTAAGGCAGAACCGTTACAGGAACTTGGTTGGCGAGGCGGTAGGCATGATCTTGTGGCGGTGAATGCACACGAGCAGAGAACAATGCAATAAGGGGGCGGAGAAGAGGCAAGCGAGTATTATGGACAAAAGAAAGTGCAGAAAATCATGAAGAAAACTCAACAAAACAGAAGAAATTGCACGATTAATGCGCCCGACAACAATCACTTTCGGACGGAGCAGGATGGAAGACACACTGAGACAGAGACGGAGATGGAGAAGGCAGGAGTGGAACAGTTATTATACTTAGAAAAATATTAATTTCCTAGTAGGCAAAGAAAAGAGTAAGCAGTAGACTATCGATGACGAGTTGATGGAAATTGAAAATGGAAATGTGGCAAATAGATGCCGCTCCACGTCGGCAAAGCATCGAGAACTCGTGCAAGGCACAGGATAATAAGCAAGTTGTCTAATTCCGCAATAATACCGTTGCCCCTCTTTCCAACATTTTCATTGGAAATGCCACATCATTCCCTCAGTGACAGACCCACTGCGCCCCGGCTCGCCTCCTTCTCGTCCATTGATCGTGGCGCGCGTGAACAATTTTTTCGCTTGCGTTTTTGCGGCGAAAGTCTAAGCCAAAAGGGAACCCTCAAAAGTCAATGATCAGCGCAACTATTTACAAATGGCAAATACAGCAAAAACAGGAAAGGCAAAGTCAGAAGAGCAAAAACAAAGTCAAAGGCAATTGCAGCAGCTAAAGCAAAAGCCTACAAAAGAAAGAAATGAAAGGAAAAGAAAGAAAAACTGTAAATAAAGAAAACTGCATTGCATGGCTGCGAAAGCGAAAAGCGACGCGCCCGCTCGCGCCGCGCAAAATGCAACGATCCCAGTCGTCTGCCTGCTAAGAGCAACAACGACGACGACGACGACGACGGTGACGACGATGACCGAACCAGGAAGAGAATGCGATTGTGTAATCATTGCGAGTATGTATGCTGCGGCATGTAGTTGAATGTTCAGTGGTAGATACCCAACAGGAAAAGCAGCAAGCGTTACTAGTAGGTTGGAGGCAGCGCAGCAGTAGAGAGAATGCAATTGAGTGGAAGTAGAGAACGGGAGCGAACCTGATGACCAATGCTTACTGATGAATGCTTGAGACTCAAATGTTATTGTTATTATGTATGTGTATCCTGAGTCCATGACAAAATCGTATATTAACTTTGGCCGAAAATGTTATCGCATTAAAGGAGCCCTCCTAAGTATGGACATGTGACCTTCTGTTGCCGCAGGAGGGAAAAAGAGCCAACTGTCCGATTTTGATCAAATTTGCTACACAGTGACGGGAATCTTAACTTAGTTTTTTAAGTTCAGAGATTAGCCAAATCGATTGAGAGACACGCCCACAATGCGCCTATAAGCTCACCTACCTCGGAATTCATATGGTAAAATGGCTTTAATTTTAAAATTTGTCTAACTACTTATTTAAAAGAAAACTATTTCCTCTTTGTCGTGCGAAAAAATAGGCCGTGATCCACTCATTATACATACATATAGGTATAATAAATATACATAATTAATAATTATTGATGGTAAATTAAATATACCGACAACTTCCGTTTTACACCAGCCTGAGCCTATACACCCCTAAGTTTTATTGCTTCAGCGGATTATCACCCCACTTGGTTACTTGTTGTAGGGTATTACTCTGTCGGTGAAACCCGACTTATGATTGCTTTCTGGCTCTTTTTTAGCAAATGCATGTGCAATGCATTAAGAGTCCCCCACGCCATCGAGCGATGCCACATGGCCAAGCCTTCGGCATGAATCGGAACGGAACGGCACGGCACGGCATTGCGCAGCCGATGAGTGCGCGACTGTAGGAAAGTACTCGCGCCTAGTATGCGCTATCCTAAGTTCAATGACTCCGCAACGTCATGAATAGCAACAACAACAAAAATTTCGACGACGACAAGAACAACTTTGGTTGCTTCAGTGGCAGTGCCAGTGGCAGCTCCCTCGCTGTGGCAGTCGCCCGTGTTCCGATTTGATAGTGAAAAGTTGTAATCAAAGCGCTGCATAAGATAAAGAGCGATAGTGGCGATCGGCCACCCACGCTACCTCCGCACGCCTTCATTCCAGTTGCAGCAGGAGCAGTTGGCTTTGTTGTTGTTATTGCTAGGCGCAGCTCAATTGAAGTATGCGCGTGGCTTTTTGCGAATCGGAAGAGTTCGTTGGCAACTGTGGCAACTAACATAAGTGCCGCTCTAACTTCATAAGTGAATTTCTGTAGCACGGAGTTCTACATGCATACATTCGAGCAGTTCTTTGCCAATTTAAATATAAATTCCGCATGTCGCGTGCCGCGTTCTCTAGGCTGTTGCATGTAAGTGGGTTCGTTGCTCTCGCCGCGTGAGGCGCGCAGAGGCGATCAATCATTTGGGCACCATTCCATGTCGTCTCCAATGAACCGAGAAGGAAGAGGCAGGCACCGAAACTCTTCCTCATCATTTGCTGCTACACTGCTGCACTTGCAACAACAACAACAACTATTACAACCACAACTTGAGCAACAACAATGACAGCAGCAAGCGAGGAATTTCTGAAAATTTCATGTTGCCATTAAAATATTATCGTTTCCTTTTGTAAACATTTGATTTTGTTGTTGTGGGTTGAGTTTGTGTATTGCAGTTCGTAAAATTACAACAAAATGAGCAGCAGCAGCAATTGCAGGAAAAATGCAAACAACTTTGAATGCCAGCAGCCTCAATAGAATGGCACGACTTTTCCTGGGTCATGATCTGTTTTCACCGCCACTTTTAGAGCATGTCGCCCGGACTCTGCCCAAAAGTGTGCATGTGTGCGAGCCTCTGTGTGTGCGTGCGTGTGAGTGTGTGTGTTTGCACTGCAGCTGCTGCCTTTGATATTTGCAATCTGTAAGAAGTGTTAGTGTGCATCGATTCGTTCAACAAATGTCGAACGCGGCTGTGAGTAGGAGCCCAGAAAGCAGCAGATATCAAACGGCAAAATGAGAGTGCTCCTGCATAAGTAGTGCCCTCACTGTGCCCGGCAGTGCGAGAGAGGTGGGGCGACCTGTTTGTCGCGACGGCGCTTTTATAAATACTCCGTGGCACGTTAAAAGCAAACGTTCACAGAGGCGTGTTCTGCGTTCGGATGCGTGCATGCGTAGTCGAGGGTACATACCGAGAGATAAACTAATTGCTTACCTGATATTGTATCGCTGGAGCCCGTGGAGCTGACCGATGTGTGTCCGTCCGGACTCTGCGGTGCCGGCTCAAGCGGGCTGACGGGCGTGGGTGGTGTTAGCGCCGGCGATGCTACGCCGGAAGTCGCAGCGGTTGTGCTTGCGTATCCCACTGTGCCGTGCAGGTCGTCAAGTTCGTGCTTCAGTTGAAAGCTGAAGTAGGGCGCGTTGCAAGTCGACTTTGAGGGCGCAATTCTGCGGAGTATAACGAGAAGATAAACGCAAATTGAAATCAATCACATTTAATATGATTTAACTGTTGTATTTCTCCGCACTTCGTCTCCGATTGCATGGGAAACTTTTGTTTCTATAGAACAACTTGATGGACACATGCACTTAAATTTCGGAAACACTTTTTCATGAAAAAGCATTCTTCTCACTCTGGCGACGCATCCCTCCCCCATCCCACATTAGAGATGTGTCTCTGCTGTAGCACGTGGCCACTGCGAATGAGCAAAAAGAAAAACGGAATCGATTTCCCGTGAATGCTGCACCCTCCTTCGGCCAACTAACGAACGGCCGACATTCTTGGGTCGTGCCGTTCCTTTCAACTCGTTTTTTCTATTTTTTGTCTCTCCAACTTGCTTATTTGTTATTGTTTGTTGCTGTTGCTCTCCAACTAAATATTTACCGTTAACCTCTTTACATGAGCATCCTTATTGGTATCTTTCACTGTCAAAACATTTGCCCAACGACACGGGAGAGCGGCATGGCACTCGAGTTCTACTCAAGCATCGAAAAAGGATAGTGTATTGCACCGCCATCGTTCGTGTGTGTGTGTCGCTAATGGGCTTCCTGCTAGTCAGCTTGTGCTTACAGTCGGTCCGTCGGTCCGTCGGTTCTGTTATGAACATGAATGATCTCCTTTTTAAATTCCTTAAAATTGATTTTTGATACTTTCCTCTGAAAAGTATATTTCGCGCGTGTGTGTGTGTGTGTGTGGAAGCATATCGACACACATATGTATTTTGTATGGATGCATTAAAGCTTGTCTTCCACTTTGCGACAGCACAACAAGGACTCGGCACTGCATTTGTGAGTACAATTTGCCCGCATTAAATAAAAATGCTGCGAGTTAAATAAAAACACTTGCAAAATAAACTTTCACTTGCTGCATCGCCTTCATTCCTTCCCCCCTTAACCAAAGAATCATCGTATAAATATAGAAGTGGCAGATTATTGTACTCCGAGCCTCCCTTCAGCGTATTCGGAGTATTTTCCTGATTTTACATTTGCTCGCATTTGGGCTGAGCAATTCGAACAAGGAATACGAGTTAAAGTCGTTGAAATGATAGCAATTAAGGGAATTCAGAGCGTCAAATGCGATAGAAACGCGAATTTGGTACGGATAAAGAATCTGGGTAGTGCTCTTTTGAAACCAGATCAGAGTGGGATAGAAGCATATGTATGTCGATAGCGGTCGTATACAAACCTGCTGTTGTTGTTGGTGTTATTGTGGTTGTGGTTGTCGTCACTGAGTCTGCAACTAGACGCGCTTGGAAACTCCATGGGTAGCCGGCCCTCGAGGGGGCTGGCCCGAATGGTCGTGAGCACTAAAATGCATTTAAGCAGAAGCTGAGCGTGTCTCGCACAAACGAAATGCGTTCTTCGCTGCTCCGACGGCTCCGAGGCGCGAGCGGTGCAACTTCGCTACGTCACTTTTTGAACTTTACCACACAAACACATCAATTGCCACAAAAGAAGTTGACTGCTCCTTTACTTGTTCCTGTAGTTAGCATCTGCCACTTATTGCTATTCGAGTTGGTTCGCATGTATGCAGGTGTGCGATTGAAGCTGCGTTTGAGAAGTCTTTTTGTTGCTTCACTTTTCACGTTCTCTTTTGATGCAGTTGGAAACTCGATTTCCGCCTACGTGCCTGCTGCAGCCGCCCGTGTGTATCTCGTGCGCTAGGTTTCCATCTGCAGTGGAAGCGTTCGCGCTTGGCAGGAGCTTTTGCGGAGCTACTTCGGTTTCGGTGTCGGCTTCTGCATTAATGCAGCACTGGCAGAGAGAAAGCGCCGAGAAGTTACATTTGTTGTTGTGCTATGCAGCAGCAGCAGCTGTAGCAGAAGTAATAGTGGACATGGCAGTGGCAGCATGGGGTAGCATACAAAATTGCAGCAGCTTAAATTGAACTTTTTGTGTCAACTGCAAAGTTTTCTCCAGCTGGTAGTTTTGTTGTTGTTATGCGGCAGCGTTCCTATTGGTACGGACTATGAAAATATCGATAATTTCTGAACCGGAAGCTTGAAGCCGGAACTTAGTCAATTCTCGCCTTCACAGGTCCCACCCGGAAAGTGGTGGGGGTGGTGAATCTGAGGAGCTCCCGAGGGGCCATGCGAAATTCGCCTACTGCGAAGTCGCACTTCACTGCACTGTACTTTGAAGATATTGGATAGCTTATTTTGGGGTACAACACGACACTTTAATTGAGGTTAATTGCAGCTGGGGATGAGTCAGCAATTGCTTGTTTTGGAATTGGAATTGGTTTATTGAAAATTCGAACTGCGACTGCCACGGAATGTTTGCAACGTTCGGATGAGTTGTCCATTGCGAAAGTACCGCATCCAGAAACGGTTCAAAATGAATTAGAGAACGGCTTTTGTGTCGTTACTGGGCCAAACAAGCGACTGAAAGCTGCAGCGGCTGTGGTTATCGCTGTCGCTGGACGTGCAACGGATGCGAATGCGAATCACATGGCACGAAGTGCACCAGTCGGGCATGCATGCCGACGCCGGCAGCAGGACAATTTGCACAAAATGTAAACAGAGCGGCATGCTAGTTGCCGTGACTCATGGAGAGCAGCGGTCACGGGTCGTATGCTAAATGCAGGAAGTTACGCATACGCCACTCAACACCAAACGTGCGCTTTTCATGGGAGCGGTAATAAAATGTAATTGTCGTGACATTTAGAAAACGAAGTAATGCTGAAGCCCAACAGAAATTGATCGAATTATACTAAATCCTGCTGGAATGCTTGATTGCGGGAAAAAAACAATACATACATACTTTAAAGTTTTAGTGCGGAAGCTCATTGAGTTCCTCGTGAGCGGAAAAGCTTTCGCAGCCCACTCCTACTCCGACTCTATCACCCTTTTTCCTCTCTGTCTCTCACTCATTGTAGCGCAGTAGTGCGCCCCATGGAAAGCGAATGTGGTGCTTGTGGCCAATTTTGTATGTAGGCTCGAACTGGGTCATGGACTTTGTGCTCATTTGCAATGTTTTCGCACTCATCCCGGGCTCGTAGTCGCTTGTTGATGCCGCATGCGGCGAGTGACGATGAGAACACAAAGAGTGAAAAAGGCTAACAGTTCCAGGGAGGAGGAATGTATGCAATTGGATGGGGTTGTTGCTGATGAGCACGTGACCGACAACACACTGCATGCGATTTTGTACTCATTGCTGCACCAAATACAGACACATGCCCATGCTTCTTTGTGCCGAGTATAATGATTTTATGGAACGTCCAAGATTTGGAGCATGCTTAGCACAGAGCGCGCATATGCTGCTTTATACGCTTTTCATCCAGCATCAATTTCCCTTTCTCGCACGAGTAACGTGAAGCTTACCGACGGTGTCTTCGTTTCCCCGTAGCCACAAACTGAGTTCGGACTTTGCAGTAAATACATTGGCGTTTGCTTTTTATTCGATGGCATTGTATTACAAGAAATGCTTTTATAATGGATAGTACAAATTAATAAACAATTATAGAAATACGTTCATTGTTAGGCATATCAAAGGGTTAAAATCGAGCACCTTATAAAATAGAATAATGTTATACAAATAATATATAAGACAAACACTTTCACAAGAAAATACATATAAATATGTAATGTAGTGGATATATATGAAAAATATGTTTTCATTTTGTTCTTTAAATATTGTTAATAAATAATAAACAGTTTATAGGCACATTCGTGGCTCTCATGCGAAGTTTTGGTCGCATGTGTCGCATGCCATTTTATGATATCTTAACATTGGTTTGCATTGCGAGCTGACTAACTACAAATTTAGGCATTTTCACTAAGCCACTTGGTTTTACTTCGTATATGCAAATGTCAGTACTGAAGTCTCATTAACTCAGCGCTTCATTTTATCCAGAATTGGCACGACCATATCGAACTTTGGTCTCTTGCCGGGGTCTTCATTCATGCAAATCGTTATCAGCTTAGCTAAGTGAGGAGATGTGCCGGGCGGTATCTTCACACGTAAGCCCTCAAGTGCGATTTTCATGCCACACTCCATAGGCGACCACTCAGCGAATGGAATTTCGCGTGTGGTTAGCTCCCAAACAAGCACGGCGAAGCTCCACATATCGCAAGCCTCCCAATTCCGATCAGCAGGTTTGCGCTGAAGGGCCTCTGGCGACATCCAAGCTGGCTGATAAATGCGTCCCTTCTCCTGGAAGGAAAACTTTGCGTCTCCCATATTAACGCGCGCTGTGAGGTCTTCATCGATCTAAAAACAAACACCAAAATAGTCAATGTTCAAACTGCACAAAGGTTTCATAACAATAACACACCATAACATGATGACTGTTTAAGTTATAAGTCGGTATAATGCGTTCCAACGAATGTAAATAGGCCATGCCGCGTGCGATGTCTAGTGCAAATCGCACGGCTTGCGATGTATCCACAAGAATGCCACCTGCGCTATGCAGCAGATTGAATAATGACCCACGTGGCATATACTGCAATAAAGAACATAAATTGCGAATGTGCAAAGATTAAGGGCTTTCAGATCTCACTTGACTGATCACGATTAAATTCGGGGGTGAATTACACGCTCCTATGATAGGCAGTATGTTGGGGTGCGAAAATATACGCAATTTAGGGAACTCCTCATTGAAATCGCGTGAAATACGGGAAGTGTACTGGCGCAGTGCTAGAATCTTTAAAAGCAAGTGTGGTATACATTACGTTGATCTTATTAGAAACAAAAATGGAATTGTACCTTGGCGATGACATCATTCTTCTGCCAGCGTCCTCGCCACGTCTCACCGGAGGGAGTGACGGCCATTTTGGTTTGCAAGTCAAGATCGTCCATATTTATGCCCTTGAAGCGTGAGAGTGTCGCATCGCGCGATCGTGTCTTGAAGCCCATCCAACTCTGATCCTTAAAACTAATCTTCTTCATGTCTTGTCCGTTCTTTTCAGCCAAATCGTGTTGACGCTTGGCTAAACTGGGCTTGGCCTTATCCAGCGGTGTGTCGCCATCCTTGTTGGCGATGGTGACTAGCGCACCAGCATTTACCAGATCTTCACATATCATATCGTAGCCCCAAAAGCAGGCGTAGTGCAGCGGTGTATTGCCGTGCTCATTTACAGCATTCACATCCGAGCGTTCGCGCAGCAGCTTATTAGGGAAAGGGAAAATTATAGTGCATATTCATCATTTCGCATACAAAATATAATCGTACCAATTGAACCACATCCCGATGTCCGTGCGCAGCAGCCAAATGCAACGGAATGTCATCGCCCATGTTAGTGGCGTTGACGCGTGCTCCGCGCTGCAGTAAAGTTTCCACCAGTTTCGTGTGTCCTTCTTTCGCACACCAGTGAAGCGGGCTGAAGCCATGATCGTCCCTGTAAAGAAATAATTAGAGCTAAATTAATAAGTTGGAAGTTATGCAACCGTTGATCGCCATCCCCAGCGAATCCGACATATGACAAATTATTTTATCTTCGCATGTGTGGAAAGAGATTCTTATTGATGTTGTTGTGTTGCAATGTTTACACAACAGCGTATCGTATTGAAGAAATTGTGACGCATGACGTCACCGCCCGACGGACAACAGCTACCTTCGTTATTGGTTATCATTACCAAGTGAGAAATACTTAAATTTACTCTCAATTTTTCCAACATATGAAGGACCTATTTCGACTTTAATTTTCACAAACTATTACCCCAAATTCATGTCATGCTCCGTCTCGTCCAGCCAAAGGCGCACTTGAATCGAATTGCCTTCTCTACACCAGTGAAATATATCCTCCATTTCGACTCGTTTCTTTACTACTGAAATTTAGAAATTTAAGAACATGAGCTAATTTCATTGAATATTATTGAATATACCTGAAGTAAACTAGCAACACTATCGCACTTTACACTAATTTATTATTATTATCAAATATTTATTGCTCAAATTTACATTTATCCTCACAGATTGCTTCAACCAGAGACAATATAATAGAGAGATAATGCAATCTTGTTCTTCTTCACTGTTTCGCTAAAGGCCTTGTCACATAGAATCCGTTGCGTCCGTGAGAGCGTCGTTTTCAACTGACGGCGACGGACTGCCGGAGAGGGTCGGCACAATGAATACGCTGGCAGCGCATAGAAAATCAGCTGCCTCGTCTTCTGTATTAAAACATTTATATTGTTGCGCCAGTAGCAGAAACCCCAGCATTTTCCTTCAGAAGCTTCTTGCGGTACACCTGAGCCCATTTGTCATAAAGGCAAATGTACTGTTGTACTGTTTCTATTAATTGTTCTTCGAAACAATTGCTAAAACAGAAAATTTCAATGAAATTGAAAAAATTCCACAGAAAATTTCAAGTCGGCAAAACAATAAAAACAATCAGCTGATATCTGTCAACGTTCTGCCGGACGGCAAAAGTTGAAAGTTGTTCAACTTTTTGCGTTGCGGCATCGCATCCGTTGCTTATGTGCCATGCTTCATATGATTTCATACATTTCAACTTTGCTGTCAGTTAAAAAATCGCTCTCACGGACGCAACGGATTCTATGTCACGAGGCCTTAAATTTCAACGGATATTCGATGCTCGAACGACAAAACTTCAAAGCCTACAATCCACGAAATCCAACCGAACAGCCGTCAGATTCGTCAGTATCGCTGCTGATGTCGAGCAGAACAGAGCGAAGTGCGGATGTTCTGCTTGTTCTCATTTATGTTCCACCACGTGGGAAAACTGGTTTTACCAATTTTTCATTAATTTAATTAGAACTGATATACATATGTATTTTGATAAAGCATTTATTCCAGAGTTTGCATAAGTATTTTCTATGTCGCGACCACTGCGGACGGCTAGGCTTGCAGGTGTTTGTGCGCGGTTGTCTATGATAGGAGGTCGCTTGCAGATTTTGTAATAAAGAAACGTCATCATGTTGTGGGAGAAACTGGCCTTTGTGATCTTTAAGAAATCGATGAGGCTGGTAAAAACTGAAAATTCAGTGTGATGCAATTGCATTTCTTTTTTTATTTTTAGGGCTGGTCATGTAATATCAAATTAAAATCAAAAGCACAAATTGTTCAATGTAATTTTTCAATATCACAATGCTTATACATGTTCAGTTGCCCGTATTTCGGTAAGAGCATAGAATGTCTCATCGATTTGATCATAAATACACAAAATAGTTAATTTATAATTGATAATTTAATCCGAAATACTTATCCCAAATAAATTTGTTGAAAAATATTGCGACCGTTGTTTTAATGAGCGAGTGAGCAAGTGATCTTGTAAACAATGCCATCACAGTTTTTGCTTTGATTTAAAATTGCTAAATCGGTTGAAAATTTAAAAAGTACGTAAAGATAGTATCGAGAGATGGCTTTTTGAACGCACATCAACAGTTTGAACTCTCGCGAATTTGGTTGTGTCGGCGGGCTGCTGGTAAGTAAAATTAATAATAATGAAATATGATAGGTATATAACAACAATCTCTTATTCTTTGCTTATACTATGTATATTTAGGCATTTCTGGTGGTGTTGGTACCTTTGAAATGGTAAGCAGTGGCAAGGAAATTGTAACAACTGATGGCGGCAGTGATTGCGAAGATCTGGTCAGCAAGAAAAAATTGCTTAATTTTTTTTTGCTATTAAAATGTCAAAGTTTCCGCAGAACAGCTGAGAAAGTGGGGTTATGTCATACTGTTGGGGTGGGTATGGTTATAAATGTCACTTTCGCACATGTTATTGTTTATCCTAGAGCAATGATTGTTTATCCTAGAGCTTCTTCTTCTAAATGGTCACAATGGCACAACACATGAAAGTAATCCGCTGTATATAAAAATTCATTTCCATTCTCCAGTGCCTCCTAAAGCGTAAGCAGCTGATTACAATTCATTTACTTTGTATTATGGAGTTGGCAGCATTGTTCCGCAGTTCCAACACAAAAAAGTATATTCTCTGTTTTCACTAAACGTGGTTTGTTGAAATAATTCCTTCAGTTAAATATCAATATAATCGTAGCGAAATGAAACTCAGCACATACAATTTCCTCACATCAAAAGCCATAAAGGGTGTGAAAGTTGGCTACCCGTTAAAACTCACAGTGAGTATTTGTTTTCCTCTGATTCCATTCTCGCGTTCTCGCTTAGGGCCAGTTTCACAGTGGATATTTAAACTCTGATTGCAGTTTAAATAGGGAATTTCAGTTTCACAGTTGGAAGTTAAATACGATTTAAATAGCCGATTGTGGATATTTAAGTACAGCACAGAGTTGCAATCGAAAAACAATAAATAGCTGATTTCGGATGTGCAAGCAAGCTGCGTGGACAATAGTTCAATTTGTAGGAGATAAAATTAAACATAAAACTGCATGGTATAGCACATATAAATGATCCCGTAGTATCATAAATAATATAAACTGTGGATTCTTTGCACAATATCCATTAATTCACTTCTTTCGGCCGACGAAAAATTTTCAGTTCGCGCTGCCTCCATAATTGAACAATTGAACATATGTTTTTGGCAAGTTTTGCCAACCTTCAAATGTCAAATATTCGAAGTTGCCATTCATTATTCCGTATTTAAATAAATGCACTGTGAAACTCAAGAAAAGTTAAACTAGATTTAAACTCAATTCGCAAATTAGATTTAAACATCCACTGTGAAACTGGCCCTTAATCAATAACAAAAACACGAACATAATTTCCAGATTACAAAGAAGGAAGTGGTGGAAAGCGAGTTAAATCCCACATTCATTGAGCGCCTGCTACCCAAGCTGGATTGGCCCACTGTGCAATTGGCAGCTCTAGTGGTAAGTATTTGATTTCTCGGCGGGCTTTCTATTGGAAAGTGCATTCTAGTTAAATTTTACCTTAAAGGCGGAAGTGGGCGACGACATACCTGTTGAAGTTCCCGCCAACATTGGAGAGAATGAAGAGCTACTTCAAAAACTACACCATTTGTTGCTGGAAATCGATGTGCTCGAGGGGCAGCTCGAATGCCCTGAGACGGGACGCGTTTTCCCCATTACCGATGGTATACCTAATATGCTGCTAAATGAGGATGAAGTATGAAGCTTCCAATTTGGAAGCTTTTGTATAGATTTGTTCAAATAAGAATATTTTAAGTCTCAAAACAATGAAAAATATTGGTTTCTCAAAGGAACAAAAATTTATTCAAAATATTGTTTATTTCAAAAATACTGTTTTAACCTGCAGGCCCTTCATTGCCAGAAGAACTGTGTTGAAGGGAGGGCGTGGATTTTAAGTATAGTTCTTAGAATTCAATATGCCAAAATTACATAATATATAAATGGACGAATAAATGGAATGCATTTTATAATCGAACGGATCGAACTGTATGGCTTTGGCAGAGTGCCATTGTATGGTTAAAGACTCAGTTGCATTTGATATTTGTGTTCTTGCCACTGCCGACAGCGGAAAGTTGAGCATAAATGCTGCCCTTGGCCAAACCTACTTTGGGGCCTTTGTACAGATCTGGTTTGGGTCCGAGTGATGTAGAGCTGCGCTCACTCAGATTGGAAGGGTCGGGACCGAAGGCCAACTGCTTGTGGCCGAGAGATATATCGGGATTTGCGCCATTCCAAGTTACATAGTCCGCCCTAAAATGAAACGTATATAAATAGTAATTTACAAAAGCGCTTCAGAATCACCACAAAAGATTCACTTACAGCAGCAAATTTTCATCGGGCCCCTTGACCAGTTCAGCGTTGTGGCCCATTGCGGCCATGCGGCCCAACAAGGATTTGAATTCGTGCTGCTGTAGACGATTAACTTCTTCCTCGGTAGAGTCGCGTTGTGAGTTTCTGTTGTTAAGTTAAAGTATGGAAAATGTAAACTTTTAGTTATACCCAAACACGCTGGAGTTATGTTCGAGATTGCGATGCACGAATGAGCAAACGCCTAAAAACATGCAAACATATGGAATCGCTAAAATACTATGTATGTAATCATATATGTGGGAGTAAATTGGATCAATGCAGGTTGCTGAAGGACAAAGAAAGAGTGGGGATGCGGATAACGTGCAGCACTGAGAATCCATGAGCGTGAATTTTATTTAAAGCGCCCTGTGGCAGCTGCAAGGTGGTTTTTTTTTATGAAACGTCAACAACTATTCACGACTAAAAAGAAAAAGAAACTACTGTGGAGGAAAAGATACCAACATTACATGACAACAAAGTGAGACCATACGAGAAGTGAACGAAATGAATCGCATTAAAGATAAAGAGGATGGAAACGTGGAAACTGTGAAAAGAAGGAGAAATAGTGCAGCGTACTTTAGTGAGTCAGATTTGTCGCGTGATGGCGGCAATTTCAAAGTGCCCAGCAAAGAAGCCGAGCAGGAATTGGACTTGGAGATGGATCCATGCAAGTACCCGCCGACGCCGACGCCAATTTCAATTGATTTTGCGCGGCTGCAGCGTGATAGAATGTCTTTGGTGGTGATTCTTTGGAATAAAGGCTGTGCTGAGGATGATGGCGAGAATGGTGTAGATGATGTTGATGAAGATGAGTCGGAAGAGAATGCATTCAGCTGTGTCCCATTCGACGGGGCTGTTTTTTCTGCTGCGGCTGTTGATGTCCACTTTGCTGAGGCGTCATCAGTGCTGAAAGCTTCTTTTGCTTGAGTTGTTGTTGTTGATGACGATAGCGTGGCTGCACCACCTGGCGGCGATTCGTTTTCAATGCAAATGCTTGAGCTCGAGACAATTATTTGTGTGGTGGCTGTGGTGGGTGTGGTTAGATTTATGGAAGGTAATGTGCGCTTTTTGGCAGCATTTTTTATTGCTGTTGTTGTTGGTGTTGAAGTGGCTGTGGTGCCCATGTGGCTGTCGCTGTTGGGCACTGCTTCCAGCACTATTGTGAGAATGCTGTTGTTCATTGCGGGTGGTCGGGAAGTAGTAAGATGGGTTATTAATGTGGAATATAATTAAATTTTGAAAAAATGTACAAAAGAAACGTGTTCTTTTGCAACGTTAAAACATATTCAGTATGATACGTTCTACGTTCTTTCAATAAAGAAATTCAACTTCTGAAATTGTTTTAAAGGCTGCGACAATGTGAAAAAAGAAATATGTATGTACATATGTATGTAGTGTGTAAAGAAATTTACACGAAATTTCTCGAAATTGATTTATGAAAATAGCAAACACGTTGCAAAAACACTTTTGCGGTAGTTTGTACAAAACTTTTAGCGTGACAAAAACATGAAGTAATGAGGCGCAAATTCAAATCACAATTGGAGGGGCGTGGTGGAATAATAGAATGAGCTGAGCGCTGATGCCATTGCAAGCTCTTCTCAGGGCCAATTTAGTTACTCACTTGTTGGCAACGTCAGTGCCTGTGGGTACGTCAGCTGCGCCATCCCCGATATCTGCCGCGGTTGTCATGTGCCTCGCAGTAGCTGCAAATGCGACGTCGTGTTTCTTGGCGCGTTCCTCGTCCTCCTCCTGCACAATTTGTAAAATCTGCATCGCTCTATCCTCGGCGAAGTTGACGGACTCCAACGCCATCACGATGATCCGCTCAGCTATTTGCGGGTACTTTTCCTTGAGGTGTAGGCGCACTAGGAATGTCAAAGCAGAAATGCAGACGATACATTAGGCATGGAGGCACCTGCCAAGTCCGGTAGAAAATCTTTGCATACTCACTTGTTTCTTTCTGCTGTTGTGTGTATTTCTTCGGACGCAGTGCTATGATTTTCTCGTCATCCAATCTCTTTTGTGCGACTTGCGCCTCAGCGTTGAAGCGATGGGAAACCTTGGGAGCCATAAAGTCACGCTTCTGGTAGCCCATGGAAATAAGTTTCTCCGATGCCTGCTGCACATTATTGTCCGCTCCTGCGAGAATGTCCAGCAAGAGCATTTCGTCTGCTTTGGGAAAGATGTTCTTCATATATCTGCGATTTCAAGACGACGGTGAGAAATGGTTAATAAAGGTTAATAAAAGGCGTACAGGAGGCATTAATATAAAAACAAAGGAAAATATTTAAACAGAAACACAGGAAACAAGTAATAAGCATAAGCTCAAAGCACAGGCTACATGTAAAGCGGACCTCAGCTTCATTTTAGGCGACGAATGTGGCTTGGGCGAACTGCGCCATTGGTTTCCGAAGCGCGGCGAGCCGTGGAACGGCATTGAAGCAGGTCCATAACCTTCGCCTGAGTCCCCTACTTGAATGCCGCCACCTGCAACGACACCACCGCTGCCACTATGCATGCTCATGACACTACCAAAACGTCCTCCGGGTACGGGACTGGCGGTGCGCGATGTGCTGCTACCGAGGCCACTTCTACTGCCCGCCCCAATGTCTAGACGGCGTGACGGCGGTGTCATGTAGAAGACAGAGTTGCTGTGGTACAGGTGCCGCTGGGCGGGAGGAGTGACGTACGGCCCGGGCATGGTGACCGGATGCTTCTCCACCTGCAGCGCGCTTATGACGACTGCCTCCCGGTTATAATACCTGCGTGGCACGATGCGGCAGGCGGTTGCATTTGTAAATTTCAAATTTTAAGCGTTCATTTCGGAATTGGTTAGTAGTAGTGTTTGTTGGAGGTTGTGATGGTGATGGTTAGCAGACAAAACAAGCGATGTTAGCGTGTTAAAGTGAAGGTTAGAGAGAAAAAGGTGAAAACGTTTAGAATTTGCGGATTAGTAAAAGTATGGCTATGACATGATGATGGCAATGGTAATGGCACTGTGGCACTGTATAGCGTCGCTCCCCTTTCCAACTCACTTCTTCAGCAGCAGACGGATGTGGTTCTCGCCGGCAGTGGGGAACATGTTCTGGATCTTGGCCACAACTCCGTCCGTGTCAAACTGATTCGAGAATGAAGTCTCCTGAATCGTGGAGCGTCGCGACATGTTCGCCAAGCGCGGAGTCTGCAACACCGACGTCCGTCCGTAGGGTAGCGGCGACATTTCCTGTACGATTAAATATCATTTAATTAGAATGAAATTGCCAAGCAGTTGAAGGTTGGAAGACAGCACGAAAAAGAGTCAATTACCAAATTTCCACGGGATGAGAGTAAGGGGCTCGCGGACATGTTCTGCAAGCTGGGTTGGGTGGTGCCTGGGCCGGTTTGGAAGGCGCGCAGGGCGGGCATGTTGTTGCTCGGGTACACATGGTAAGGGGAGCCATGTAGAGGCTGTTCACATGACATATGATACATATTAGTGGAAATAGAGGGAACTGCAACTGTACTTACATGCAGTGGAATTGACTCCGTGGAGCTACGCTCGTTCTGCAGCTGCTTGTAGCGCATGCGAGGGTCCTCCAGCTGAATCGCCTTGGTGAAGTAGTTTATGTAGTAGCTGCAAAGGACGATATGATACAATTACTTAAAACGTTCAAGCAGATGAACTGTAAAAGCACAGCGCCGCATCTCAAGTGGACGCAGCGCTCTTCAAGGGCAAATTATGTATGACGTACTCCATTGAGGAAGCGTCAAACACAAGTGAGCAAAATACTTCGGTTGTGCATTTACAGAAAGTGTCTAGGAAATGCTTGAACTTGAAATGATTATGCAAAGCTGCAGCACGTGCAGGCTTGCAGGCGATGCGCCCAAAATGCCACATATGTATGTAGCTGTATGTGTGAATGTGCATTTCGCTGCTGTCATCAGAAGACACGTAATGCATTCATCCCCTTAAGGCGCAGGGCCACTTAAGTGCGCGTCACATCAGGATGGCAAAATGCATTGGCTAGAGCCGCATGTCAATGGAATATATAACGCTAATTAGTGCATGTGCTTTTACATACATACATATGCACCAACAACTACAATAACAGCAGCCACAAGAACAAACGACTCTTAACTCCTCAAGAGCTGAAGTACCAGGAAATGTTAGTATGAGTGGGAGGGCCACAGGCTCAAGCAAAGGCTGTGGAAATGTAACGCCAATTTTGCTTGATATGCAAATCAACGTTTTGTACAGTTCTAAAATCGGAGGTAACGAATTCTTGAAATTTCTTTCTTGAAATTGTATGCCTTTGGTAGCCATTTTGAAATTGAAGATACACCCCAACTCCCACATAAGTATAAGTAGGAAATTTCGACGCCGTTTTGATTGTGCTTCGGCCGCTGCGGTACAAACTCACCAATTTCCAGTCGCCTGATCATATTTGCAATCCCAGCCGGGAGGCAATTTCTGATACTGCCCATTGAACTTGTCCATATTTGCGCTATACTTTCAGAATTCTCAAAATTAAATTTTTCTTTTATCCGCGTTGTTTGTGCGCTGTCTGCTGTCTGCCGCCTGTCTTCTGTACCTTTAAACCAGCAGTGACTTCTTTTGGGGGAGGGTTTGTAAATCACCACTAAAAGCCTTCGTGGCTGCGTTGCTCTTGGCAAAAACTGACGGGCTACCATCAACACTACTGACTGCCCAGATGAACTGGAAGATTTTCAAGCTTGCGCACACGCTCACAGCGCAGAAAATGACATCAGAGAGCGACCGCGAAGAAATCGTTACAAAATAAATTTTCACAGGCGGTTTCGCTCGGCAAGTTAGCAACTTAGCAGCTCAGGTTCTCAGCTTCAACTGACTGGCCAGTGGCCACGAGCTCGGCTATATACATGGCTCCCAAGATGAGCTCGCAGAATTGGAAGCTTGCGCAACTCTCACAGCGTAGCAAATAGCATCAGAGAACAGAAGCGAAATTCGTTACGAATGTGAGTATGAAAACAAATGAGAAAGGAAATCAGTTTTTTTTAGTTTGTTATTGTTGCTGCTGAGGGTGCTGTGAAAGAAAACATATCCGTGCGCTTGGCGCCCCAGGGAGCATGTTGCGTTGTTGCATGCATCGTATAGGACTGTCGCAATTGTACGACTTCTCTGCGCTACTCCCCTATCCACCCCACATTCCAACACAGAGCGACCATGTACCCTCTTTTGAGTAAAAACATCAGAAAAACCTGTTTTTAGCCGAAAGTTTCAGCTCTACGTAAATGTTTCTAAATTTATGTACATACAAATTTTCAAAATTGAAAAAGGGAAATTTTTGGATTGAGAATCCGAAAAATATGTGTTATATGTATGTATGTTTTTTTAAAATCATTTCTTTATCGGAGTACACGAAAACATTCTTCTACTATATAAAATTGGTTTAAAGTTTTCTCTAGCTAAAATAAAACAGTCAAGTGCGAGTCGGGCTCGCTCACTGAGGTTTCCGTACCAGAAATACCCTTTTCAGCCTTCGAATTTAGTTTCTCTTTGCCCGTCTGGCCATAAAATTTTTTACATTTTGACCTAAATCTTCGAAACCAATTCACCTAAAATTATAAAGAAAACATATTTGGAATCCACAGGCGTAGCCCTTTCTAACGATACCCCACAATATGTAAACAATAAAAATTTTTCGCTTAGGAAATTTTTTACTATGGTAATCTTAAATAAAATTTAAAAAAATAGAAAAACAAATTTGTCGAAAAAGGTTGCAATTTTCCAGTAATCTATGACTAAAGACCTACTAACTCTGATTTTATCAAAATTTTAGCTTAAGAAATGTAGAAAGGCAAGGGGGGTATGGTCATTTTTTCGACATTTTGTCCTATATCTTCGAAACCGCTTCACCGAAAATTATAAAAAAATATGTTTGTAATCCATGGACGTAGCCCTTTCTAATGATACCCCACTCGATATAAACAACAAAAATTTTTTTCTTAGGAGGTCGTCTTAAAATTAAAAAAAAAAAAAGATTTAAAATTCGTAAAAAGGGGGCAGCCATTCAGTCATACGTGATCCAATACCTAGTAAGCCTGATTTTATCAAAATTTTCGGTTCAGAAATGGCGTGCGCTGATGGGATCATGTGGGGACAGGTCCGTTTTTTTAAACTATATCTTTCTAACCCGTTTACATAATATTATAAAAAAAATATGTGTGTAATCCATGGATGTAGCCCTTTCTAATGATACCTCACTCGATATAAACAACAAAAAAATTTTTCTCAGGGGGTCGTCTTAAATTAAAAAAAAAATAAAAAAATTTTAAATTCGAAAAAAGGGGCAGCCATTCAGTCATGCGTGATCTAATACCTAGTAAGCCTGATTTTATCAAAATTTTCGGTTCCGAAATGGCGTGCGCAGATGGGATCATGTGGGGACAGGTCTGTTTTTACCACATTTTTAACTATATCTTTCTAACCCGTTTACATAAAATTAAAAAAAATATATTATATAATCTATGTAGCCCTTTCTAACGATACCCCACACGATACGATTTAAAATTTTTTTTATATTTTTTTTGCCCCACCCGAAAACCTTTAAAAATTATAAAAAAATACTTCTAAAAATATTTCTTAACTTTTTATAGTGAAAATGTGTAGGTTATTAAGACCTAACATCGTGCCAAATTTCAGGTTTCTACGATTGAAAAAGGTCGTTTTATATACACACTCCCAAAACAAAAGTGACCGTATAAGTGTTCCCGTTTTTTCCCCTTTTAGGGGAACGGAACCCTAAAAATGATTGATCTTTTGAAGTTGGCTAAATACAAAATAATTTTTGAAAATCAAACCCTTCTTATTTCTTCTTTAACTGGCCAAACATGTAGAAAAATTTAATAGCTAAACTTGATTTGAGTTGAGCGCTCCAAGATTGTATCAAATATACGAAAGTTAATCAAAATCATGGCATTCCATCTAAATTTGTCCCGCCGTTATATGGGATCGAATCACTGTGCGGTGTTTTTATCTGTTTGTTGAATTTTCGTGACGCTTTTATTGCTACCGTTTTTGCTTTTGTTAATTCAAATTATAAACTGTCTGGTGTTTGTCTTATTTACTCCTTTAAAACTTTTGGCTCTGTCTCTATTAGCTTACGACAACTGGTCTCTTAGTTTCATACTGCAAGTTCTCATTAATATATGTATTATATTTCTTTCTTCTCTCAATGCGCTGTTACAACAATTACAATTTGGGAAAGAGAGTATAAAAGCACCAACCACCATAAGAGAGGACGGCATCAAAAGCTCTTCGAAATGCAAACAGTTTGCGATCTGTCGATGGTTCACAGAAAGCACAACGGCTTGATATTTAGGCGAGTGGCTAACTCAGCGCAACACTTCAGCTGGTTCTCCAGGTACTGAATGCCACCAGCGGCGTTCACGGCCTCAATGTTCTGCTCCTCCTTGTCACCGGCGACAAGCACGGGCTGGCTAGCGTCTTTCTGTAAATCACAAAATGAAATTTTTGTTCATACACCCAGCCCACCCAGCCCATTTCAATGCCAATACATACGGGTGTACATCCCCTTAAACGAGCATTGAAGTCGGTCATTCGGTCCTTGAATCCTGGCGCAAAGCAGTTAGGATCGACGGCAATGAATACCTGTCCCAGATCGGCTGCAGTGTGGTCACCGGTATGCGTCCACTTTCGCACCTGGGTCGAGTATTTGCCTCCTGAGAGCACACCCGAGCAAATATCAACCATTGCACCTAACCCGTAGCCCTTGTAGCCGGAGTTGATTTCTGCACCTCCCAAGGGCATTAGACAACCTGTTTTAAATAGGTACATCTCATAATTATACTATTAAAAATAACTAGGATTTGTTTATTAACAAATCAAATATTTTGTTGCATACCTGTTTTGAATGCCAATTCAGCGTCAGTTGTAGGATGGCCCTCCGGGTCCTGAGCCCAACCCTGCGGTAAGGGCTCTCCCTTGCGTCGCATAATCTCGATCTTTCCAACAGCCACTGACGAGGTGGCCATATCTAGCAAGAATTTGTCATCCTTCATTGGTACTCCAAATGCGAGGGGATTCGTACCGAGTGCTGCATCGCGTGATCGTGTCGGGCACACTAATGGCGATGTATTCGTCATACTCATGCCAATAAGTCCTTCCTTCATTGCACGCAATGCGTACCAGCCCGCCATGCCATAATGATTGGAGCCTTTCGCGCAAACCCATCCCACGCCAACTTCTTTGGCCTTTTTAATTGCAAGGTCCATGCAAAAGTTGCCCACCACAACGCCGAGTCCATTGCAGCCATCCACCCATGCCGTTCCTGGCGTCTCCTTTAGAATCTCGGGCATTGCATCAGGGTTGGTGGAGCTGATGGACAAGTCATTAATGTACATCTCGAGACGGTTAAGTCCTGAAAAATTTTTGATCATTATATTATATACATATATTATATTATTAAATTATTATATATTCGTTCTAGATCCAGAGGATTATACCGTGACTAAAGTGGCCGCGAATATCCGCAGCGACCAGCAAATCGGCCATGGCTTTCGCATTCTCCAAAGGCACCTTGACAGCTAAGAAGCAATCGGTCATAAAGCGTCGCGACTCCTCCACGGCGACCAGATTCGATTTACCCGAAGTAGATGCCATTTTTCGATGCGACAATGTTGAAGTATCTGAGAATAGGTAGAATCCAATACATATAAGAAAGAGAAGTGGAAAACACAGCGATGTAGAGGCGTTAGCTGTCGCAGACTGACTGAATACAGAGAACTTATCCATATGCACGGAATATTTCGGCGCTTGCCAGAAAAGAACGATTCCCGAAAGCTGCTTGCACGAGCGATCGAGTCGTTGTCGTAACTACCCAACCTCACTTCGCACCTCAGCGGTGACAGCGGTGATGAAGGATGACGACGCCAAGGGGCGGATAGTAACTGAATGTTTTGGTGCTTTGCATTGAGCCGGGAAATGCGCGGTATAAGTGAAGACGTTCGCCCCCACTCATTCAAGAATGTTGCGAAAATCTCCCAAGTTTTCTTCGTACCGAGAATAAGATATAACTTCAAGGCAGGTAGATAATTTTCAAATTACTGTTCTTAGGCGATAAAAAGAAAAATTTTCAAATATGAGGCTGCCATTTCGATTCTACACGTAAGTAGCAGGGAAATAGGGCGCTAGCATATGTACATATGCATCTAACGCCTATCTGTAGCTTGTTGTAAATTGTCTATGATAGATTGATGACCTTGAACTTAAATCATCGTTGTACAATGTGAGCCAAAGCGCGCCGACGCAGACATCGATCTGCACCGCGTTCAGACCGATCACTGAGAAAAAAATACAAAAAAATTTTTAATTCCAGATCCGCCACCGCTATTTATAAGAGGCGCGCGAGGTGAGGTGAGCGCTCATAATTGTTCAATTTAATCGGCACATGCCAACCAAATCGTATGTCAACATAAGATCAAAATACTCCTTCGAAGGTGTGCGTTTGCAAGTGAGTGTGTTTGGTTTTATTTGTTCATTTTCGTTGTAAATAAAGGCCTCTAATCTGTACGAATAAAAATTGAAAGTACGAAGCGAGTTGATATGAATTTTCGCTTAACATCGACATGCGTTGTATTTGTTGTGTTACGGTCTGCTTTTGCACGCGATAGGAATACGAAAATGTTTGCTAGCATTTTGCTATTATCTACAAATTTTGATTTCTATTTTTAAATGGATGCGATGCTTTTGAGAACAAACGGAAAGTTTTCTGGTACATACAACTTACAAATATAAACAGCAATGGAAAATTCAAATAAACAGTAATAGAACCTTTGACCGGTGCTCAGGGTTACACGATATAAGGTGAATGTCTGTCTAATCTCTCAAAACTAATTGTTCTTTTTCTGCTTAATTTCTTCAATAATAAGAACGCTGCTTTTGATTGATTTCTAAAAATTACGAACTTTGAAGAGTATATTATACTTTTTTCCAAAATTATTCTACATACTCGTAACAACGCTGCCCGCCATTTCGCTGCAGAGGGGTGACAATTGCTTCCGGCGGAAGTGCACAGTGTTCCTAGATGTGGAAGCTATTGGAGACATCTCCATCGTTGAGAGAAGCGAACCATAGTTGCGCTTTCGTGCATTTTTAATAAATGCGGACGCCGCAAACCGCCACTGCGTTCTCGCGATCATGGTGAGACTGAAACTCGCCGAGGCTAATGCGTTGGCCAGCAGGCGCAGAGATGGGGAGGAACTAATCGAGATGATGACAAAAGTGAATCCGAAAAGTTGAAACTCTCTCCCTTTGCTCCAACGAAAGCATCAACAACAACAAGTGTCTCGTTCCTCACTAGTATGTTGTTATTTCAGCTTCGTCTGCCGTTAATTCGTTGTTTGGTTTGCGCTGAGTTTAGTTGTTCTTCTTCTTGCCTGAACTGCACTTCGCTCAGCAAGTAAAACGGTTACTAGCTTGCGTTACGTTTCGGAGCAGCCTTCAAGTTACTTCATAGCGTCGAAATTGATTTTTATCGGTTATCACAGTCGGGCATTAACAATTAATTTCAATTGATAAAAATAGTAAATGTTGGCATTGCGTGCAATTGGAGCCGTACCGAGAGCGCTAAATTTACGACGATTTTCAAATTGCACCCACCTCCTGCGGCATTCGCGACGACAGTGGGTCAGTTGTTTGCGTAAGCAGAATACTACAGTTTATAGTATATATTTTAGAAGTTTATGCAAGTAATTAGCGCCACATCTGCGCGTATCATCCGTGTTTCTGGTCGAGTCCGACGTGAATTGCGGTTCGTTGGTCGTTTTTTGCAATCGCACGACTGGGAAATTCAAATTTCCACCTTTTCTTGTTGTGTTTTGCCATTGGTTTTCGGTCATGCGTAGATGCGTAGTTTTGCATAGAATATGAAGAAAGCGGACTTGCAAATTGGCCCCAACAAAAGCACCAGCGAAGGCGAGCGGGGCCACTACAACACATTCACAATAACTAACCGGCTCGAAACGGAAACAGAGCGCAGAGTTGTATTTTTCTAATAGTGAATAAAAATAATATATGTAGTCGTTCCAAATTATTAATTTTATATGAAACAAATTTTCATGCTACTCGAGTTGGGTTAAAGCTATTAAGTTATGTA
The DNA here is from genome assembly GCA_963457695.1 of Neria commutata. Classification (NCBI taxonomy): domain Eukaryota; kingdom Metazoa; phylum Arthropoda; class Insecta; order Diptera; family Micropezidae; genus Neria; species Neria commutata. The sequence continues at coordinate 16,227,598 of OY735248.1, read as the reverse complement.
ATCATAACAAGCGTATTCTGATTCTGCATTTTAGTTAGTTAACAAGTGAATGTGATAAGAATGAAGCATGTATTCTGAGAGAGTTAATTGCTTGAATAAATAATGCTATAGAAGCTAGAGATTTTGTTTCCTATATGCTAAATGCAAAATCACTCGGTCAAGTTCGTTTCGATAAAGTAACCCGACTATCGCACAGTGGCTCAGCAGTTAAACTCATTGGCCAAAAGCAGAGATCGTATATGACTTTCAAGTACGTTGTCTGCCAAAAGCCCACCCTTTGTGATAACCAATTTTTTTCTCTTACCGTATTCGATAGTGGGTATATTAAAAGTAAGGGGACCAAAAACTTTGAGCAATAAATATAAATAAAAAAATAAAAACATTTAAATTAGCATAAATACTTCCACTATTTCTTGAAAAAGAGAAACATTTCAAATCAGAGCATCAATGCAAAAATGAGCATCACAAATTAATGTAAAACATGCAATAAATATTTTTATATTTCACAAATAAAGGAAATTAAAACAAGAACTTAAATCTTAAATATCTCATTACCCCCGCTCAGAAAATCATGTAAAAGAAAAAAGCTTAAAGAATTCACAGCAAAAAATAAGTAAATAATAATAATAATATGTCTTCACTAGATTAAAACATATGTACATATGTACATATGTACATATACTACATATATTATGTATGTGTGTACATACATACGAGTTTTTGCCGATGGAATTGAGCCAGTGTGCGTCAGAGTTGGTAAGAGCTTTAATGATGTTTTTAAGCTACAGAGCCGTTAATTTAAAACATTTAGCTTCAACTTACTGTCAACTATTCGGCCAATATACATATCGTGCTTTGCTAATGGTACAAAAATTGGTTCCGGTTCCTTTACCAGCAGTTGAACGAAAATTCATCTTTGAAATATGCGAGTAATTAAAATCACGTTAGCGAAACATGCATTTGGGTCGAAATATAAGACGTCGTTTTAGTTGAGCTATCTTAAAAGCGAAAGTAATTGAGTACTTGAAAATTTTGCGCCAGGCGGTGAATGATGTAATTGCTATTCGCGGAAAATCTTCCAATTCGAAATAAAGAACCCATTTTTGGGAAAAGCGTGCTCTACAAACGCTTCCAAATTACACAAAGAGCACAAAAATCCGCTTATAGTTTGTCCTAATAATTGCATGCCAGCCCCGCACGTTCCGTTTGATGAGTAACCACGGACAGCCATTCTCTGGGAGAGCGCATCTGCAAAAATAAAACCTCCAAACTTTTGCACACGTTTGTACAAATGCGCTCCCTCCGGACGCGTTTGTATTGAGGCACCCATGCGCATACCGCATACCACATTCCGCACTCAACAATTTTCTACGCTCAATTGCCCATGCTGGCCATGTAAGCACTTCCGAAGCCGTTGAGTGCTCACAACGCGTCGGACAAGCGGCCAGCACATACCCCCGAAACTTCAGAGCTGCTCTTCTAATCTATTTTGTAAACATTTTCAGAGCAAAGTGCGCTCCGAGTTTAAACAGCTTGATTGATCGATTGTGACCGTGGTTGTGAAATTTTAAATTTTCGGACCGAGCATGTAAGTAGCAGAAGAGCTTGAAATTCTCGAAATACCGTACTGCATGCGAAGATGCTTTGCGAGCTTTGCTAATGACACCATAATTTTTGTCACTTTGTCACGCTCATTGCAGAGCCCGATCAAACGTTCCACCCAGTGTCTACCTGCCTCCCCTTCTCCAGCGCATAGGATGGCCGCGTTCAAGCTGACCGAAGTGAAAGCAAATCTATTCAATGTGCCGCAATCGTGCTCGCTGGCTCACTCTGTGTCCGCAGACTTGCAGGCCGTAAAGGGCACACTAGCTTGGCAGGTCAGTGTCATTTTCGGTGGCGTCGATGATCTCAGAAAACAACAAATAAGCAGCGGCAGCGTCGCCGTGCTGGAAGACGGTTCGCGTTTTGTTTATTTTCTGGTAACGAAAGAGTCGATGTACGAAGGCATCACGTACGATACGCTGCAGGCGGCGCTGATTTGTATGCGAGAGCATATGGTAAAGTATACAATGGTTTTCTGTCATCTGGTCGCAATGACCAGCATTATTCAATTGCCCAACTTTTTATTGGTGGTTTCCACGTTTTTCGAATACAGCGCAACCATGGCGTTTTGAAAGTGGCAATGCCGCGCGTCGGATGCGGACACGATGGTCTGGATTGGCCACGGGTCAGAGATATAATCTTCCAGGTTTTTATGCATGACTATAATGTGGAAATCTTGATATGTCAGCATCGCTCGCCAGTGGTAAGCGGCAACATTTCAAAATATCTATAAAAATATAATTTTAAAATAAAAGAAATTTTTTTTACTCCCAGCTGCCGACCATTCCAAAATGTGAAATAATCGAGGTCAAGGGCAATGTTCTATCGGCGCCAGATAACTTCTCTCTCGTGCATTCTGTGAGCTCCGACTTTGCTATGTGTGGTGGCATGGGGCTGCAGTTCAAGTGCAAGTTTGGGCAAGTCGATGAACTCGTGAAGCTGAACAAGCATTCCGGCAACGTGGCCGTGCTGAAGGATAACGACCGCTACGTATACAATTTGATAATCAAAGAGCAGCACCACGAGAGATGCACGTATCCAGCGCTGTACTATGCCTTAGTGGCCATGCGAGAACATATGGTAGGGCGTAGCATGGGCGGTCTTGTTCTTGTTGTTGGCATATAATTTATCGCTTCTTACAGCTGCAACACAACGTGGCGAAGCTAGCAATCCCGCAGCTGGGTTGTGGAATCGACCGCCTGGAGTGGATGCGTGTAAAAAAGATTCTGGAGTTTGTTTTCGCCAATGACAAAGTGGAAATCGTCAGCTATTTTTACGATCCGCCAGTTGTGGTGTCCAAGCAGCAAATGACGGCACACAGCCCCAGCTGCAAACGCGCCATCTGAGTAGACAATTGATCTAGCAATGCCGCGAAAAAGCAAAACTCGAAATAGTGTTGGCCGAAATTCCTTTAGAAAAATGCTTGTAGGCGAGCTGGAATGGGCTTTAGGCGAGAGTGCAGTATTTATGGAGGGAATTTTATTTATTAATACTATAATTATGTTGGTTGCTTATTTTACGGAACACGATTCCAGAGTAAATTTCACTGCGCAGCACACTAAATCCAAGCTTAACAGGGAAGTAGGAGAACGCACATAAATTTGCTTTTTATAACACTAGAAAATAAATAACGAAAAATCGAATAGCAGCACCGTTTGTTTATCGCCTCACAGCTTTACATACACATAACTGTGTATGTTGGAGGAATGTGACGTCACACGTGCGCACACTAAAAAGACATTTCTGTATGTATAACTGAAGTATATAAGATGAATGTATTTTTTTCGAAATCATGTAATAAAAATGAACATTACCAAGATCTTGCTGTTTTCTATGGGATGTTACAATGGCAGCACTTCGATTAACTTTTGAATTTGTCAACATTTTAGCCAACGGTTTCCCTTCTTGCGCTTGTGTCAGACTGCACGTTCATCATGTCCGCCGATACTAAGTTCAAGTTCAGCGACTCTGCAACTATGCTTAAGGACAATGTGCGCTACATCAATATTCACGAAACCTCAAGCTGGAGAGAAGGTGAGTGCCGAGATAGGTGCACGGTGTCTTTGATGGCAAGCAGGAAATAGTCGTTTATAATTTTATTCCCAAAAAAGACCACTTCATTCTGGGATCACTTACGGTTTAAACTTTATTTGGAATATTTGAGTATTTAGTTTGGAACGAAGTTATAGACAATAATCTCGATCGAGTCTTCCTTAAATACCTCCTGCAATAAATCCCTGACTTTTAACCAAACTAAACCGTCCAGACCACAGCCAATGCGCGGCATCGCTAGCTTAGAAACTGAATGTTTGAGCTAAAATTTAGAACAATGGCGATTATTTTAATGTCTAGCTGTCTAGCTAATATGTATAATATACATTGTATATGTATCTTACCATATGAGTGCGCATGGCGTTGAGGGAGCTCTGCATCGATTGGTTAGTAGGTTTGCCCTAGCTGCTTTGCTTTGTGATCAAATAATAAATAAACCGGGTTTCATTCTGCAATACGGCGACGCCTCCTGGTTTCACGTTTTGCTGCTTTAAAGCCGGTTGTTGACCAAACTTGTTCCTAGAAAATACAAAATGGTTGTAATATTTGATTACTTGTGTATCTTAATTAGTTGTAGGTTGTTAAAAACTATGGAAGTTTTAAGTTTCGTAAGTATAAAATTTGTTTATGATTTTGTTAGTGCTTCATACAAAACTTTGTCCTATACGGGTTTATTCTTTCTTTCCAACATGCTTTTACCTAAACATGACAGCGATCCCTTTGCCCATTTTCAAATCGGCAGCCACACAGTGAGCCAAGGAATAGGAGTCATCAACGGAGAAGAGATCTCCATTTACTTCTGTAATTATGCAGCTGCACATTTCTTGATCAATAATCCTCTGATTTTCTCAATTTCCTCAGTTGAAATCCCGCGCAGAAAACTAAAGGGCCATTCACGATGGAACCAAAATATTCAGCTGATATCCGATAACAGCTGATTTTGTTTTGCTTTCCTCCGCATTTACCCAAAGTTATATTTTTGCTCGTTTTATTTTTTTGCAAATTTTGCTGCGTTTTTTCTACGTTTGCTACTACGTTTCTTCCATATCAATGGAACAATAGTACAATAGTTGGAATACGTTGCAAATGAGTTTCCTGCTCGAGCTAGTGCGCTCGTTCTTCAGCAGAATGCTACAGCTGCTGTCCTTTAGCCAGAAAACACTCACTAACACACTAAATATTTATATAAAAACGAATACTGGCCGCACTTTATCCGTTAATTTAGAGCCACAATGGGATATTAAGAACGTGAAGGAGCTGGTGGCGCCGCAGCTGGGCCTGCAACCAAATGAGGTGAAAATAATTTTCGCCGGGAAGGAGCTGAGCGACACTACGACGATTGAGGTTTGTGTGCTTGTGTGAATTGGTGGATATCACAAATGATGGTTGTCAACTGTAGGAATGCGACTTGGGGCAGCAAAGTATTTTGCATGCAATACGAATGCGGCCGCAACAACAGGAGCGCCGCCGACGCTTGCAGTCGACGGTGATGGAGGAGGAACCAACGGCAGCAGAGGAGCAACAGGAGCCATCGAAGCCATTGTGCGAGACACTTGTAGACTTGCAGGTGCCAAGTGAGGAGCGCGCAAGCTTCAATGAGGAAGGTGTGTGGTGTAAAGATAGGATAGCTCGTTTTTAAACTAGCCCTTGAATTCGCTGCACAGATCGCCAACGCACCAAGGCACACTTTTTCGTTCACTGCTCTCAATGCAATAAGCTATGCAAGGGAAAGCTGCGGGTGCGGTGTTCCCTCTGTAAAGGCGGCGCCTTCACGGTGCACCGTGATCCCGAGTGCTGGGATGACGTTTTGAAGTCACGTCGCATACGCGGTCACTGCGAGAGCCATGAGATAGCTTGTGTGGACAACGAAGCAGGTGATCCGCCGTTCGCTGAGTTTTATTTCAAGTGTGCTGAGCATGCTTCAGGAGGCGAAAAAGACTTTGCAGCGCCACTAAATTTGGTAAAAGTAAACATTAAGGATGTGCCCTGCCTAGCATGCACCGAAGTGAAGTAAATTTAAATATTTTTGAAACAAAACAATCCATGGCTGTAGAACCGTAGTAACTGTTACTGTCTTTATTTTGCAGTGAAATAGTTTTGGTCTTTCCATGTGAGTCGCAGCACGTTACTTGCATCGATTGTTTCCTACAGTACTGCCGTTCGCGCCTCATGGAGCGCCAATTCATGCCACATCCTGATATTGGGTACACACTGGCTTGCCCTACTGGTTGTGAGAACTCCTTCATTGAGGAAATCCACCACTTCAAAATGCTCACGAGCGAGGAATACGAGCGCTACCAACGTTTCGCGACCGAGGAGTATGTGCTACAGGCAGGTGGTGTGCTTTGCCCACAGCCTGGATGTGGCATGGGCTTGCTGGTGGAACCGGAATGCAGAAAGATTACTTGCCAGAATGGCTGCGGGGTATATTGCCACAACATGATACTTTTAAAAATTTCTTATAAACATATTTTTTTTAAGTATGTTTTCTGTCGCAATTGCCTTCAGGGCTATCATCTGGGCGACTGCCTGCCCGATACTGTAAATACGAACGCTATAGGGTCCTGTGAATACGCTGTAGATCCAAATGTAGAGTATTTAAGAGCCGCTTTAAAAATGTACTTGCATGAATTTTTTATACTTTGAAAATTTTCAGCGTGCAGCAGAAGCTCGTTGGGACGAGGCGAGTAAAGTTACTATCAAAGTTTCCACAAAGCCATGTCCGAAATGTCGCACGGCCACGGAAAGAGATGGTAATATGCTTTATACTTAAATCTAATTATTTACTCATAAAATATTACTCCTTTAGGCGGTTGCATGCATATGGTGTGCACGCGTGCCGGCTGCGGTTTTGAGTGGTGTTGGATCTGTCAAACGGAGTGGACTAGGGATTGTATGGGGGCACACTGGTTCGGCTAAGCACATCAGGAGAAATCCATTTTCTAACTTTTACTGACAGATTATATTTTGTAAAATTTATTTTCACGAATTGTGTGTAAATTGTAAAATTATAATTCGTTGTGCATTGAACTTACTCGAACTTATATTTCATTTCCTATAAGTGGACAAAAACCATATAGATAAAAATGCTATAATAAAAGAAAACTATATTTCGCAAACACCATGTATACGAAAGCAATCGATATTTGAAGTGAACCGCGCTTCACCGATTTGTTTGTTTTTGTTGCTGTTTTGTTGTTGAGGTGAGAGATTCAATACAGCTCCGTGTGTGTTTCGGCGTGTTACATGCAAAGCTATAAGCCGCCACCACGTGCGAAGTGCAGAGCGTGTTGCTGTAGCTCTCTGTTTACATCCTATGTGCAAGATGGGCAACTTGAAAAGCTCACTCGCCTTCGTCATCTCTCAACGTATCGCTCTTTTGCTGGCCACCTACTTCACTGGTAAAAAATCAATAGTGCCATGTTAAAAATGTATGAAAATGAATGAATTTCTGCGCAGAATTGAGACAACAACATTAAATGCGAAATCGACGGAGCAGAAGGGGTACGATAGATGGGTTGGCGGGAAGTTAAGGAGTTTCGCATACAACATTGATGAACGCTGAGGGAGGAGCGGGAATTCGTGTGGGTAGCGAGCGCAGTTGTTTAAGGATTTCTCCAAATCGATAACATCCCGGGAAATACCTAGCAATATTAAATAATTTTTTCAAGCTTCTCGGAAGCAACTACGTTTAGTATGAGTGACTTTGAATTGCATGCCCGATTAAAGTCGCACATACTCATGTCATTTCATAAACTGGTCAGTAGTTTTCCAACATATGAGCTGTTATTTTTTAAAGTGGAAAAAGTTCACTTTCTGTTATTGCGAGATATTTCATTGTTCACATTTCACTATCAGTGTCAATACTATTAAGAGCTAAAATTTCCATCTCCCAAATACTAAAATTCAGGAAAACAAATTTTTGACCCATAGAAAGATTATAAAAAGTTTTATTATAACTGCCATTATCTACAATTTTGTAAAAAATTTACTTATTCCACTTTTAAAAATAACAGCTCATATGCTACCCAGCGGCGTTTGCTTCTTGTTGGAGCCTTCCGAGCTACTCAGTCTTAGCAGGGTGCGACTCGCGCAGTATTACTACCGTTAATTCTGCTCTCTGTTTTTGTTTTGCTTGCATTTTGTGCCTCCATTCGTAATCAACGTTTCGACTGCCGAGACGAGTTCCAGGCGAGTGTTCCGCAAGTTGTTGTGAAAATGTGGAGGAAAGCGCAACGCAGAAGCAACACTTTGGCATTTGGCTCGTGCTCGCGTCGTCGGGTATATTCTCAGTTTTGGGCACTGGGTAGGAGCCTTCCCGCTCAAAAAAGTGTGTGTACCAATAGAGGCGTGAGTGGAGTAGAGCCCCATAGTTGTTTTTCCGTTAATCACCCACTGTTACCTTTTCCGTTTTTCCGCTCCCGCTCAAATCGGGTCACACCGTTGTTGCTTGCTGCCGTTGCTTCATCCTTTTGACCGCTTTCGGCTTTCGGCTGTTGGTTGTCGGCTTTTGCCAGCTACCAGCCGCCTTCTTCCTGTCTGTGTCCGTCCGTTTGAAATGCGTTTGGAGCCAGCGTTATCTGGCCCTGCACCGGTGCTCGCTTGGTAGCAGTTGATGTCGCGCGTTCGAATCAAGCGGTTGTGTTTGCGGCCGTTCGCACACTCGCACAGGCGCACGCACAGGAATCACACACATTTGAGTGGAGGCGTCCGTCGAATGTCTTTGATCTCGTTGTCGCCCTCTCCCGCTTTGCAGCTTTTGAGTGCTGCGCCGCGAAGTGGTTGCTTTTTGAATGTAACGGTTTTTCCGTGGCGTTGACGCAGAAAGTTCAAATTTTGAAAATCGATAAAGAAATACACATACTCGCACAAGTGAATATCCGTGCATGCACGGAAAAAAGTGTTTTCGGCAATTGCTGAAAATTGAAAGTGCAAAGTTGCGAAATCGCACTCACCAAAAAGACATACTTTAACTGCGTTGAGCGGCTATAGCGGCCAGTGAGTGGTGTGGCCACGTTAAGCGAAGGTAATTTTGCTGGAGTCATAGACATGTAGGGATTAAAAAACTTTAAATCAATTCCAATTTTGGCAATTTCGAAGCTGTAGCCGAGCTCGCAGCGTATGAGTTACATTCATTTCCATCATACGCCCCATTTCATACAAAAAATTGCCATAATATGATGCAGATTTGTATGCATATGTTGGCGCAGGTTAACTGATAACATGATCAAAACTCCGATTGCGTCTCTCGCTCGTTTTCTCACCCTGTATGTCTCACCAACAATTAATGCCCCAGTATGAGCGTAGGAACTTGCATACTCGTTTGGTACATACAGCGATGCGCAACGACAACAACAAACACCAGCAAAGGCGACGAAATAGTAAAAGAATTAACAAGAAGTTGCTGATTATTTTTTGCGCTCTAGCACTGGTGTTTTATTGATTTTTTTTATGTTGATGTTATTCTTGTTATTGTTGCTGTTATTACTGTTGTTTCTGTCACACATAGTCTCCCGAAACAAAAGACGCCTGTAAGCAACAACAGTGACAACAGCAAAAAGTACACACGATATCCCTAAAGTAGTAACAACAACAGCAGCACAAGCTAAAGCCGCACACGAAGCAGTAGCAAAAGCAGTAACAGCGGCAGTAGCATCTTCCATTGCCAACTTCCGTTTCCTCTTTTGTGGAGAATTTAGCATAGATTTTGTGGCATTTGTGCGTGTATACGTGCGCATAACGGTGATAGTGTATGCGAGGCGGGAGCAGCTTCAGTGGCGCTTTTTATGGCGCATTCCTTGCTAAGGTGCCGTTAAATAGCCGAGGCGAGGTGGCATGCATGCATTTGTCTTGTCCTGCCTCTGCCGCCAACTCTTGCTCTGCCCTGGTGACTGTTTCCATTTCTACTGCTCCTTTTTTAGTGTTCCCATATTTTGTGTCGGATTCCTCGTTCGCGGCAGCAAGCTACAATGTCGGTGGTGGTCGGCGGAAACCCCGGGTTTCTATCCGCGTGCTTTAGATGTTATTGTGGCTGTTCTTGTACCCTCTCCCCAACCCTTTTCCCACTGACTGCGAGAGCGCAATGTGAGAACTGGTTTCTCATCTCGTCACTCCTCGACCGAAAGAGAAAATAAGCAGACAAGTAATTGGAAGGTGTACTGTGAGGTGGAGAGAGAGATATTGAGAGAGAGAGAGAGAGAGCTTGCGACATCGATTTGCAAAATCATTTTTTGTGTTTTGCTATCGTTTTTCTGCGGCGTGTCATATTATGCAAAGGAAAGGGTACACAACGCACCTCTTTCACTTCCGACCCGTATCCGCTCTCGTGAGGTGTTGGCAATTATGTTATTAGAGAGTAGATATCAATTCAATATCCGCTGTGTTGAAGATAAAGATGTCCACATGTTCATTTGCTGAAACCGAAATCCGCAGTTGAGCCACTTACCTACACAGGCATACGGCATTCACACGCACGTACATTCGAATATCCTTCAATTTAGAATTAAGTATGTACTAGTGCGTATAGGAATTTTCTGCTGCTCTGATGTACTTTGTACTATCCCTCCATGTTCAACCCCTTCTTCGTTTCTCGAGCTCACCACGAAGCCACGAAACGCCACTTTCTCTGACAAGTGCTGCGGCTCATTTGCGGCTCATTAACAAGTGCTGCTCGAGTGCTCGAGTGGCAGTGCAGCTATCTTCCCTCACTCCCTTCACATGCAACTGCAGTTAAGTGCAGTGTAAACATGTTGAGTATTTCTTCTGCTGGCATACTGCCGTAGACAGGCTCGCGTAAGTGCATCCTTTCGCGTTGGTGATCCTTTCGGAGGCATCGTGAGAGGCTTTCATGCGAATTCCACACATCACGGAATGAGAACACTGTAATGAGCAGCTCGTTGATTTCTGGGAAATGCAAATCTTTTGTATCCGTTTAAATGTTGACGAAAAGTATGCCAGTTACTAGTTACTCGCCTACCGGTTAGTTAAAATTTTAAATATATCTTACATAATCTTCGACCCTATACAAATTAATTTCATTAACGAGTCTTTTTAAATGCACTCAGATACGCGAGCTAGTGCCCTCTCTGGTTACCAAACTCAAAGGACAATGACCGATGTCCGCCAATGGTGTCACCATGCGTTTATATGAACTGTTTGCTATTCAGCTAGACGGCATTCAAAGGGCAAGGGAGCGTATGTTGGATGCACAGACAGACACTTCCCCTGCGGGCAAATGACTACTGCGTCATGTAGTTCAACAACATCTTTAATAAATTAGTTAATTTGTGAATCCTAGCAAGCAAAGTAATCAGGTTTATGAAATCAAAAGTTCTGCTGCTAACAAAATTTATTTGAAATTATATATACTTTTTTATTTTTTCAGTATTGCCATGATTAGACATCAGACACAAAACAGTTATAAGCCTAGCCAGAATTGAGGAATTTCGCGAAAGTTATAAGATTTATGTTTGATATATACTGACTGTCAAAGAAGCTTGTCCAGTGCAGTAACATGATACATACAGTTCCGTCAGAAACCTTCATTCTTACATCATTCGAACTTTAACTTCAATTTATCGTACAGTTTGTTTGTTATATTTCATAAAATGTTAGTTATAAATTATAACCAAAGCAAATCCAACGGTTTCGTTATATAAATCCACCATTTTCTTACAAAAAAGTTTAATGAAGCTTTCTGTTCAGACACGGCTATAGAGTAAATGTGTAGGTCCCTTTTATTTTGCGCTCTTTTTGGTTACACATGCTGTTTCGGCAATTTTATTTTTTTATGTATGTATTGCTAATGCATTTAGACAGGTATTTATATTTGGTTTTGGCTTGTCTCAATTCTTCTTACAGGAATCCATCGATCAAGGGTACAAATTTTTAAGTTGTCTCCGGAAGTGACACGGGGTCAACTACACCCCTCTCTCCTTAGAAAACGCGAATACTTCGAATATACTTGATTAAGTGCACAGCTTTTATAATAAAAGAAAAAAACCGTTCACGGAAGACATATCCCAGGAATTCTGAAGGTGAAAACGAGTGACCGGTTGGCGTGTGAATCTCATTTCATTATATTTTGCACAATTGAGTGACAGCACTGCACCAGCACAATACCGCCGAGTGCTCCCTCAGCGAAGCAGGAGGGCAGAAGAGAGTGTACAGGCAGACAGGATACAAACGGATTAGCCACCACCAGGGCACCACCTCATATTTACGCCGTGCCTCTGCTGCTACTGAGGCGTGTGTACGGCATTGAGTGGCAGGCAGGCAGTTCGGCTGTGCTCAGTTTGCAGCAGCGCTGTCCACGGAAAAAATCAATACAGCAAAAGTAAAACAGTAGGCGAGCAGGCGAGGCAGTGCCACTGGCAGCAGGAGTTGCAGACGGAGAAGGACACTGTGGACACATTCGCAATATGAGCGTAAAGTCGATGAAGCGCAAATGGGTGTGTTGTACACTGGGCGGCGACGACTGAGCCCTTCACTTGCGGCATAGCAACGCGGCGAAACGAAAGTGCACACGCCTGCCGCCGAGAGCGCGTGGTATGCGTGCGCGTCCACGTTCAGCGTCCAGCGCGCAGTAAGCCACGACTCACCGTCACTCTCAACACCAGCACCGACACATACATTCACCAGGCAGTGCATTTTCGGTAAATTGCATTGAACGGCCGAGAACATGTCCAGCAGACCCGTTAACGTCGCTAACATTGGCAGTCCCTACTATGACCAGCAGCAGCACTCTATGATGACTTCCACGGCATCGGCAGCGAGCAGCCAGGCTGCGACTATGCACTTCCAAGCAGCGACGATGCAGTCACGACTGCCGGAGTATCGGCAGCCAACGGCCTTAAGCGGTAGCAGCTATCCCGGACGCTACCCCGCGTACGCCGCAGGCTACCTTCACCCTGCACAAACCCCCTACCCATACGGGCCAGCAGAACATCCACACAGTCAAGCCAATTATGCACCTTCGCCCTCGCACCCGTACTACAGCAGCCTCATGGGCGCTAGTGCCGCAGGTCTGTACGGCCATCGATCTCGTTATATGCCATATCATCCTCAAGCTCCGCAGTCGCTTTCGCAGCAGCACCACCAACCAGTGCACGGCATGTTTACACCCGCGGGGCAGCAACTCATACCCTCGAGTGTATTACACTATCCGCCACGCAATAATGCATACCATCAGCAACAGCTGCAACAGCAGCACCGGCAGCAGTACGCGCAGCAGTTGCAATACCCTCACCAGCAACAGCCTGCGCAGCCGTACCGAGCCAATCTGTTCGACCTGCGGAATGATGATTTACCGTTCCAGCAGCAAGTCCACAGCCACATGCAGCAGCCGCCGTACGTGCGTGCGCCTCAGAGCAGCGCGCTAAATAGCTACGAAGTTCTGCGCTCGTCCTACAATCCCTACGGAACTGCAGGCAGCGTCCGGGAGCCGCATTATCAGCCGCCGCAGCAGCCGATCTCGCCATCAGCACGAGCAGCCGCTGCGGTGGACAGTGAGACGATACCCGCGCATTACTCCCAGTCAAGGTCGACACTGCAGGCGTGCCAAATGTCGCCTGCCAAGCTGTCGAGCACAGCTGATGCTGTGAACTCGGGCTGCGCAGATGCTTCAGAGCTGAGCGTCGCCAGGGATCAGCTCGAAGGATGTGCAGCTGCGCAGATGAACGCTGGCACAGACAGTCTAACTACATCGCCGCCGCTCACGAGTGCCACTGGAACCGACAGCGGTATCAGCAGCTGCAGCATGCGCGTGCGCAGCGACGATAGTACACGCAGCACGCCTGTATACAGCGGCGAATACCCCTTGTCCGTGGGCTCCTGCTCGAGTCTGTCATATCACTGTGGCGCAGAGGGCAAAGACAGCGACGAAGCAGCTGGCAGGGAGCAGGATGGCGCCGAGGCGAAGCAACAACTGCCCAGCAACGAAGCACAAGCATCAAACGCCGAGCAAACAAATGCCGAGACGAAGAAGGTCAACGACGGCGAAGGTGATGGCGATGCCGGCATGCCGCAACCAGAGGGGGAGCAGACGCAACCGCAACAAACAGGTAAGCATACGATAAATTAGAAATTTCTGGGCACTCAAAGTAATTGACCAAATACATGGTTGCATTTCAAAGTACTTTAGATGCCCATTGGGCATTCGCTGGCTTAGCAATGTTAATACATCCTGTGCATTGTGTGCACTTCCGCTGACGCTAGCCTGTGCTGGCGGCTGCCGCGCTTGAAGGCGGCGGCATGCCGTTGAATACAACATTGCGACGGATGTGTTTAGCGGTTGCGTTATCATTTGCCTAATTAATTCGACACGGGATTCGGTCAATGTACTGCTTGAAAGTGCAGTCGACAATTAAATTTGTGGGGCGCACTGCAGCTGCTGTGATTGTGTGCATGCATGCGATGTAGGGGGTGGTGGCAGCATCGGCAAAGCCTGTGCCGTGACTGATCTCATGGAAATTGGTTAATGGTACATGGTAATGGTTGTATTTAAATATGTCATTTGAGTGTGTTCCGACGAAGAGGAATTTTGGAGCAAAGCGAACTGCCATATCACAAACATTTTCGGTGCGCTGTGATAATCAATAATTTCCCAGAACTATTGATTAAGCCAGTGCCGAATTGCGCAGCGTCGTCTCGCCTTCTCTCCTTTCCTCTGATATGCCGTAATCAGTGAGCAATATTTGACAGGCCGTCGAAGAAACGCACTCCCAATGGTGTAACGCCTTTATAAGGAACCATATCCTCTTCTTATTCCCCTTACTGTGCCCTGCCTGTTCGCCTCTGTTCCAGTGGCACGCAGGGTACATAGACGTCAGTGGCAGTGGTGCCGCTTCACCGCATCGCGCAAATCACACAAACTGTCATCGTAGCATGTAAATGAACTTTTAACGCGAACCACGGCATACTCATCATGGATGTGTGTATGCGCTAATATAGGTATGTATGAGGATGGAGAACTCTCGTATGTGCAACAAAAATCAATGACCGCCGCAGAGGAAAATTGCCCCCAACATGCAAAATCTGGGGAGTTCCAAAAAAGTGCACTTTTTCATTTACTTATTATGATTTCAGCCGCCACATACACACACACACACAAACACAAATGCTTCAAAATGCACATAGGTAAATTGAAGCACGCACATCGCTGCAAAAAATGGCAGCTGATGTCAATACCCATGTTCATACATATGTACATTCATATGTGTGTAGTATGTACCCGTGCAGCTTATTACCGTTGGAATAGGGACTCGTACTGCGAACTGCGGCATAAGGGGACATAAGACGGCTCATGCAAATGTGCTGCTGGTCGTCCAAGGCTCGCTTCAGTGTCCCTTGTATGGGTGGGGGAAGGACGTGTGCAGACGCAGGCGCGTCTATCACCCGCCAGCCCACTCATCGTTTACTATGAAGCGTAAATCAATACTTCAAAAAGTGGGAAAAGGCAGATGAGCTCGGTTGAGCAATTGCCCATTGCGTACTTTTCCGGGGAAGTAAGGTGGGTGAGGTGGAGTGGAGTGAGAGAGGGCACTTCTCTAGATCGACCCAACGAAAGCTAGAAAAATGTATTTAACAGTAGATTTTCAACGTAAACAATCTAAGGAAACTATCCGAAAACTAGAGTGTTCCTCTTGGTAGCTAACACCCTGTATAGGATTGTAATACTTTAACCCTTGGTATCCGTGCATAAGTGGGTGTGTGTCATCGTAGCAAAAGTGCAATGAGTGTGTGCCCACTAAAGAGCTTTCTTCGCAGGCTCGCTCTTTAGGGTTTTCTCGCTCATTTGGTCTGACTCTCTTTCCTTACGTTATTTACTGAAATTCGGGCGGAGACTATGACGGGAGTTGAATGCCTTCATAACGCTTACAACGACAACAATAAGAACAACACCAATGGGGATGATGATCAACAAGTTGTGACTGTTCCAAACAATCTCTTCTTCTGGCACCTATCCACCAGCACGCACTCAAAAAATCAACCCTACATACGCGAGTTGATTGAATTTTAGAAAAATGAATTCTTTGCGGTCAATACCAGGAGTCCGTTCGCGCGAGCTGGATTTTCTTTTCGACAGCAAGAGTTTTAACCCTTGACTGTCCCTTATATTGGCAAATCGTCTGCTTTTGAGCTCTCAACTCGCACGGCAGGGGAGCGAAATTGTTAAAGTAGGGAAAGGAAAGTCTACCTCGTTTTGCCAAAATCTCATGATCCGTACTAGTAATTCCAGATTATTGGTTGCATTGCTAAGCGCTTTTCTTAAATTACAGGTATCAAAAATGAAGGCCCAAGCAACACTTGCTCAAAAACTAAAGCGGCGGCTAGCGTGAAGGAGCAAGAGCCCCATGCACGAGCGAACAATAATGGTGCCAGCAGCTCAGCGCCCCACAGCGGCAACAATGTCTCCGTACGCTCAGTGCCCAGCATGTTGAGCACTTCAGCTTCCGGAGCAGATATAACAACGGTAAGTTAGCGGTTTACAGCAAGCAAGCATACGGCTCACCCCAGGAACGGTTGCAATGCTATAACCCGTTTTTAAAGAATTTGTGGCGAAGACACGGAGGCATCTCAGTTAATTAGTACACCTGAAATGTTTTTAACTTTTGTTGCTTCCCTGATTTCTTGCCGTCGCTGCAGGAAATCCAATCGAGCGCGAAATATACGCATGAACCCGTTGTGTGTGTCTCCGTTGCAAATTAGGGCAAAGTCATGCCATCAGTGGCGGTGGGTGTAGATGACGGCAGCGAGAGTGATGACGCCCTACCTATGCACCCTTGCAAAATATTCATAAAATTCCCTAAAGGAATTCACGCGGCGCTGACTGGGTCTAGTTGGCATGAGCTCTATCGACCGGCTTCTGCCGCTGCTGCTTCTGCTGCAGCCTCGGTCCGCGGCTCTCAATCCTTGAGGGTGGATATAGTGTGGATGGTGCATGGTAGTTGTTGAGAGAAAGCATTGCTTTCTCCCATTGAGAGCACGGTGGCCTATCGAATATTGGATGGATGTAGTGGGCGAGGCAGAGAGAGCGAAGTTTGCACATAATTTTTGCCGCCTGCAAAATGAATCTTCACCGTGTTCACACACTTACGGACACACAGGGTGCTTCACATCGGGGAAGGCTGTTTGTCTATTGATTTTTGCCCCGTTGGTGGTGTGGGCGTGCATAAGGCAAAGCAACTTGAACTAGGCTGCAACAGCGCTTGTTTTCAATGTTTTCAGTCATACTCCAATTGGAACGCTTGGCTTGGGCTTTGCTTTCTAATTTGGCATTTTTTGGAGGCACGAGTGCGACTGTGAATGTTTTTTGTCAGGCTGAATGAGGGTTGGAGTTGAGGCTGCATATGGCGCTTGGCAGGTGGCAGGGTGGCAGTGGTGTGCTTTCAGTTGCATGATTGCGCATTGTACGTTGCCTTTAGCGCGCGGGAGTTTCCGATTTTTATAGACTGCAACTACAGAAGCTTGACTTACAAGCTGAATTCACGCTTCCGTAAAGAGTTGAAGAGCACAGCTACATTGGCATCCGACTTAGAAGCACTTGCGTTTACCGAAACAAGTGCAGTATGGTCGGCATTAAAGGCTCAGTTAGTGATGACGTATCGTATTTATTCGTATCGCAGACAAAACTTGTTTCACCCGAGCTCTATACATGCGTTCGCTCTTGACGAATTTATTCGGATCGTAACGCAGAAATTCTCATAGAATTAGTAGGTCTCTCTCCGACATTTACGATACGAATAAATACGATACGTCATCACTAACTGAGCTTTAACTGGTGTGCAATGATGTTTGCGGAGGGGTAGGGAGAGAGGGGGCAACGGAGCGAAAGTAATAATATCGAATATTAATTTATTTTCCTATTTTTCGACAGAATTCTTCCCCAAAAATCGAACGATGCACAACGCCTTTCGCTCACACACAAATTTCACACGCTTCCCAACAACAACAAAAACAACAAAGGCTTTTCACAACTCAAGAAATGCAAGACACAAAACATTTTCCAACCAACAACATCAAAAACAACAGCAGCTGGTCTCCGTTTCCCAGCTCACCCAACAGCTGGATGCAGCAGTACAGTCCGAAATTCAAGCGGCAGTACTGCTCGCCTCCGCCCGTGCCCGTACCACCGCACAATTCACCTGTCGGCTACACCTTTCCTACGTCCGCTTCCGGCCCGACCGCTACCAGCAAGAATCGCATCATCGAGTGCGACTTGATACCGAGCAAGAAATCAAAACGTAGATCTAGCGTAGTAGCCACTGCGGAGGAGGACGTGCGTAAGGAAATACGTGTACGTATACATGCACATGAACAGCTCGTTTTACAAATTCTCAAATTTACTTGGTTACTTTTCCGCAGGACATCACACCGCTGCCGGGTTTCCTGCAGGCCTTCGGCTCCACGGAAATTGGTCGCTTTTCGGAGACATTTCTGCTCACACCGCTCCACAACGCCGCGGAGGAGAAACCGTTTGACGATTGCTTCACCGATGAATACGCGTTCGGCGGCTACCACAACACAGCGCCCTGGCCTATCCGCGAAGCGTTCGAGTTTGGTGGACCCCGAAATTTGGGCGCCTCCAAATTAAATTTACAGTTTGACGCGCGGCCCTATGCCGTGCACGATTACCTGGCGTACGAGCGTTATTACAATTATAGCAACTATGGGCGGGGCAGGGGAGCGATTGGCGGCTTCGGGGAGATACGCTGCAATGGTTACTGAGGTGGCGCATTGCCAGATATTTTAAATACTTAGCATTTACGAAAGCAGTTTCGGGCAGCGATCGCGCGTCATATGTGTGCCTTTTTGGACAAAATTGCAAGGATTTTTTTTCATTCGGACAAAATTTAAAAAAGAACAAAATATTCCGTGTACTTGCTTGTCAAGTGTATATAAATAGTAAAGGAGACAGTACAATTTCAGGTGACCCGATTAAACATAAAATTAAAAGCCACGATTACAAATTTAAGAATACACACAGAAAGATTTTATATATAATTTGGATGAGCTGAGTTCGTTTTTAAGGACCAGACTCTAACAAAGATATATGGTTTACTACAACTTCGAATACTTGGATATGACAAACCGGGTACTCAGCTGAATTCGGATTAATCAACCACTCCAGCACTGTGTTTTCGTCTCTATCTCTGTCTTTGTTGTTTAATCTCCGTCTCACTTATAGTGTAAACGATTCCACCGTATTCTTAAACGGAATAACAAAAAATTATAAATGTTCGATAACATTATTTGAAATTTCTTGATGTAACAAATACATACATAGCTAATAAAATCATGTAAAAAGAAATTTGAAGAAATGAATGTGCCATTGAACACGCTGATGCAGAAATCCATTTAGAAATATTTGAATGTAATAAATTGTTGAAATTATGTACTTATTTGTAGAACTAACTGTACATTTTCAAAACGTCTCACAGTGGGGTATTTGATGCTCAAAACCGGCTAAAAGTCTCCTTTCGTTGTATATTCGAGTCTAAAAATCGTTAAAACCTTGTTTACGCGAAACCAGGCCTTCCTATTGATTTGGGTTTGCTTCTATAGGATTCGCGTGTACGCATGTAAATCCCGTTGACTTGTGCTCTTTTATGCGAGGAAGCTAGGCCTAAGTGCCGGTTACGCAGGTTTTTGCGCCAATTATATACATACATATATAAATAGAACACATATTATACATTTCTTTTATGTATAGCCTTTGGATGTGTACTGCAAATATTAACTTGCATTATGGAGAAGGATGCTTTGAAATGGAACCCAACTCTTTTTAAATCGGCTTCTGGCCGCGATTTGGGCTTTCTAATACACCGAAGCACAGTGGTCGTAGCGAATATTACAGATTAAAAACTGTTCATTTAAAATGCACACAAGTGTTTTCTTAGTTGCTTGTCATTAACAACGAATTTAAGTTTCGAAATTGAAGGTCGAACCCCAAAGCCCATTTGCAGCAGTTAATCTAATTCGTAATTGTTTAAGTGCCTTACATTTAAGTTACATATTTATAATGATTTATACCAAATATTGTAAATATTTATGACAATTTCCACACTTCGCATATGTATGTAGTTTGAAAAATTAATTTTTGTAAATATTTATTCAGGTTTCATAAAACGGGCCCAAAAACATGAACACACAATTTTACTAATCAATTTTCATTCCCACTCGTTTTTCTACTCTACGTAACTCACTCATATGCATGTGTATGAGTATCTGTGTTTGTATTCCCATACTATACAATAAGAAATATTAAAATTTTGATTCCATTGACTAAAGTTTTCCCAATGGTTTACATGTAGTAGTCCAAAAATAATCACGTAAGAAATACACTGAGGAAAAACATACACAGAGTTGCAAAAATAAATTCAAAAGAAATTTGGAAAATTAAAAAACATCAAAATATAGCGGTTTACATTAATTTTGATTCAACCACGTCGCGCTCGCTCCATGATCTCATGTATCGGGTTTTCGGCCCGAGAAGCCGTCTGCTCCATTTCATCGAGCTCAGCGAAGAAATTCCGGCAGAGCACTTTCATGTCCCGATTTAAGTAATTGGGAAAACTAACTGGAAAGTGATAGAGGGGCTTATTGGTGCAGCGTAGCGTGCTCGATGAACAGACTTACTGTTGAAATCGATTATTAAGTCGCCGAAATCTTTTGGTCGGGAAGCAAGTGGTTTAAGTGGGGGTGCAGATGTCTGTGTTATACACTTTGGCAGTCCTTCACCCGGAATGACTTTCACGAATCCGGGGCACACTACGTCTGTAATCGATACTTTGAGTTTGCGTTTGTCCAGCGTGTCGACGTTGAAACGAAATCCTATGAGCGCTTGGCACAGGTTGATTTGATGCGTGTAGGCCAGATCATGGTGGTTGCATCGTCTGAACACAGAGTGCGGCTTGTCGGCAGTAATGAAAATAATGTCGGCTGGTATTTTGGTGGGACAGCGATCACCCTCTTCCTTGAAACAGAATCGGGTGCCCGGAGTGTTTCCAGGCAAAATGTCAAGTGTGAGGGTCTTTTTCCTGTGAGTGGCAAGCAGCTCAGAGCATTTCCAGAGAATGGAACCCATTATCGTTCTCACCTTTTTTCAGTGTGCGTTTGCTTTGAATCTGTGAACTCTTGCCGCCAAACGTGCATTAGCTTCACGCAACCGAAACGCACTTCTTCTAAATCCAAGTTGATTATTTTCTCGATAGGTGGATCTCGGATACGCACCCCAATGCCATGTTTCGACGTGTTATACAACACTGGTGGATTGGTGACAATGTCGATGAGATTGGCATATGGGGAATATGTGCCGAAGACATCATGATACACTTTGAGATGATCCCCATGATATTGATACGGGGGAAAGTAACCGTTGGGCAGAAGAATGCCCTGAAAGAGCCCAGCCTCGCCGAAGCGATCATAGATGGCACGATGCAGTTCGTTGCCTGTGGATGTGTGGCATGGAAAATTATCAACGCTGCATTGTACGCTTCCAAACTCACCCAATACATCGTATGCCATGTTTATGTACTCCCACTGCCGATTCAGCGACAGCGGAGAGAGATGCGTCAATTCGTTTTCATTAGCCAAAGGCACAAATTCCCGTTCGTGCTTGGGATCTCTAAACGGGCAGAGGCGGATAGCCAGTCTTCGATAGGCGAGCGTTACCTCTTCTCTTGTGGAACTGCGCGGCACATTCAACACGGCGTAATAATCCATTTCTGTACGATTCATTTCGGTATATGTATGTATTTTCTAATGAAATTAATTTGCATAAAAAAGAGGCAAATACATATGTGCGGATGTTATACGAAATGTCAGTTTATTTCAAAACGTAATCGCTAGAAATGCCAGGTTAGAATTATAATTACACTATGATAGTTCCATGTAAGGAATTTGTTTTGAATTGTTTTAATAGTTATATATATGATATAAACATTTGGTGGGTGGCACTGTTGTCAAAACAGCAATGTATACTAATGGCGCCGCGGTGGCTCAGTGGACAAGTGCTTGGTCGCTGATGCGGCTGGGCCTTCTAATAAGAAAAGAATAATAATTAGTTTATCAAATTGTTTCTTTGCGCGGCGGGACTTCTCGCAATGAATTGGCAATGCTCCGAGAATATTCCTTGTCCTGAAAAGCTTCTAAACCCGTTCGGATTCGGTTAATGTAGGTCCCGTTAACTTGTGCAAAATATAACAAGCACACACAATTTACACAATTTAATGCGAGAAAGCTAAGCATAAGCCAACATGGGCTATTGCGCCAATCAATTATTATTATTATTTTTGTTATGTATGCCAATTCTAACAACAAATGATAGTCTGGGAGTCTGGGATATTTTTAAATAAGCAGCGTTTCATCAACGACACTAGTGCATACCAATTATACATTTTTTAAACCCATTCCGTTCTGGATAAACACCGAACTACTTCGATCCATTATTTAGTGCTACTATCTTTTCATTGAAATGATTTAAGACCCAAAATGACGATTTTTAAAAATATTTTGACGATTTGGGATTTTATTTTCTGCCAGCATCAAGTGGAAAGTAGCGTTCCTTGCAGTCATGCCACTTCTCTATTGCGTTAAGAAGAAGAAGAGCTGAGGAAAATTTATATTTTGCTTTTGCTTTAAAGTTCGGAAAAAATATAAAGAATAAATTGATTGAGGATTTCCAAAAACTGGAGAAAGTCCAAATGATATGAAATAACTAGTAGTGCGCATAAGCTGAGAGTTGGAGTAAAAAAAGCTTACGGAACTCGCCAATAATAAACTGGGTGTGTTGGGTGTGTTAATTTAATTAGTGTTCCCCCCGCTGCCCGTTGTCTAATCTTCCACTAAGGGTGAAAGGAAGCGAAATTGAAAATTTTTAAACCCCAAGATAGAAATCAGTCAGTTTATAACCAGAGCCAATATGCACTTAAGCGCGGATATTTCCAGTGCCCTGCAGCAAATCGAGGCTGTTAAAAAGGGCATCGATGAGGATCCCAAGTTGCAAATGCAAACGGCAGAGAGCATGAAAACAATATTGGACATTCTTCAGGATCCTGTGTTTCGGAACATAGTCCATGTGCAAGACTCGCTGTCGGAGTTGAATGCGCAACTAGCCCAGCATCCTTCAATGCTGCCCAACGACTTTGACATTAATGTGGCTGGAAATTTGGTGCTTAGTGTGAACGGCGGTGACATCATTTACGACTTTGACGAGCGCATGTCGACACCGCTTTCGCCCTGCTCAGGACCAAGCAGTCCGGGCAGTGCTGGTAGTAAGGCAGTTGCTGCGGCTGTGGCAGGGTCATCAGAGGCGGAAGATCTGATGCGGCCGCAATCACAAAATTCAAAGTTACCACCAGGGAGCACGGACTTATTCGCGGCGGACTATGCGCAAATACAAGCGATTGAGTTGGTCAACGATGGCACGGGGCTGGGTTTCGGGATTATTGGGGCACGCACCTCCGGTGTCATTGTGAAGACGATTTTGGCTGGAGGCGTGGCTGACCGTGACGGGCGCTTGCGTTCAGGCGATCATATTCTGCAAATCGGAGACGTGAATCTGCACGACATGATGTCAGAGCAGGTGGCGGCGGTGCTACGACAGTCGGGCACTCACGTGCGCCTAGTTGTAGCACGCCCCATCGAGCAGCCCCCGGGCATTATTCCACAGTTCAGCTTGGAGCCAGGAAGTGCCATTGTGCCTGTACGTGTGCTGGTCGAGCCAGCTGAACTTGAGCGATACTTGATCTCCACTGGGTACCCGGAGATTTTCGGTGAGAGCTCGACTGCATCGACTCCGCAGACGACAACCGAGGACGAACGGTTTGTGTACCGTGGCAATGACCTAAATCATCAACGAGCCGGTATTGGCAGCATGGACTTCGACGAGTTGCTGGCCCTGCCGGAGACGGAAAAGTTGCAGGTGGAGTTGACGAAGGATGCTAATGGACTGGGCATCACTATCGCCGGATACGTTTGCGAGAAGGAGGAACTCTCTGGGATCTTCGTGAAGAGCGTCTCGCCCGGGTCCGCTGCTGATATGAGTGGCCGCATTCGCGTGAATGATCGCATTATTGAAGTTGATGGTCAATCCTTGCAGGGGTTCTCGAATCATCAGGCAGTTGAGCTGCTGAAGAAGTCTGGTCAAGTGGTGAATTTACGTCTCGAGCGCTATCTACGCGGCCCCAAATATGAGCAACTCCAGCAGGCCATCGCCGCTAATGATAAGATCCCACCAAGTGTACCGACGACACCTTCCCGCGGCACTCTGCCATCGCCCCTCGCACCGGTTACACCACAACGTTCGTCGTCCATAGCAAGAACATTACTCATGGAAGAAACACAGGATGACTCAACCATTGGTGGGCGACTGTCGCCTGTGCCCGCTCCAGATGCGTTTTTATCTTCTCCGAGTACTCCTCCGGCAGCATATGCAGCTTCAGCTACAACTACTACCACTCTGAGCACATTTGGTTCTGGAAAGAAACTGATTTCGGTGCGAGATTCCATTGAAGGCACCCCTAAAATTATACCCACAGATGTGCCGCCCCTGGGCGCTCTCGATAAATCTGATAGCGAATTCACTGAAATGGAGGTAAGTTATTGTTTTCGTACAATACTTTCAGGTTACAATTATGCTAAAATATATTTTTTGCA
The DNA here is from genome assembly GCA_963457695.1 of Neria commutata. Taxonomy (NCBI): domain Eukaryota; kingdom Metazoa; phylum Arthropoda; class Insecta; order Diptera; family Micropezidae; genus Neria; species Neria commutata. Next base: position 16,203,286 of record OY735248.1, on the reverse strand, counting down.
GGAATCAAATAATCATGCGAAAAATGCCTCAATGATTCCGCGTCACAAGTATTACACTGACCCTGATTTGACACCCGAAATAGAACAAGACATTGTCCGCAAGTGGCAGAAGGTAGTTGGCCCTGATATAGAGGTTATCGTGGCGCAAATAAAGAAGTTCGCCCATGGTGGCCTGGGAATTTCGCTGGAGGGCACTGTGGATGTAGAGGGTGGCCGTGAAGTGCGCCCACATCACTATATCCGTTCTATACTAGCAGACGGCCCTGTCGGAGTGAATGGTGTCCTTAGGTCAGGCGATGAGCTGCTGGAAGTTAATGGTGAGCGTCTGCTCGGTATGAATCATCTGGAAGTTGTTGCGATTTTAAAAGAGCTGCCGCATGATGTGCGAATGGTGTGTGGACGTAGACGGAATACATTGATGGGCTTTTCCGACGACACACTGAAGAAACTGAGTAGCAATTTCGAAAACTTGCTACCCGCTTCGGATCGTCTGGTAAAAGCTAAATCCGATGGCAGTTTGGCCACTGCGGGTTCGGCCAACGACGACTCTTTTAGCAAACTGAAGTCGCGCTCCTTGGAGCCGCTAACGGGATTAGCTATGTGGTCGTCCGAACCGCAGATAATCGAACTGGTCAAAGGTGATCGGGGTTTGGGCTTTTCCATACTCGACTACCAGGACCCTTTGGATCCAAACGACACCTTAATTGTCATAAGGTCATTGGTTCCAGGAGGTGTAGCCCAATTGGATGGTCGCCTTATACCAGGCGATCGTTTGCTTTTTGTCAATTCGATAAATTTAGAAAATGCTTCGTTGGACCAAGCGGTGCAGGCATTGAAGGGTGCTCCGAAGGGCGTGGTACGCATAGGCGTTGCTAAACCGCTGCCTATGACCGACAATTCGTTGAAGGTCGGGAACGGAAACGGCAACACTGGCGTAGATGCTGCTGATGGCGGAATTGAAGATGCCTCCATTGGAATTGGAATGAATGTGCGTGTGGCTGGAAACGATGGTATGTCAGCTGGACCAGATCTGATTACTGATTGGAGAAAGTAGATGAAATAACTCAATTTAAAGCCGGTAGCAGAGAAATTATATTGAATCATATGAATTGCAGCACTGCACTTTGTTCATTTAGAACTAGGCTAGAGCCAATTAAGAATGTATTCTTCGCCAATGTTAGTATGTATGTGGACACGAAGGAGAATCGTCCCTAAGCAGATCAGCAGGCAGCACGTAAAATTTCCCCTCACAGATACTCGTATTATACAAATATATCACATTCCATTAATATTAACATAAAAATTATCGAGAAAAGTGTACTTAATGAAACCCAATTATTTATCCTTGCTTCAAGAGACCATTCCATTCGTAATATTAAGCATGTATTTATTTTATTTTTTTGAAATCTATTTTATATTTAAGATTTAGTAATACTTAATGCACTGTCCATGTTTACTCTATAAATCAAAAATATATAATTAATATTTTATTAATTTACAAAATAAAAAACAGAACTTTAAAAAGGAAAAATTAATATGTAGAAGTACTTTAAGCTTCGCGTTAGTGTCTTACAGCTAAGAATCTCGTAGAGGGAACGCAGTGGAGTGTAAATTTTGCCTGTAGTGTGGAGTTTTGCTGATGATATAATAATTATATTAAGGGAATATGTATATTGCCAGCAAATATTAACTCACGTTCTCACCGCCGTAGGCGCGGCGCTGGTTATGGCACCCTGTTGAGTTGCCGTTCGATTTTCTGATGCGTTCGCCGCGACAGCACCCGATCGCGAGCATATGACACCAAATAGCTGAGCAGGCCTACTACGAAGCAGAGGATCTCGAACGTTATGAAGTTTCTCTGATCAATAAGCGCCACACGGTCACAGCTTCTAGTCACTATCTCGCCGCTCTTGCAGCGTAAGACTTCTTTATAGTGGGTGTTTATGCATACGCCCAGGCTGCGGCTGACAATGTCGAAGTCTGAGCACGGATGACATTCCTGCAGCACTGTGTATTCCTCGCGCATCCAGCAGGTGGAGTTGTTTTCAATTACGAACTGCTGCGTGGATCGCCTTCGATTAGTGTCGTGAGCAGCATAGTGAGATTCTACAATTAAAACCACAATCGTTGCTGCGACCAACAGGCCCAGACCGAGGAACATATGTCGTTTTTTTTGACAAGTTTCCAACATCCTTATTCGGTTTCTATCGTTCGGTTCGATGAAAAGTCTTGAAAATATATACACTTTTCCCCGTTCTCTTAGGATTATTGGACCAGTTTCCAGTGCATATATAATTTTAAGGAAAATGTACAAAAAATTCTTTCGATTTCATCAGACTTCAAATCACAGATGACTACTAAAAAATCACTAACCCAATCACAAAATACACGATAGACTTTTTCCATATCTGGTTACGGGTAGCCAGGTATTCGGTTCTACTGATATCGGTATTCCATCAGTATTCGACCAAACTTATATTATTGAAACAATTTGATTGTTATTTCAGTTTGAATATATGTGCTGATGTATCTTGTGTACATTAAATATTTTATTTTGTTGCTTTTGTCGCGTGGGAACCAGGTACTCGAAAACATCTGTAGTCGATAGCCGTGTCGTGCAATTTATTTGTATCCCCATAAAATGCCGATCAGCTGTAAACAAAGGAATTTTTTTTTGGTGTCGTGAGCAGCATAATGAGATTCTACAATTAAAACCACAATAGTTGCGGCGACCAACAGGCCCAGACCGAGGAACATATGTCGTTTTTTTTGACAAGTTTCCAACATCCTTATTCGGTTTCTATCGTTCGGTTCGATGAAAAGTCTCGAAAATATATACACTTTTCCCCGTTCTCTTAGGATTATTGGACCAGTTTCCAGTGCATATATAATTTTAAGGAAAATGTACAAAAAATTCTTTCGATTTCATCAGACTTCAAATCACAGATGACTACTAAAAAATCACTAACCCAATCACAAAATACACGATAGACTTTTTCCATATCTGGTTACGGGTAGCAGGGTATTCGGTTCTTCTGATATCGGTATTCCATCAGTATTCGACCAAACTTATATTATTGAAACAATTTGATTGTTATTTCAGTTTGAATATATGTGCTGATGTATCTTGTGTACATTAAATATTTTATTTTGTTGCTTTTGTCGCGTGGGAACCAGGTACTCGAAAACATCTGTAGTCGATAGCCGTGTCGTGCAATTTATTTGTATCCCCATAAAATGCCGATCAGCTGTAAACAAAGGAATTTTTGTGAATGCAACTCTGCAAGGAATTACAAAAACAAAATACATTGTGAGGGAGGTTTCAAAAAAAATGGAAATTTTTGTTCCCTGGACGGACAGTTGGATATCTGGTAGTCATCTGTGACTTGATGACCAAAAGTGAATCGTGTACGGGCGGGTTTTTTGGGCCATTAAGTTTTTAGTGTGAGTGGGTTAGTAAAACACGTATACGTATATCGAAGCCGGACTAGACAGTTAGACTGTGCGTCTCTCTTACTCTACCGGTGGCGCAGTTGGCGATGTTGGCCAGTGCTGACCCCAGCCAGTGCTGTGCCGAATTTTCTACATATGTCGAATACATCATAATAAACATTTATCAAATTGCAGGCAGAAAAGTCATCAAGCCATGTGAATTGTATAAGATGAGGAATATTAAAATATTAAAAGAAATCGCAAAATAAAATAAAATTCTTACATATATGGGCAATTAGTTGTAGTAAATTGAAGATCAGGGTAAAGAGACTTTATAGCAACAGTTCTTCCTTGATTGTCAGTAAATATTTAACTTCAGTGTTATACACCTTTACTAGAAAATCTTCTGGGTTTTTCTTTATTATTCGTTTTCCTAATTTTCTACAAGAAATAAAATATGCGAAATAGCCCATCTCTGACCGCAGCCAAGAACTAGAGAAGCAGCTGATAGGTCTTCTCCAACTGTGCCATAACACAATAAACTCCAATGCCCCTTAAAGCGCTTGGCGCCAGAAAATAACATTTTTTGGAGGATGGATGAATTATCCAAGTTGAAGAAAAGAATCACAACTTCATTTAAGTTAAGCGGGTTTCTGATTCGATCGGAGAACAGTGAGTTCCTAGTGGAGCAGCTTTTACCGTTCGATGAAGCGGAGCGTGAGAAGTGGTTAACAGTCATAACCGAGAATCTTTTGAGTCAGCGTCTGCGAACGGCAAACGTAGAGAGGGACGCACTTGAGAAGGCTATAAATGAAATAAACCGCGTGGGGCTGGACGATGGAGAAACTGTGTTTAGTCTGATTAATGCGTTCACTGTGCCACGGTTCAGCTACAACGCACAGAACAAGAAATTCGAGCGCGACACTGAACCACGTCGTCTCCTAACTCGACCTTCTATGAAGATGGGCCATCTGAGGCAGCGATATGCAATGTTGCTGCAGAAGACACTGAGACATGAACTCTTTGCCCCAGCAATAATAGAGGGTGGCGCAGCGAACGAAGCCCAGGCGAAAAAGTTCAAGCTGCACTACGCCGAGAACTTGCTGGCGACTTCCGCCGTGGACGAGGCTGTAATACTAGGCTTGTTGACGCAGCTGAAAGAGGGTAAATTCTATATTGAAGATGCCACCGGAAGTGTGGAATTGGACTTGAGTGGTACGCGTTTCCACTCAGGATTCTTCTGCGAAGGTTGCTTCGTGCTGGCCGAAGGATCGTACAACAACGGCGTTCTGAAGGGTGAGTGGTTTCAAATTAAAAATTTACCTGATCCTCAGCTCATTTGTTATCGCTATTGTAGTTGATGGTCTTGGGTTTCCTCCAGCCGAACCAGCTTCCAGCAGTCGCGCCTTTTTCGGCACTCAAAATAGCTGGGGAGGCGAGTCGACGAAGTTGCTAAAGTATTCCGCACGTCTGCAAGAAATCGAACACACAAACACTGACGCAACGTTGGTTTTCCTCTCGGACGTACGTTTGGATATGCCAGTTGTGATGGAGCAGTTGCGTCGGCTGTTTGTGGGCTACGATTCATGCCCGCCCGTGGCCATCGTGTTAATGGGTCCCTTCACGTCATCTAACCGCAACCATTATGGCTTGCGGCAGCACATGACAGCATTAGGGGCGCTAGTGGCAGGATGCGACCACTTGAAGAAGGAGACGGATCTTATATTGGTGCCCTCCTGCGATGATCCCACTGCTCCTAATATATTGCCACGCGCGCCTCTGCCCGAATCACTTGTGGCAGGCTTGCGCAAGGTGTGGCCGCGCACGTTGCTGGCCACCAACCCCTGTCGTCTGCAGTACTGCACGCAACAAATTGTCGTCTGTCGCCTTGATTTGATGGCAAAGTTTTGCCGCAATACACTGCACTTCCCCACGGACACGGAGCACATTGATAAGCATTTCGCGCGCACCCTTGTATGCCAGGGCCACTTGACGCCGATCCACCCCATAGCCATGCCGGTACACTGGGACTACGACGCCGCGCTCTGGCTGTACCCACTGCCCGATCTGATCGTGATCGGCGATTCCTGCCAAACCTTCACGACGACACAGCACAACTGCACGGTGCTGAACACCGGCTCTTTTTTAAAATCGAAGTTTGCTTTCAAGGTTTACATACCGGCGACGCGCACTATTGAGGACTCCGAAATTCCCGAGGACATGCTGCTAGAATGAATGTGAAATAGTAAAATTTTTTGTTTTTCTACCAACAATCAATATTTTAAAATTAAAAGCAACCACATTTTTTAAATTATGCCTAAACTGTCTTCATATGTTGCCACATTGCGACGCGTCAGTCGTGAACCTGCCGGCTGTTCCGCTTTCCGCATACCCCGCGCCACCCATACACGACTGCACGAGTGTCCTGCAGTGATAAGAAATTGAAGAATCCTAAGACCTTCATAAAATGAATGTTCCACATCACGGCTGCGCTCGTCCGTACTCCTGTCTGTCCCTCCGTCGTCTTCTACGCTCGCTGCTTGTCACATCAGCGCGCAGCAGCATGTGTTACGCACCATGCGAACAGTATGTGAAAGTGTTGTAAAAAATCGTATTAACGCACGTCGTACGCTCTATACAATCTGCTCCGGTTCCACGAGCGTGAAAGCGTTAACATTCCTCCCCACTTTGTGGTGGCTATATTTGCCAGCAGTTGTAAGCGTTGACTTCTGAGCACCGGAAAAGGAAGAGGGATCCTATTATTTTTCATGACTTAAAGCCGATTTAGGAAAATATTGTTCCGTCGTTTTATTTGTGTACATATGTATGTGTATAGATGTGTAGATGTGCATACATCATATGTAAATATGAGTTTCTATGAGTATGTGTCTCGTACATAGCTGAATTAAGTGATGCTTGGAAGTATGCTCCTCTTCCGTGGAAACGTGTGAAAATTATTATTGAAAGCTTTGATTTCTTAGAAATGAAAATTTTAATAAGGATCGTCGCCTGGAGTCATGCTTAGGGGATGATTATGAGCACTATTGTACCATCTTCCAATGTCGCCACAAGCAAGCGCCGCCACAAATGACATATATCGTAGAAGTGAAATCTTATCATTGCTGCTACTAAAAAATAACAGCTTTACGCTTTCCACTTGAGCGACTTCGTCGACTTCGTCGCTGCAGCCACTATTACCGAGGCACACCCCCAGCTACAACTGGCTGTGGGCGCAAATGGTGTCAGAATGTCACAATGGCATATAAAACTTTTTTTTATTACCCCGTATTGTTTCATTCTTAATTTACAAAAAAACACAAGAAACCACGACAACTTTACAAGCATACTTTCGGACAATAAAAACCGCCGCAAAACGGCTTCATAACAATATTTTTGTGCGATTCGTCAGCGAGAGCGAAATGCAAAAATGTTTACGAATTAAATGAACCATAAGCAAGATTGTCCAAGCTGCGAAGGGCAATTCATTCAAATTGGCCTTTGTATGCGTCTTCAGCGCTCTTTGATGCGTCTGTGTGCTTGTGTGAGCGAAGGGGCGGCTTGAGGACGCTGCTCCCCAGCTCTTTGAAATGAAAGTGTAACGTGATTTAAGAGCTGCTCTCTTCATCAGTGCCGATGCGAAAAGGTGCCTCAATTGAATTTGATGCGACTTCGATTTTATGAAATTGACACTTTTAGTTTCAATTTTGCACCAATAAATCATAAATCAATAGAGTGGCACACCACCACACACACACTGCAGCAGTTAACGCCAAAGGCAATCAACAGGGAGGCACATATGAAAAAGCGCTTCAAAGATAGTTCGGAAAACGATTTTGTACATACTCATGAGCTCATGACCATGCTTAGGAAGGGGCAAGCTACTGTATAAAAAATGTCCGTGCAGCGAGCAAAAAAATGTCAAAATAGGGCAAACGATGTCCTCGGGTCAAAGACATAAAAAGTGCTTACCACGAGAACGCTGAGGACTGAGGCCGCTATGCCTACGCTGGCAAAATAAACGATGAGGCGATGTCGTGCTGCTGAGCAGCCACCCTTCATGCCCGTCCCAAGCATATCGAGCAAATCGAGCATATTCCAAGGGATTTTGGTAAAATATGAGACTTAAAGAAAATCGAGCGCGCTCGGTTCTGTGAAACTTTCAGCAGAAGTAATGAAGTTAAATAACCACTTCTGTGTTTGCTGCCAAATGGAAGCCGAGCAAGAGTAAAAATTTCGTCGTCGAACGCAAAAGAAAATTGCCCCGCAACGCTAAGATACAAACATACGCGAAGGACACTTTGCAATTTAATAAATTCACTCTCTTGACGCATCCAAAATTTCGCTACTTTTAAAAGTCGTAAAGTAATAATCGTAAAGCAGTCTCGAAAGTTCTTGGCGGCTCGGTGAGAGTTACGGAGTCCTCCAAAGAATTGCGGAGACATTTTTTTAAATTTGCAGTTAACAGAATTCTTTAAATTTTGTCTACCTTTGTAAATGGCTCGGAATAAGAGAAACCAAATTTTACGTTGCAATTAAAACTGAATTGCCTCACTTATACTAGTACTGTCACACCTACACCCAACCAGCTGGAGTCTAAGACGAAATCGATTTGTTTGCCAACACAATCAATCATTGTCCGATTGGTGCGCAGTTAAAGGAGAAAAAGAAAAGGAAAACATTGCTTACAAACAAGACAATCAAACACCAGCGCCGGTGACATAAGTGATTGACTTCCGTTTCCGATTGTCCAACTCACCAGAATTGGCCCACAGCACATACCAAAGGTGTCAGCTGTGCTGATTGTAATTTGTCATCTGAGAATATTACAACAACAATAACGCACACAACAACAATAAGCAAGTAAACAGCATAGCAACAGAAAATCAGCGCTCAAAGCAAAAGGGTTCATGTTGTGGCTTGGAATCAGGCGAATCTTCGCAATCCGAGCGAACCAGCAAGGGTGAGTTGATTCTGATTTTTTCCCGCAAAAATCGGCAAACCACAAAAGACTCCGGCAAGAGAAATCAGAGATATCCTCATGTGCATGTCCTGCAGTTATTTGCACATCGTTGCTTGATATCCTGATTACTCCCCTTTCGAGCACCATATGCCAACTGACACGCAGTCCACATGCATTTGAGATTGCTAGCATTTTTTCTAGGGTTTTTTAAAACATTTTCTCATAAATAAAAAATTTCTTAATTATTTGTAGAGCGTAAAGCAAAGCGAGTCGAAGTGAAGCCTTTCGCGGTCTGCCAGAAGTTGAATTTTGCACATATGATCAGAGCGGGGCATTAAGGCACTTCTCCTCTGAAGTCGCATAATGAGGTGGAAAATCAAAGTCGGGTTTTGCTGGGTATTTTTCACTTTCAGCTTTTTCCTTTACAAGATTGCCGTGCACCTGTAAGTAGGCTAGAATATTTAGCTCTTAATTTATTTTGTTTTTGCTGCCAATTATTGCTGAAATCCATTATGCCTTTCCATTGCGTCGGAATTCAATTATTTTCTTTTAATCAAGATCTATCGCAATTTATATTTCAATCGGCACTTAACAGCCAGGCTCATTAATGCTGATGACTGTGCTAAGGTCCTTTTGTGCTTATCGATTTTGGAATGCTGTTAGTTTTAAAATTACATGAGGTTAATGTTTGTCGCTTGCTCAAGCGAGGCTCTATGAAGCTAATTTCGCTGTAGGAAATTTCCGAGGACATTAATTAATCTGCGAAATGTCCTTGATGCAAACTGGATGGAGACAGCAAGACACATTTTATTACTCCAACGGGAGTCTGACAATTAAATGCAATCGCGATTTCCACGCATTGTGTTAAAAAACGCTGAGCAGATAAAGACGCCATATCGGATATCCGGTGTGGCAGTAATTTGTCCGTTGCTGCTTAGTTTGCTGACATTGTGGCATTTCAACCGTAAAGGAAACAATTGCGCGGAACAATAAGAGAAAACACTGGAATCACTTTGCCTGGTGTAAATAATAAAAACATTGATTTGCGCGCTGTGGCTGCTGACGCTGCCACGTGTCCTGGGAGCATCCTCGAAAGCGCCGCAGCGATAAAGCTGATGACTTTGGCGGGCGAAATAATAAATTAATGGGCGGCACGTGCTCTCAATCTGCGCAGGGGAAGGAGTAGCAGTGTCAGGTTGGCTGAGTCTACTAATAGAGTTGCTCTGCTTGTTGTTCCTAGTCTGTTTGTTGGCACAAGTGGTCACAATTTGCGTATGCCAGCGGACGGGGGTGCACCACTGGCCAGTGTCAAAAAGAACAGTGAACTCAAAAAATTTCATTTGCTGCACTCCTTCCGACTTCTGCAGGACGACCACCCGCCTTCACACACAAGTAACACATACTGCTTGCCGCTGCGTGTAGTGGTGTGCTGTGGCACGATAATAACTTTCTGATGAGCTTATGTTCATTCCCAGTTGGAATGTTGGTGAGGCGCTCTGGCCACGCCGTATGAAGTGTGAATTGCAGGGCAAATTGCCGACGCACGCGCTATCTTTAAAAATTAATCTGTGCGAGTATTTTGTACAATATTTAAGCGGATTAGAGGCAGCCGCAAGTTCATCCCCGGCCCTGTCGCACTTTCAACAGATTTCCGGAATGAAAATAATACTTTTATTGGTATCGAGGGAATGGTGGCGAGGCAGCAAGCGGCGGCGGTGAACATTACTTTGTGCCACGCCACGGCGTAGCACTACTTTTTACTGTTGCCATAAACTATGATGGAGGCAGTGAATTGGGCGCAATCGAAGTGCACTTGCGGCAAGACAGTCACAAAGTAACATTTTTACACACTTCACGCACTTACCCAAGCTGCTTTATGCATTTTTTAGGGCGATTTTATGCAGTTTCCGGCAACTGCATTCGAAGGAAGTCTTAAAGCCAGAAACCTTCGTTACAAAATGATTGCATTGGAGTAGTTACAATGTGATTTCTCTGCATGCATGCACGCATAAAAAAGAAGTCGTTGTGCCGTTGCTTGGGCGAGGAGATGCTTATGGTCGGACCACTTCGAAAGCCTGGAAGATGAACGAATTTTTGCATAATTTTCGCATTTCAGCATACTAAATACTTCAGTATAGCAAAGAAGCATAACCAATGAATTTGTCTCGATTTATATAAAAAAGCACGCTGTAATTCCTAGGATAGGCTCTGAAATTCACTACTAAGATACATTAAGAGAATATCCAGCAAAAGCAATTTCAAACGATTAGTCTTCAAGTCTTTCTAGACAGCAGTGTTAAGCCAGTCATTTATGATTGTCATGTGGAGCTTGCACTTGTCACTTGCGATGCCTATCAATTTGTTTGCGAACTCAATATCAATTGCGCTCGATTTCAATATCGATCGAAAGTTAAATGTAAAACAAGTCGGCATAAGAAATATTTATATTTCTTGTTAGATTAGGATAAGTCTTAAGACTTGTGCTCATGTATGTACATATGTATTTATGTTTTATTTTGTTGCACTGTGAACGAACTTATTTTCTTGTTGTACTAATGTGGCAATTTAAAAAACAAAAACCAAGTGGAATTATGGAACCCTTCGTGATTTCTGGAATTGCAAAATCTATAGTTAACGGGCTTAGGCCGAACTTTCCCGCGAAAGCAGTTGTGTGCTTCTTCTTTTATTGGCACAAGTTAACCGACTCGTTAATTTTTTCCATAGCCAATTCCAAACGGAACTTAGAAACTACATACATATATCAAGACAATGAATACATTCGGAGAGTAGCCGACTCGCCGTAACGCAACTGAAATGAACTCAGTGAAAAATTATAGTTTTCATATTGTTTGTTTTTATTTGGTTTATTTTAATTTTAATCGGATATCTGCCATAATGCTCGGACCACAACATCAGATGCACTTGTCACATTTCTCGTGCTTTGTGTGTCAGTTTGTGTGCGGCGATGATGACACTTGAAAATCACGTTAACATCGCCAAATCTCCGCGCGCTCACAAATGCGGAAAATTGAATCGAAGGATTTTCCGCAGATTACGTTTTTTAGCAATTACGAATTATGGTTTTTCTCGCACACTGTACAGCTGCCGAGACGATGGTGGCGGTTACGGAGGCAAAGGAGAAGGCAGTAAGCGGACAACACTTGTCAACGCAATGACAACCATGCAGGAACATGTCACATGTCAGCAGCCAATTGTTGACGAGCTGCAAGGCGTCAACGCGGAAATTTATAGGCTAGTGGGGGCCACATAATTAACGCTGCATGCTCGTTGTGAAGGCGACGCATTCAAATCAGATTAACATCTTCTCCGGTGAGTATATTTAAGCCTGAAATATGGGTCGATGTTCCGGTGGCCGTCATGCTGGATGCGAAAACAATGGACTCCACTTCGTACCCCAGCCACTACTATCTTATCCTTACTAAGTAGTTATTGTAAGGGAACAAAAGCAGGCGGACGGACGGGCAGACGGACCATAAATTCCGCAATTACACAAAGTCGAATTTATGTGCCACTTTTGACCCTTCTTGTTTGCTTTTTGGTGCATGACTGTGGGTGTGTGTATCACCCGATTAGCATTCATGAAGTGCGACGCTGCTGTGGGGCAGCCACTTTCGACTCCCTGCTGCGACAAATAGGCAAACGCAGGTAATCGCATTTCCATACGACAATCCCCAGTCGCTGAGCATTGCCATGAAAATGAATATATGAGAGTATCTCATCCTGTGCCTTGGGCATGTAGTTTTGGAATTATGGAAAAAGCTGGTGAAAGGACAGTTCGGGCGTGGCCGAAATTCCAACAGTTTGAAATGTACACGGACAGAGTTGGACATGACCACTTAAGTGCGATAAAGTGTGCACAGTTGCTGTGCCAGCAGTCGGATCCGATCCGGTCCGGGCCGTTGATGCGTGGAGCGCGGCGATAGTGTCTGCCTGCCGCGACGCACGTGTGTTGTGTCCGTGTGTGAGGACTTGTTCCGGGCGCAGTGAACAGGACAAGCGGCGACGGCATCTCAAATCGGCTTATGTGCTGGGGATTTCCAAGGTTCTCGCTTGTAATGCAGCTGTAGCTGGCGATGGAATTGGCAAAAGGAATTTCAAGGCTTGATTTATTGTCTCGTCTTGTATAAAGTTTGCAGTTTCTGCTTCTAATTAGGAACAAACGACACAAAGGCATTTCGGATGGTCTTCCGATTTTCATATGAAACAATTGCGGATTTCTGCATCACCCTTACATAAGGACGAAACTTCCTTGTTTAGAAAACCAAACTTAGCCTGCAATTCTCAAAAGTAGATATCTGGATTTTGATTTAAAAAAGTGCCCAACTTTGCCTTCTTCCATAAATTGAGAAGAGTTTTTGAATTTTTACATTTCCAAATATTTGTATTTTTTCCAAATTGCGTAAAATTTTTGATTTTGAATTTTTAATCGTCGAGCAGCAATTCGCAGTTCCTGAATTGTAAATTTGACGCGACAATTTCGTCGAAGATTTCACGTTCCCACTGAAATTGTGCGCACTTGACCGAGAGCAGCAACGTGCGAGAGTTCGAACACGCGAGCATTTCGAAGTCGCACACTTTCGAGCAGATGCGCGCGCACGCTTCTCCCGAGAGTGGGGCGAGAAATGAGCTCCAGTCGCGTAGGGCGGAGTTACTGCCGACCCAATGGCAAAATCAAAATGGAGTCCTGCTCCACCGTGCGGGCGTTGGGTGCTGGGAAGCCCCTGCTAAGCGCCATGGCGTTCTCGCTTCACCTCGCTTCGTACATAAAGCAGCGACTGGGGTAGCGGGAGGAAATTGATTGAGGGAGCGCTGAGCGCTCGCAAGGATGGTACCGAGTGCGACGAGCACCTCCTAGCTCCAACACGTGGGTTGTGCATATGTGCCCATGAGGGTGGTGTGTGGGTGTCGGAGTGGGAGCTGGATCCAGTTAGGTTGAGTAGTGCTGGTGGACAATGTGTGTCGCAGGAAGTGGAATTTTTTCGGGAGCTTCGAAAATACAGCAATACAGTAAATTGCTGCTGCGTGTTGTTGGAGCGTGGCAGATGGCGCTGCGGGGGCGCGAGGCGTGCCGAGAGGGGTAGACGGTGTAGGGGCTCCGGCATGTGCGATAGGAACGATATCGCTTGCAAGCAACATACGTGTGTATTCGCAACAACATGTGTGATGGCAAGGCACGCCGTATGGACGATCTCTTGGCGGGCACATATGTAAGCCACATACGATGCGACGCAAATAAACAGACTGAATTTGTATAGATACTTACTTTTTGTTGCTCTTCTGTGGTGGTTGTTGTTGTTTGGAGCGTTTATCATTTTTTGTGTACTGCTGCCGCTGCTGCTACTGGAAACAATGGCGTCGCATGTTTAGGCGAGATGGTGGTCCTACGTGGCTTGGGGCAGACTTGGTATGCTTATTTTCTTTTTTTAGTCATATTCACGCAGACAGGACAGAACTGTGGCAAGGAACGCATATCATTTGGATAAGGACGTGTTGCTTATTGGCAAAATCCGTATTTGATGTTAGAATAGTATAATTTAAAGGGACTTGAAAATGTAGCTTTTTTTGCTGAGCAAAAAAATTGCTGCAACGAAGTGGGACTACTTCCGTGACCACCACTTACCACTTTCAGTCACTCACACTCTTACTCATACATCCCATCCCACCCATCAGGCGTTTCGGTACTGACTGGCCTGTACATGATTTATGTCATGTTGCCTTTGATTGATGATGATGCCGCACTGCTGCGCTGCACTGTTGTTTGCGCTTACTTGTTTCCCTTTCAAACCTGACCTGATCCGACTACTCCGCTTGATGGCACAAATTTATATTGGGCCCCGAGCGTAGCTTTTTTGTCCCGCCTGCCGCATTACTATTCATGGCTGTATTGTTGTGGCCTGTAGCATTCCACTTGCTTCGGCGTCTGATGGCCATCTTTGCCTCAGACACTAATTTGGTGTGCTTCTTGTCGAGAATTTTGTGTTAATCCAAGTGATTATGAACAGCAGTGGATGACGCTGTAATAGCTTTCAGCTTGATGGAGTTGTCCGATGTGTCAAGTGCGATGTGGTTGCCAAGGGAAAGTGTAAATAATGCTCTCTTTAGAAAAGATCGATTGAGTCTCAAATCACGAGAAATGAGAGCGGGATCTATGGCATACAGGGATTTGAAATCTACAATCTTCATTCTTCTTGGCTATTTCGAGCTGAGGCATCAACTGTAGAACGTAGACTATTTAAAGATACGAATATAATGATGAACGTGCCAACTGTTTTTTCGTTTCAAAGAATTGCATAGCTTCTTGAAATTCGCGTTTGATACGCATCCTTTACCCTTTCGCCGCATCAGCCGCCATTTCGAATGCAGGACACGTTCGCGTAATTATTCACACCGATTACCAGTGCAGGTGCTCGTAAAACATTCCGGTGGAATGTTATCTTTGGAAAAAATGTTGCTGATATTTGCGCGACGTAAAATTTAGGGGCAAAATACGTGCCACCATTTGCGCTTACTTCGCGAGGACGAGGGAAGAGAAGAGTTGAATTGCGCTTCGAAGGATTCGTTGCTCTTCTGAAGGGAACAAGCAAGTTGAAATGTACAAACTGAAAAGTTTAAATTCAATTGAACTTATTCAGTTTGCATTTAAGTTAAACTAAATGAGTATTATACTGACAATTTATGTGTGCGGTTCTTCAAAACAACTTCGAGCATGAATAATTTCGACAATATTTTGCGAAAGCATTTCGAAACGCGGACTAAATGAAGCGCGAAGAATGCAAAGAGCCGCGAGAGGGGCGCAAAGTTGCGAAGTGATGCGAACAGATTCGAAATCGCGCTCCACATATGACAATTCCTCAGGCTGCATATCACAGACGGCCGCAAGGTCTGTCCGCTTAGAAGCACGCCAGCGGCAGCTGAAAAGCGTAGCCAAAAAGACAAAGTGTTTATGCGAAATCCGAAAAACAAAGTGGAATGGAAAAGCAGAGAGAAAGCTGCGAGCGGAAGAGAAGCTCGTGCAGTTAGCGTATCCTTATGGCAAGGGTCGTCAAGCGAACACATTTGCATAATCAAATAATAAAAATTTGCATAATATTACTTTTTACGATTGTTACACTAGCAGCAAAGCGGAAGTAACCCCAACTTCCCGGCCGCTCCCACTTCCGCTTTTGTCCGCTGCCACCACCGCCGCTGCCAGCTCCCTTTGTTAATGTGGCGGGTGCTTTGAGATGATGGCTTCTTTTGCGTTTCCCAATGTTTCGAAACAGTGTCAGTATTTATTGTTGTTTTCTTTTGAATTTGCAAATTTTTGCTGTAAAAAGTAAAAATTATTGCCAAATGCTTTCAAAAAGTTCGATAGCTGCGCATCGGGATCGATTTTGCGGCCTAATTGTTGCAGGGTAATATTTTTGAATAATTTTTTCTCGCCTTGAGAAATACAACAAAAATTCACGCTTGCATTTGAAAGACTTTTATTTACTTTAAAGTCCTCTGCTAAAGAAAAATATTTTTTAAGAGAAATGTATTCGGGGTATGGTGAAATTTGTTGTTGTTGCTGTCTACATTCTGTAAAAAGCAATGACCGACGTGTGCTTTCTGTTGCTGGAACATAAGTTTTGCTCCTCTGTTTGTTCAAGTTTTTTCTCTGCCTGTGCCAAATTTGGGAAAAAAAACCTTTTTTTGGAAAATAATAATAACAAAAAAAATTGAATTCATTACATTTATTTTTACGCGCCGTAAAGTTTGGACAAAAGGCCGAAAGGCGCAAGCACATTCATTTGGCCTGGGCCAATGCGAATTCTTGCTTCACGGCGAATGTGTGCGATGGGAAATGGGACAGCGTGCCAGACATGGAGCAGGTTGTCGCCACAGCGTTTTAGTGTTTAAATTTCAGTTAATATGAAAAGAATTTGCAGCAGTGACGTGTTTTTTCGCACAAGCAATTTTTCACAAGCCGCTGGTAAAAGGCATGTTGACCAGTGTCCGTTTCTGGACGCGGAGTGCCGCGGAGCAAAATGCCATTAACGAAATGCGCTGAAAGCAAAAGTTTCCGAAAAGAGACACTTTTCCGTGCGGAGGCTATTATGAAATTATGCGCATTAAAATGAGGAATGACCACTTAGCGAAATTACAATCTGTGTATGTCGCACTCATATCCGCCATTAACATATCGCCATCATCGGCGCAGAAGGCCGCAGCATCAAAAGTGGCGCATACTCATCGCACACGCGCTTGCAAAGGGGTTCATACAATTTTTCGACACCGTCAGCGGCAAACGAAGTGACACTGAATTAGCGAGCCACGAGACATTTGTGTGCCAGCGTGTCGTGGCCTGTGCTGCATGCCGGGGAGTAGGGAGTTCAATCCGCCACATGAGAATTCAATTCACTTGAGCCATTGGCAGTAGCAGCGGCAGACTGTTTGAATATTTATTTGCGACAAAATATGATAAACGACTCGACTACAACCGCAGCAGCAGGAATGGGTCGGTATACAGCAGTTGGGCTGAATGGAGGCCCACATATGCCAGCATCAGTGTCGGCGGCGACGCCAGGCCAAGTCACTGACGCGCTACGACGTCGGCATTGGCGCTCTGTGTGCGTACGCCAAAATGCAAATATGGCGCTTGACACTCGAAATATTTCTTGCAAAGATGCTCAGATACATATGCATGTGTGTGGGTGGGTGTGTGTGTGTTTATAAGGCAAAAACAACTCGAGTCGCTGTGGCATGAACCGTAATTCAATATCTTCTTCCGCCATTTAACAGAGAACAGAGAGAAAAAATTAAATCAACTACAACAAAAAGCTGCTGGCGCTGCGAATCGAGTTGATTTGCGGCTTAGAGACACCTTTACCCGGCGTTGCTGTTGTTGTTGTTGCCGCTGCGAGGGCGGAAATCTATCAGGAAATGCCTTGGCGGATAGCAGAAATTAAAGTCGCACTCGAGCAGAACGAAAATCAGCAACAATTGCAATCAATAAAAGGAGCAGCAATCAGCGGCCGAGGGAAATCCGACCGAACGCGAATTTATTGCTGAAACAAGTTGCACAGCGCCAGCCAAGCCGCCCAGCAGCGGCGCACTTCCACTTGAGCGCTCACCGCAGTGCGTCGCTGGCGTTGCTTTGCCGTAAATCTGTGCCACTTCGAATTTGCCAGCGACATTATTTTGTGCATCGATGTGCAGTTTCGCGTATTTAGCTTGAATGCGCCGTTTGTGTGTTGGGGGCGGTTGTGGGGGAGAGCAGCCGGTTGCAGCTGCAGTCAGTCAACAGAAGCCGGAATCGGCTGCACTCAAGCTACAGTCGAGATATGAATTTAGAAAACTTCTAAGCGCCGAGTGTTGCCAACTGTGGTGATTTTGCTGGTGTGGGGGATCGATTGTTGATAATTTCACTTTAAAGGAAATCCTTATTCAATCGTCTGCTCAGTTTTGGCTTTAACTTCTTTCTCCATTGTTTGCAGAGATCGTAGGCACTTTCATGCCTGCCCAGCTTGAAAATTTCGCCAGCCAACCTTGCCTTCGCCTCCACGCGAACCGTGCAAAGTTTCCCGAATAAAATTAGCGACTCTCCACAAGCCACAAAAAGACAACCCGAAAACTTCGTCCTTGTTGGTCTGCCACACACAAACAAATATACAGAAAAAACGAAAACGCGAATAGTTAAGTACCTGCGAAGTTAATTGAGTACAGTGTGTATAACAACTTTTACACCAGCCATTAAGCAACAACTTTTGGAAAGGCCCCCACAGCCATAACAATAGCAACAACAACCACAACGACAAACAAAGGCTCGCGCTCCTACGGAACTATTAATTATGCGCCGCCGAGTTGCGTTGCGGCAGAAAAGCGATGCCAACTGCAAAATGCCGAAAAGTCCAACAAAAAAAGCGGCTGCCACAACTGTTGAAACAACCAGGCCACACCGGGCACAGTGCAGCTAGTTAAAATAAGCGGTTGCCAAATATAGTAAATGTTTTTCGATTTCGCTAAAATGTGGAACACATGATTGGATTGAAGAAGAAGCTCTGATGTGAAATTTGGTAAAATTCGGGGTTTCTCCATGCCCATCTTTCATATAAAGAGTTTCTTCTTTAAATAAATTACCATCTTAAGTCGTAGAACGGGGGAATTTGTAGTTCACAGAAGTTGATCACAAACATTTTTCAAAAATATGGGCGGATTGCCCCCCTTATAAAAATCGATATATGAACTTATTTTGTAATATATAACATTACAATATTTAAAATATTTTTAAAGCCGACTTTATTCAGGTTTTTTAAGAACCTTTATTAAAGTAAAGAATGCTCTGGGAGATTTGGTATGAGAAATGACGCCGCACAAAGAAAAAAATAGAAACAAACCTTGCCGTTTTTAGATGGTATGAGTCTGTCAGATAGTGAACCTGAGATCCCTCGCATGGCCATGATTTTCATTGGCAAGAAATCATGAACAATATCAGGTTGTTTAAATGAAGGTAGAGACATTTCATAACACCAGGATGCATTTGTTCCTATTTCAGCAGCACTCGCCACACTGTGCGCCACTTTAACACGGCGAAGACTAACAACGCCAACAACGAGCGATCGTAAATTAAAATTGTGTCCGCCGTCGTTGAGTTGAGTCGGCCTGGCGGACGTAAGCCGCTTGTCTGCGTGGCGCATGGCGCACGGCGCTTGGAGCAGCTTCGATGGCGTTCCAGTGCGCCTGCTGTCTACCTTGATGCGGCACTGCACTGCGCTGTTGCAAATGGCGTGTGTGTGCGATGGTAGAGCGTGTCATGGTCTACGACGAGTGTGTAAACTTCCGCTTTTCGAGCATAAACAAAAACGTTACGCCATGGGCCAGAGGCATGGAAGCAGAAGACGAGCAAACTTTTCGGCAAATTTTATTGTTCTTCATTCCCACGCTTTCGCATTCCCCGCTTGCTCAGGCAGACAGCACAGCATGGACAGGCGCTGGCAGTGGCAGTGGCATCTTCGCAACCACAATGGCGGTCGGTTGGGAGCAAACCAAAAATTTGAGGAATAAGCGTACGCTTGCGGCAGTGTACCTGATTGCTGGGGGGATTGTAAAAACAATGCGAAATCCGTTTACGCAGAGCGCTGGCGAAATTGAAACGACAAAGTTCAAAGTTTAAGCGGGATGACAGTCAGTCCTGCAAAATGAAATGAAATATATGAGTTGGCAGCGGAGGCCTGGGGGAGGCGCTACCCATGCCGTCGGAAGTGGCCTTGTGCACTTCTCTGAAAGAGCAGGTTGGCCTCTGCAGCGGCGAGCGGATGCGAGGATATGCTCGTGTAGTAGCTGTGACACTTCCTGCCAATGATGAAGTGCATCGGGACCCGGCATCGCCGGACTAGCAGCAATAAAAACATGGTTCCGGTGCGCTTTTTTGTTTGAAATTCCACAAAAAGACGAACGCTTTGACTTGCTTTTGACTAATGGAGTTATGGCTGTGTCGTGTCGACATGCACGATTTCATGTTTCCACATGTGCTTTCGTCTTCTTGAGGTAGAAACAAGCTATTCGATGATATTAAGACGGTGCATATTACAGTGAAATGATGAGCACGAAAGAGCACTTACGGATATATGCCGAAAATCACAGGACTGACTTCGGCGTCCTCATTTGCCCTCGAACTGAGCCCTGTGGCAATTATTTGGTAACTGAATTTGCGTTCAACATTGCCACTTGTTTCGTGGGCTAAATCGTTTAAGCTAATGGCTTAAAAAATGGGCCGCAGCATAAAAATTTCCAGTAACAGGAAAAAACTCAGGGTCGGAACTTGTGGAAATATTTACAAAGTCATGAAAGCACTCGGCTCGGGGCCCTTTGTCGCTGCGTGTCGCCGGGATTCCGCACTGAATGTTGCAAATTAAATTGCCTGCAGTTAGAAACACTTCACAAATTTAACACCGCAACATTACATAAATCCACACACACTCACATTCACGCTGTGCGTCGGAAGCGCGAACACGAAATGAGACAACGCGTCGCTCCAACCGCCAGAATTGATGAAGTCATAAAGCGGAAGCCACCCTGTTGCCTTAACAGTCGCACCTTAAGCCACCAACAGCAACGCCACTTGCCGCCAGGCCACCGGCTTAACAGCCCACGCAACCAACGCCAAAGCCAGCGGCAGCTTGGGGCGCGAACAACCCTTCAGTTGTTGTTCTTGTTACACCCACACACAAGCACGCGCGCTCAGCAAAATGGAGTAAAAATATTTGCATACTTGTCAGAGGAAATCACTCACCGCCAGTGCACGGCGCGAGTCTATGCACAGCGCCCCGTTCGCCTGCCGCCGCTGCCGGTGTCTATTACCACCCGTGGGAGCCGGAGGCGGCTGGGCTTTGTTCCTTTATGAGTTTGGCAATTTGTTTGCTATTATGACGGTATTTGCATTGTGTTTAAACGTGTTTAAGCGCGTACGCGCTGCCAAAGCAGGCGCTTAAGCGCACGGGGCCGGGGGTTGCGGGCGTGGCTGTTGTTTGGACGAGCAGGCCGCTGCAGCACAACAAGAAATGGCCTCTGTTGCCGCAATTGTGGGAAACTCATGAATAAATGCCTGAAGAAGTGATGGGAGCACGAAACTGGGCTGAAGCAAGGCAGCAAGGAGTTGGCTGAGGGAAATTCAATGAAGCTTCCGCCGCTGCTGCAAGGATAAACGCTTTTTAAATGAGCGTGCAATTTATTACGGTCAAAATGCTGTACTTCGCCACAGCAAAATAAAAAGCGGAATACAAGCACAACAACACAAACAAAACATGCCAGGAATAACAAGGATTTCAAGATTGAGGGCAGAGCTGGAGGGCGGGAGGTTGACTGGCGCGCAGCCGGAGAGGAGCAAATGTGATAAATATGAAATGTGATTATTACGGTTATTGTTTCTGCCGTTGCGCCATTTGATGAGGCCTATTACTGGCTGCAATGCAGGCTGACAGAATGGCCGACTGAGAGAGAGTGTGAAGGGAAGCAGGATGCGGTGCCTGTGTGCGGTTGGCTTGAGTGATGAACTGTGATTTTAACGATGTGCTGGCTTTAATGGGGGCATGTGTGTGAATGCGCATTCTCGGTTAATGGAAAGGAAGTGGTGCCCTCTCCAAAAAGGAAAAGCATAGTGAAACGAGCTGCCTCCTTGGCTTCTGCCCAAGCGCTCATATAAACACAAATTCTGGCCGTTGCACTAATTCACACACGAAAATCTGTTTTCAGCGCCACTAATTACAATATAAAGCTGTCCTGGCTCCTAACATACCTCCACTTCCGCCTCCTCCTTCGGTGTTCCCTTCTGCGAGCGCGGCCGTGACCGGTGGAAGCAAGCTTATCGAAATTGCGACGCGTGCAAGAATATGTTTCACCTTGTTAGCGCATTCGAGTTGAAAACGTATGCGAATGCAGCATGCATTTTGGGCGCCCGGAGTAACGTATGCAGGAATTAGTTCCGTCGCCGCAGCGCAGCGCGTTTTTGGCTGCGCAACTAAACAAGCGCCTCATTTGGCGAAAAGAAATCCCGCAACACATAACCATAAAAACGCTGATGACTCAAGGGTAAGAGTCGGCGCTTGCCAAAAATCGGTTGAGCGGCAGCGCAGCGAATCGGCAAACAAAACGAATTTCGGCATTGTTCCCACCATTTCGCAGCACCGCACTTGCACTTGCAATGGTTTTCGTATTTCAATATTTCTTAATTTATCTCAGGCCGCTTAGCACCCTTGTTGACTTTATTTAAGCGATATCTAAGTGCGCTCCTAACTTGAATTGAAATGTTCCCATGAGAATCGCAGACGTACGCTTATAAAATTGTGGCGTAGCGAATTCTTACAGAGCGCAACGAATTCCTTGGCACAATTCAAAGGCTCACTCACTCATCCAGTCATCCAGTCATCCAGTCACTCGGGCAAACAAGCAGGCAGCACGTGCTAGGGTTACTTACTGCAGCTACCCAGTCGGACTTGTGCCACTTGAAAATTCGATGAACTCACACGTAAAGTATTGTGCTGGGTATTCGGAACCTTATACACAAAGTTGGCTTACTTTTCTATGTAGAATGTCGCCTTTTTCTCGGTGAGACTCCGTGCTAAAAAAAGAGATCGAAGATGTAAGCGGGGTCCAAGTAATGCAGTGAGTAAGAAGGTAAGCATTTTTTAACTAGAGGAAGAAAAGTAATTTATTTTGCCATTTTTCTGTAGACAATCTTTTCATAGCTTGATACTTTACCCATATACTTGATATATGTATGTACAACTAAATTTTCCTTTTCAGTCCTGTGAATTAATTATTAAATGTACACGCATAAGAAATTAGTATTATATGACTTAATTACTAATACTCTATAAATATATGCCTTATTTGAATCACTAAAAATCACAAAAATATGTTGAGAACACTTTTGACTGCTAATTAAATAAATCGAATCCTTTTCAAATATCCTTGAAATTCACATGATTTCACATGCCATAAATTTACCAATTTCCCGAATACTACTTTTTATAAGCATGCTCCTAGAAGGTACACCCATATAGTATCGCTATTATATAATAGCACAGAATCCGAGTCATGAAGAAAAATCCGACTGGGTAGCTCATGACTCCCCAAGGCACTAACCGGCCTAACGATGCTGCTCACAATCTCATGAGCCGCAGACGTGGTTGCCTTGTTGCCGTTGCCGTTGCACAAATGAGCCGCAACGAATTACGTTGATTTTGCGTATCGAAATCATGAATTCTACTCTCACAGGACATTTCAATTGCAAGTTGTTCTCATGATGGGATTATCCTTGTCGCACTTAGAATTGTCTCGAATTGATGCTGGAATCGGTAGCATACATTATGTTTTGCCATTGCCTCTGTTCCCATCTCACATGAATGCTGCTTTTACAGTACAATTTCTTTGTTCCGAACGAGAACCTCATTTAGTTGTCAACTGAATTGGGAAATATGGTCACACTTAATATAAAGCACGTGAGCAATACCGAGCAATATTGTAAACCGGCCTATTGATGGGCATCATTCAGAACCTGGCTTTCAGCTCTCAGGAAAAAATTTTAAGCTTTTTGTGTTCATACATTACTTATTGTCCTTGACCTAAGCACGTTTTTCTGTGTATCTATGACTCACTTTGGCTGGATAGATCTACAATACATATCAATCGAATATTTAATGATTTCTTTTTGCTGGAATCAGCCATGCAAATACTTAAAATTATATCAAGTTTTTTAAGCCTACTCTTGAGCGGAGCCTTCGATATGTAGAAGCTAGAAGCTCCGTCCTCACATTTTAATAATTAATAATTGATTGGCGCAACAGCCCGTGTGGGCTTAGGCTTAGCTTTCTCGCATTAAATTGTGTGTGCTTGTCATATTTTTCAACAATTAACGGGACCTACTTTACCGAATCCGAACGGGTTTGAGAAGCTTTTCATGGCAAAGATTATTCTCGGAGAATTGCCAATTCACCGCAAGAAGTGGCGCCGCGCAAAGAAACAATTTGAAAACAAATTTTCTTTTTATTAGATGTTACCGGACCGGAAGATGAACCCAGGTCCTCCGCGTCAGCGACCAAGCATTTAGCCCACTGAGCCATCGCGGCGTCCTCACATTTTGGCATTTTTTAATATTCAAATTTAGTTCGGTGGGACATTCGGAAATTTGTGGCTCCGGCTAAATAATTCTTTACCTTATTTCAGAGTTAAATGAATTGAAACGATTGTGACGTTCATGTAACAGTTCGATATTTATTTTGATAACTTTATGTGAGCTTACGATAATTCTTATGACTGAATACACCTCTTATATTCCTCTGGCAAAAGCAATGCCTTCTTACAATTAGTACACGAATTTCAAGGATCGCTTAATGCTGACTAGCTACAAAAGCAGTTGCTGCTCGGGAACTCTTACATGTGTCGAGATTCTAAAATTGCACTACGCAGAGAAAATTAAAAATATATTAAATTAATATCACAATCAAAGGGGCTAATGGGGATTTAGGGGAGACGAGTGTGAAAGTATCAACCCAATTATTTAAAAGTATCCGAAGAATTGCTTGGATCATTTGGACATGCTGCCGGAGAGGCGTGAAGCATGCTGGCGGCTGTTCGCGGCAGAGGCGCCGCCATTGAGGCCTTCGCTGCCGGTCGATCCGCTGGAGCCGTTGGGCACCTTTCCGCTCATCAGGTCGCTTTCTTTGTCCTGATGAGCGGTCATGTGCCGCGTAAGGTGGTGCCGCTCGCGAAAGCTCTCGTTGCAGACTGGGCACTTCAGCTTGTCTTCGCGCTTGCGGCGGTTGGGATCGTAGGCCACTTCGCTCTTGTGGTGCGAACGCATGTGATAAACTAGATCGCTGGTCATGCGGAAGCTGATGTTGCACTTAGCGCACACATTCTGCGCGGTCAGCGTGAATGTGGAGGCGAGTGTGGGTGGTATGAGCGTCGAGAGAATGGCTGCAGCGGCGGGATTTTGAACGATGCGTGGCAATTCCGGTGGCGCAACTGCGGCGAAATGGTGCGCCGCATTGGCCGGTCCGAACGGAAAACCGGGGTAATTGGGTAGGAAATCAGGCGGAGGGGGTCCAGCCGATCCATTTGGATTGCCATTGCCGTGCATGGCCGCTGGGTTCATGGGCGGCCGGTACAGCAGCTGCTGCTTGATGCGCTGCGCCTGCATGGCCTGCACATGATGGACGGATTGGAAAGCGCCGTTGAATTGATACTCGGGTCGAAAATTGTGGTATACGATGCTGGGGTTGAGACAAGAGGGTGCCGAGCTGCTGCTGCCGTTGGAGAGACTGCCATTGCCGCTGTTTGTGCGTGGAGGTGTCGTTGAAACGGGCGGACTCATAGATGGGCAGCTCAGCTGGTCCGGACTCAATGGAGGCGCTGGTGGGACCGGTGGCGATTCCAAACGCGACGACGACACCTTAGTGAAGGCGCTCTTTAGGGGCAGCGCCTCGACATCGATGACGGGTATAACCACGCTCGGATCGTCGTAGATACGCGGCGAGCGAATGGTTATCTGCGGGTAGCGGCGCACCTCGTGCACGCCGAAGAGGTCGCTGTGCTCCTGCAGGTGCTGCAAGTGCTGCAGCTGCTGCATGTGCTGCTGCTGCTGCATGTGCTGCTGTTGTGTGCGCGGCGAGAGATCCGTCGGGTACTGATGGTGCTCCAGAATCTCCGAGAGGCGAGCCTGCTTGTCGGTCTGCTTCTGTTTGATGCGCTCGTCGGGCATCATCAGGAATGCAACGTCGAAGGAGCGCTTCAGAGTGGCCTTGCCACTGGCGAATGTCGTGGCCGTCGGCGAGATGTCGATCTCATTGTTGTTGTTGTTATTGTTGCTGCTGATGTTTGAGGGACTCTGCGGCGTTGGTGGCGTGGTGGAGATCTGCAAGTCGGCGCGCTGCGGCGATGCGGCCGGTGGCGTGGCGGGCTGATGCGAATGCTGGTGGCGCGCGTTATCCATGATCATGTTCATTGGCTTTCCACTGATAGCACAAACTCGCACTGAACTTTCAAAATGTTTGTCTCTGCCTCTCAGCACATCAGCTCGTAGCTGCACTGTGGTTTTTAACTTCCGTTGGTTGTTCACTGGCTGCTATATCGGTTCACGTGTTGCTCCGTCACTTTTGAAATCCATTTGCAGACTGCTGCTCCGCGGCAATCTGTTCCCCTTTAAGTAGCAGCGCGCAATGAGACCAACTCACCACCAACACTAGCCGCCGCCAAGAGTTCCAACCAGCACAGGCAGCGCTCGCATCCAGTTGGATTTTCAGTTCATATTGTCGCACTCAAAGCTCAGGGCACTCGCACATCTGTGCCGATTCTGACTCCGTGTGCTGGAATCGAGCAACACCCTCATGCTGTTCGTGTGCGTGCGTGCGTGTGTGTATGGCTGCATTCAAATCGCATCCTGCTGGTACTCTCGTACACAGCAGAGCGCGGCTCGGCCCGGCCCGGCAGGGCGCTGCGGCGATACGGTTTTCGTTGTTTGAAAGTAGCCCATCTGCTTTCGAAGTTGCCAACATATTCTGTGGTTTTATTGTGGCGCGGAGAGAGCAGCACGCTCGCTGTTCTGGTTGGCTGGGAAATTCGAAAACGTATTTCTGCCAAAATTGGAAAGAAGGTAAAACAGTATTTTGGAGGTTGCAAGTGGGGAGGTACAATGGTGACGAAGTGATTTAAACAGCAAATAATATTTGAAAAATTTTTAACTTGGAATTTCTATAATTTAGACCAGAATGGGCCATTGCAATACCAAACGGACTGTGTGAGAAACCTTTTCTTCAACCCTCTGACAGCCGGAACCAATTAGGGCTTTAAATGAACCGAATCAGATCTCTAATATTCTATGCTGGGAATGCAATCGATACCTCCGGGTAAAACATAGGATCAGTTCGTGGCACAGTGGCAACGAAATATATTTTGGTCTGGACCGAGAATTCACATTACGGTTACTTCAAACTATGTAATTTAATTTTTAATTTTTTAAATTGTTTATCAAGCGTAATTTTCTTTTCGAAGTCGACCGAATCCCGAACCGTATGAGCTTTACGTTGACATTAGCAGGCTCACATCCAAAGGATTTATGTAGTTCTATAGAAACGTTCCGCCTAAGAAGGTGTTCAAATCATTAGTATGCGGCAGACGTAGAAGAGAGTTTCCGAGCTGTTGCGTCGAGAGACCAAGTGCTAGAAGCGCTATCGACGTCTGTAGCATAAGCTAGCGAAGCCAACGAATGGCAACTTCATTCCACCGTGCGAACTTTGAAAATGCCAACATAAGGACACTTAAAAGATGGTGAAAACCACCCTAAATGCAGAGCATAATGTGCGCTCACACTCCTTGCCTTCGAAAAGGGGCGGAGCAACCGAGTGCAGAGTGCTGCCTTCGTTTCCTCTTCCTCTCTACTGGCGCTCTCTCGGCACTTCAATTGCTGCACTCAATTTCGAGCAGAGCGGCAGCGGCTCCGCAGCCCCGCAGCCACCGTCGTCCTGCATGCAAGTGTTTGCGAACAGGTTGTTTTTGTCCATTTTTTTGAGAGACTGTGCGAATATGTGCTTCTTTTTTGCTGTGTGCTGCTTGCTACATGCTGCGCGTAGAATTGTCATATTGTGCGCTGGTCATATCCTGTCACATTGTCGAGCTGCCTCCCCCTTAACTACCAGCGGCTGTGCTTGGTATATAAAAAGGATAACGTATAGCTCGTGCTGAATGGCGAAAGACTTCAGTTTGGAGAGCCCAGCGCGAACGTGTCCTGGCGTTTGGGTCTGGGTTGGGGCTAGACGGAGTTAGCAGCGGCGAGGGCCGTTTCATTGGGCAGTCGGAAGTGCTGCATTCGAAATTTATGCAATGCAGCTGGCTGCTGCTGCTGTCGCTGATGCCGATGTTATTGTTGCGGGCGTACATATATCATGCGCAGGATATGCTTTCTGCTTCCATGTTGTGCGAAATATGTGCGAGTTTTATTATTGTTGTATATGGACGCCGTGCTTATGTGTCCAGCGCGCGTCCGACCATTTGTGTGCGACTGTGTGCGGATGCTTATTGCCAGTCCGAGTGCGTGAGTGTATGAGATGTAGGCAGGTGTGTGTGTGTGTGATGCCACCAGGATATCACTTGCACATTTTATTAAAATAATTTTGCATGCTTTTCGTTTGGTTTGTTGTAGTGTTGTTTCCATTGTTATTGTTGTGGTTGGGTGTTTTTGTTTATTTTTTTCCTGGTATTTCCTGCTTAATTTTTGCATATTTTCAGGTGCTAATTGTTCACTTGCCATATGAGCTGCATATGAATTACATAAATTTATTATGGTCGGCTGTGCGGCGACTGGCTCCACAATGCTTGTTTTTGTTGTTGTTTATGAACGATTTTATTATTAAACACATGATTGCCCTCGAAAATTTTGCGCTGCAAGAAAATATTGCTTAGTTTAATGCAATTAATTAACTGCGCCCGAGTAATTTATTTGCGCTGGCCTGAGTGTGGACCATACAAATTTTAATTGAATATGCTTTTTGACTATCAGTGTCCAAAGCGATTCGAACTTGAATGTACGGATCAGACTGAAAGCGGAGAGCGAAAAATCAAAATAGATCCAGCAATTTTTCTCCCTCTGTCATATATAAATTTTTTGTTTTGTGTCCAAAATTGAAATAAATAAATAAATGAGATACCATTAGACTACCCAATCTGGCCGCCCAGGTGATGCGTGGAGTTTCTGGATCGAATCCCAGCCGACTCATACCTTCTAAAAACTTTGTTTCTTTGCGCGCGGAGCTCTCTCTCAGGAGGTATTTGGCAGCTCTTCTAGACTCCAGAGTATTCCTTTCCATATAAATAAAAAGCAACTTATCCCCGTTGGGATACGGCTATAGCACAAATGTGTAGGTCCCCGTTAACTTGTGCTTGGATATAGCAAGAAAGCTGGGTCTAAGCTTCGGACGGGCTGTTGCGCCAATTACTTTTTATTCTATCAGACGAACCAACAGATTATCAGTCGAAAAAATGTGCACGCCCATAGTTCATCTTAAAATATATAAGTTAATATAAATACATTTTCCAAATAATTTCTTGACTTAAATATGTATATAATCCGAATCCGAATAAATTCTTCGAATACGCCCTCCCGCAATTAATAAAGAACACTTACTGAGACACTCAGAAATGATCTTCCACTTATTATTGCGTTTCTATTTGGTGTTTTGACCTATAGTTAATAGTTATCCTTATGATTCCTTAATAAAAGTGTGTAATGGCGTGTGGCCACGTGGCGCGCACATTTCACACCACACCGGAAACACATGCACGCCGCCACACATGCGCGAATCCACTGAAATTGCTGCAGTTTTGAGGAGAAATCGTATAGGAAAATTTCACAAATCATGCAGAAAATCGCTTAGACTAATTCTGACTAGTGCTAATCTACCCTTCCGCATCTCAGCAGCTCAACATGGCCGCAACGTATCCCATATGCGGATACGCCGAGGAGAGGCTCTGCGAGAGGGGTAACTTTTGCTGGCTGATGTTATCGATGCGTCAATACATCAACTCCGAGGGCGGAAAAGAGTGACAAAGTGATTTTTCTAATCAGCAAACACCAACAACAACAACATGAAGTGCAGATAGTGGCAGCACAAGGAATGCGACAAGGATATGTCAAAGGCAAAAGGCGTGAAATTGCCTTGTTGCTGATTAAGTGTAGCACGCGAAGGCTGGAGCGGAGATGGAGGAAGCAGAGCAATTTGTTGTGGCAGTAGGAAAATGCTAATCAAGATTGCTGCTGCGATGCAGCTGCAGTAATTGCGCGACAGCGAGCAGCCGCGCAGTTAAAATTTAATTTGGCAAACGGAAACGGAAATAAAGCTTGGAAGATAATCGCGCTGGTGGCGGCGGTAGCAAAGGCAATTAAACAGAACCTTCGCGCGTTGGCTTACACAAGACGTATGCCCGCGCAGGGAAGCGACAACATCAACCACGGATCCGTTTCTGCGCCACATTTCCGTTGATTTCATTTAAAAGATAAGCAACCCCTCCCCAGGTGCCGCTCCCTGACTTAATTGTTTTAATTTCTTGTGCGACTTCTTCCCGCAGTTGCGCATCCTTGTTTGGCATCTTCAACACATGCACAGGTGGAAGCAAAGACAGACGGACGGACGGACGGACAGGAGACACCTTGTGTTGGTGGCAGCTTGAGGTGAAACTGCTGTTCCCAGAAGCGTTGTCTGTGTCGGTGTGCGAGATCGCATCTTTCATGCATAAATTTTCAATAACTTTGTTTTGCTTTGTTTTCTTTCAGAGTGAAATCGGAATTCCAAATGAGCTTCCATTCTAGGAGTGACGCTTGCAAGCGGCTTCTCGAGAGCTCGCAACTGCAACGCCAGACTTGTTGGCAAGTGCCAGACTAGAATTTGCTGCGGGTAGTGCCACCCCTAAGCATCGCCACTAAATACCCTTAATCCCACTTGTGTGTGTCGAACTTATTGAACGGGCTCCGAAGCGCATACGGCTTCCGCTTATTCAAAATCCCACTCAAGTTCTTTTCGCGCATTAAAATTACTTTTGAATTGGATTCTTTCCGCTGCCCTCGTTGCTGCTTCTCGTTATTTGGATTGACGGGGGTTGGTGTTCCGTTGCTTCGGCGTTGGCATTGGCATTGGTATTGTTGTCGCTTTTGCTGTTCCTGTTCCTGTTTAAATACCGTGCATAACATGTGGTTTTTTTTAAACATATGGCAAGGACTTGTTTGATATTACGGCGTGGTGCGGGCTTCTCACATCAAATCCTCCAATTAGACCGTCATTCATTTAAACGGATTAAAATCGGAGCATTCGCTCATTCGCTCTCTCCCCTCGAATTGTTGCTTGCGCCTGTCGATCTTGGCTTTGGCGAGCATTATGTAGCCTTGGGCTAGTTTCGGTGGTTGTACTGTGGTTGCCTCGGGACACTTGCTTTGCTATCGAATCGTAAGCGGATAAGCGCATCCTGTTGTTTCTCGTTGTGAAGAATTCCAGTATTCCGCAGCATTGCAATGCGATTTGAATTTTGCATAACTAAGTAATTCGGAATTAGTAGACCAGACTGTCTGCAAAGCGAATAATATTAGCCATTTCGTATTTAAAAGAATCTTAAATGACATCGGCCAACGCCAATTTCTGGAGCCGGCCACCGAAGCTGAAAGCCACTAAACAAATTCCGTATCTGCCGAGCATTTCGCTTTCAGCTTTCAGTGAGAACACTCTTCAAAATATTCTCATCTCCAGAAGAAGCTATCCCACTCGCTGTGTGCTTGAGAGGACTAGCGAGCAGTTTTGCTAAGTAAATTTCTGCTTATTCCTGCAAATATTTTAATTTCCACTTTTATGAAGTGCACATGTGAGTCTAATTCGATTTCCAAATCGAACACAGGCAATCGAATGAATTTTTGCTATATGAATTTCGTTAGTTACATTTGGAATTGCGTTTGCGTTAGAGCTCTGAGGCATTGGCAAGGGAGGAGGCAGGAGCCGGAGCAGAAGCAGCAGTCACAGCTCACAGTTTGCACGAATGTGTGTCGTACGTGTGTTCGTAGGAAGGTATGTATGTATGTGTGTTAGTCGGGCCTTATCTTAAATGCTTCCGCTTCAAGTGATTTAAAATCATTTCTCTCTTTGAAGCAAATCCTTTTTAGAGCGTTTATGCTGTGTGCGCTTTGAATACTTGTCGATGCTGGCAGAATTCCAGCACTCAGAGAAATCACTTTTTATGAAAAATAAAATATGTATTGCTATTTTTGTAACACAACCGAATTCGATCACTACAAAATTGCAGAATATTCAGATATTTTGAACAGCAAACTTTGGAGACTGAAGAATAAAATGAGAATCTTTTATATATAAAAATCTTTTTGAGTGTACGCATGTTTGTTGAATGCGTTCGTAAGCGTTACGCAGGTGATAAATGCCTGCGACGGCAGTTGAAATAAATCGAGTGCTTTGTTTTAGCTGTGGGCCATATACAATCGAGATTTGTTTGCATTTTACTAACATATGAATTTAATTGAGCAGATTTAATGTGGTACATCCCACTCCCTCACAGCTTAAAATGAACGGAAACAGGTCCAGGAAAGTCAGCATAATGTCAAGCATGCTCAGCCCGTTCCGAGCTTGAAGAGCCAGGAATTCCATATTCATATCCGCTCCGGCCAGGATGTGCAGCGTATGCTCACTCAAGTCGAAGCAATGAGACCGCGAAATAAACACTTGCTAAATGCGACGCGAGCCACCCCAGCTCATCCCTCTGGCGCGTCCGTTGCAGCCCGCATGCACCAAAGTTGCACAATACGTTTCGGGCGCGTAAATCGCGCTGTCACAGCACAACTCTACCACACACTCGCATACACATGCAAGCACATATTGTGCAATTCCTCTATTACAATATTTGGTCCTTCCGTGATGAGGGACCTGCTCGAACAGCAGGTACCCTTATGAGCTGATTACACCCTCTGCGGTGGTTTAGTTCTCTATTCTGCACTCTGGCTCGCAGCGCTTTCAAAGGAATCACATCTAATCAAAAATAAATGTAGGGCACTGATGCACTGGAACGGTGGGATGCAAGCGTGACAATTTTGCTTGAAATTCTGCTTGTACAGTGAACATTTAAAATATTTTTTTTATTACATAGTTTGTGTAAACTGGCGTTAAAGTTGTAATGTTTGTGCTTCCGAAATTGCAGATTCCTATTTGCGAAAATAACACCAGAATTCTCTCTCGTATGTAAAGTTGCCACCATGTAAAAATTATCCGTGTAATCCGTGCCGTCGTAGAGGGGTGGTATATTGACGTATGCTGGAATGTTTACTCTTCAAATGACAAAATGGAAATATCTTTGCCTTCCGAGGAAAAACAACATTAAGAGCAGTGCCTGTGAGAATATAGCGGATAAAGATCTGCAAGTAGTGGACACTTCTTTTTTGAAACTTCCTTCCTTCCCTAATTCCTTGCTGCAATTATGCCAGCTGATGTCTTTTTCTATTTTGAAGTTTTGCGCTCTAATGCTATGCAATTTAGTTTGTAAGAACTTTGATTATGCGCAACTATTTTGGCTCTATTCGCTAGATCTGTAACTCAGCGCTCGCGCCTTGTCCCACTGTGCATTGAGGATCGAATTGCATTATCGTAAATAATTTTCGAAGTCCAACTGTGAACAAGAAACAAATGATGAAACTACCCTTTAATGGAGTGATGCTGGAGTGACATCTGTGCAATTTTTTGCAGCGCCTCGTCCGTCGGCCAGGCTGCCTGTTCCACCGTATGTCCTTGTGTGTCGAGCATTTAAAAGCGTCACCCCGCACCGCCCATTTAAAAAGTGTTTAGTTTATGGCCCATTGATGGCTTTGTTAACTTTTGTGGCATTCATGACACACACACACACACACAGCTGCACACATTTACATGCGCCGTATTTGTGTGGCTGGCTGTGTACAACCCTTAAATCCGCCAAGAGATGCACCTTACGTTTTTCGACATTTTCTATCTGTCAGAGGAGGTACGAACTTATGGCATGCACTTGTGTGTCAATGCGTGTTTTTGGGTTGGTGTGTCGAAAGTCAGTGCGGTGGATTTGGCCGATGCACGCTCTTAATTACGCTGCCTAACCACAGAACGCTGTTCGAGGCGGCGACCTGACGTGCCGCTCTGCTGCCGCAGCAATTCCAATTGCATCTCGCGTCGGCCTGCGCGCGCTGCGTCCGTAGAATGAAATGTTGACATATGCGCACAAAGTGCTACGCATGCATCCCTCGGGTTCTTGACTCTAATCAGAAATGGTGCACTGATAGGAATGTCCGAGCGGATGTTTTTCTCGCGCCGGTGTCGTGTCGGATTTTTACGGCATATTTGAGAAGTGAGTTGTTTATCTAATGTGGCATCAACATATGCTGGAGAGTGCTAGGCAGTTCCACGCAGATTCGCCATTTCGGGGGAAGCAATCATACAAAATGCGCCAGGATGACACTTTAGTGGTTTTGCGGCCTTGTCTCACGGGACTCTTTTCCTTCCATCCTTCTGCTCGCTTCCGATTCGGTTGCGCTGATTAGAGGCGCGCTCGCCTGCACTGCTTGTGTGGAAAGTGCGCTGAGACTGACTCCATTTAAGATTGCCATCGACGGAAAACGTAAAGAGCAATTTTTGAAATATGCTCGAATTTTTCTTGAAAGTGGCAGGCAATTTTCGGGGCGTTTTAAATTGGCTCCAATCAAGCAAGAGCAAATGCCGAAATGCAAATATCCCGCGAGACTCGAACGCAGTTGATTTTCACTTTGCACTTGCGACCGGCTTCACACTCCCCGCTTCCGCAATCCAATTGAACATTTATCGGCTTGTTTCACCACAAATTTCGTTTACTTTTGCATTTTTTCTGCTTTCCTCTTGCGAATCATTAGACTTGGCCTTTGTGCGCCCCATTATCATATGTAATGACGCCTGCCGATTCGCCAAGAGCAAATACCTTGCACAAATACTCTTCGGTTTGTCTTCTGCGGCAGCTTATCAATGCAAATTTGTGTGTGCCCAAGCAGCGTTACTGGTCGAGGCGAGAGACATTGGCAGGCGCAGCAAAGTTGTGAGCAGGCAGCTGATGGCTTCGAATTGAAGCTGGAATTAATCAAGCGGAATAAATTGACTTGCATGCAACGAATTCAACAAGAGCCGCGACCTGTTGAGGGCGCAGAGGGGCACGGAGGCTTTATTCTGCCTCTTTGGAATATCAATATTTTAAATAACAATTCAGTGCATTATAAGTAAGTCGACAGCATTACCATTTAATGGCCAAAATGCATTAGGACACAGCCAAGGCCACATAAGGGGAAAATGGTTCGATTTGTTCAAAGCACATGTGAATATGCCTAATGTTCTTGCAATGACTGGCCATAAGTAAATTGCTAATTCCAAGAGCTAATCGCCTGATGCCATCGCAATCACTTACACAAATGTAACAAATTCGCAAACACCAGGCCACGCCAGTTGGCAAAATTTTCGTACTTACAATAGGAATGCTTTTAAATGATATTACGATCGTAATACTGCTGCATGGAGAACGGCAGAGAACCCTCCCCCATTCAGCATTTGCTTTCCTATGTCTACAGACTTAGCATATTATTGCAATAACTGCAATTTTTAATATTTCATTGTCAGAATTAATTTTAATTGAACTAAGCAATCTAATGGAAGTTCCATTAGGTGATGAAGTTTGCTGCTGGGATCGTAATGGCAGATTAACTCGCTATGAAAGGAGCATCCGAATCCTGTATCGCACCAAAACCATTTTGCAGCCTGCCATTAAGCTTCACTAGGCAGAGCCTAAAACTCTGACTTAGCAGGGAGCCAATGATATACTTTACTGGCAGGAAACGGAAGTTGAAAAGCAGGGAAAAACATTTTTGCAATGAAGCTTCTCAGCAGAGAACATAGGAGCTGCTCTCCTGAAAAAATTGCAAAAACAGACTTAAGCTATAATTTGTGACCACAGATATATATCTATCTAAAATCATAGAATTGTACATATGTACATAGTTTATAAGCTTATCTATGAGAATCTGTAAATACATGGGGATCTATCACAATAGGTCTCTCAGCCCGCGTAGCCTAGGAAACTAGATCCCTACACCATATTAAGAATAAATTTTAATCTTGTAGTTGGAGAAAAAACAATATGAATTATGCAATGTTTTCAGATACACAAAATTAGCTTTTACTTTCATTATAGAAAAAAGAGCATGAAGAATCGAGTATCGAGCGAAAAATCGAAAAACAATCTCCAACGATTTGCGTTCACAAATAAAAAAAACCTTTCGAAAGCAGTCACCGGAAGCATTAAATAGTTGGTTCGTTAGCATTTTTTTAAAGATTCCCCACAAATCCCGTAATCGTTCCAATCATATAGTTTCACACATAAGAAACACCCCATAATAAGTATATTGAAAACGTTTAACTTCACACTCGCACTCGTACTGCAGCAGGAGAACTGCAAGTTCGTTCTAGTGCTTCGGGTCAATTTATGGAATCATATTTTACAGCAGCAACGCCATAACGGACGCCATTTGCGGCACATGCTTGAGCACGAGTGGGCTATGGGAGGGATGGCCTCCAGCCGCCAACCACCCGGCAAAGCATTTGTTCTTTGCATTTGCTCTTACGACCATTGTCATCATCGTCGGGGGGCCCAGTTTCCTGCGCTCTGCTTCGACGGCCGCGCGACGGCACGCTCGACTGCTTAATAAGTAAAATGTGTTTTTGCATTGTCAGTGGAATTGATTCGAGATCTCTACGCAGTTCTTGCATACCCCACCATTTCTGGCTGTTAGATGTAATTAAATCAGCGCTGGGTTATGCGAGCACCCTCGTCCTTGGCGTCCGATATATCCACGCTCAAACTTTTCCTAGATATGTACATAGTACATATGCATACAAATCTTCAGCGAGCAAATATGGTTTGGAAGCGCGGACTGAGCAGCGGGGGCTGTGTTGCATTTGTCATTTCGCTAACAGTTGTTTGAGATTATCTCTTTGACAGTTATTTTCTTTTGCTTTTCTATTGTTTCGTTTGCAGTTTCTTTTTGTTTTTGCGTTATTCAGCCGCTGTCAGCACTTCTCCTGCCTCCCCTCTTGAAGTTCAACGCCATTGAAACAGAGTTTAATTTTTGATTTATGCATTTTTAAGCGTTGCTTATTGTTTTTCACCATAAATTTCTTGTGCAAGAAGGCGGCAGGCAAGCAGAACAAGGACCATCCCAGCATCGCGGCGAACCCTTTCCGTTTAGGGGAAGCTGCGTAAAGTAGTTAAGTAGTAAGGAATGTAGTGAAGTGATTTATTGCGATTTAAAATGCGGCCTAAAAGTGTGAATGAATGTCAACTTCATTTTCCGTTTAGTATGCAGCATGTGGTTCGTCCTTCAGCTTCTCCGCCCATCCGAACTAGACTAGTCTTGCAGTAGTGCATTGCAGGCACTTCATTCGTGAATATCCTTTGGAATAGTATAAGAAGAAAAAGCAGAAGATGTCCTTTCATTCAACTGCTTACAAACAAATTACTGTACGTTGCTCTATTCATTATCCTTGTTAGTAATATTCTTGTTGTTGTTGCGTGTGAGCCTGTTTGTCATGCCTGGTATGTGCTCTGCCATTGCTGTCTCCTTAAGTTTGTCACACTCGAACGCCTTCAATGCCTTCCTTCATATCCGTTTCCGCACTCCGGCCTCTGCCCGCCTGTCGCCGCAAAGTGTCTTCCAAATTGAATTGAATGAGAAACGTGCTGAAGCGTTAAACTGCTTGTGTCAACTGTTGCCAATCTGTATGGACATATGAAAATGCGTATCCTCGGCAAGATGTGACCACTGGCCACTGGCAAGTTGCTAGTGGGTTTCGAACCGTGTTGATTATTTCATGAAGTGTAGATGGGCAAAATTTCTAAAATTGTCAATGATTTACTAAAGGGAGTCGCCAAAAGCTCTACAAATTCCGTTTCCCTGCACATAAAATAAAAATGTTAATAAAAATGTTGGCAACTCTGATTCTTATTTGCTGTTCTTCATCATTTCTCGCTGCAAATCCCAAATGATTAAATTTAATTAACAAAAGCTTATGTGTGTGACCGAAGTTTTCGTTATTCACACACACACACACAAATCCACAAACAAAAATCCACACACATCCTTGGCCAAGTGTTGGGGTAAATGAGTTAAGAATTGCCCGCACGCCTGGCAAATGCCACTCTAGCACCAATCCAAGCTGATGCCCGGATGATAGGATGATAGGGTGAGTAGATTCTTTCATTTTGTTGTTGTTTTTTGGGTTCAAATGTTTCACATCATAGATATTCCACGCATGTCTCCGACGATTTGCCAGCTTCTGTAGATTTGTGCGATTATTTGGTGTTGATGGTCATTATCGAGGATTACTTGTTTTACATATAAAGAGAAAGTAAACTTGATTTGATTTTTTAACAAATAATTAGTAAACTTTTTAAACTCAAATTTTCCCTTAAGCCTCCTCCAACTTGAAAAAAGAGCGACTATATGTAGCGGTTCTTTTTTTATTTATAGTGCACAAACAAACAGTTACAAGTAGAAACCATAAATCGAAAGTTTTCTTTCCAAAGTTTCGACTAAAAAACAAGTCCAACAAAGTTTGCTGAAACTCATATTTTTGTTTATGGGAGCAAGATGGCAGACTTCAGCTGGATTGGGAAAGTGGAAATTCCATTATCCAAATTGTTTTACTCAATATTTGCTTGGGCAATGCAACCGTTTGAATCGAACCACCATTTCCGCAACTATTCATCAGAGTTCAGTCCTAAAATTCGCTTGCCTTTATATTTCATGGCTAGGCCCAATTTTTGTTGGCTTAGGATTCATCGTAGACCATATTTTTTTTGAGGCTTATAATGTCATAGTTACAACCAATATTCTTAGAGAGATTTCCAAAAATTCGAAATAGTAAGAAATTCTGCCAGGGATCATTTTGGTCTTATAAATATAGCGGGATAAAGCGGGTGAAGTGGCGGGTGACGGAATTTATGGATTTAAAAAAAGTTATTGGATTGTGTCTCAAGCTATCTTCTGTTTTTGTTTCGTTCTTTCTGTAAGCTATTAAAGAATATTGTATAAAGTTTGTTCTGCATCATTCTAAATTGGGTGGGAGAAATTTATAAGCAGCTGTAATGAAATGTAATGAAATGTAAGGAAAATGCAACCTGAAATTTCATGACATTGCTGCGGTGCATGCACTATGTACTGATGTTACTGTGTCTGTACTAACCCAATAAAAATAAATAACGGTTTTTGGTTACCCGATAACAAGTTCTAAAGGTAAAATAAAAAGCTATAAAGGTAAAATAATTAGTACTAACCGATTCTCCTAAAATTCTTAGCGCCACCTATATTTCATGATGTGCGCACTTTTTCGAAATGTACCTCATGTTTCGATTTCGAAATTCCTTCGTTTGCTTAGCGAGTGCTTGCTCCATTTTCGCACCGGATTTAACATTTTCCTTTCTCTTCCATTATCTATTTTGTTTTCGAGTTCTGTTATTGTGAATGCTAGAACCTAGTATCCGCCGTAAGCGGAAGCAGAAGCCGAATTTTTTGCCGAATATTTCAAAACGTAAGTGGAAAACGGAAAAATCGCAATTTTTGCCGCAAATCCTTGAAAATTTCTGTTTTTTTCTGCTCCACGCGACAAATTCCGAAATCGCATTCGTTTTTTGCCAAATTTTTCCGTTATAATTGTGTGATTTTTCGCGTTTTTCGTTACGCCATTTCATCTGCATTACGTAGTAACAGACCAGACGGGCAAGGAAATGTATTCCAACAGCAACAGCAATCAGTAGATATGGTAAATTGGCAGTGGGGGCTCAACTGGGGGCCAGGGCTTGTATTTTATGTGTAATTAATGTAATTTTTTATTTTAATTCACTGTTTGTTTCCGGCAAAGGCTGTTGGTGGCGAAATGCGACATGTGAATTGCATAAATTTGCTCTGAGCAACATGGCCTCCCCCTCCCCCCCTGACTTCTCCTGTTCTTTTATTTCAGTACTTCAAAATTCAAAAGGATTGATTTTATCCGTTTATCGTGTTTCAAATTTAGTGCACATGGAACTTCGCCGTTATTTCTTCCCTCCTTTTTGTATCGAAAAGCGGATGATTGCCATTTTAGTTTGTAATGTTGATTTCTAAAAAAGTTTCCACTTACACTACTTTCAAATAAAAATGGTTCAACGTTGTTAAATAATAATATTAACAGGTTTTATATTTTTGTTTGTTTTTATGCTTTTGTTATGACAAAATATACATAAAAACAACAAAAAATTACATATGCCATAGTGCAGTTTGTAAATGTTGTGTTGCCATTTGAGAGCCCGCTTTTAATTCGAAACGCTGAAAGGGTAAATAAAATATTCAGTCATTTTAAGCTGAATAGCCGGATGGATGTCCAGCATCCTTGATGCTGCTTTTTGCTGTTGTTTGCATGCCCTGAATTATCTATTGTGGCTGCCACATAACCGGCCTTGATGGCGCTGCATTGAAGGAGTCGCCTTTGATTCCCGGCAGCTCCGGCGCACTCATACCGCCGCCAGCATGCAATATTTTAGTAGTTTTCGGCGCCGACATTCTTCGCATGCGTCATCATTGCGACTTTTCTGTGCGCTGACTGCGACAGGGCAGCAGAAAACAGGATAAAAAAGCGTGGTGGCATTACAATAGCAGAATATTTACTAATGGGCGAGGGGGAATGGGGGAACATGGGCGTCCCCAGTACCCCAAACATACATAAATACGTGGCAAGGCCTTATAAAATTAGGGGGTAAGAGGAAAAAATGGAAAAGATAAGCACTGACAATTCGAATTTTTCATTCCGACACAAACATTTTATGTCAATAAAAAATGTTGTGCGGATTTCTATATACTTTGGATACGAGTATATATCATATTTAACTAAATGAATCGTTTAAAGAGAATTTATAAAGATATTATTCTCTCGAATTTTCCGATTGCACCCACAATTCATGCCTCCTTCCCCTTATCTTTTTTTGCTTTCGCTCTCATTTGTATCTTTTATTAATTTGTATATAAATCAAAATCAGCTCCGTCCGGAGAGTTTTGCCTCGGTACGCCCATAATGGAGTAGTTTGAGAAAATATAATTTTCGGTCGGACCGGTATTAGGCATCAGCGGGTCAAAAAGTGGACATGATATTCAAAATATGGCGCAGCATATTTAAGAATGAGGCACGATGAGCTCTGCAATTGAAGCTGGCCAGGAGCCACAGACTGGCTCACTGTTGGCTGACTGTCGCCTGTGCGTTCGATAGATAAAAATGGAAATTTTACGCGCCTCGCAACATAATTAAAGTGTCCTTTGGTGGCTCTAACGGCGTCGTCAAAATGCAGTAAACCAGTAAACTATGCTTGGCGTTTGGCCAGAGCTTTCCAAGTTGCCGTCTACTATCGAGCAAAGCAAAAAAGGCAAGAGAATCGCTCAAATATGTCAACAGCCAAGAAGGAAGTTGATTGCAGAATAGACAGCAAAGTGCATGGCACACACACACACATACAAATATTGTGCATAAAGAGTAAATTTTCTTGTGGGTGTGCGCCAGCATGAGGTCGCTGACTTGTAAATTATTTGGTGACATCAGAAAATTGAATAAAAAATTGCGCAGGACTACGGAAGGAAAGAACTTTGCATGGTAAACGATGAAATGCATGAATTTAAGATTAGGGCCAATACACTGAGCCAAAAAATCGCTGAATGAGTTATCCAGTAGTTTGCAATGAACTTTTTTGAAAGTCTACGTTGATTATTCATTATACATTAGAATCTAATAATTAGATTATTTGGCTTTACACGGTTTTGTTTTAAGAGAAAAGCAATGGAAAAAAGGAATAAAAAAAAGAATTAATATTTATTAAGCCCATCGAGTAAACATTTTGGTTTTTTTCCCGATTAATGTAATAATTTTATTGATCGAATAAAATATTATTATGAAGGATTTTGAAAGATTTTTCGTTGCGAAAAGTATCTCAAGATATTGAGAAAAGTGAAAATATTGAATTTCCAATTGACTACTTAATCAATTCGTTGGGACCTCCTAAACAGAACAGAGAATGAAAGGATTTTCAATTTTGTGCAACTTTGCAAGAAATCGGCGAAAATTGGATCGCAGCTCGGCGGCAGTGGTGGTGGTGGCCGTAGCAGGGATATCGGCGGCTCTTGGCTTTAAACTCACCTAATTGGTTGTGAAATGAACGCATTAGCTGCCGGCGCAGCTGTGCCTGCAGACGGTTACGTACGCGTCCATCTGGGCTGCGTGATTGCCTAGCGGTGACCCAACGAAGTGACGAAACCGCAGCCTCAAATTGATCTCACGCAGCCGCCAACGAGCAAAGGATGCCGCCGAGAGTTTGCAGATTACGATTGCAATCGAGGCGGCATTATGGGCACCCTATAATTTAAGCGTGAATCACTTGTGCCGATGAGGCGATGCGGCGGCCTGCATGCCCGCCTGCCTGCGATGCTGCGGCTGCCGGTTGGCCTGCCGCGGCAGCTCTTGTTAATGATGATGGCGGCGGCGCAGGCGTTGGGGCGATTGGTTTCGGGATTAGCACGTCATCGCGATCGTTTTGATGCCGGCGATTGCACGTTTATAAGGACCATAAACCATCGTCCAGACTGGTATGCAGTTTACAATCAGTGGTGATTAGCGCAAAATTATGGACAGGCCGACAGGACCACCAAGCGTCAAGACAAATATTTAAACTGCTTCGGATTCGCGGAAATAGCGCAGGGCGCGAAGTGTTCACGGATTGCTGTAGTTCGTAGAGAGGGAGGGATATGGATGAGCCGTAGAGAATCTAGGTAGCGTAATTGCATCGTAACTGCTGGCGGACTTCTTTCCCAGGTGGTCTGTAGTTATCACTCGCCGTTTGTAGGGATCAAAGAGACGAAGGGGAGATCTCTGCGCGATTTTGATTGGCTTTTATGATTTTGAGATACGTTAAGGTCGCGGTTTCACGCCTTGTGGTTTTGAGTCCATTAGAGCTGATTAACCACTTTTTCGACATCCACTAAAATGCAATTCTGCAGCATTTCTGAATATTCCAGTTTTCCATAAACAGAAATGAAGCAATCTTCATGGCTTAAAGCTTTCAAGCCCCATCCTTCGCATGGTGTCGCCAGTAAATTCCATTCAACGTAAAGCAAGGAATGATCTCCGACCGAACGCCCCTTATATTGGCGCTTTGGCGCTGTGGCGCTGATGCCAACTTTCTTCGCTCGCAAACGATCCATCAACGGAATTCAATAAAAAACTCACCGGGAGGGTTCCAAAAACCCATTTCCCAAACAAAGCACCAGCAGCGACATTAATCATAAATAACCAAGTTGTTGAGTTGTTGGTCAGCGGCGCTGCGATGTTGTTGCCAACAAACAACATTGATCGCTGCGATACGCCCCGAAGAAGACGCTCATAAAATAACGAGGAGGCCCAACGGAGGCGGGCACGGGTATGTGAGCACAAAGCGACTACGAAGAGCTGCAAAGGGCAGGCGGCGAGGAGTAAATGAAGCAAAGAATTTGCGGCAAACAGCGTGAAAATAAATTTGCGAAGCGCCAGCGTCATTATGTTGTTGGCACGGCGTATTCGGCCGGTCGTCGGTCGGTCGATTCGGTCAGTTTGTTGGTTGGAGGAGTAAACGGCAGATTCGAACCAAATCAACAGCAGGAACGCCATGCGGCGCTGACTGCCTTGGCCGCCGCCGCCACAATAGAATGAAGATGCTGCTGCTGATCAGCTCATG
Organism: Neria commutata; assembly: GCA_963457695.1. Classification (NCBI taxonomy): domain Eukaryota; kingdom Metazoa; phylum Arthropoda; class Insecta; order Diptera; family Micropezidae; genus Neria; species Neria commutata. The sequence continues at coordinate 16,160,055 of OY735248.1, read as the reverse complement.
AGTTGGGGCTAGCGGTGGCGGCTGCGGATACCCTCAGCACCTCTGGCAGATATTCAAGTTGGTTCGAAAGGGAAGCTGGAAATTGGCTAAACACCAAAGACTGCCGACGCCACACCACACACCACAACACACTTCAGCACGTCGGTGATGGGCCGAACGCCGCGTCGACGTGGGATGGGGCGAAATGAGGTGCCTGCAAACGCCAAACACCAAACCCCGAGGTAACAACAACATGAAACATATGACGCGCAGGCGCACCAGCACGTTCCAGGCAAGCCACCTTGCGAAAGTGGATGGCGCGTCGTGGCTGAGCGGCAACAGTTGCAAGTTGTGAATTGCCTGTAATTGACCCTGCGCTTCGCAGAGCAACGCGCCAAGGTGGAACCATATGCGGAGCGATAAAAAGTAAAGCACGTGCTTAGCCTTTGACTGCACGCCAAGACGCCGATGAAATTCGTCTGAGCACAGAAGGAATGGTTAGCTGCTACTCCCAGGCTCCCGACGACTGGCGTGAGTTCTGATTGCAGCTCCGTGAGAGTGTAGCAACGCGAGTTGGCTGCCTTTTGTGGAAATTGTTGTTCCTAATTTGTGGCTGGCAATTTGAGATGCGCGCATAAGCCACTTCGTGTGTGAAGCACTGTGTCCAGAACCTTGGATGAACCGAATTGCATACATGCGTGGTAAGCGTGCGTTGGTTTTTGGCCTATTTCATGGCACAATAATTATCCTTATGACTCGCCAAATTCCCACACCGATCAGCGCCGTAACTGCACTCGCGGCGGTCATGTGGTCTGCTTCACATGCCATCGCAGCTTGCGAAAAAATCACCTGATGACTAAATTAAAGTGGCATCCAGCCGCCATTTGCCCTTGCATGCAATTCGATTGTGTCGCGAAGTCTTGTGAACTAATTTCGTAAATTTTTCGAATGCTCTCATTCCGTACACACGAATCTTTTATACACATGTATGTATGCACACTCGTACAAGTGAATTTTTAATGAATTCCAATGTGGAATCACGGTGTGCGGTCATACATGCCGACGCAAACCAGCCCAAGCCGAGCCAAGCCAAGCCAAGCCAAGGCAGCCAAACCGAGGCAGCCCAAGTCAACCCGCTGAAAAAACGAAAAAGTTTCAAAACAGAGAAGAAATGGAAGAAAACACGAAGGCGGCTGCTCGCAGAACCATGTTAAATATTTCATTAAAATAAAAATGGATTTTTGCAATGCATGCAATACAGAGCCTTCCCACCATTTCGATAAAATGCCATGGAGGGCCTCCGTTCAGCTGCTGTTTCTGTCAGCGATACGTCGGACCAGACCGACCAGATCAGGCCTGACGAGACCAGACCAGGCCAGACCAGGCCAACGCTAGGTGCAGCCACACAACAACCGCTGGGAGAAGTGAGCGCAGTGCAAGGAAGCCAAGCAGCCTTTAATTGGAGCCGGAGTCCCAGTCAGCTCACGAACGTTTAGCAAGAGATCAAAGTTAACGCTTTGGGCTATAATATAGTACTACGGCATGGGCTCCACATACGCCACATTTTCTGTGGCTAGTTGTGAAGTATGGTAGCTTAAATTTATGACGTTCGTATTTGAGAAAACTTAAAAGGGATTTACATTTTGAGGCATACCTCAATTGGAATTTTAACGATGCCAATGCTAGAGCATCACACAGTTTGACTTCGTATGGATGTTACTTCACGCAAGCCAAGGTATCAACTTCAAGGCTGTCTGTGCGCAGCCGCACAGCCTCCAAGTGGTTTTCGTTTTGATTGAACAGTGACCACAGTTGACAGCTCCACTTCAAGTCAAACTGCTAACTCAATATACATAGTACAATATAGCACGCCACACGGTCTGAGCTTGTGCCAAAGCCGAAGCCGGAGCCGGAGCCATTGCCAGAGTCAAAGCGAGCGAGCACACCATTCGAAATCCCAAAATTGGCAATTTATCCTTTATGAACTCACAAAATAGCCGCCATTTATACCAAAACAAGTTAATTCGCCACATAATGCGAGTGTACCCAGCGTACGTTGCTGCGGCGCACGGTTCGGAGGCGCGCATGAGGTAGCAAGACATGTTGATGCCTGCCGCTGCGCTGTGGCCGCGCTTAAAGGGCCGGTCCGCCACCAAAACAAACTCGCCTCGCACAACAATGAAGACAACTAATAAATATGCGCGAGCATGCTGCGCAATAAAGCCTAAAGTGCAACGCTCGTTATGCCCAAAGGGATGGAGCCTTCCGTGGGTTGGCGTCGGCCGCTGAAAATAGTAGGCACTGCTGCTCCGCCAACCTCCTCAAACCTTCTTATAATTGCACGCACTTGAGAGTTTCGTCTCGTATGAGCTCTAGCGGCTTCTTCATCTTCTTCTTCTGTTTCGTTCTCCACCGAGCAGTAGCGGCAGCTTCCAGCTTTAATCGATCCTGCCTGTGGACATTTGGCCAGATTGTCTTCTGTTTCGCGCAAATAAATGGATTGGTTAGTATTCAAATCCGTCTCTGCAGCATTTTCACTTCATACAATAGCAAAAAGTTGGTCTCAAGCCAGTCTCTAAGATATTCAATCAAGAATTATCTGCAGGCTGCAGCAGCGCAGCTACAGCTCGCAGCAGCGTGCTCCATAAAAGTGACATTCTTAGCCAAGTTTCAACTGGATCTCGACGACGCGCTGTCTGCCAGCAACTGCCGCCACACCACTGAAACAACTGCAACAACAATAATAAAAATGAATTCTACAACTCTTAGATCAACTGACTCGATTCCATCAACAACAGTTGGAGCAACTGTGCAACAAGAGCCGCACCAAACATGCTTATCAAACGCCGGAGGCCGAGTGCGGCATGCAGAAGGGGCAGGAGCACTACGCGCGCTACTGCATTCTACTCGTCGAGTATTTTACTAGTAAGGTTGTTTTACTATAAAAATTTATTTTTATACCTTTGCAAATATTTGACCATAACAAGTTATTTATTACGCGAGCCAGAGCCAGAGTCGGAGCCGCAACAGCAACAGCAACTGCGGGGCGCTGGCATGTAAGTTATGGGCTATGCGGCTATGCTATGCTGCGGCTGTCAACTCAAGGACGGTCCGAGATGGACTCAGATGTACGGCTGGTGGCTCAGCGCGCATCACAGCCAGCAGCAGAAAAAGGGAAATCTAGAATAATATAAGGAAAATTGCTGAACATACCGAGAAGTTTGTATTTCATATGGCAAATGGCCGACAAAAAGTGGCAGCGATCTTGTCTGTCCGTGCAATTAAACGGTTGGCGCGCAGACAGGCGATCTGCCGATCCGGCGGAGGGCCCCGGGAGAAAGAGAGAGAGGCAGAGAGTAGCGCATAAAAAGGCGCTATTTGGTGGCAGTGGCGGTGGAGAACGGCTACCCAACAGGATCACCAATCTGAGATCGTAATGCGAATAATGTCCGCGAGGGTAAGCAACTCGCGCACAGCAGCAACATTAGCTGTTGGACAAGCAGGTGCGGGGGAACGGGAGCGGCACTGGCACTAGAATAATAGCAGCACCAGCAGCAACAACATGATTACACAGATTGGATACACACACGGATCAGCAGTATTACGAGCATCATTTAATGACAAGAGCGAAAGATCAAGCGACTTACTGCTTTTTAGTGCTGGCTGCCATCTGCAATCGGCCACTGCTGCCAGTCGGCTGCTCGCGCGGGTTGGTTGGCTGTCTGTCCGTCTGTCTGTCTGTCTGCCTGTCCGCCGTCTAAGTAGGCAACGGAGGCAGCGTAGTGAGTTGTTGACGCTAAGCTAGGCTGAAGTTGCTGCTGCAATTGCGCAGTGGTGCGATCTGTTATGCTGTGTTGTGTCGTGGTGTGGTGTCGCTTGGAAAAACCTGCTGTTCGCGGCGGTCCACGCGGCCACGAGAGACAAGAGCAGCCACAATGTCTGGGAAGTCTTCGGCGCAGTGCGGCGTCCGTCCGGCAGCGCATGAAAATGGTGAAAAATGCGTTGAGGATAATGATAATGTCGGTGATAATAGTCGTGGGGAAGCTAACTCGTTTGTGAGCCTCTGGCAATGTAAATAGTTTCGTTGGAGCTGTGTGTGTGTGTGCGAGTGTGTGTGGAGTCCGATGCAGATCTGTGCAGCGAGCGCTTACTCAAAGTAAGACGATTGCTTGGGCAGGAAGAAGATATTAATGCGAGCTGCAAGCCTTCCGAAGCAAGGTGCATAGTGGGACTGGTCATTTGTCATAGGCGAGAACTTGACTGAATTTAATACAGAACGAAGAAGAAGAACACGTGCATCGATAAGGAATTTCGAAAAACAGCCACCAAAGCCCAAATGCTCGCACAGATTCACATTCACTGCGGAAAAATTCAATTGGAGCGCTGAATGCAGCTCCCATCGATTGAATTCTCAGAAAGCCGGACGACACACACACGTAAATGGCTCGTGGATTGAGTGTTGAGAGCGAATAAAAGGTTGCCACAAGGCGACCCAACAATGTCCGTGCGTGGAGGTGCGAGGTGCAAGTGCGGTTGCATTAGCTGCAATGCGGACCCTTCGAGGTGGGAACCAGACAGCGAGCGCCGAAGAGCTAAAAGCGAAAACCAAAAAGCAAAAGCCGCATAAGCCAACGGCGGCACCAATTGCAATTCCATATTGGAGTGATTTTATTGGGCATTGATGCGACACGCCATTGATCTTATCGCGATAATCTTGACGCCATATATCGGTGCCGCGTCGCAAGCGGTGTGTGCCGTGAAGCTGCGACTGCGTTTATGTAAATTTGCATGGCGTCGAGCTGCGGCCCTTGCCGGTGCTGCTGCTGGGCATGCATGGGAATTGGCGCGCCCGGGCGATCGTCGTCGATTGGCGATTGGTGGCGGGCGGGCGGGCAGGCGGCATGTGTGTGTAGGAATTGTGTTCCCACATGCGTGGATGCTTTTTGGCGCTTTTGCGGCAAGTGAGCCTCCGTGGGCAGCGCCAGCACGATGCTCTGGAATCGTTAGCGCTGCATGCTTCTGGCGGCCGCCCGTTCGCTCGTCCGCCTGCTCGGCGTCTGCTGCAGTCGTTCGGCTTCATTGTGTGTGTAATTTCATTATTTATAGGTGTCAATAAATTCTTACCTTCGTCTCGGACTGACAGCACTCCCTTGAGTTTTTCTTGGCTGTTTTTGTGGGGTTGCCAAAAGGAAAAACAAAATAAACAAAAAACGAAGCCGGAATCCCGCAGCCGAAGTAAGGCTTGAGAAAAATGTTCCAATTGTTTGCCGCATTCGCAGTGTTTTCTGCGTTTTATGCAACACTTCGCTCGTAGTCCGAGAGGACTTCCCTTTGGCATGGGCCGTGGACCGCAGAAACTTGCAAATTCTTCAGCATTCCGCTTTTTTCCATACGCAACTTTCCGCATGTCTTTTTGCGAGAAATTTGGAGCTGAGTGCAGTTGGCGCGCGACGCAAGCGCAGTCGGGGTGCTCGGCTTGTTAATGGCGAAGATTGATGATGCTCCGCTTTCGCTATGTTATTTCTAATGAGGTCATTAATTTCGCATTCCCTGCCGCTGCGCCGTGTATTGAACTTCGCATTTTCGAGTGGAGTTCAAAGCAACTCGCCGACGGAGAGAGAGCTCCTCGCTCTGCGTAACCGCTTAGGCTGGAGACATTACGCGGAATGCAAATTCAATATGTATTTGTGCGGGTTAGCTCAGTTCCAGAGAGCATCTCCGAATTTTTAAACGCCACAAAGCACTAGTTATGAAGCATCTATAGAATGCCTAGCACATCATGCCGCAGCGAAATCCAATTGCGATTCCCGTGGACCGGTGGCCAAAATATCGAAAACACGGCTTCGCTTCGCGCAACATCTGCTCTTCTATGTTTGGGCCTTTCTTTTGGCTTGCCTTCTCGTTTGCTTTGTTCGACTCGCTTCTTATGGCTTGGCATAAGGCAATGCACCAATGTACCCTCAAATTGGATCCGTCCACACATTATGAAGTTTTAATCCTATTAAAAAGCAAATTTTGTCATGCGCTTTGTTTACTCTGCGTCTACTTTATACCACCTTGACGATCCTAACGATCCTGAGCAGGGATGCCAAGGCATCCCGATTGCCCTTACAATATTTCTCAGTCTTCAATCAACTGCCAATCAAAGAAGAATCCAATAATAATATATGTAAAAAGTATAAAAAGGAGAGAGCAATAAACTCTTTTAGGTTAGCTAGATTTATTTCTTAATTTATTTATTTATTTGTTTAAATAAATATTTACATAACACAAAAATGTGTATGTTTGTTAAAATTATTTTGTTATGCTTTTTGTTCGAAAGCGTCTTTTCTTCACACTGAATTACTTTTACATTGACATTTTGGAGGATCATTCGGACATTCGACATTTATAGACGACTGTCCTTAGAATGTTTCTTCCGATCCAGATTAACTGTGTCTGAATGAATTGAAACGTATTTTTAAGAACTTTCCTTACAAAAATTTCCCTTCTCCCTAATTTTTTCGAGTCGAGAAATCTCTCCACTATTTGGCATCCCTAGTTCTGAGTATCCAGACGATGACGTTAATTTAGCAGTGGCAGCAGGATCGCAGCGACAACTGCTGCGTTTTCTGTAATAAGAACAAGCGCAAAGAGTCCTTCGCTACGATGAAGGTATCCTTACAGCCGCTCAAATATGAGACGCCTGGCTATACGACTGCACGTTCCCTTCCCATTGTGTATGCAGGGGAAGCAGAAAGGATCTGGTTCTGGGGTTTTTGGCGTGCAGTCCTTCTTAAGGGCATGTGACAGGCGCAGACAGAAGACGGGATACTTTTAGCGTGCGCAAGTCATGACGTGCGTTCTTTCTGTTGCTGATGGTGCTTTGTTGGTCCGTTGACGTTGCCTTGCCCTTGCCTTTGTTTTGTGTCCTGGTGTTGATATATTTAATGTCTGGCGTTTTCTACTTCCTCCCTTTGCTTCTTTGCTAACGGCCTGCTTGCGGCAATTCGTGGCGGCTACGCCAGCGCTTTGTTCGTGTTCAAATGCATGTGTGTGTGTGTGAGCAGCGAGATTATTGCAGTTAATTTGCAATTTCCAAAAAATTGATACATAATTCCTTCCGAAAATACTTTCAATTTGTGTACAGGTGCGGTAGTCCTTTTATAATCCATTCAAAGTTGAATACGCGCTCTTCCATGTCAGCACTTTGAGGCCACGTGGCACTTGCGCGGGGAACGCTCTTTGCACCTTTGCTCCTTTACTCTTCCACTTTTTATATTCGCAACTTCTTCAACTCGTTCACAACAAGATCCCGATCGCTGGTCGTTCAAAGGCTTAGGGCAGCAGCACTTTTTCTTCCATGGCGCAGTCATTTGAGAGGCGTAGTTTTTTAGACTGGGTGCGAGGTCGGAGAGAGGGAAAGATGCAGAGTTTAGCAGCTGCGCGCGCACGCGTTATCCTGCAGCAGCAAGGGTCGCATGTTGCCTGGATTCAGTACAACAGAAACCGCACCTGCTGCGCTGACTTTGGAGTAATTTGCAGGAGCATCGTGTGTGTGTGTGCATCAACGTGCATGTGTTGAAGTATTTACATGTACGTATGATGTTACGAGTTTCCCGTTAGCATGGACAATTAAACGGACAATATGTACGGCATGCCTTGTTAAGAAGATGTGTGCGCATGCACCAACGCTCTCACAGGAGGAGTTACATCAGCATCAGCAGCAGACGGGAGTTGGTAGGCGGGAGCTCCTTGATTCAGGCCACCGGGCTTGTCGTTAATGCCGCAACATAACAGCCGTACAGAATGAAACGAATCAATACAAAAGGAGCGACGGCAAATAAACGGAGTCCTCTACGCCTCTGATTGCCTTCGTACACTTGTGCGGGCAGCAGCAACGGCAGATGCCAACTAGAGAGGAAGACGACAGCTGGAGGACTTCACCTTGAAGCCGCCAACCGGGAGCAGCGGATCGGCCGACCTCACAGAGCGTGCGCGAATGTACGAACATGCGAGGCTGCATACATTAACGGCGAATATGGGCAGAAGCGGCGCTTTGCCAAAGGTTTCGACTTCATTTCAGCAAGCGCCGAGGCACTCCAAGACGTGAACTCCTGTGGGAAAATAAGAAATGCGAATTGCAATCAGGAAAGCAAAAATGCTTTCACTTTGCATTTAATTGAATACGTTTCAGCTCGCATTGGAAGTGCCAAACCGAGGACCATATTCGCAGTGCGGTCCCACAGAGGCAGCAGCCGAGAAACGACATCGGTCGCTGCAAGAGTTTCGGTAACATTCTCCAAGCGAAACTCGTCATTTTCGCCGCTCTCAGATCTCCGTTTGCGGACTGAAGTGATGACTGATCGGGCTCGCACACAAGCCGCCTTATCACGAACACAATATTGTCACTGATAGTGCGCATGTGTCGACGGCCGCATCTTGTGGCACAGCCGCAAGCAGCGCAGGCGCGTGTGTGGTGCTTATCAGCTCCTGCGAGCGCCGTTCATGTTCAGTGTACACGATAAGAGTGCCGCAGCCTGCTTCAGCGCCAGCTTCAGCTCCAACCGCCGACTGCCGACTGTTGACTGCGCTATCTGTGTGTGCGCCTGAGTACCTGAATGTGTGTGTTGGAAGATTTTCGAAGCGTCGTTCTCACAATCGTCAAACAGTGACGATGCTAATCGTAAACTCATTTTTTATTTCCAAACGAAACGTAACGCATTGCAATGCGAGAAAACGAGTCGCGTCGAAACGAAACGAGACGCGACCAAATGAACACAAATGGAAAAATTCTCAGCGCTGCATACGAGGTGGTCCCTCCATTCGGGATCACTTTCCTCTGCATGCGCTTGAAGTGGTCATGATGGGAGATGAGCGCCGTCGATGCTGTTGCAGCGGCCAACAGTCTGAACTGAACGACCGACCAGCGGACCGACCGACGGACGGATGGAGGGACAAACTGGGCAGCAGTACGGCTGTCGAGCTGTCCGCCAGTCCGAACGACTGGCGGCTGATTGCGTACTTAATTAATGAAGGTTTTTATCGCCTCCACTGGTCGTTGCGTTATCCTTTGAAGTCGGATTTTATGGTGTTTTTAAATGGCGTTTTGAAAACTTATTTCGAGTAGGACCACACCTTTATTGCTTACTTGATTTCTTTTCATTTACGTGTGTCTCCTTTGAGTTGTGGTATTGGCCTTTTGGTGCCGCAGAAGCAGCAGCGCAATCGGCAGCAACAGCAGCCGCAGTGTTGTCATTGCAACGAAATTGGTCACATTTTAATGAAAATGTTAGAAAACAAGTTGGGAAGTTATTCTGAGTTCTCTGCATTTTATTGCTGGCAATTCCCATGGGGAGGGGGGAGAAGTAAGTTGCTGGATCGGAATGTTTCACAAGAGCAGCTTCTACGGCAGGCATGCATACTCATGCTCTAGATGCTGCGATGCTATGCTTCCAAAGGCAGCCTTCTGACATGCGGTGGTGGCACATTTAATATTTGAATTTAGTTAAACATGAATTTTTTCGTTTCCTCTGCTCTTCCTGGCTGGATAGGCCCGTGATCACATTTCGAGTTGCATCTGCTGGCTGGCACAATTGGCACGTGATACAGCGGTCGGTCCCTGGTGCGGCGCAATGCCATTCAAAACACCTGCTTTCTTTCTCCGTTCCGTTCATTCCCGACAAATGACAAAACAGCTTGGCATGTTGTTGCCGGGCGCGAATGCACGGACGGACTGCCAGCAAAGAGAAGTAATTTAATGCAAATTCGGCGAACTTCCACGAACTGTGCCACTTAAATGTGCGATTATCCTTTTGAGCACAAGCCGCCGTATAATTTGAGTAGATGCTCGGCACTCTTTCGCCGCGAATTTTGGCAACAGTCAGTCAAGTCAATTGGAACAGGTGTCATTCTGCGCATTTAGCGGCGGAGGGCCCCAGGGCAATGGCAATGGCAGCGGCGACTCCGCAGCGACGCCTCCACAATCCGTTACACAATCCACAGCAGGACGCTCTTCCTTGCAAAGCATAAAGTGCTCATATCCCAAAAAATAAATAATGGAATGCTAAATAAATGTGTTCATACCTTCTGTCTGCCGCGCCCTCGGCCAGGGTTCAGCCTTTACCTCAACCGCTACCTCTGCGCCCTGCGAACGCATAACGTGACGTTGGAGCGCGGCAAGACACAATTGATGTTGAAAAGTTCTCCTTCTTCTCTCTTTGTTTGCCATTGTTGTTGTTATTGTTGTTGTTGTTGTTGCTGTTGCTGTTGCTGTTATTGTTGTTTTGCAAACGAGACACATAATTTGCAAATTGACTGACGGCGCTTGGTAGTTGGCGCAGACATTTTAAATTAACTTTTCGTTTCACTTGGGTTAACCTGGTGGTTGGTGGTTGCCGCTGCCACTATCAGGCTTACCGCATTCCGCGCGAACATGCCAACACACAGTCATGCGCGTATGCAGAGCCCGCAGCAGTGGCGCGGCAACTCTGGGGCCAACAATAGCCACTGGCACCCGTGCCCGCATCCATTATCGCCGCCGATTAACAAGATTCTCGTTTATTTAAATAACCGGAATGCATTGAATCCCAATTATCGATTTTCACTCACCTCGTTTTCCCACCTTTTGCAACACACGGCCGTGCAGTTGTGCAGCCGTGCTTGCTGTGCCTGCCGTGCAGGCGGGACCGTGCGATGCCGCCTTGCCACCGAGTCGCAATTGACCCGCAGGGTAATGGCTTCCCAAACCACTTCAAAATGCTCCCGCGGTACAGGCTCCAGCCAAGACGAAACGAGACACGGAGCAACGCAATGCTGTGCATCACCACCGCCCTTGCAGCCAGGCCTTTGCGGCCAATAGCCAGTGGACAGTGTGATCAGTTCGGCCAGGCGAGCAGTCAGTGCTTCTCATACATATAAATCATCTGTGTAAATTTGCAGACGCCCAAAGAATTTCTTTTGTTTAACAATCGGCGCAGATTCAGCAGATCTGCCGCAAAAGGCATTAAATAATACCCAATTTTAGCGAGGAGTACGTGTTGGCGTAAAGTGCGGTGGCGGCTTTGTTTGATTGAATGCATTTATGCGCTTCTCTCCTGTCTCGTCGGTTTTGCATTCATTTCCCATTGTTAGTTGCACCAAAGTGTAATTTCTTCGGACGGTTCGCTTGCTGGTAGCTTTCAACTTTGATGAGCAGCCCGAAGCAGATAGCTGGTTGGTATCACGCCCTTCCGCCGGTGGTATATTTGTACACCACAAACCCACAAGGACAGTTGCAAAAAGATCTCGATCTTGAGAAGAGTGTCCTTAGCACCCATCCTCAACGCTGTGCACTTCAGCACTCTCAGTAAAGTACAATAGCTCGGAACGGTACTTCCAAGACAATAAACTAAAGTTTACGCTATGAGCTTTTTGTGGAAGTAGCTCATATCCGAGTGGGCTGTATTTGCCTTATAAGCTGGGAATGGACATGACTTCGCCAGAGATGAGAAATGTTGTAGGACCACCGTGCAACCGAAATTTCACATGTCGAAATATGAATCAATGTCAACGAACAAAGGCGCGGCAGGCAGTCCTAAAAGCAGGCCTCAGAGCTCATTCACTGATTGAGCCGCATCAGGGAGACGAATGGACTGCAATGTTATGTAATAGGAAAAGGCATAGGCAGTTTGGACAGCTTAAATGTGTAGGTAAATGCAAGCCGATACAGGCTATGGAGAGTGAGAGCGACTACTAGACCTCAGAGTCAGTATAATTTCTAAGAAATGAACACACACGGCCTGATGGTCTGCCGAAGGGAGCGATGCATCCGTCAAATGCGATATCAGCGGATAATTGAGCCTAATAGGATTTTGAGTGCGCACGCATACAAATTGCTCTCCCACGGAGCATGAACGATAACAAACAAAGCGTCGACAAAGAAGCCGCGCAGGAAGAGAAGAAATAGAAAACGGAGGCAACCCGAAGACTGAGGGAGCTGCGGGGACTACTCTGGGAGGAGAGAGCGAAAGACAGTTAAAACAGGATATCACTTAACAAGGATGCCGGACAACGAAGAATCCGTTCCGGCCATCAAATGAATCGGCCAGCCTGAGCATACGTACGCATACACCTATATAGCCAAGCAGCACGGACGCACGCACGCAGCAAAGGTGGTATGACTCAGCTGCGTGGCCACGTACCGCATCGAAGCGGCCCGGATTCATACAAACAAAGCAGATAGGAAAGAAGGAAATTGTTGTGTGCGATGTGCGTGTGATTTGGTGCGACATTTGTTTATTTGGCATCCGAGGTAAATTGTGCGTGTCAGAGAACGAAAGTAGAGAAGGGCACGTTCTGCTGTACGCAGGCGCAGGCAAAGCGATTGAAACGGAAGCAGCGCAACGAAGACGAATGACCTGCTGCGCCAGCCTCAGCCGATGATGCTAGGACTGGCGAGGCACATTGTGGGGCCTGCGAGTGTGAAACCGCCACATTCGGCAGCTCAAACTGAATGGCATCAATGAGTAAAGCGGATAGAGCTATCAGCTGATCCGGGCGTAATGCCATAATGTCGTACAATAACAGATGCTGAGAATGGTGAAAAGGATTTGGATGCAGGATGCGTTGCAGTTAAGCTGCCTGGACGGATGAATGGACTGATGAATGGACTGATGTATGTACACAGACATGCCCAAAAGTCGATGTGGAAATTACTTTTTATTTGTTGTTAATTATTCTACGCAACTGTTTCTCTTTCATCTGGAAGCCTTTGAAGTTGGCTGGGTGCCGTGTAGTCGAGGCTAGATGTGTCCATTATTGCGCGGACCGGCTGATAGACAGCATGAAAAAGGCGCGTCTAGAGAAGAACAGGTTAGGAACGCTAAGAGCATACTATCGAACTAATATATGGTACATGATTGCATTCCGAGAATGTGATTGCAATACGGAGGTCAATCCGGAAGAGTTTTACTATATTTCGTGATTATAAAACTGTTTGCTCTCCGAGACAATGGATGAGAATTAGTTAATAAAGTCTTAATTGTGTAAGATAGAAAAATTTACCTTATACTTCGTACATTTTAAGCTGAAAATGGCGAAAAATTTGAGATTTGTATCTTCTGTCCTGGGGCTCTGGATAGCAATATTACTTGTATACAGCGACCTTTGTTTTCTTTGTAAGAAAGCATCTCAATTATAGTTGATTACATTCGGAGCAATATATCACATCTGGGTTAATCTGATTGCTTCGAGAAGTAAGCATTTTGAATATATCGTACATTAAAAGCGACCCCTCCATCATAGAGATCGAACTGCGTCTGTGGCGTCACATTTCCCTTCACACAATGCAACATTATTTGTAAATCGAAAAATTTCACACATTTTACCTTCGAACAATCAAAAGAAACAAAAACAACTCAATTACCTCATGCGCGAATAATAAATTCAGATCGTAAAATTTAACGACAGCGCTTAATTATGGAATCAATAAGAAGCGCCAAATGAGCCGCTCATTTTTGCCTCAACATGCCGTCAACAGTTTTACGAGCTGCACCATAAGTTTGTCATTAATATGGGGCTGCATGCACACACATACACACACACACACACACACACACACACACACACACACACACACACACACACACACACACACACACACACACACACACACACACACACACACTCACACATCCTTACACAAAGTATGTTGCAGCATCGCACCGTTGTCCGCTGTTGCTGCTGGCGGTGCCGCGCATTGATCCGCTGACTTCACACTACAAAGACGATCTTTCTTTCGCGAATGTCCGCCAACAAACAATAATAAGCGCGACTCATCTGGAAGTGCAATCCGGTAAATTTAAAATTATGCGGAAAACACAGACGACAAAAGGAGCGAATGTATTAGCACCTCCAACCGCACATCTCGGCATGTCCGCGCCAACTTGTGCTTGCTCTTCAGGAGCAGGGAAATTATCTTAAGTAGCGCATAGCGCTGCAAATAAAGGCGCTAATGCCGATAAGCCATCACGGCGCAGGAAGCACTCGGCGGGGCAGATGGTATGCCAGGGCCAACATATCCACGATGAGTCCGAAATAAATAACACTAACCGCTCCCATTGCGAATGCACATATTCAGAACATTGAATCGGAAGACAAACACACTCGATGCCGAGAGGCAGCTCAGAATTTTCTTAATTATCGACATTGATCCGCACTTAACGCGCTTCATCATGGTTTTCATCAGCTGCGTTACTGAATTGATCAGTAACGTGCCTAATTTACCTGAAGTCCAAGAGGCTGAACTTCCCAGGTCATTCGCGCCTTCAACGCATTTAATTGCATGTGAAATGCGCCGTACTATCCGGCATAAATACGGGCAAATATTTTGGCATGTTCCTTTTTATTCGGATCAATTGAAAGAGGATCAAGCGCGCTCTAATGAGATTATGGCACTTCGCCAAATCAACCCTCCAGTTCGTGGCCTGTGAAAGGAGCAGAGGAATGCTGGAAAATATGGCAGGGTGGAAAAGGCAGGACGATGAATTAGACCTTTAGTTTCCCAACAACAAAAGCTCATTGGAACTAATCTTTCGATGCGGAATTCCCCTAGCGTTAAATACATACGTTCTTATACATATGAATGCTATATATATATATAAGAGCTTATATAATATACGATCTTACATTAGATTCACATCTGATTGAGTGTATATAAGTTCCGCAAAGGCAACTGTGAAATACCAGTCCTTTGTGATGAGTCGAATGTGGCCATGTGCACTTCCAATATGAACACATCACATGTCAATGGTCGATGTGAGTCAGTTGTGACTCATGTTTATTGGCCCGACTTACCTGGTAGACACATCTGCAAATGATCTGCAAATGCAACCACGGACCGACCGACCGACCGACGGACCGACCGACTGACCGACCGTCCGATCATGAGCCAATGCCAACTGCAGATCATCAGCGACAACAATAACAATAACAGCAACAGCAGCAACAACAGCAACAACATTATTATCGAAGTCCACGTCGTCGTTCGTTATCAAAGGGGAACATCAATTGCACACTTTGCATGCGCACGTAACCAGGCACTGACTGAGGCACAGGCACACTGCCTGGCCGACAGTCCGAGCCACGACGCGGCGGTTCGGACGACAGACCGGCTTTTTTGTTGGTTGGCTGATTCTGCATTTGCCACGTCAATTGGGTGATAATGTTCTCAGGCGCCTCCGTACCATGTCCACCGACAGCCGACTCCGGCGCGCATGCAGACGCAAACGCCATGACTCGCAATATTCGCCGGCGAGCAGCGCTTAAACGCCACACCAGACGGCAAAGGTCCGCGCAACATGCGAGCCGGGCAGGCGCATGATCTGCAAAAAGTGTTAATGTCTTTTCGTTGCGGACTCCTGGACTGCAACGCTACCACACGGCAGCAGGCAGCAGGCAGTTGGCAGTAAGTAGCAGCAAGGAGGCGGCAGCGGCCACCCGAAGCAGTTGCAGCATGGGTGGATGACTTATGGCGGCGAGGCTGCCAATGCCAGGAGTTCATCTGAGTCTACTCGACTATGCACGCTGCGTCGTTTGCGGCCTAGTCCAAGCGCAGGCGGATTAGATGCTACGAATTCAAAAACGCCACCGCCGCTACAGCTGCTGCTGTCATTGTTGCAACCTTGTTGCAGGCCGCCTGGCGCTTCACCGAACCAGACTTTGCACCTCCTGCGTCCGCGGCGTCGTTGTTTGCACTTTGTTGTGTGCTCAAGACGCGTGCGCAAATATTTAACGTAATAACATGCAAACTTGCAGCAACAATGCCAGCCGCCAGCCGCCGCAGCAGCGCCGCGGCGAATCGACACGGACGCTAAGATGTGCAAATAGGGCTGCGGCTGGAAGCACTCCTGCCATGGCATCTGCATGCGATGCGCTTGTTCACTTGCCACGGACGGCCATAGTTAGCACGCTATTGAAAGTGAATTGACGCGCACCGGCATAATCGTCCGCGGTCCCCAGTCATCCTCCTGCCTGGCTTCTAATGCCGCAGTTAATATGAAGCCACTTCAAAGCCACAAATTTACCGTTTGCCGTTTTCGAAGTCATCCCCAAAAAGTATCATATTTCAAATGTTCATTTGGGGCGCACACAGAGACGTCCGTCAAATGCGTTGTGACAATTAAACAAGCCGGACCCAGCGCGGCCGAGAGCTGCCTAAGCAGCATGAGAAGCACCAACAGCAGCAGCAAGCAATTAACAAAATTAGCCATCATCGCGCTGGAACACCGCATGCGGCATTACTCATCCACGAGAACTGAACACGACCAGTGTGCTTACCGCTCAATTCGGTCGATCGGCGACTAAGCGCGGTTCGTGGGCGCCGATGTCAAGCCGAAAGCTTCGAGCTCAAGGCCTTTACCCGGTGAAGTAAATTGCGAAGAGTGTGGCGCAGCGGCGGCGGCTAACCAGTAGCAGTAGCCGGCAGCGCACAGCAGCAGTGCGAAATAGATAAAAAGCTACGAAGCGGTGCGCAGACACCGCGCCGGCCAGCAGAAGCATGCAACGGCTGTGAGGCACTTGGGCGCGCACGGGCAAGATCACAAGGCGTAGATAAAGGCCCCATTATAAACGAATTGATGCGCGATTATCGGGATGGACGGTGAGATTTAAGCGCCGCTGTTTTGCACCGCGCGTCGGGAGGGATCGAAGCTGGCGAAGAAGAGGTAGGAGCCGCGAGTTGCGACTGGCGTGTGGCAGCATGGTAAAAATTATGGCGTTTTCAGACGAAATCAGCCGACAGGTAAGTCACTTCCAACAGCAGCAAATATCAGCTGTAAGTTGGAAACAAAAGCTGCGATTGCAGGCCATCCATGCAAGATTGTATCTTGACATCGACACTTGCCCCGCGCCGTGTCTCGTTCTACGGCGCATTCTCAAGGACCTTCTGCAGTTGTTATGTATTTTGTTTGGTTGTTTTTGGTTTATTCCTTGGCATCCACTGCCAAAAACAATCGAGTTCGACTGAGTGCACTGAAATGGTTGGCATTCCAGACATGTCGCCAAGAGACAAACGAAAGGAGCAGCGAGCAGCACACCACACCAAACAAAATCTTAACAGCTACCGCCACTGCAGCCCACAAAAAACTGTGCCAATAAGCTGAGGCGCCGCTCCTAAAGACAATCAACGACACCTTTTTGGTAAAGTACATGCATTCCCTTGATGTGCCTGAGCCTGTGCCTTTGGCTGAGCTTGTGCCTGTGCCAGGGGCAGGCGGTGGCATCTTGTGGCCAATAGCACTGGCTCCGGTGGGTACAAGGAATGCGGGCTCACTTGCTGCCGGTCTCCACTCTGGCTCAGCAGCGCACACACCGCAGCATTGCAGCCCCTTTGTTTCGAAGTGCGAAAGCGACAGTGATATTTGGTGCAGCGAACAATACCCACCGTCGGCATATGACAACGGAATGCCCCTATTTGATCAGCGTCTTCATGCACGAGTGCTAAAACACCCCGAGATAGAGATGCAGGGTAGTATCAGAGACGACTCATAACCGCAGGGCAAGATCGCAATATAAGTTCGCGAACGAGGTTTAGGCCCAGATTTCTTGCATTATCTTGTAGCGGAACCTACACATTCACTCTATAACTACGGTGACCAACCGTACTATATTATATAGAACAGTACTCTATTTTAAGCCGATGTTCTATATTATATATTTTGTATTAAAAAACATGGAAATGTTCTCTATTTTAAAATGTGTTCTATATTTGTTCTATATTTTATACAAAACGAAATTATATCGAATAAAACCTTTCGAGATACATGGTATTTTGCAAAACTTCTTTGCAATTTTGCCTTTATTAAAATTTTGGAACATATGTAGATTCGAAACTTTTTAAAATGGAACATAGAGCGATATATCATCTAATCTCTTAAAGGCACCACCCTGTATACACTGTTTTCTTTTCTTATAGTTATAAGTTATGTTGCAACATGATCTCATATTTTTGAAAAAAAAATTCTTTTTAAAACGGACATTTGATATTTTAAATTTATAGGAAAAAAAAGAAGGTATATTGGTGGTTATGTTCTCTATTTTCATTAAAAAAATATGGTCACCGTATCTATAACCCTGTCCGAACTTTATTTTCATGTCAAAGAATACTCTTGGAGCGTTGCCAACTAGTTCGTGAGAGACGGCGGTTTCTTTCTTAATAGATCCTTTGAGTCGGCTGGATTTGAACCACTTTGATTTGCTTCTCCACGTTTTGAGAACGTTTTATACACTTAGCCACGGCGGTGTCTACAATTAAACTTTGGATTAAGGTTAAATATCGAAGCTGGTTGAAACAGATTTTCCCATGGCTGATTCGGCCGAAGTAGATTGTCAGACACGAGAACAAGCCAATTATCATCATTTCGGCCATGATCACATTCTGCAAAGCCAAGTCAAGGTAGCGGTAGTAAAAATTTTCGGCACAGGCGCTAAGCGAATTTTGGAATTTTTCGGAATTTCGAAATTGGGTGGTCAAAAATGAAATCATTAACACCTAAGATCACAAAAACGAGGGGAGCCGAAAATAATGAACAGGCAGGCAGGCTGGCCAAAATGGAGAGGGAAACCGAAATGTGCGACTGAGCTTAGGGAATTTGCAGTTGCAACAACAACAACAGAAGTAGCAGCAGTGGTTGAATCGCCGGACGGCCAGCGGCTGTAGGTATGTTTGTGTGAAGGTGAAACGTCTTTAAGCTCCCATCTTGCGCAAAGCGAACCGTACCACATCGCCTCTCACCACTCCGTATTGCGCCGAATTGAACGGAACTGAACCGAAATGTAAGAGGATCCCTGTAAAATTTGCCGCCTCTGAAGTGAAGATTTCTATCTTTTCATGGGAGGTTTGCCCATTTCAAAATCACAGTCAGCACACGTGAGCGAAATGTACAAAAACAACAAAAATACAAAAATGAGGAAATTTTACAGAAGGAGCGAACTGCAGGAAAGAGGAGCAAACAAGGATGCCAGCCTCCACGAAGCCAATTAATTTATTAAATTGAAGTATTGGAGTTTCAGCAAGAAGAAGCATCAAACATTTTGGCGACAGACGTCCCAAAGCGAATTGGGTCTGGTTTGGCCTGTCCTGGACTGGCGACGGTTAGAACGAACAGAGATGCAAAGAGCAACTGCGTCGGGCAGAGGCAGAGGAGCGCAGAGTGTGGGTCAATAATAAAGGAAAGAATTTCTGCAGCAGAGCCAAGCTGCGTGTTAATTTCTGGCCAAGTTGTGAAAAATGTATGTCGCAGTGCAAGAGGCTGTGAGCTGTGAGCTGCGAACCGACAGCCAATTGCCTGTGTTGCAGCGCCGCGGAGCGAAGGTGCTGCAGAGCTAATGGTTTTCGTTTTCGTCGGTGGTGAGTCGCATCAAAACGGCGGCTGTGGCGGCTGTTGCGAAAGATTCGCGGACACTGGCAAAGTGCATATTGATATATTGTGGCCGCGGTCACTTAAGGATGTGACAAAGATCGTATTATACAGAAAGAGATCTTGAAATCTGATAAGGAAATGATAAAGAGACAGACGCCAGATTTTAATTTGATTGGAATGGAATTTTGAGCGAACTTCTGGAAGCTGTTGGCGGAGTGCAGAGCAGGACGACGGCTGCATGGCTGGCGTTGGGAACGGCGTCAGAGGCCTGCGAGGGCATGTGAGTATTTCGGCCGGATGCCACACAGATGATCTGCATTGCTCTCCATTTGAACCCTGCTTCTGAAGCGCCAAGACAAGCCGCAAACGCGAATGCTGCGCACTGGGCAGTCGGTTCGTTTTGGTGCGGTCCGGTCCGGTCCGGCATGCTCGACGAGCTCACTTTTGAACCTACATTTTCCTTAATTTATTTCATTCCATGCAATAATTTTTGCGGTTAACAAGTTTGGCGGCATCGTTAGCGTCTTCACACGCTTGGCGGGATATCAGCACCATTTATTGCAGTTTTACCTCTTGCTTTCTGTTCGTTTTCACTCTCGGTGTCGGTGTTGGTCTTGGTGTTGTTGTTGTATTGTGGGCTTTTATCTTGAAGATACTCGTATGCGCTTTTTGCTTTCGGAAATCGATTGGATTCCTGTGAAATTGATAAGCCATAATCGCTGTCTGTGCGCCGCGTTCGCCGAGTTCGCCGAGTTCCCAAGTGACTATTTGCGGTTCTTCTGCGGCGGCGGTCGTAAATTATTGTGGTGACTAGTGCGGCACATTAAGGCAGACGCCATGCTCGCGGTGCGCGACCAAATGAAATGCAGCGCGTAGACGCGGTAGTGCTAAAATGTTGGACCACCTACGGCGGGCGCGGCGTTGCCGGAATTTACGCGGCTTAGTCCTTTCAGCGGTCCATTAGCAGACGCTTTGTGGTTCTCTTTGTGGCAACTAATTGAAACATTAATAAGGCAGCAAGCCGCAATGGAATTTCGGTGAAACTTTTCAAAACTTTTCAGCGCTTGGCATTGCAGTTCTCCGAACTGACCAACGAGGATGATGCAGAGACACTTATGGCCACAAGGCAATTTTTGTTGCTGACTATTTACACTGTGGCACTATATATTTTGTGGCATTGCATTGCTAATGCTGGCGAAAACAACTGGCAGAGTTCTCTGTTGGAAGCGCCAAAATTTGCCGCCATGTCCAATTTCTGCGATTCACGAACGCGGGACGCCAGCAGCTCCACTCAGTGTGGCACTATTTTTAGCTTGTCTCGCCGGCGAGCTATTTTGGGCACGCAACGATTAGTGTTTTGCCGCGTGGCTGGGTGCACTGGAGGCGTAATGCAGCGTCTCCAGCCACGGAGTGATGCAGGACGGCAAATGCGCATGACGCACGCCTTGCGACAATAATTGCGCTGGAGCCGCAAGCGGTGCTGCCTTTTTCCCTTCTTGTCAACCGATGATCATTGAGTACTTTCCCGTTCACTCTCTATTACAGCTCTTCAAAAGCAGCGGCAGTTTTGAACAAATACTTTTGTACGTTATTTAAAGCTTGAGGCGCCGTTGAAACAATCGAATCGATAAGATAAACCGGCAATCTCGTCACTTGTTTGTTGCGACAACAATTTCATACATATGTCGAGCAAAAATTTCGATTCCGCATGCCAAACTTCCACGTACTCGTATATCATATATTGTATTGTGTTAACTGTTAATTATAGCCACGATCAACTTACGATAGTATTCGAAATGTTTGTTTTACTTTCTGCGAAACGTCACTCGACGGTTAAATTATCTTTATATTCGACAGATAGCGCGCCATGGGCCTAAGAAATGGAATAATTTCTAGCGAATGTATTGGAACAAGCATTTGCCTGCAAGAGCAAAGAAAGAATTGCAACAATTTGCCACTGACCGGCTTATTGAGTTCTTTGGCGCCAATGGCATGCCATTTCAATGACAATCGCAAACCTTGGATTGTTGGAGTTTGAAGTTGATTGGAAATGAAAATTGAGTTCATGTTTCGTTTTATTGAATATCAAGAATGCTTAGACAAAGGCAAACGATCCAATAGATCTGGCTATACTCTTTAAAAAATTTCGAAATCTGTTGCTCGAAATCTCAGCTTCCGAGAATGTGCAGATATTTCATTACACATTATAGAACTAGAGCTCCACCTGTAGCGCACAATTATAACGAAAAACCAAAATTTGCGTTGGTTGAGAGTCAGGAACGTAGCATGTCGTCGGTGGGAAGCATGCGGCTACTTCAACACGTCACCAAAGTGTCATCTAAGTCAATCGGCGTTCAAGAGTTCCCATCAAATCGTCTCTAACTTAAAAAATGTAATACAATTTTACGCATCATATCATCGAGCGGTCGAAGAGTCATTTGCTCTCACCCAAACTGATCGACGACGCGGGCAGTTCTTGCCCGCTCCAATACACAGAACCACAAAGCCATAATTGCGGATGACATTTCGAAATTGTTACTTGAATTTTTCTTTATTCATAATAATCAAATTTATTCGGCTCTAATGCGATGATAAGCTCTCTTGAGCTCTTGAGGGCACACGAAAATGCCGAGTGCCCGCCCCACACTCCGCACACCATCGCCATGAAGCTGCTGGCCCATTCGTGGCATTAGCCGGTGGCCAAAATGTTTACAAACGCGTAAGTGCGATTCCAAGAGCGCGACAGCTACGCAGCGGACGCACGTCGTCGCCCATCTCAAAACCCGCTGCTGCTCTGTGGTTCTACTGTGGGAATGAGTACAATTACCCTGACGAATGTGGTGGTGGCGACAAGCGCGCTTCACCAGAACCGCATACAGTCACATTCACAAAGCTCAGAAGACGATGAAGTAGACGGAGCAGCTACTGACGCTACTCTTTCCCCACAAATACACGATTTGCACGGTTTTTCGGCAGCGAAGGAGCGAGTGCTGGGGAACGCTGAGCCCTGGTCAGTGTTGTACTAAATTTTCTACATAGATATGTATGTACAATACAGATTATCTGCGCGTAGAAAGTTGTACGTGAAAGTCTCTTCACATGGAATATGCAGAAGATGTAAAATATAAATACAGAAACTGCCACATCCATAGATAAAATGGGAATTGTTATAATTTTATCAAACGTTTTATGAAGTACCTACTCATGTAACAAATAAAATGTACATGCTGTGTTAAATTAAATTAAAGTAAAAGCCAGAAAATTTCAAACATAAATAGCAAACCTTTTCTACATATTTTTTTACATACTTTACATTGTCTACGTGGTTTTCTACATATTTAATATTTTCTACCATATGAAGATTTCTCCTATAATACGCGAAATCACCCGAATTTGGCCCTTCTTTTTTTAGTTAGCTTAGTACTGCGTCCGGAAATGTAGTCATTACTATTCCAATCTAAGCTCACGGGCGTAATCTGGCGAATAACAACAGTTATGAGTGTGCAAAATGTCACTTTGAGAGCCTCAGTGTGCCAATGGCGAGCTACTCAGTTTGGACCCCACTGAAAATCCACAGAGCCCCGACGACGCACTGCAGCTAAGAGGCACCATTTAGGCTACTTACCAAAGATAACTATAAACGCGGCTGAACAAAGGAGCTGCCATTACGAGCACATAAGAAGTGCGCGCTGCCAGCGTCCCACCGTCCCACCGACGCTGCGTCAATGTATGTACTCGTATGTGCTTCCGAGGCGGTAGCACGTTTACCTCTGCTGTTGATGGGAGGGGCGAGGCGCGGCGGGAACTGCGGCTGTTAATCTGTGATTTTTTGGAACTTAAATTTGATTCTGATAGTTTTGTCACAACAACGCGAAGCAATAGCTGAAGTCATGCAGCCGTTCGTTGCTAGCTGACGTCCACGCAAGTGTGAGACCCAATGTGGCACAATACAAAGTGTGGTACCTGCACAGCGGTCGGGGGGCGATGTGCGATGTGGCGCCGCAGGGGCAAGGCAGCGGAGGCGGCTGTGCAGAAGGTGGCCTGGAGTTGAGCTGTGTCGAGGCGTTTGTATTTTTGGTGTCTCTGAACCCGTTTTATTATGACCATTTTTTGTTGCTGCTGTAGCTGGAGCTGCTACTTGTGTGATTGCTGCTATTGTGGTGTTTGTTGTTGCTGGTCGTCGTCGCTGGTTGTAGTGCGTAGAACAAGTGAAGTCTTTGTTGACGGCCGCGTTTGTTTTCCTTTTTTTGACATTTGACAATAAAGCAAATAATCATGGGAAAATGTTTTAGCGTTTGAGCCAAATTTTTCGTTTCACTTTAAGTCGCTGCTACGGACTTAAGGCAGCTTTTTACGCCTAAAATATTTTTTAGGTGTTTTCTGTTTTCTGGTTTGTTGCTTGCGTCGCTGCTTCTTCTTCTTGCTTCTCCATATTTTTATTTGATATGTGACTCGCTGTTGACGACAATAGACCCGTAATAATCGTTCTCAAGTTGTTGTTGTCACAGTCACTTGTTGCGCCTGCTGCTGCTACTGCTGTTGTTGTTGTTGTTAAGTGTAAATTAGCCATGCTGACACTTGGAAAGTACACATCGACAACAGATATACAATTTAAAATTTACTATTAAAAGGATCTGCCCGTGGAGATTGTGAATCTCCTTAATCAAAATGCTCATTTGTGGCCAGTAGTCTTTTAAAACTTTCCATCCCCGAGCACACTGCAACTATTGTAATCTCGAATGCCGAGAGTGACCCCCTCTCTCAGCGAGTAGATGTCCAAAATAAGAATTTCACCCCGTTTGTATGAGAGGAAAGAGTTGAATTTCCAAAATAAAATATCCGACTTACGAGGAAAAGGAAGATAAATGTGTTGTGACCCTCTGTGGCGAGGGCGAGACTGGCTGGACCTACTAAAGTGTGTAATTATAATGGAGGAAAAATTTAAATTTTCTTTGCATTTTCAAAATCGTACAACAGACACAGCGGGGGGCGGCCAGCAAGAGGCTAACTATGGAAAGCGGAAAGAACTTAAGCAGAGCATGAGGTAACTTCGATCGTATATCAGCGATAAGAACGCTCGAGCGTAGAAATGTAGTGCGAGTAGGAGCAGGAATGAGAGAAGAAGATAAAGTACTGTGGAAGTAGCCAAGCGTACACGCAATCGTCCGCTTTAGGGTCCAAAGGAAATGCACTTGTCCGTTGTTTGGCCAGAGGCAAAGACACTGCTGAAAAGTGGAAAAGGAATGAGAAGGGGGGAAGCGGAGTTGCAGCAGATTGTGTTTCTCATTCGTATTGGGTTCTAATTGCAATTGGGTGCTTCTGCTGCACCTTTGTGAAAGCACCCACGCGTGACGCCGCCTCTGGTCGGTCGGTCGGTTGTTTGTCGTTGGTGGTGTCAACGTGATGTGTTGAAGGTTTGTGCACACACACACACACACACACACCAACCTATTTGAATGTATATTATATGCAAGTGTATGAGTGTACCTGAAAAGAGGTGCAAACGCCAAGTGTGGTTTGTGAAGCCAGGAGGCAACCAGCGGCAGCAGTGGCTGACCACCAAGCTCACACAGCGGAGTCGCAGGCTATTTTTCAACATCAAAGACTGATAAGTGGCTTTGTTGGTGCTTGTGGCTGTTAGTCTGATATGCTTTGATGTGGCATGGAGAGAAATAATTAAAGCGTTTGTTGCAAGTGCACCGAAATAGTCAAATAAAGCTGTACAAATTGGAATTGCAGGCAGCTGCAGAGTCGGTGTGTGTGTGTGTTTGGAGGGGCATGTGCCACAGGGAATTGAACAAGATTCACTGGTGATGTGGCGACGCGGAGCTGCCACAAATAGAGGTACAAATATTTAAGTAGCTGCAAGTGGCCCAAATGCGCTCAGAACAATAATTTTTCACTGTTGCACGAGGGCGGTAGTGACGATTGCACTTGCTGACAGCAGCTGCCGACCTTCTTGCCTGCCAACCGCAACGTCATCGAACCTTCCACAATTCTCACAGGCCTGCGGAACTTGCACTCGCACTTGCGCAGGCGCACCGCTTCAAAACAAGATTGCATGGGAGCATGGGAAATGAGAGTGGGAAATGCACCGCCGAACGAATGCGAGTTGCAAAGATACAAAAACAAACGCAAAGTAAACAAGCACACACAGTGGCAGAGCACGGTGGCGCGCCCACAGCGGCCACAAAAGATAAACAGCAACAAATGTTTTCCGCTGTGCGCGAGAGGGAATTTTCCATTTTCGACGCGTACGATTTTCTCAAATTTGACAACTTTGTTGGTACTGTTGTTGTTGTTGTTGTTGCCACGCAGTTTGTTTGTTTTTCTCTTGTTTGTGTGTATGTGAGAGTGCGTGTGAAGGGAGGGAGGATAGTTTTTCGGTTGTTTTTTTTTGCTTGTTTGTAAATTTGTCGCTGCGAACGGAAGGAAGCAGAGCGAAGCAGTTGTTACGCGCATTGTTGACAGTGTGTCAGCAACAGTAAAAATAACAACAAGTTGATATACAGCATTGTTGCTGTTGCTGTTGTTGTTTGCCTCTGCGCACTAATTCAATTTTAATTATCCACGATTAGTGTGCACTTTCAGATACAAGGCGAGCAAGCGGCATTGTCACGCTGCGCTCACGAAATTTCAGCTGCGGGGGTTGACAGTGCCGAGTGACTGAGTGACTGACCTATGCCTTTCAGATACATACATACACACACAGTCGCCCGTACACTCACATTGCTCCGTCAGCAGTGGCAATAATAGCAAGGTTTTTTCCGAAAGTTTAATTATTTGCTGATAATCAACTTTGGCCGAGTGTGTGCTTGTGTGTGTGTTCGCCATTCCTCTTGTTGCAATCCTGCACCATTTTCCATTTTCGTGTGCCAGCAACATGTTGCAGCTGCAGCTGTCGATGCATGCCACCCCTTTGTCGGTTGCACACAACCGCAAATCGAAATCCGTTTTGCATGGCCTGTGCTCAAGAAATACCCATGCAGCCACACAGCCTCACACACATTCCCGCACACTCAGCCAGAGACAAGTCGCACAGCTGCCACACAGGCGCATGGGCAGAGGCTCACGCACAGAAGCGATAAAGCTGTTTCTTTGCAACATAAGTAAATTGCATTTCCTTTCTAGCAACATGTGTACACTGTACAGAAGTTAGAGCGCTCGCGCTCACTAACACTAACACAAAACCTCTCTTGTGTCTTTAATTGGTTCGAATCAAACTATAAACACAACATGTTTGATGTTGCAAGCGAGCAGAGGGCTGAGGGCTGACCGTGCATTAAATATTGCATATCTAAATCACATCGAGCTTATCTCTTAGCAACAAGTCCCTCACGCATTTTAGCAACATTACATATTAGCAAAACGAGAATGGAAGCAGAGTTTGATAACAGTAAGCCGATTTCTTATCTTTTGGCTCATGACAGTTCAGTGGAAACAGCAATACCAAAGGCAGAAAACAACGTGCCCAAAATTCGGAATATTTGCTCGAGTTGTAGTCATCGAAAATGCGTTTGGTTCATGAAAAAAAGATTAATTCAAAAATATGCCATTTATGCATAATAATTAACAAAGAGCGTAAGATGAACAAAACAGGAAGATGTGTGCATGGTAAATGGCATATTCAGAAGAGCTCAAAATATTTTGAAAATTTCCAAAAATATAAAATTTTTTAAAGCCAACATTTTACATTTCCAAACAAACAAAATCTGTCTTTCAAAAAATGAAAATTAGCTCTGTAATTTTTCCATTCTAATTATGATTATCATTTTATAAATGAATGGTTTTTTTATTTGTTCATGTATTCAATAATATTTAGAATGAAATACACAAATCAAACTTCACCACTTTTAGCTCTTGGCTATGAACAAATTTAATTTCTTTGTGTGTATCGCATCGAGCTTCAAGCATGTTCGGCCATACACGAATGCAGCGGCACACACGAATCCGAGTTCGTTCTGGCGTTCTGTCAAAGCAGTGAACCAAGAAAACTCCGCAGATACTTTTGAGATCGAAATAAGTCTACGGTTGGTTCGCTTAGTTGAAAAACGCAAGTCGTAGAGTTCGCATGTCGTTTCGGACACGTAACGGACGGAACGGTTGAGTATCTAACAGTTCAGTTAGGCCGAAAAGGCAAGAGCACATATTTCAAACTCACTTCAAGCGAACAAGTTAATTCCGCAAAGTACCGAGCGAACTAATTATTTCATTTGAAAATTTGTGTATTAAAACGTGCATTTCGGCAGTAGCGGACTTTTGAGAGGTTTCGCTTTTCCCTAAAGAGACACACTTCTCAAAAACTCAAAACAGAAAATTGATAATTTGAAACAAAATAAGCGAAAAGTTCAGTCTCTCGCCGAAACCGCTCGCCGCTTTTCAGCATTTTCCTGTAACGCAACGAGTCTATTTTCAACACTCACGGCTAACAAGCGTAATCGTTCTCCTGCTGAACGCTTTTCCGCCGCGATCGATCGCAATCGTGAAATAATTAAGGCGCACAGCAGACAGATACAACTCATAAATCATAGCTGTTAGGTGTGAAGTGAATTAGAACCATTTTTAGAAAGTTCAAAGCTTACAGTAAACTTTCTTCGCAACAAAATTGTGCGACCGTCCCACAAAACAGAAAAAAAAAACAATTGACAATCAAGCAAACCCTCATCTGACAGCTCTAATCGGACTCGAAGGACTGTTAGTAACTGGGCCAAGAACTGCGCAGCAATAAGTGAAACATCTGTGGCAAAGTGCAGAAAAGTGCAGAAAATGCAAGGTTTGTCCAGACCAGTCTGAAGTGTCTCTCTAGCGCTTGCAGTATCTGCGAAAAAATTGGATTTTTATTTTCGGAAATTGCCGTCTGCGGCCGTTCGTTCAGATACAGCTACAAATACAGATGCCGTGTGCGGCGGACGTATACGATAACGAATTTTCCTTAACTTCGCACTCGTCGCGGTCGTCGTCGCAGTCGTAGACTCAATCGTCGATGATTTTTTTTGTTTTGTTGTTGTAGTTGTTGTTTTTTATAATTACTTTGTCTAAAATTAGAGAACGTGTGTGTCTGGCATATCGCACATCATCACACAGAGGCAGTGTAGAAGGCTTCTGCAACAGCATCTACATCAGCCGCAGCAGTAGCAGCAGCAACATCAAAAATATCAACAACAACAATTAGTGGAGGAGCAGCAGCAATAGTAGCGGTGGTGGCTGCGGCGGCAACCAGAGTCAAGCAGCCTGTGTCAGCCAGCAAACGTTGCCGTAGTGAATCAGAGTGTCCATATTATATACACTCAGACGATATCTGGCAAATGCACAGCAACAGCCACAGCAAAAATATCTCATAGATACGCCGACCACGTTCCTGCGTCGGACGGATTACAATACTCTTTCGGCGACTCATAGATCGCACAGATCGGCACACTCGATTCTTCGATTCGATACGACTCGCGATCGGAGTCTGAATCGGTAGCGGCACGCCAGCGGTAGTGATAGCGGTAACGGGATCGTGTGTACGCGTGCTCGCGAAGTTCATTTGGCCGAGCAGACGAGCAGACGAGTGGACCGAGCAGACAGACCGAGCACAAGCAAGGAAAATCATTCAAATCGGAACGAGCAAACAAGACACGACAAACTTGTCTGCAGTTTTTCCCCAAACCGAAAACCCAATTTTAAAGAAACGACAGCACGTACGCAGCTCTCTGTGGTCTCCGGTCGCTGGTCTCCGACGCGTGTTCTCAGTCTGTGAGAAGTGCAGCATATACATACGTTGCTGAGTGCAGTCAGACGTGAATACGCCAGGCTCGTTGCTCGTTGCTCGTTCCAAGGCTGAAAAACTCAAGTTCCGTAACTGGAATTGGCGACTCCGGCATCGTGATTACGGCCTCTTTGAGTTGGTCTTTGTTGATAATTACGGCTGCGATTACGGTGATTAGGTGATTACGATGCATGCGGCGATAAGCTGTAGCGGCAAATATTAACGGCAGCAACAGCCACAGCGGCAGCGGCAGCGGCAGCGCCATCGTCGGCGGTGTTCTAGTGTTCTACGGCACGGAAGTCACTCAACAGTGACGAAGAAATTATAGACAAAAAGGAAGAAGCGCTACGAACTAACAACAATCACAACAAAAACAAAGCAACATTTAAAAATGAAATTAAACTAAATTGAAGAAACACTAGAATTTTGTTGTTTTAGCGTAAAAACTGTGGCAACAGCCAGAAAAGCATAGGCCGAAGCCGCAGCCGCAGCAGAAGCGAAAGAGTCGAGGAAAATCTGTTTTGAAGTGAAGTGAGACACAATTTTCTTGTCTCGCAGTAGCGAAATCGACGTGGAAAAAGATTTTCACAATTTTCTCTTCATCGCTTTTGTGGCAGTGCCAGTGTCTGAGTGCGGCACGCGTGTCGGTGTCTGAGTGCGGCAGTGTGCGTGTTTTAATAGCAGCGTATACGTAACGTCGCGTCATCGCCTGCAGAAGAAAATACACAAACGCACAAACGTCCCCTTTTCCACATATTGTTTTTTTTTTATTATTTTTGTTGTTGTCTTGTTGTAAAAAAGCGAGCGTATTTTTACGAAAAATTAAGTGTGCGTGTGTGCATGTTTGTGAAAACGACGCACCCACCCCAGAATCAGAATTTTTAGATTTTTCGGCTTTTGAATACGGCTGAATGCATGCATGCGAAGTGAAAAACGAGAAATCGTGTGGGGAAATGCTCGAAATTCGCATTCGAAAAGTCAATTGAAATATTAAGCGCACATACATACATACTTACTTAGCAGCGGGCATTTCTTTGGGAAATGCATAAAGTGTTTTGAAAAATGCTTGAAAAAGCGTTTCGGAAAAGTCGCCGATATTTGAACAAACAAAACAAAAGCGAGTCAAAAGAATTGTGTGATTTCTGAGTTATCAGCAGCTGCCAGTCTATGCTTCTAAGAAGCGTAAATAACAACAACAACTACAACAACAACAGCAACAGACTTGTGCGACAGTTTTATATGTTATTTAATTTAATTTCTTAATTTTATCGTTTGCGTTTAAAATGACTCATCTGAAGTACACAGCATCCACACGTAAAAAATTGGCGATAACAACGGCGACAGCGCAGCGCTATCAGGAGCACAGCATCATAATTTCATGCAGCCACATTTGTGCGATGTCAAGTGAAGTGAAATAAAATCTACTAAAGTGCAACAGATATAAGTACATACATATGTATGTACATATGATAATTAATATTGAAGTTGAAATAGAATAGAATAGAGCGTTCTTGCTTGGAAATCGAATATTGATAACAGACCGTGAGCGGCAAGCGCGCACGCAACAATGTGGCTGACTTGTCGAGTGTCGCGGCGATATTGCGAAGCAAACGAACGAAATTCGACTAAAGACGTGGTGAAATACCCGCGTAACGGTAATCGTAGCGGTAACTTGTGTGGTGAAATTTGTGTGCTGCAGCAACATTGCAGCTAAACAGTGTCTTAAGCGTCCGCCAGCAACGCATCCAGTGCGAAATTGCAAGCGTCAAAATCGCCCAAGACAGCAAACGACGAGAGAGACCGAGCAAGGCCGAGCACACGCGCCTCCCATAAACATTTCGTAGGGAGTTTGCCACAACTCTGGGGACGCCATGTATGCGCGGGTCTTGCGCAAATGGAGTCCAAACGCGAAACATTTGTCCTCAATGTGGCTGGCTGTGGTCACCAGCATAATGTTGCTACTGTTTGTGTGCGCACCTGCGTCAGCGTCGGCGTCGGCGTCAGCGTCAGCGTTGAGCGCGCCTGCGAGTGCAGACTTCTTGAGCAAGCTTCTGCCGGCACGAGCAGCAGCTTCGAATACCAGGACGGTGGCAGCAACGGCAACGGCAACATTGCCGGCCACCTCATCGCACGGAAGCCCCTTCACAGTTCCAGCAGCAGAAGCCGCAGTTGTAGCACAAGCAAATGCTGGCGTCGCCGAAGAAAGCTTTTACATACCAGTTGCAAGCCGAGCAGATAGCAACAGTGCGAATGTTGCCAGCAACATTTACTCAAAGAGACTTATTAACGCACTAAGTAGCAGTAGCAGCAGAAGTAGCAGCAGTAGCAGTAGTAATAGTATAAGTAGCATAGGCAGTCGTAAGATTATTAGCAGTAGTAGGCTTATTAGCAGCAGTTACCAGCAACATGTCCCCGTGGGGCCAGCAACAGATGCCGACAGTTTGGCATACTCTTTTTATTATCGACTGCCTTCACAGTCGTCAGCAGCTTCAGCCTCAGCAACAGCAATCGAAAGCTTGAAACAACAGCAAGAGCAAAATGTAGTCAGCAACATGCACGATTGCAATGAGCAACAAGCAGACGACGACATCAATGAAGGGGAAGACGATGATGTGGCAGAAGATGAGAACGACTCCTTTGAGGATACGGACGTGGACGCGGAGGAATACGAAAGTGAGGATGGCACGGCAGCCGCGTTACCGTTGTCGGACGTAGCAGCAGCAGCAGAAGCAGCTTATAAGCAAAAAGTTCCAAACAGTCAAATAATTAATTTATTCAATAGTCCTAATCAATTCAGCGAGCAGCGTAACTTAAATCAGCAACATTTGTGGCAGCAACAGGCATCTACCAGTAATTTAAGAAACACCAAAGCACGTCGCCACGTGCAAGAGCAAAGTCACCAACAGCCGCATCAGCAACATGTGAATCCGGCTGCTCAGAACTACCACAGTCCAGTGCGGGAAACTGGAGCTGTGCATGGTGAAGCTGAGTTGGCGGCGCCAGCGGCGGGAGCGACGGACCTGCCACGTACTCGCTACATTATTGAGGCGTACGAAGTGCCCGCCGAGCTGACGGAGCAGCAGCGCCAACTGCTACAGCAGCAGCAACAGGTGGCACGCAGTCGCCGTGACTCGCGCGTGCGTGGACTAAAGCAGAGCATGGGCGTCGGAATGGGTGGCTACCAGCAGCATTACTACACTTCACAGCAGCAGCAGCAGCAGCAGCCACAATCCTTTCAGCGATTGCAGCAGTACCAAAACACGAATGCACAGCTCATGCACAAACAGCAGCAGCAACAGCGCGAACTGCAGCAGCATCAGCAGCAACATCGCCTGCACCAGCGGCAGCAGCATCAGCACCAGCACCGGCAGCGTCAGACGCGCAAGCACCCGCGCCGCTACTGCTCGGCGCGCGACCCCGCTCAGCTGGCGTTCGAGGCGCCCACCGTAATCGAGGGCCGCATTGTGTCGATGACGCCCGACCGACGCGCCAACTTCTCGGCCACCTTCAAGGTGAAGCACGTCTTCAAGCAGCAGCTGAACTACCAGCTGCCCGACTACCTGCGCCTCCAGTTCGCCTACCGCAACGTCAGCGGCGAGTGCGACATCTACCGGGAGCTGCTGAAGCCGCGCGGCCTGGTGCGCGGCGACGAGCTGGAGCAGGGCCGCAGCTACATGGTGTTCGTGCAGCAGGTGGACGTCAGCAACTTCACCATTCTCGGACAGCCCATACGCAAGACGGCGCGCGTCGTGAAGGCCGTGCAGGAGGCTGTGAGCGCGAACTATGGTGAGTTGAAAGCGTCCGAAATGATTTCTCTTGTTTGGTTCCAACCTCCTGAGCGGGCGGGGTGCACCTGGCGTGCGCGAAATTATGCGCTTCGAGCTGCTGAGTGCGGCACGCAAGCGCAGCGGGGAAATTTCCATTTGGAAACAATTGGCGTATTTCGCAGGCCACTCTTGCTACCGCCACTGGCAGTAGAGCCGGATGCGGATGTGCCGCTGTATACCGTGTGAGTGTATGCATGCATGTATGTATGTGTGTGCGCGCGCCTCGCCAATTGCACACGAATAGCAGAAGCCGTGGCGGAAAAGGCGATAAAAATCATAAAACTTGCAAAAATTTGCAAATTGAATGCAACCCGAAGTTGCAAGAAGACTCGCACCCTGCCTTTGGGACTACAGCGCGGCGGCCCGAGTCTGGATTTGCTTTTTAATGAATTTACTATTGTTTGAGAATGCTGCTTTCCTGCTGCTGCTTTGCCAACTTCACGCTCTGCTAATATTCAACAGACCGAAATAATTTATTCAACACACCCGCAAATAAGTGCACACACACACATGCACACCATACGTGCACACATACGTGCGCGCATACACGCAAATCTTAATAAGACAATATGGCTTAAGCAGCAAAGGGCAACTGTTAAAATCAGCAGCAACCAGCGACCAGCAACAACATTGAAAACGGCAGCAGTTAATGCAACAACAACAAGAAAAGAAATGGCATAGCAAAAAAGTCTGAAATTGCAACTTACATGAATTTTGTGTGTTGCTTGCTGATTCTGAATTTGCTTTCGCTGCTGCTGCTTTTCATGCTTGTTGCTATTTTTGTTGCTTTAGTATTTTTAATAATTTCCGAGCTTGAATTTCTTTTCGTTTTCGCATTCATGTCTGTGTGTGTATGTGTGTAGATATAGATGTACGATTTTCGCTCTGCAATTTTTAGACTTGTCTGTCGGCGGCAGCAGCCGCTGCTGCCACTCGCTCGCTTATGACCATACGTACATATATCACTTCAGTGCAGTTGAGTCGCTGCGGCTGCGGCTGCCGGCGATGCGCGCACAAGCGTAGGAAAGGTTTTACGCTGCGTTGCGGTTCAGGGCGCAAACTTGATTTCTTTTGTTTTATTGTTTGTTTCGTCTGCTCCGTCTGTCGGCCCGTCAGTATCCCCCTCACTCCCTACCCGCGACCGACCAGCCGTCCAGGCATGCTTTGCCTCCCTTTGCGCGCTGTGTTTCATCATTGTTTTTGCTTGCTTTTCATTGCTCGTTTTGCTTTTTCGCTTGCTCTTTCATGCTTCAGTTTTTGTTGTTGTTATTTTTATGCCGGAAAAAAAAGAGTTTTTAATTTCATTCATACACACTCACAATCAACCGGAGCTACGCGACGCGAACTTCTCTAGGAACGGACGCTGCGCGTATCTGTCTGCGTCTGTTGGGGCTCCTGATTCCCCTGCCGCTGCTGCTGCTGCTGCTGCGACTAAGTGTCGTATGCGGCTCATAATGGTGCTCACGCCCATTGTTGCTGCTGATCTTCGGAAGAATCAGCTGCAATCAGCTGTGCCGGCCATTCCCACTACGCACACAGTTGCGCTCCGCATTTGCTACCGTAATCTATAGCTGTATCCGTAACTTTATCTGTATCTGTGAGATCTGTGCGTCGCGCTGCAAAACGTTTATTTATTTTTTTGGCAATCGAGCTGAGCTTCTTCTTCTTCATTTGGTCGTTCGCCCCGCAAGAGGCAAGCATTTGACAGGATATTTAGATAAACCTCAGCAGATTTATTGTTGTTGTCGGTGGTGGTGGTGTTACTGCTTTGTTTGTGTTTATTTGGTTTATTGCCATCGTTGCTGCTGTGTCTGCTGCCTCTTCCTCCTTTCCTGCTGCTTCTTTTTTGGAACATCAAAGTCTGCAGAATTCTTCTGTGCACGCAATTCGCTTCAATTAAATTCAAGCCGAATGGAATGGAATTGTGGCAGTCGAATCAAAATTGACTTCTCAAAAACTGCTCAATTTTTATTGTAATTTGTGGGACGGAACTGCTGCCACACGCCACACGGCAACGACCGCTGATCAGCCGCTGTGTGCCAACCACCCACCCACCCATCGCAAAGCCCGTGCGCGCGTCACTTGTTTGCACGATCCGATCAGCGCATTTATCTTGTGCCGTACATCGCGCGAAATCCAATTAGGATTTGTTTATACGCAAATTTCATTATTCCATTCGGCTCTTTGTTACCTTCTCTGCCCGCCTTGGCGATGACCGACAGAACCGCACTGCCATCGTGGGTTTGTTTACGTGCTGTGCCGACTGCTGCCAATTGGCATGCTGCAGTCCACTTGATTTTATGCAAGTGCCTCCGTTTGCGTAGCTTTAGATTTGTCATTCGGCAATCGAGCAGAGACTGGTCAGTGTGCATCGAAAACGAGCTACTCTCCAAGGTCTCCTCGAATTTGGCCTCCAGCAACGAGCCATTCCGCTCGATATGACTCTGTATATTTCAAGTCGACGACATCAAGCCAACGATCGTCATCAGTCATCTCTCTCGTTTACCCAAAATATATTTCACATTGACAAAAACCAAGAATTTTCTGTATATTGGTCAAATGTGCTGCTGCTGCTGCATTCGGCTGGCGAGCTTCTATGTGCGCATGTGTTGGTCTGTTAAAGGCCGACTTAAATTCCTCTGATTTCGCTTCTGTTGACATTGTAAATTGTTTGGCATTTGGCATCGAACAATTCACGAAATTCTTTGACGTCGACGCTGTCGGCGTCAACTCGCTGATTCGCTGGCTGCCACTAGCGGCGGCAACACCTACAGTGGAAGTGATTCTTCATGTCTGGGCGTATTGATAGCGCGCGCATGACCAACTAAGGTCAAAGTTGTGAAAATATAGAGGCATTCATTGTGTGGCCGGCCGGTCGCAGCGCACATATGGCAAGAACATTTTGTGGTAGCACACTAGCACACGCTCGTCAGCGCGCTCGGCGCAGGCAAGCGAACCAAAGGTGTTGGATAAATTAGCAGCTCATTGGTGTTTGGCGTCCGTGGGGCAGCGAGCAGGTGCGGGAAAGTTGGCCAAATACAATATTCATGTGGAATGATTAAATTTTGGACAAGCTAAAATGGAATATTCAGTCAAACTGGAGTTTCCCCTTTTCCATGCATGGGCATTCAGATTAAAGACAGCCGCGAGCATTTTTAGAATTGTTAGCAAATTGTTTATGCATTGGAAATCAATTTGTCAACTGTTGAGCTTGTTGGCCTGTATGGATGCCTATCATGTGGGGCCACACGCACTACACTCGCGCCCAGACACATTAAAGCTATTGCCAATTGGCAGCTGCGCACGCCGAGCTCTTTCACAGCCTTTGCTTGGGGCTTCGCGTTTGAGGCTTTTGCGAGTTGAATTTTCACTGAAGAGATACATGTAATAGCTGCCGTGACGACCTTGACTGCTAGTTTTCATTTACAAAAAAACAAAACAAATTAATATGAAAATCTACAAATGGCAAACAAAGAGAGCTACAAATGAGCGGCAGACAATATGTACACAGAAAAGCATGGCGAATGCCTGCCGTCCGATAGTTTGGCGAGACTGGAAGCTAGAAAAGAGTATCTTCTGACACACAGCGCAGTGCTGCAGTTTAATTTCAGTCCGTGCGGGGCAAATCCGAAAATCGAATATAGCCTCATTATCTTTTCCAAACTGACACAGGGTGCCACTGCTGTTCAAAATACGTGCTGCCATCGAAGGTGTAGTGCATATTTTTTATTAGAAAAACACGTATTTAGGTCAGAGACAAGCGTATCTACTGCAAACACATCGCCACTTCCTCAACTCTGCAATGCTACACACGCACAATTCACCTCCATCTTCGAAGCCGCCATCTTCATCCGTTCATCTCAGCCATCATAATTTCGGCAACGTGCGTATTTTGAAATAAAGTGTCGAATGTGTACGCGCAGCGCAGACGGCGAGGGCGTGG
Organism: Neria commutata; assembly: GCA_963457695.1. Taxonomy (NCBI): domain Eukaryota; kingdom Metazoa; phylum Arthropoda; class Insecta; order Diptera; family Micropezidae; genus Neria; species Neria commutata. The sequence goes on along the minus strand of OY735248.1, from coordinate 16,123,176 downwards.
GACAGACTAGCAAAAAGGCTGAATTCGTTTGTGAAAATATTCTTTGGTGCCGGAGTAAAGCGAGAAACGAGGAATTCCATAAAACGCGTACGAGGGCGCGACACGTAACGAGAGAAGTGGCCATTAAGAATGGCGTATCCTGCTCGCGTCTGAGATTTGTACGACGCTGTGCATCCAGCCCCTCGCTGATTTCTTTACGCCGGCAAGTATTGCCAAAATATTGTTGCTCGTAAAAGTATGTGTGTGCATGTGCGTCTACGTTGGGGAGGGTAGGCAAAGGTAAAGGGAGAGGTAGACGAGGGAGCTGCTAGTACCGCGGAAATGAAAATTTTCTTGAATTTTATGGGGCAATAATAATTTCGTGCGCGACAAATACAAGCAGCGTAAACATGGGCAAATGTAGGGTGGCAGCGTGTCCGGGAAAGTGACTGGAGGGCACTGGCACAAACACATACGCACCAGTGGGAATGTATTGCACACGGCGGCGGAGCAGCATTTTACGCTTTCCCGTTCTTAAGAGCAGCCACTCACACAAACATAAGTGCGCTTGCAGGCATGCACATAGTTAGCGTCGATGTGTTTGTGTGAATGTGTGTGACGTATCAAATTTCAGCACTTTGTTGCAGTTTTACGCCCTCTCCACGGCGTTCGAGATGAAATCGTGTAAACAGTTCTCATGCAGAACACACGCATACAGACAACAGACAACATATGTACATATGTACGTAGATATATAGCTGTAAAAATGATTTAAATACTTTTGCAAAATGGCGAGCACATTCAGTTCAACTAATCGTGGCGAGTACAAGAAATACTTTGAAGTAAGTATCTGCGCGCACAATTGACGCACATCCAACAGCTTTCCGAGCGCCACACCGGACCGGGCCATACCCCCCGAGTCTGTTGTGGCCGAGTCCGAGTCCGAGCTCCTCGACGACCATTAAGTGAAATTGCTTTCTTGAGTAGAACGCGGCTGGACGCGTCTAATATATTACGGAAGCTAAGTGCAAAGAAAAGAAAAGTATGTGTGTGTGAGTGCTGATTTTTACATGTACGTACAGTAGGGAGCACAAATGAGTACATGTTTGTACTTCGTGCATTTCTGAGTGTATAACAAAAGCAATAACAAAGCAAATCGGAACATTTTTGTTGGCCTTTATTTCTTGTTCAATTATCAACAAATCAATCAAATCAACACATCCGTTTAAAGTTTTTTGAGGCCTCTGATTTGCATTTTAGGAGTAGCATCTCGCCTTTTCTGGATTCTTATGAACACTGGTTGACTTATTTTAAACTATTATTGATTGAGAATTTGTGGTCAATCCTGGGACAGTACCAAACAACCCCAATGAACCGAAACGAGCTATGGCGACGTGAACAGCGAGAATGGCAAAGTATTCCAAATGAGATGACTGAGATTTTGGTGGAAAATATTCAAAAACGTTACAAAAATAAATATATAAATAAATAAATAACAAGTAAGGAAGCAATCAGTCGGGTTTCACCGACAGAGTAATACCCTACACCATGTTCCCAAGTAGGGTGATAATTCACTGAAATTGTGGGCGTATTTGATTTACAACCTACATAGTGGGCGGACCACGCCCTTTTTGGCAGACTACAAGATATACCTAATAGGACTATACATGCCAAATATTAATGCTCTGACAGGTGTACACCAGATGTTATCGGCATATTTATTTTACTGCCCCCATGGTGGGCGGACCACGCCCATTTCTGGAGAATTAAAAGATATTCCTACCAGGAACGAAGTAACCAAATCGGGACTCTCTGGTGTATATATTATGGAAGTTAAGAGGATTTTATATTTATCGCCTATATAGTGGGCGGACCACGCCCATTTTCTTGTATGGCATCTAAGACCTATATATAAACTTGGGAACCGAATTTCATTCATTTATATTCGTAACTAGTCAATTGGGAGCCATTTTACCGAAAAAATTTTGCCGGCTATATAGTGGGCGGACCACGCCCATTTTTTCCTGAGATATAGAAGAGCTACCTCTTAACTTGAATACCAAGTATTATTCTTTTCCATGAGTAATTACACAAATTATAGCCATTTTACCGAAAAAAATCCGAGGTAGTGGGACTTAAAGACCCGTTGTGGGCGTGTTCTTCGGGTAATTTGAATAATTTTAACACTTTACCTAACCCGAGGTTCACTGTAACTGTGTACCAAATTTGGTCCAAATCGGACAACTCCTTCTTTCTTTTTTTTGCGTACACGCAGACAGACAGACAGACGGACGGACAGACGGACAGACGGACAACCGGAAATGAAAAGAGAAAGTGTTTCTGATCATTTCTATATACTTATGTCTATACATAGGAAGGCTCCTTTAATGCGTTACAATTTTGGCACAAAGTTATTATACCCTATTACCATAGGTGTAGGGTATAAAAATATCCTGCGGAATAAAGGACTATGGACAAAATACTAAAAAACGGTTCCATCCTTGCATTTGATGAAAGGTGCAAAATTGAGTGCATGCGAGTTGTTTTAGTTTTATTGATTTTCTTCTTAGAATTTGTTCACTTTTCCTTTTCTTTTATTAACAATTTTGTTGATAATTGAACAAGAAATAAAGGCCATGCATCATTTCATTTCCTATGGGCAAAATATGTTGCTGCTCACGGCGTTGTTCATTCCAGCTATGCTGGCACACCTGAGCGCTTCGACCGCTTGAAATTGGGTCGATTTTCGTTTGGCCGTAATTACTACAGACACATACACCAACACACACTTATGCACTCTCCTCCCCTTCATGCATGGTAAAAATAAACGAAATATCATATATTTTGCTTACAACGGCAGAAAAAAATGATTTAAGTGCTCCCAAATGTGCGGAGGAGCAGATCTCTTTTGGGGCGCCATTGTGGGAGCGCGAGTTTCCCCGCCAAGCAGACGGAGGCCGCTCGGTCTCGCATTCAATTCCGTGGTGGCGTCGTGGCTGCTAATAGAAAAATCAGACAAGATGACAACAACAAAAGCAGCAGCAACAACATGAAATCAATGAAAACGTTTGTCCATCAATTTGTGCGTCTGTCCGTTCGTCCGTCTGTCCGTCTGTCTGTTTATTTGCTTATGCTCTGGCGCAGAGACGCAGAGATATGGAGACTTGTCGATTCATGTGCTCGGTGAGCCCGACGGGGAATTGTGAAGCTGTGGTGGCAGCACACAGTTTTCAGGGCTACCGCTTCAGCTCCTCTCCAAAAGCTGCCCTACGTTAGTTCTTTTTAAATTCGGCTCACAATCAGTTTGTTTTCGTGTCTTCCGACCGTCCCCCTCACCGAGCGTCCAGTACTACGCCAAGCGTCAAGTGCAAAAATGCGAACGTTTTGCGAATTTCTGCCAGAATTACGCATTTAAGTTAAGTATGTGACGCGTCAGCAGAAGGCTTGGTGGTGTAGCCGGGAGCGAGCGCACACTTTATAGACATACGCTAGCGGGTTGATTGACTTGTTGGCGCTGCAGAAAATTCATATGCCGTGGAATAGATGGAAAACGGAAAATGGGAATTGCGTGGCGTGTGTCTCGTCAGCCGCGCAGCCCGCAAAGCGCTTGAACGGCAGAGTGTCGTCGTTGCCGTCATCGCGGTCGCAGACTCAGACGCAGTCGGCGTCGGCGCCTCGAGCGGATGTGATATAATACTTCAATTTGTTTAACAGCTCAGCATTTACACACGCTGCAAATCGATTTTTCAGCTGCCGCTTCTTCGCTTAATGGCCTTTTCGCAAGCGCATGCACTTGTGCGCGGAGCAGGGGCGTGCGGCTGCATTACTTTGATTGCCTTATTAATGGATTTTCACTCCACTTAGCTCACTCGGCTTGCGCGGCAGATGTCGATGCGTTGACGTGTGCGCGCTTGCATGGCTTGCGTGCCAAATAGACGGCTCGATTCATACCCCGGATGAGGTCAGCCAGCCTGTCGCAGCCTCAGCCTCAGCTGGTGTAATTGAAGCGGCAGCGCTCGCTGCCTGTTGCACGCTGCAGAACTCGTTAGCGGCAGTCATGAAATTGGAGTAAATAAGCGTTAAATACAAAACTGCATCAATCTCTGCTCCCGCCGTCCACCTCCTCCTCCTCCTCCTCCTACTTCTTTAATCAAATGCAAAATCAATAAGCACTGACACTCGCATTGACTCTATGGCACAATGCGATGACGTGCGAGTGTGTGTGTGTGTGTGTGTGTATAGTGTGTTCATGGCATCGATTGGTCGCTCGCCGACGCCCTGCCGCAGGTAATAAATGGCGCCCATCATAGGACGGTGTTAATTTGCTGATTATCGTGCGCTTAACACCCAAGCAGCATGCCTCGCCAAGTGGCGGCAGCAGCTCCTACACTTTGTGGCCAATTACTTTGACGCGTGCGTGCGCGTGTGTGTGCTCTGCGCTTTTTACATCGTTTTTCGGTTCTGCCATTGGCCGCCGTAAACGCGTGCGGCAGCTTGATCAATTTGAGTCACGAATTTCTACACGGCTCGTCTGCAGCTTGCGGCTGGCTCAAAGATGGACCACTGACCGACAAACCAACGATCGACCGACTACTTTGTCCGTCCGTCCGTGCGTCCGCGAGCCAACCAATCTGTCTACCCGTATCTCATCATTATCAGCGTTCTCAGCCTTTAAGTGGGGCGCTCGCGCCGACGGTGCTTGGAGGTATTGATTGCCTTTCTCGCCGCGATGCCGACGATTCGACGATGATCTCGCATTGCTCATTGTTGTGGCTGTGGCATGCGATGACGTACGGCGCGGTGTATTGCCTTTGGCCTCTCTGTCCGTCTGTATGTCTCATTATTGGCCCCCATATTACGATTATTATTAATGTGTATTCGATTTTCTTCCCACACCAATCAATTACGCCAGCTTAGTCGAATTTCAGTTCCCAAGCCGCCGCCGTTGAACGCTTGACGCCGAGGGCGGTGTTAACGAGCGCGCCCGCTGTGGCAGTTTAATTTTCCGTATTTTAATTTGCTTTAGATTTTCTTCTTTATCAGTGAGCATAGTTGACCGCAAATTCGGAACTCTCGTCGCCGTCGGAAGGTGTTAATGTGAGAGAACAGCGGGACTGAGCTGCGCTGGAAGTGGTCGGACGACTACGACTTTCAGCTGCTGCCGCATTCATCTGCGAGTGTGCGATCGTAAGCCTCTCATGCGGAAATATTTGTAGGGCAGGCAGAACAGCTTCATTTCGCAAGTCAGGCAGCTGTGCTCAAATTTGCACTCCTTTAGCAGCGACTCAGCCTGTCGGGCCAGTGAAGAGTCTTAGGAAGCGGCTTGGGGCTATTGCGCGGCCAGACTCTGCTGCGTGCCTTATCTTAATTACGCATTAATTACATCAAACATTAATAAAGCCTCAGCCTGGGCATCTGTCTCCTGCAGTGGGTAACACCTCCTAAGCGCATGCGCAGGGGCCGCGGCGGCTGTGCCCCTTGCAGTCAGTCAGTTGGACAGTTGCCTGCTGCGCATGTAGTCCAACGATATGCTGCTTCGTGGCCTCGCAAATGTGCGGCAATTACTTTTAATAGAAATTTAAATTCTTCAGTGAACTTGTTGTTGCTCATCTGGCGGATATCGCCAGCGAGTGTAATGTATGCGTGTGTGTGCTTCTGTGCCTCAACTCGACGACCATTGAGTGTGGTCGCTTCTCTGACGAGTGAGTGAGTGCGCCTGCGGCAGGTACTCCGCGCTCTCCGAATTTCCCAACGGCCGCTCATGCACCGTGGGAAAATGGCGTACCTGCTCCGCAATAGGCTCATGCCGCGCGGCTAATTCCCGTATCCTGTATATGTGAGGTATCGCGTCATATGCCAACAACAGGTTCACTGGCGTAGGCGTGCCTTGCCCGAGACGAGGTATTCCCCAAAAATGCAATCTGGTGTGTGGCTGGATTTTCCGGCCGGAATTCCCCGCACTTCTGGTGGAAGCACCAAGCCGACCGTCTCTGCCCTCGCTCGTCATGCTGCTACAACATTCCGCGGCATCTGCACTGGTCGCGGGCAGTCTTCCTTCAGTTGGCACGCAATGAAGCGTCTTGCTACGCGCGCCTCATAAAATGATGCGATTAATCAAAATCGAATTGGCGGCGGCAACTCGCAACAGAAGCTCGCATGGAGATGCCATTTGCTGTTGGCGTATTTGCGTATCATGTACACGTAGAGCTCTGCCTGCCTGCCCCTAAGTTACACACGCGATCAGCCAGCCAGCCAGCCGACGAAGAACCAACGCATATGCTTGGCAGGCGGGCAGACCCAGAGCAACTTGCAGCAACAATTTGAAAACGACCGGAGGGCTTCTTCCGTGTTGTCGGGCAAAAGGGCCTTTGGGGATAGCTGTGGGATTTTCACTACGTTTTTGACATGCCGCAAACGGAGTGGGTGGTGACTGCTACCAACTGCGATTTTTTTTGTGGGTTTGAGACAACACTTATCTTATTGAAGTGTCTTGCTTGGTTCGATTCTAAAAATATAATCCATTGGAACTGCGATAAAATATAAGAATATAATATTGATACCACCAGGAGTACACGAGGCAGCAAAAATATAGTTCCACTGGGATTTTTGACTTGCGGAATGATGATGAATTGGTATTTTTGGGTACATACTTTGCATTTTTGGAAGCCACAATCTGACAACACTGACTTCAGCAGCGCCGCCGCTACCAATCTTATTCCCTGCTCGGTCACTGGATCATCACTCGCGCTGGCTCGTTTCCTGGTGCGAGTGCCGGCCGGCATGCTGGACGTGTGTGTGCGCGCTGCAGTTGATTGGGCGCATGCGCATGTGCGGCAAGTAGCCACCAACAACCAGCAGCTTTTCTGAACGTGTGTTTCCCATGATTTGGAATGCCTCAGATGCAAATGTAAGCATGTGTGTGTGTGAAAATGTGAAATGCAACCGCCGGTAGCAACAAATTTGTAGCCATGCCGCGCTGCCGCATATTTGGGATGGTTCTCATTGTATTCGTGCTAGTAGCCGGCGAATTACTCTTGGTGCCTACGTACGGTCACCTTGCGAGCGGCATAAAGCCAGCTACCCAAACCACACGCCCCACTTATAGTCACTTGCAACTCGAACCATCGCAAGCGAAATGTTTACTGGAAATTGATTTAGCATGCAACTGGATTAAGGAGCCACGGAAATGAAATGGCGTTCGCGAGGGCATGCGGCGCAACCGGTGTTCTTGCCTCGCAACAGTAACCTTGGCTGCCTGCAACACGGCAACTCAGCAACATGTTGTCAAAGAGATCCAAGTGGAAACCCGTTCAGTGCGGCGGAGTGCAGGAAAAAACGGCAGCGCCCATTTGAAAATATTTTCACACACAAAAATTCAAACTTGCCACATGCGGCAGCAAACAATTGCAACTGTAGCACGCTTGCCACCGCCAACGAAAACACAGCTACCACCAACGACAACAGCAAGAATGGCGCGGAAAATAAAAAAACTGCAAAAGCCGCAGCCGGACACATATCAGCAACGGCAGCCGCCGCAGCAGGAGCAATAATAATATCAGCAACTGCTGCACATGCTTGACCGCGTAAAGCATAAAGAAGTAAAAAGCTTTTATGCGCCTGCGCGACATTGCTTAAATAACAGCACAACTACTGGTGCCGCCGCCGCTGTCTTGCCACCGGGGAGCAACAGAAGTAGGCAGCCGCGAGGTAGATGAGGTTGTTTTTATTGCCGCACTAACAACGGTGGCAGGCAGCAACTAGAAGAGGCAAAGACTGCTTGACTCATTGGCAGCGGCCCCAGCAGCAGCAGCGGCAGCACTGGCCGTGTTGCAGGCGAACAGTTCAATTCCAGTTTTTGGTTCCCACAATGCAAAACGTCCATAAACAGACCACATGACGTAATTAGCATAGCAAAGTCAAAAACTCGTAAGCCGCACCGAGCAACGAGCGTCGAACACTCCAAACAAATCGACAGTGCAACTGCGGCGTGTCCGTCCGTCCGTGCACCGGTCGTTCGGCTGGCTGGCTGCTTGGCTGGCTCGGTGGAGCGGGGCGCCCATGTCGCGTGAGCGGCCGAATGTGCCTGGGCTCATTGTCAGTTGAGCTGCAGCTCTGAAACCGTGCGAACGCCGACGATGCGAGCGAGTGAGTGCGCGTCCTTATCGGCCAGCCTGCCGCCCTCCCTCCATCCTGTGTGCTCGCCGCGCAAGAATGCCTCGCTTCGTCTGCTCTCGCGCCTCACATTCGAACCGAAGCCTCGTTTGCCGAATTCGCATAGATTTGCGCATGCGCGCGCACTCATGCCACACCGCACTCGGCAATAATTCATGTCGCAGCTGAAATCGCTGCTGCTGCCGCAGCGGTTATGGCTGGCTGGCGAATAGCGGCTGCAACAAGCACAAGCAGACTGCCCAAAAATGCGCTGCAAAAAATTTCAAACAAAGCATGATCTTTATCAATTCGATTATTGATTACCATGGAAGGAATGGGGGAATGAGAGTGCGAGTGCGGGTCCGATGCTGGTCTGCTCTCGGTATCGGTCTCAGTTGCCGTCATTAAGATACCGCCACTCGGTGGCGCAGCACTTAAAAAAACGGCCAAAACAAAAGCACAATTTCTCGCTGCTGCTGCTGCTGCTGTGAACATCTTATTGCTGTGGCTGCTGCCGGTGGCGGCTGCGGGGGCTGCGGTGGCTGTTGTGGTGATTTGCTGATTTAACTGCAGGCAATTTTCTCAGGCGCAAGTAAAATTCTCATCAAACAGCCGTGGGCAGCAACGCCAACACTGCGGGGGAAGAGGAAATCGCAGCAGCAGCCACATTCGGCAACGCGAATGGAAAACGAAAATCGACGGCAACGAAAGACGTGCATATCGTTTCATTTCGCTTCGAGTTGCAATTTAAATGTCATTATCATAACATTGTGGCGCCTTGTTTGGCTTTGAAGTGCGGTGTCTGTATGTGTGTGTGTTGCCGCAACATGTGTGACGGAGCAATTAAACTTTTGCGATTTTCTTGTTCTTGCAACTTCAAAATACGCTTCCAGAGCAACATTGTTGCGGCAACAAGTTGCTAAACACTCAATCACTTGCCATTTCCACGGCTGCAGCAACTCCGGCAGCATGTGCAGACACTTACGGACACTCACAGCAATGCAAGCGCTTTATGACAGCGGCGGCAGCTGCGCTCCTGGGGCATCAGGAATGCGCCAACTACGAAAAAATGCTACCCCAGGAATTTCGTCGTTGATGCAGAAGCACAACAGCAGCAGCAGCAATTTCTCTTGCTCCGCCGACCGCCAACCACTTATTACGTAATTATTTTGCCAAGCAAGTGCAGCGAAGTGGCCTGCGGTGAAGATCGCTGATCAATTTTCCCTGCGTCTCTCTGTCCCTGTCCCTGTCTCTATCTCTCTCTCCTTCTCCCAGACTACGTATGCTTTTGTGTGTGTGTGTGTGTGTGTGTGCATTGGGAATCTGCGCCTGCGCATCGCATAAAAAGCGCTCCACCTGTTTGGCGTCGTGTCATAAAAATGCTTTGCTTTATTGCACGTTCTGCTCAAGAATTTATGTTGTTGTACTTTTAATTTTTAATACGTTTGCTGCTTTCGTTCGGTTTTCGCAAGTTTAAAGAAGAATCATTCAATTTGCATGCAGTGCAGATGCCAGCCAGTCAGCCAGCCAGCCCCGATGAATGTGCGGCCGACGCAAGAGGCGCAACACCAATGTTCCGCGCCGCTCCACGCTTGCCGTAATTTAGTCTTGCTGGTACTACTTGTTGCAGGTTGTTGCTGGCTGCTGGCTGCTGGCTGCTGGCTGCTGCTGCTGTTGATTGTTAGTTTCGCCCCAGGGCCGAAATTAATTTTGCAGCTTCTGCAGTTGATGGCACTCTGGCACTCTCTGGTGCGGCTGCAATCAGCCGTGCGCGGCGTTTAGGTGAAAAAATGTTTGTGCTGTGGCGGCATTTAAAATTCCTGGCATCAAGCGGTCGCTGAGATGGCGGCGGCGACGGCGGTATTGGCAGTGGCGCATATAAAAAATTATAAAAACGGAATTCGCAAATAAATAGTCGTACTTTTAGTTTTTGGCGCGGGCCTGTGAAAGCGTACAACTCTCAAGCGGATGCGTCGGAAAGGGGTGGGGGGAGGTGGAAGAAGTGGAGTGGGATTCAATATTTTTTTTAGCTGCTGTGTTGATGCATAAAACAAGCATATCAATAGACCACCCAGATATCGCGCCGGCCGCGCGATGAGGGGCGTAGCGGCGCAAGAATGCATGCCTACAGCTGCATTTACTCACACACGCGCACTCGTGATCATGTAACTTAATCGACTTTTCACTAGAGCGAGCGGCGCCTTTTTGCGTTGTGTGGCACACATTTGAAGTTTAGAGCTGACGCAGCACCGGGCTCAAGCTGCGTCTGCATCCGTGGATTGCGCAGGGCTTAGGCCTGCCTTTTGTTTGGTCTGATTCTGCTGCAAAGTTGGCGGCGCTGATGTCACCTGCAGCAGTGCATTGCTGCATTTTACGTGTTTTGTTTTGCTTGCCATTTTCTTGGCTTGAAGACAGTTGCCGCTGCTGCTGCACTTGCTACGCACAGTTGATGCAGGTGAATGAGGCAACTTTGGACTTTGGCGCAAAAACGCCAACCGAGGCCATTCTTCATGGATATGCAGTTGCTGCTGTTGTTGGCAAAACCACTTTTGTTGTTGTTGTTGTTAATGTTGCTGTTGTTTGTTGTTGGCGCTGAGCTCACGCGAAAACGAAGCCCAAAAACTGAAATAGCAACAGTCAACAACAAACAACAAGCAACGATGACGACAACAGCAATACCAAAAACAACAAATCTATAATTTTGTTGTTATAGCAGCTTTGCTATTGACTTGCAACGGTTCCTTTAACTATGTCTGGTTTTTGTTTATGGTAGTTTACGAGTGAAGCAACCAAATCAGCAATAACTACAAGCTCCACAGCCGCTGCTGCCCGGCAGCGCATTTTCCTTGTGGAAATCTTTTCCAGGGAAAATTTTCTTTCGAGTATTTCTCGAGCTCGTCATAAGCGCATACCAACTGCAACAAAATGTGGCAAGTTCACAGAAAAGCTGATTTACTTCGCATCACTTGGTGCTCAAGCTCTATTCCCTCTCCCGAAACCGGTACCCGCTCCTAACCTATACCGTTTGATAATATATTTAGTGCATACAACAAAAAGCTATGCAAATGTATACGGGTCAAACCGTCACCTATAAGAACCGGTTACCATTAATTTGGATTCTCGATTGGAACCAAGCCAAATGACACTTCGCAAAGCACTCAAAGCGGAGCGGCGGCGTTCATCGCTGCGTATGAGTGCCCTGCCTTGGATGCGGCGAAAGATTTCGCATACGCACCGGGAAAAAACGCGAAATCGCTCTGCCGCAGATGCCTTGCGTTTGTTTTGTCTGGCGGAAGCGCGCGGAATACACACCACCGCTCTCAATCACTCAGCGCCGGAAATGCGGCAACACTGTTGCCAAGCCAACACATTTATTGCGCTCGTCTGGCTTTAAGAGTTTTTACTTTCTTCCATTTGGCGCCGATTTTTGTGTTATTATTTCTGATATTTGTTGTTTGTTTTTGTGGTCGTTCGTTTTGGGGAATTTTTTGGCATGAAATAAACAAAATTTTGCCAGTGAAGTATTTCGACTTGGCGAACTCTTTCTACGCGCTTTGTTGTTGTTGTTATTATTGCTGTTTCTGCTACGGGTCGAACGAAAGTAATGAGGTAAATGCACCTGTGCGCGCCCAGCATTTATTTTTAAGCATGTTGGCACTGATTGCCTGCGAAGTGCGAAGCCCGTAGAGCCGTAGAACCGTGCCGCCTTTCCACTGGACGCGTCTGAACTTGTGCGTCGCATGTAGGCCGCCAGCAGCAGCGCTGGCCCCTTTACACAAACACAATTTTCGCGCTGTCTTTCTACACAGCTGCGTACACACAACCTGCAGCAGCCGCTGCCTTTTCGGTGTTTGTCACTCACACATTCAACTTGTGACGATTTTATTTAGCGCTGCCAACAACAAATGTCGCACAGACTCTTGCACCGTCTGTGACTGCTGCCGTCTAGGAATTGTCGTCGCCCTTACTGAGTCTGGTCTACAGCGGTCTGCTGCTCGCTCTCTGCTCCCTGTAGCCTTGGTATTTCGGTTGCTTCTAGTTTGCGTCGCTTTGCTTTGAAGTTTTCAAATTTCTTTACGAGTTCAGGCAATTCCACAATTTTAAAAAATTTTCCCATGTAACTTTGTAGGTCAAACAAACATTTCATGAAGTTCCCTTAAATATAGAAATACAAAATTGGAATGCTTTCTATCAAACTTGGCGGTTTGGATTTTATCAAGTTCTTGCTTTATAGCTTAGCGAGCCTCTGGAAGTGTGTGAGAATATATGAAAGTAGGTTTGCGGCATTCGAGCTTGTCTTTTTTTCATTCGATTCAGTAAAAACAAAATAATTAAATGCTTCCAACTTGCTGCCGAGTAGGCAATCGCCATAGCAGTGGGAGGAGCTTGAGCGGATTTCATGCCTGCGGACTTCAATTTAAATCAGATAAAATCGGCGTATCCGCTTGCGACAAACATCAAACGAAGCCCGAATCGCTACCTTCGTTCGGAATTAATTGCGCGTGCTTGGCGGCCCCATATAAGCCGTTCAACAGACAATAGGCATGTCACATTTCAATAAAGATTTTCCTCTAACGTGCAATATAAATCAGAATCGAATCTGCAATGGATATGCCTAAAACAGAAAATTGCATAATGCGTTTTTTTTACGAATTTACGCAACCACAATTTCAATTCTTCTGCGAACCTACACGCGAAATGTTGCTGCTGAAGCAATTCATTGTTAATGACATATAAACCGAAATTGACGCAGCAACCCAGCAACGAGTAGTCTTGCTAAAGGGGAGCAGCGACATCGGCGGCGGCAGCAATCATCATCATCAGCAATCATCATTAGTGGCCGCCTTCTTTGGGTAAATAGTGCACCCTGTTTGCATAGTAATGAAGGCAAGAGCAACAGCGGCGGCAGCAGAAGTAGTCGGCGATGTTGTCGATGGCGTACGGGCTTACGGCACATTCCGCGTCGGCTGCTGCGTATTTGGAGCTGCTGTTGCTGTGGCCGTTGCAGTCAGCGGCTTGAACGCTTTCAATTTTGTCGCTTATGGCTCGAGCTGCTTTAGCCACATTCGTAAGCCTAAATAAAGTCGCACACGGCTGTTACGACAACGGCGGCGGCGATGCTGGCGCAACCCGGTAGTTGTGCAGTTATCTTCAAACAGCAAAAACTTTAGCGAATCTCTTAAAAACGAAATCCGAGTTGGATATCGTCGGGGGCAAACAGCAAACAGTTTCTAGAAATAACGCACTTCGTTGGAATATTGTCACTCATACGTCCCGCAAACCAGCATCCCTCGCATAGTCCCTGCAGTCTCCCTTGCGTGTATGCGTGTTTGTGTGCGTCGGTGTGCTTCTGTGTGCTCACATAAATCAACTCCAGCGATAAGCGGAGAACGCCGCCTTTGACGCAGCGTCGTGGCGCAGTGAAGTGGTGCAGCGCGGGAAGGAACTGCGCTATCAAGGCGTCAGCGTAAGAGAGCCAAATACGACGACTACCGGTATTAACCGATTCGCAGCAGACACAGCCAAGAGGGAATCCCACCTTGGAGTTTGAGCGCGAGCGCCTGCAACCCAGCCGCCATAAAGCGCAAAAGCTCGTCGTTTCTATTGCTTTTGTGTAGTGTGGGAAAATTCCACACACACACACACATACTATGAGGCACCCACACTTGCTCGCCATACCAAAACCGGCGCTGGTGCTTGGCGGCGGGGTCATCATTTGAACTTGAAGCGTCAGCCTCCGCGTCAACGCCAAGCCGCCGAAACGTGCGAGAGTGAGAAGCAAGTCGCCGTCGTAGTCCAAACACGATTAAAGTAATCATCAATGCGTCGACGCGGGCGAGAGAGAAATGTGACCGTTCGCCGGTCCGCCCGGCAATGGGGCGCGCACATTAAATTACTATGCGCCGCTTGTTGCTACACTTTTTGCCAGGCGGTACGCGCAGCTGGGCGCGTTTCGGCTGTGGTGCGCCTCGCTTTGTGGGAAGCCGCCATTTTTGACTGTTCTTCGTTTCGTATTGTTGCTGTAGCTGCGTTTATTACGTTGCGTACACGTTTCGACAATTAAATTTATGTTTTTCTTCCCCCGCCGCGCGTACTGCGTGCGAGCTGCGGTGTTTGGTGTTTGGTTTTCGGCGGAGTTGTGCGGTTTTGTCAAGCGCCGCGTCGAGCCGCGCACGCTTATGACGATTTTTTGCTCGTCGCGGTCGACGCCGCCGCCACCTTATCCGAGGCTCAGCCAGTCCAGAAGAGAGATAATTAAAATTTTAAGCACAACATTTGTTGTTTTGTTGTTGTGGAGCGCGGAGCAGCAGCGGCGGCAGCACACATTAATTTTGGCAGTTTGCTGTTATTTTAATTTCTATTTAAATGGATCCATTTCGAAGCGTGGGAAATGCCATTCATTGTTTCATTTATTACTGTTTTTCATTGTAGTTATGGCCAAGCGCAGAGAGGAGCTGGCCCATTAGAAAAAGCAGCAGAAAGCAATTCTTATTAGAAGTGAGTTACTCTTTCGAGATGCTTTCATGTAAGCGAGTTCCCCAGCCAATTGCCTGACTGATTCCGAAGTTTGGGGCAGATATTCCCCAGCCATGTGGCGTACATGGCCGAATGTGCGGCGAAAGAAGCCGGCAGTGCTGGAGCACCAAAACAGAAAAGCAAATTAATCTTTCATCGGCAATTAAAATTAATTATGTCTTGCATCTGGCAGCTGGCAGCTACCGAGCACTTCACACCAGCGCAGAGAGCACAGGCACCCGCACTTACCCCTGCGGCAGACGAACGTGGGAGTCGTTTGAAGTATTCAGCTGTATTTCTGTCGCCAGTCGATTTATAGAATTTGAGTCCCTGATGCGCATCAGCAACACACACACTACTTGCTACTTGCGGCAGTCAACAGTGCGAATTATGGCCGCTACTTCAATTTCAGTTTCCCTAAGTAGAAAAAGAAAGAAAATCGTAGAAATGCTTTCGATTTCTCAACGATTTTGCAATAGCCTTGAGGCGCACCACAGCTAGTGGTTGACGGCAGGTGGTGCCGGCGGTAGCACCGTTCGCTGAAATCAATTTTGAAAACTACTCATTTAATTGCCTGTAGGTGCGAAGATCCGCAAAATATACAAACAAGCCAATTGAGCTTCTTGTTTATGTGTGCCAATTGACGCAGCCAAATTAATTTGCACTTATACAACATAAGCCCAGAAAGGAGCCTCTCAGTTTTCGAGCAGTAAGACTCCGATATTAAAAAAGGAGTTAAGTAAGAGTCGGGCTCGTGCACTTAGGGCGCCGTACCAAAAGTACCCTCTTTAGCATACATTATATTTGGACATATACGTTGTACGTAATACGGGTGTGATAATTTATTTATATAATTTGTCGACATTTTAAGCTTTATCTTCGTAACTAATTCACCTAAATTTATAAAAAAAAATATTTTTTGAATCTAGACGTAGCCCTTTCTAACGATACAACAATTGTTTTCTGAGGGGGCCATCTTATATCAAAAAAGAAAAAGTAATATTACAAAAAAATACGTTTCTACTTTGAAAAAAAAGGGCTGTTTATATACACACCTCCGAAAACCAAAGTTCCTCTTTTTCCCTTTAAGAGCACTCTAACGAATGATTCCCGGGAAAATTGAAGTGAAGCAGCGCAAAAAAAAGATTCAAAAATCAAAACAGATCAAATTAATTGAGAAGAGTTAAAGAAGATACGAGACGAGACAGAAAAGTAAATTTCTTTCCAAATGAGCTATTTCGCTTTATCGAATTTTCTAATTCCATCGGCCAGAAATTTACTTCAGCACTGATTGATATAAAATGCAATTAAAGTCAAAAACTCGCAGCGCCTGCAGTTAAAAGGTAAAAAAATTATTCCCCTTTTCGGGGCTGGGCCATCGCTGCATCGCTACCGCCCCATAGGTGGTGGTTGCGGTGGCAACAGCACCAGCAGACACTCTAAATTAACTGAAGCAACCACAACAACAACAGCAGCACACAGCCCAAACACTTTGAAGGGATTTTGCGCAATCGTCTTACCTTTGATCTCTTCAATGCAGTCTTGCTGCGCTGCAGGTGCTGCTGCCACCGCAGTCGGTTGCTCCACAGTATGGCGCCATTCGCTTAGCACTTGCACCCCGAAAAGCCAAGAAAAGAGCCGCTCGTCGCATGCTATGAAAACAGAAGAAGTCCGCAGTTTTCTGCGCTTCGCTTTTAATTTCGAATCAAAAATTACACACAAATGGAAAATTAATAAAATAAACATGGCTGCTTGCCACCGAAATTACCACCCGTACAACAGCAAACATAAACACAACAACAACAACAGCAGCAGCAGCGAG
Source organism: Neria commutata (assembly GCA_963457695.1). Taxonomy (NCBI): domain Eukaryota; kingdom Metazoa; phylum Arthropoda; class Insecta; order Diptera; family Micropezidae; genus Neria; species Neria commutata. Next base: position 16,106,708 of record OY735248.1, on the reverse strand, counting down.
CGAGCAATTGTAACAATACCGAGTAGCATAAACACAACAACAAATAAAAGTGAGGAAATATCGTTTTGGAGAGTTTTGCCTGAAGCATCGCATCGCAGGAAAACCGCAGTGTTGCCAACTTATCAAAAATTGACGCCACCTCAGCTGAGCTCACGCATTAAAAGGGGGATAATAAAACAAAACAAGAAGAAGAAACACAGCGGCAGTGGAAAATTCACTCAAGTCGCGTTTACTTCTGTCTTCTGCAACACTTTCTAATGCGACTAAACCCCCCTCCCCCTCACCCAAGCCCCTTCAACGACAAAGCCAAGCATTCTCGCGTTGTTTGACTGTCTGGCGTTAGCTGCGACTGCTCTTTATGTTGTTGTCGTTATGGTCTTGTGAAAATGCTCTTTTTACGCTTGTATTTTAAAAATAAATCGCACATAAATTAAAAACATGAAAGATTTCAAATAAATATTTCGTCATCTGTGTCGCTCTGTCCCCGTCTGTGGCTGTGGCTGTGGCACGGGGCACACGTCCTCATCGCTCTGCTGCCAGCGCAGCCGTCTCGCGGGCCCTCTTGTGAATGGCTGGCTCTACTGTAGGGCAGAGTGGGGCCCTCGTGTCATATGTTAACTTCATAGACAACAAATACTCGAAATTGTGTTTGAAGCAAAAGTTGCGTTATTTGTTGTTGTTGTTGTTGCTTGAGTGCTCCAAATTTATGTATTGTGTGTAGCAGTCGTGCGCGCACACACCGCAACACACCACAACATACCAACCTTCCAAAATAGAACGCACAAATTGAAAAATGTTTAAAAATACAATTTTTATTTCGTTCAATAGTTTATGCCACATGCCTCAAATTAAAAGCGAATTACCCACTGAAAACGTAAATTACCTCTAAATCTTTGTTTACGGCATGGCATGCCTCTTGCGAGCACGCAGAAGTTTCCCCAGTTTCCAGGAAGAGATTTCGCGAAGCGCCAACACACTCAATGCGGTGCGGTGCGGTGGGAGAGGGCGCGTCGTTGAGTGGGCTTGGCTGGCTGGCAGAGCCTGTTGCGGCCACCCGGAACTGTTTACTCGAACAATAGACCCAAGATATTAGTCGGAAAATTTGGTTGCGTTAGCAGTCAGCGCCGAAAGCACAGGTTGACGCATTTCTTTCGCGTAGGCCGACGACAATTGTTGCCGCAAAATGGCTGCAAGGTATTGGCTCTTGGGCTGCAATAACATTTCGATGGAAGAATTATGAGTAACACGCTGAGCAATGGCCACACTGATGATCGGCAATGATCAAACTGTAACGGCAGCAGCAGAAGCATCCGCAGCAATGAATCAGATAGGGCAACGGGGCGGGGCACACAATTCGAAAGCAGGCGGCACACAGCTTGTCTTCATCAAACGTCCAAAATTGCAACAAGCAAGCAATGATTTTCGTATGTGGCAGCTAATGAGATTTTTATTAGCAGATATTGACGTGCAATAAAATGTTGCCCGTTGCCGGTCGCTGCTATTTATGTTGTTGCCGCTGTCTATTTGCTCAAAATGTCTGCAAGTAATGCAAAAGTTATGACTGCCTATATCTCATACCTTGATTTGTGTGCGCGTGTGTGTGTGTGTGTGTGCGCGTGTATCTACTCTGCGCAATGTTTATTAGCAACTAAAACGAAATTGATCGTGCTATAAATCTTGTGCAATTTCACTGTTTTCCGTGAAATTTAATGGTGTCTGCGCGTTAATCATCCGCTGAATTGGGTTTATTCGGAGCGTTTCTATTTTCTATGAATACACCAAACACTTGCACACGTAGTATTTAAATTACAAAACAGAAGAGAGAGAGAGAGAGAGAAGCGCAATAAGTGGCCTTAAAATTTCGACCGGTCCCTTTTCAACTTGCGGACTTTCGCATTGATTTCAATTCACAGAGCGCCGCCGCTTTAGAACCACGCCGACGCCGGCTCTAAGGCAGCATTGTGAAGCATTGATCGATTGAAATACATCGTCATATTAAAGCTAATTAAAGCCTTTATAGAACGATTCAGCAACAGCAACACTGCCTCTTTCTCCACTCCGGCACGATGCTCCAACAGATTTTTATGAGATGGCTTCCAACTCATTGAACTTGGACGCTTTTTGGGTGCGTTAATGTTCGCATGTTCACTGTCAACTGCTTTGTGCTGTTGTTGTGTTTGTTGGTGTATGGTCGACATCGACAATGCAAAACATTTCCGTTTGATTGAGCACTAACTTTTTGTATAAGTAGGTACTCGCCCAAAATAGACGAGTATTGGTCATGTGTGATTCCGGCAATAGCGACGCTCTTTCAGTGGCACTCGGAAATAATTCAGAATTCTGTAATCAGATTGATTTTCAGATTGGGAATTTGGATACGCCATGTCTCTTACTAAATCACTCATCAAACTGAGGGCTGTGGGGCGGGTGAGACGGGTGGCACTGCCAAAGAAAACCATTACAAAAATGTTAATGCCTCCACGGCTGCCCTCTCTGCTGACCACCATTATTTGTCCACTTTGCCTACGATACTTATCGGCCGGTCTGCGCGTCGCCCGTGCCCCTAGTTGCTAGTTGCTCAAGCACTCAGGCATCTACATATATTATTCGAGCGTGAAATGCAACGAATCTCGAGTGGATGTATGCGATTCTCGGAAGAGTGTTTTAAAATAAAATGTTAACACGGCATTTAATGAAATGAGAGAACATCCGACAAACCGAATGTGGCACAGCAGTTTCAGCTGTTTCGGCAGTGGGAGGACTGGGCCATGCGTGTGCTGTAGGAACGGACAATCGGACAATTCATTGAAATTTTATTACTATATCCATTGAGGGCACATTTTGCTTCCGCTTGTGGATCGGCGACAGTTTTTGCAGTGTTTTACTGCGCGCCACAGGACAAGGCCAATGAATCGGTTTCCCTAGTGCCGCCATCAACAGTCGCCAGTCATAAATTCCCACAGTCGTATGCGTATTTTGGACATCGCATCGCACTCCGCGCACTCCGCGCACTCTCGAGTCGGTCTGCTTGGACGTGCGAGTAAGTTTTGGTGCGCGGTGGCCAAAAGCGGCTGTTGTTTTCCAGAGATGACGGCTTGTTATGTCGGGATTATGGTCATGTTGCTGCCCATGCGCCTCACCCCGTCGGCCATTTCACTGCGTGCACACTGCAATGCGGCAGTGGCAACGCTGATTTATGGGCAGCTGCCTGCTGCTCGTATAGGCACGGAGGCGGCTTTTAGTGCGGCACTGCAGCTCGAGCCTCCGCGAGGAGCGTGAGAATTTTCATAAGGCTTGCCCATATCACTTGCGCTAAATCTGCGAGCACGGCACTTATCCAAATGCGCTGCTGCGGCATTGCGGCGGTCTTTTAATTTGCATTCGCTACGCTGGCTGTTTGTTGGCCGCACGGTGGCTCAGCACCCACAAGCGTATCAATTGCTGGCACTCTATTAGAGCGAACAAAGAAACTTTATTACAGCTGCGCCAGCACCGCCGCCCCCGATCGCCTGCTGCGACGGCGTTGCTAACGGCTTTCGCGGCACATAAACATTGAAGCACTGCTGCTCGTTGCCGGCAAGCGCCACCTCTTGGGTGTGAACAGCCGTGCTTGTGGCTCAGCGTGCCGGCTGCGAACGCCTCCGGCAGTCGAAGGCCGTTGCAAATTAACTCAACGAAGCCGTCGAATCGCGTCGGTCTGCAGTCGTATTGGAGGCAGCTGCTCGGTGCAAACCAGACTGAGTTAGTGGCTGCGGCTGCTGCCGCAACTGCAATTGTTGCATGTGCATAATAGCTGCTAATTTGGCTGATTATGATTGTCACTGTTCGCTGGGCGGTCCCCGGGAATGCAGCTTCTGAGTTTCAGCGCACATGATAGAAGCTGACAACATCAGAGGGGGTCCAGCGGTATCGTGGCAGCTTGTGGCACGATTTGGCACGTCCGTCCTGAAGCGCCCCTGGCACTGAGTTCGACCCAAGTTATTTTTGGCCAGACATTCATCAATACGAAATTGCGGATTGCTATTCATTTGCTTCTGCATTGCGCAGCCTCCATGGTTGCGGCACGCTGATGCAGTCTTTGTGTGCGATTAAATTGTCGCTGGCTCTTTATTTGCGCTTAGTCGCAAGAATTCTCCTGATTGCTGATCCCAATCACAACCCAATTTCATGACAAAGAACCTCCCAGCAGCATTCCAGCAAGCCACCGTGCGGCCGAGCATCTCAATCTGCTAGCCGCGGCAGGCCACAGAGCCGACAGCCAGCATCATCCATCGCCAGCCGGTTTCAGCCACAGTGGCGCAGTGGCGGCGGCAGCAGCCACAACAGGCAGTAATTAAGTTGCAGCCATTTGGACCAAGTCGAGCCCTGCTCCTTGCACCTTACGCCTTGAGCACTGCGCATTGCGGCCTGATGATCTTAATTCTTTTTAAATCGATCAATTTTAAATGAAAACAAAATTGACGACATCATTCCATTTGCATACGAATGCGCCGCCAGCGTGCAGGCAGTGGGAATGGGCACACGGCGCGCATGTCAATACACCGCGCGACGGTGGCATTGAAACTTCATTTGTGCCTGTGCGGCTCCCCGTCTCTGGTCGCTGGTCGCTTGCTGCTTGTTTGTTTGTGTGCTCACTGCACAAATAAACGCATTGCATTTTGATTGCGATTGCAGCGATGAGTACGCCAACTGCCAACCGGTAACCACCGACCGCCAACTGCCGACCGTAGCTAGTCAATTTCACTGCTCGCGCGCCATCAAGATAGCAAATCGGCGTCTTCAGATTGACTCATGCAGAGCCGAAGTCGAAGCTGGCTTTTCGAGGACTGCAGCTCGCGGACATTCCTCCAGCCAGTGCGACACACGTAACGCGACACCCGCGCTTGAGGCCGCAGCCCGCCGCCAGTGGTACTGAGCTTACATGCCGACCATTGTCAGCCTTATAAACACAACGGCGCAGCGCAGAAAGCGGTACCTGCGTTTCCATGCCGCGGCCAATGGGCGAATGTCTGCCGTGGCTCTGTAGTGCATCAAATGTTTTGCGACGTCTTTGTCTGCCGTGACGCCGTGACTGATTCAGCCGCCAACTGCAGCCATGACTAAGCCCCGCACAGTGTGACTTTTATCAATTTTAGGATGCCAAAAGTAAAAAAATTTTATCCGATCCCAACAATTTTTTAGATGCAATAAATGAATATGCAACTGTTACGAATATCTACTCAAAACAAAAAAACAACAGTAAGCATGATAACCGTTATCGAACCGTCTTACTGCCAGAAACCCGTTTCACAGTCTTCAATATTTTGTGAACTTTGCGGTGACATAACTTATGAATATGAAAAGTTTGTAACCAGAATAAGTATCTGCGATGCGAATTGATACAAATCTTTCAACACATGAAAATAACTTGATCAGAAATAGGTATGCTTTCTGAAGAAGCCCAAGAGAGCTTATATCGTTGGACTCGTTTATATGCAGTTTGCGGAAAGCGACTAAGACAAATCGGCGAGTATATATTAACTTTTGAAGTTATTGGCTCATTATCCGAACCGGAACATGACTCCGAAAAACTTTTACTTATTTTCGAATAACTTTTTTATTTTAATATATACATACATCTTAATGTATAAAAACGTTGGTGCGTATGTATGTGGCAGCATCACGGCTGAACCACGGAAGCGATCGACCTTATACTCATAACATAAGTTCGTGTGGTGCTCTGAATGGTTTTTTTTTATGTAAGGCCTTCTTAAGTGGCTCTGCGGTGGCGTTTTTTTCGAAAATTCGTATTTCTCGACCGATTTGGCTCAGATTCACACCATATAATACTAATACTTGACAGAAAGTCATTGATAGCTGTTGTCGGGGTGGAAATATTCACGAAAACGTATTGTTCCTGTACATAATATTCATATTACTAAAAAAATGCCTACCATAATTGAAATACATTTCATAACAAATCTTGGAATAAAATAATTATTTTAGGCAGATCATCCTTTGCCGGGACAGCTTGTATGTATCTATATATGCTAGTTTATTATAAATTATGATCATCTAAAATTACACCTTATATGGAGGTAGGCAAAAAAGTACACGGATCAGGTAATTTTTTTGTCCAAAATAATGTCAATCTCTGCATTATAAATGCAAAATTTCACTGTCTAAACTACTTTTGTTTGGCGGTTACCACTTTTGGCATCCTAAAAATGATAATTGTCACACTGTGCCCGGTTGCTCTGCTGGTGGCTGCGCTCGGCCGAAGAGGCCACTTTATCTGCGCGGCAGATCAGCTGCGTTGACGAGGCGCATCAGCATCAGCGGACTTTTGTTGGGCTATTTCTGGAGCGCGTCATATGCGGCTGCATAAATCATGGCGCAGAGCACGCAACTGGCCGTGCGCCCAATTCCAGCGGCGGCAGCTTATCCTGCAAAGTCGCGAGTCGCTCGACTGCTCCTGCCGCTGCGTCCGCCTTACTTTCCACCAAACGGAATTAACCCAATTCGCTTGGACTGCCGCGGCGGCGAGGTGTGCATGTGTCGCTGCAGGCCTACAAAAGGAAAATTAGCGCATGGCGCTGAGCTGCAGCTGGACGTGGCTAGAGGCTGACTGGTTTATCTCATCTGTGCGAAGTCCGCTTACCGCCAAAAGCAGATGCAAAGGCGTCAGTCCGACAGTCCGACTGTCAGACAAACAATCAGACAGACAGACAGGCAGACAGGCAAGCGACGACGACGACGCAACCTCTTATAAAAAGTTGTGCAAACAATGAGCAACACTGCGCGCGCCCGCCGCACCAACCGACAAGGGGCATAGACGCACGGACAGGGCCTGAACTTATCGCTGTGAGAAAATCAGTGAAAAAGGCGGCAACGCGAGCGGGAGACATGCTGACGACGACGGCGACGCCGTTTCTGGAGTGTCAAGTGGCGTTAGCGTGGCCTCAGCGCGGCGCAGACTGTCGTGCTTGTGGCCTTTGGTAGTGCTGCGACGTCGGCAGCAATTTAAAAACAATTTCCCTGCTGGAACTGCCGCAGTAATAAAACTTGTTTGAGTGCGCCATTCGCAGTTTCGTTATTTGGCAGCTTGTGAGTTAGCTTAGGGATTTCCAGATTGCGGCGTGGCATCTTGATATTTTTCGGCAGCATGCTGGGGAAACGGAAGCGGAAGCTCAGACTGCACTGTCAGCGCGTACTGCCGCGCTTATTTGCTCAGCTCTGCTCGGAGTACGTGTCTGAGCTGGTCGCTCCGCAGTTGTTGTTGCCGCTCCTGTTTTGCTCGCTGACACGCTGCTGCTGACGCGTTTCGCACGCCCCCATAACTCACCTGCCGACATTCGAAACAACGCCGTCCGTCCGCATGATGTTTCCGAGGCAATGTTTACCCAACTTCTTCTTCTTCGCAAACAAACAATCGCTTCCCCAGCGACACGCCGACAGTTTCCCAGTTTCCCTCTCGCGCATCATGGAATTTTTACTTGCGCGTCTTCGTGGTTATTTTTTATTATTTTGTTATTTTCGCTGCTTTTTGTTGTCGCGCGCTGATGTATTTATTGGGCGCGCTGCTCGTCGCTCGCTGATTTTCATTTGCGCTAGCAACTCGTTCCAAATAATTCCATCTGCTCCACGCAATGTTGCCATATTCACAGTTTTAACTGTAAATTACAGTTTTTTAGACAAGCTCACAGTTTTTAAAATTACCTCCTAGTACAAATTACAGTTTTTTTAAATTTCAGATTTGAAAGAATAAATTAAAATGTCTTTAAAACAAAATGAAAATGTGATTTAAATCGTAGTACTTTCGTATTTAAGCTTGTTATTTTATTTAAAATGAATTGTTTTGTGTAATTTTTGTTTAATAAAATTTAAAAAACCGTATTTTCACAAAAATTTTTTCGGTTTTGAAGGTTACAGTTTTTTGGTTGAAAATACAGTTTTTCTTTTAGGAATTTACAGTTTTAAAAAAAAAAAATCTGGCAACATTGCCTCCACGTCGCATTTTTCAGCGCTGACGCTTAACGTTCCCCAGAAAAGAGAGCAGCGCGTATCTTTCCAGTTGAGTGCAGCAAATATCATAAATCTTACTGCCGACAGTGCTGCTGTGCCTCTTGTTGTTGCTCTGCTTATTTCGGTGGCCGTCAGTAGGTGACGAAATGCGCTGAAAACGTTGTCAGCGCTTATCACTGACGTCACGCTAGCGCGCCTCCAGCAAGAGCAGCTTCCAATCCATGGGCCACGCCCTAAGCCCGGTGGCTGATACTGCTGGTGAGTTTCGGAGTTGGCACTAGGGAAGAGGATCCCGCGATTGCGGCGTTTAAATATCAAAAACGCCAGTTCCTTGAGAATTTTTAAGTGAAAATCTTTCAAAATTCTTTCTCAATTCTCAGAAGTAGAAAAATCTGCAGAAAAATGGGCTGTTCATGTGTTACAGTAATAATTTATTCCTTTTTTTGGGAAAAAAATTATAATTACGTGAGTGAAAAGTTCGCCAACAAAATAAACATGGGCATTGAACTCAATTATACCAAATACTAACTGCTAGCTTTTGCGACACCTGTCAGAATTAATGGTCTAGTTAGTCCAGACGTGTCGGAAGTAAACGTAAACATACAAATTGGCCCGGTTACTCTAACACAAACATGTTGCAGCTGTCAGTCTTTTTCATATTTCTCTTTTTATTAGTGTGTGTACAATAGAAGCACGCTTTTAATTTTGCTTATGAGATAAAATTTGATCAAACACAAACGAAAGCGCAGGTGGACCATAAAAATTCGTTTGTTTTAATCATTATTAATCAGTCATAATTACAGTTTTTTTTTCATACACAAGCTTTCTTTCTATTTAAATTTGTAAGTGCAATTTTTGTCTGGCGACACTATTTTCACGACTGACACGATTTTTGAAGTAAAAACTGAATAAACTCAGAGTTTCTATCTCGCAATACGTTTGAAGTAATACTACATTATGTTACGGTAAGGGAGGTTGTCTCAGCTGACGCGATTTCTTGCGATACTTCTCGAGTAATTCTACCATAGCATTTTTTCACAGATTTTGAGTTCAAATCTCGAATCACGAATATGAAATTTTAATTTTAACGATTCAGCTCAAAATGCGACTCCCACAGACGATTTATACTATTAAGAATTAAGTGGGGTCTCTGTTTCGGTATTGACATCCCTGCTGGGCACACACGATAAGCGCAGCGTGTCGCGATAACGTGAGAAAAGTCAGCGCGACAGCGCTGCAGTGGCTTAGACAGCTTAAGTTTATGACGCGCAGCAGCTCGCCGCGCAGCAAGCACCGCAGAGATGTGCGCACAGCGGAATTGGCGACGTGCCGCTCCGCTGTGCGGCTTTAGTTGCGTGTTGTCCACTTTTTTGAGTGTCTTTCCTCTTGGTTTTTTAATTTTGTGTGTTGCTGCTGTGGCTGCCAGTGCAGCACAGCTGAACGCTTGATTTAATTAGGCGCGCTGATGAGCCCCAGCGGCCGCGCACCCGCACCAATTGCCGCGTATCTGCAATCGCACACGGCGAATCGGCTGTTCGCCTTTTATTTCATTCTCGTGTTTGCTTCGCATTCGGAGTTGGATCTGTTGCGCCTGTCACGCGAGCGCCCCAGTTTTCCATATTTTCCGCCAGCGCGTCAGCGCGCCACAGCTCATTCACACATCCATCCCTATCCATCTTCCGTCGTGCTGCTTCATTTTCGCGTGAGCTGCAGCGAATTCGTCTGCTTAGCATTTCATATTCGTATGTGCGCCGCATTATGCAATGCATTCAAGCTTAATGTTGCTTGCCGCAGCCAAGTGCAGCGCTGGCAGCAGCGTTCATGAACCCTTGCGATCTCTTCGTGTTGTTGTTGATCGCCATTTTATTTGCGAAAATTATTTTTTATGCTTTCACGGCCATTAAATTTGTAAATAAAACGAGCAGCGAGGATATTAATTCGATTGTACGAGTACGCGGACTGCGGAGTGTGCTGGAGTGCTGGAGTGGCGGAATGTGGGTGCGAGTGGGCGGCCATGAGCCAGCGGCAGTGCAGTGGCCGCTTCTCATGCCACGCAAATTGCGCATTTAATCACTCGACACTTTGCGGCGCGGTGGCCGGCGCAGAAGTTTTCCAGACATTGCCGCCATGTCTGCACACGCACACTCTCACACAAGTTGCAGTCTCGTTGAATGTTTTTGGCTTTCTGATAGCATAAATTGTAATTTCTTGTGGCTTGCTACGTTGCTTCCTCTTTTTTTACATATGTACATATGTACTTTATTGGCAATTGGCAACATTTTCGCAAAAACAGGAAAACATTTGCCATTGCTGTTGTTGTTGCTTTGCTGCTCGGCCCGTTCGTACTGGCAACAACATGTCTCTGGCGAAAATTCGCCACCGCATACATACACACACACACACACACACACACATGCAGGCATATTGGATTTGTCAGAGACTGATCATTGGCACGTGTGCGTGGTCTCATCATTTTTTTTGCCCGGCCATGTTGCCGTTATGTGTTTTTGTTGTTGCTGCATTGCTGCAGTGCCTATTTTCGTGTGCTTGCTGCTCGCTGCAAATATGCTGCGCCAATGTTGCTGGTGAAATTGCGCCTACAACCAAATAGACAGCATTTTCATGCTGTCCCATCAATGAAGACGCCAAGTCTATCCGCTCCCCACAAGCCATGAAAATGCAATGAAACTGTCAGATTTGAAATGTATACATACAAATTTTCGAAATTAAAACGTTTGCAAATTGAAATACAGACACGAAATTTTAGTTTTACCACTTTTTTGAATCACACACACACACACGCACACGCCAAAATCGCGCTGCTATGTGTTTCGTTCTATGCTTCGAGGCAAGTTTTCATGGTCGTCTGGCATGAGTGAAATTTCGCCGAGTCTCGGCAGTGATTCACAACAATTGTTTTTCAATTTTCGTATATCGAGAGCACAGGTGAACATTTGAGACACTTGCAAGTGGCCTTAACCGCACACAAACACTCACACACTGTCGCACTCATAGCTGCTTGTATAGTAGGCGTATGCGTGTATTTCATTGCTGGCAATCATTGAACATTGAAAATGACTTGTAGTGATATTTTTGTTGAGAAACGCGAGAAGCATGTCGCCCCCGAAAATAGAGCAGGGAAAATCCCTGAATGCAAGGTGAAAATCGCCGCCGCCCCCGCCAGCGACGGCACTTAATTCATTAATTTGCACTTCGCGTGCGTAGTTAACGAAAGTAGATATAATTATTAATTGGCAGGAGCGTCGCAGCGACGTCATGCCACATTCCTACAGTCGGCTTGACAAGCGCACTGACACTTTGTCATTACGTGTGCAAAAAATATAATTGCGGCGACGATTATTTTGTTTCGCGGCGCCTTACCAGCGACAACTAGCAGCGAATTTCGTTGCTGCAGTAACGAGCGCCGACAACAATGTCACGCACATGCCTAATTAAATGTGGCTGCTGTTGTTCTTGTTATTGTTGTTACAGGCGGCAGAAAATTCGGCAAATTCGCAAAATTCACAAACCAGATTCCGGCATTTCCGATGTGCAGCGCTTGACTGATCAGTGCGTCTACCTACCACGCAGCTCGTGTGCTGCCGAGCCCATTGTTCCGCCGCGGCGGCGAAGCATTAAAATGCCGCGCATGAAGCTCGTCGTATGTAAAATGAATGACCTTACCGAATTGAGGCACCACAAAATCACTTTCAGTGCGCCGCCGCACTCCATGTGCGGAATATCGATTAATCGAGCGTGCAAAATTTGCGCAAGCGTCGAGAACTGCTTTAAATTTGGCGCTCGTTGGCGCTCCCGACCGTGGCGCAAAATCTCCGCCATGCGTAGGCCTGTTTGGCGTGACGTGGCACCTGTCCCCCCAATCGGTGCGCGCTCAAACTTTGAATTTTTACTTTTCACTAAAATTCAAATCTTTTTAATTTTATAAGAAAAAAAGGAAGCTAGTCCAGATTGGACGACAGCCTTGTCAGTGTCATTCATATGCCGCCTAACAGTTTGACATTTGTTGTTTTGTTGCGGTGGCCGTTTGAAAGCTTCGCTTGATTGCTGTTTCCACCTGCCAAATTGGGCAGCTCCGCTCGGCTTTGACTGTGCTCCGTCCTACTATGTTGATTCCATATTCGATGACAGGCTGTCGCGGTGACGCATTGACGCCCACTGCAGTGTCGCGCTCCCTGCTGGCGCTCGCTTTGAACAAGACGTTTAGAGCTAATCTTTGCGATAATTTGCGAGAAATGCAAATTTATTTAAATCCACTGCCCGGCAGCGATGCCTTGCGACTCAGCGGGTGCTCTGCGCACCGCAGCCGAACTCATTTTGGATTCACTGCTGCTGCTGACATGCGGAAAATTTGCCGCGGCTCATTAATAAAACGTTATTTTAAATGCGCGACGAAAATAACAAGAGCGACTGCCAGGCAGGCGAGCCGGCAGCCACAGTCGTCGCGTACAATATAAAAATTGCAGTTTATGCGACTCCGCGCTGCGCCGCGCCACGCCACTAGTGGGATCAAGAGCAGCCAGAGAGTCGGCAACATCTTTTAATCTCCGCTGCCGCATGCATGTATGCACATAATGTCAGCGACAGATGGCGCTACTCCTGCCGCTGCACGCAATATGGCGCTCGAGACTTCCGCTTTGACGCGGCGGCCGACCGGCAGCAATCATTTGCAATTATAATAATATTTAGCGCATAGCAAGAAAGATTGTAACTGCTACGGGGTAGGGGTTTGCTGCTGCAGAGTTTCGGAGGTGTTCTCTGGTCCTCGCTCAGATTGCTGTGGTGCAGTTTTGATGGAGCTGCTGGCAATACGGCAATAATGGACACTTTGGCTGCGGCTTCATTTGAGGTCGTTGTATTTTTATTTCGTTGGCAGCAGCAGTCGTCGACGCTTCCGGAAAAATGGCGAGCCACGTGCAGGTGCAAGTTATAGTAAAAATTGTTGGAATTTGAATGCTTGATCAGAATATCGAAAGAAAGTCAGCAAATTCGCTTTCGAAGCGTGCCAAAACGAGAAGCTGTTATGTCAGCTGGCGTAACTATTTACGTGATGAGATCGCCACTGTTCCAAGGCGCTCCCATTCAAAATGGCATCACACTTGAGTCATGTTAATGTGCCAACATATAACAACGAATCGCCGAGTAGGCAACTCAATGTGTAGCCATAATGTGCAGCCCGCCGTTGACGCTTCTCTTCGCCTTCTCTCTGTTTCTCATTTCGGCCAATCGTGGTCACTTTGAGAGAAACATTCTGACGTTTCACACGGTGACATGCTGAAGCAGCATGTGGTGTATGTTTCCAGTGGCAAATGCGGCACTTAATGTGCTCCATAATAGCGCAGAATTTGCGTAGCCATCAAAACGATTGTTTATGGCAGCTAATGAAGTCGTTCGAGCATTTCAAGAGCTTTGCCTTCAGAAGACGTGCCGCTCGCGGAAGCAACACACCCAACAGGCGCGCTCATCTTCATTCTTCATGCATATGTATATACGCTTGTTTGTGTTATAACTTTCGGTTGTACAATTGAAATTAAGCGCCTTTTCCCCTCCTCCCTCGGCGATCATCAAATGCCTGGGCTCGTGCATTTTGCAGTCAGTTTAAAATTTTTGGCATTAATTTAAATTTTCTCACGAAGAAAGAAACAGTAAAAAATTGCAACATGTATAAATGAAGGTACCAAAACACCTTCATGCTTTTCATTAGAATATATTTCAAGCTGTCACACACACACACACACACACACACATACACGCCACGCACATATGCAAACAAGAAATGAAATTCATCAGCATTCATCACAGTTGCAATTCACAGCAAAATATCAAAGAAAATTCGTTTGGGTCTCGTTCGCTAGGCACACACAAACGCACACACACATACACAAAATACATAAAAAAATACGCGAATCGCTTGAAAGAAAAATGGGGGAAATTTTATTAAAAATAAGACACGCGTGAATCATGCCTCATGCTCGACTTTTTACTGCTCTTACTTATTTTTATGATTTGGCATGCGATTGCCCGCCACTCGCCACCGCCGCCCGCCGACCGCTGCTGACCAGTGCCAATTTATAATTTACTTCTTATATATTTTGCTTTTTTTTAATCTAATCCAATTTATATTTATTTATTTTCCTTTCTTTTTCTGAATTTTGAGAAAACCGAAAATTGCGAATGTGACTCAAAAGATTCTCGCCTGCACGATTGCAGATGGGATGCATCTTTCGGCGGTTTCACCTGATAACTCGAATCGCGCTGATATATAATGCACGTGATCCCTCCCGCTTGCGTTTTGTTGCACACTCGAGGTCTATTTTTTGCTAATGTGAGTTGCTGGTCCTCTCTAATTATAAGCACTTGCCTTTTTTACAAGGCACTACTTGCAACTTTGTGGCAGATGAGTCAATGAAATTGTGCAACGCTGGCGGGAGCTGTGCGAAGGTATATGCTTAGGTATTGCTGCCAGTGGGCAGTGCGGGGGCCCGTTGGGTGCCAAGTGAACTGCAGCCATCACATGCTCGCACGCCGTCACGCAATCGCTGCCACTCACTGGTCGCGATGCGGATGCCACAGAATATTTTCCTTCCGCCCGCTCATAAGAAAAGCATTTCGAGCGAAAAGCGCGAAACACAACAATTTCCACACCCTTTGCCGATGAGCTCTTCCCCACATACTTCGCCCATACACCATTTACATATCTGCTTGAGTTTTCAGTGTTGCATGCGACATAAATTCCATTGCTGCAACACTGAGTGTTGCCAACTGATTTAAGATATTGATGCCGGCGCGATTAAGGGCCGTCAACGCTGGCGAGAGGGGGTCTCTCCGGTACTGTAGGCAAGCACAGGCCAGTAAATCGCGTGCGGGGAAGGGAGTCTGCGGGATATCGTAAAATATTGGTTTCAATTAGAAGGCAATTCTTTCGCGCCCCTATTTTTGTATCAAGTCCTAAAGTGCTGTGTTGTTGTTGCTGCCAAGCGTCTAAGGCCCGCACAACCCACTGCGCCGATGCCCTACTGGCGGCGTCAGCTTACGTGAATTCCGCGTGCTTTAATATTAATGCCGTTGTTTATTGGAATTCACATAAAATAAAGCAGTGGAAGGCTATGTGAGGGGTGAGCGCCGCGTTCCGTAATGCCAACAACCGATTTTTAAAAGAGGAATTGCGGCGTTTGTATTTACAAATACGTGACGCGTAAGCTCGAAATTTTCCGCTTCAGTTTTCGCCAAATTGACTTCGACTAAGAATTCAATTGTGTAGTGGAATTTTTTCCTGAATACGCGGACGGACAGACAGACCGACATCGCGCCGTCGTCTGCTGTTTTGTGAGCAACACATGAGCAGCAGATTTTCCACAAATATTCTGAAAACTTTGGAAAACGGCGCATGCCAGCGCATTAAAGCTGGAGGCTGCTGGGAGAAGTGTAAACGAAGCCACCTGCATAGAGTATAGATTAATTCCGTAAACATTGCCGTGCAATAGCACTATACCCCTGTCTCCGCCTCCTTAAGATCAAACAAAGAGTATCTCTTTCTTCTTCTGCTTTGGCTTGCTGCTGACATAGTTTTTCTCACCATTTGAAATGTACGCTTCAAATTCTTTACAGCACAGCTCGCATCGATTGAGTTCATAAAGGCTAGCAATGAGACAGTGGAGCGCGGCCGGAAACTGAGCATCATTTGTAAGGTGCGCGGCAAGCCGCCACCGAAGGTGACTTGGTTCAAGGATGGCCGATCGATCAAGCGCAACCGGAGCTTGTACCAGTTTGGACACTACAAGTGAGTATCCTCCGTCAGCCCTTCCTCCTGCATATTTACTGAACTTTCGCAACTTGTGCATGTGTTTCCACAGAAAAAGATCCGAGCTGATCATACGCTCCTTCAACCTCTCCGATGCTGGCAGCTACGAGTGCCGTGCGAAAAACAAAGTAAATCGCAATATCGAACGGCGCGCGCTCATGATTAAAGCGTACAAAGGTGAGTTCTAAATAGATGCCGATTTCGCTGTTTGTTTTCGATTCTGCTTCGTCTTCTGTGTTCATTTTCGTCGACACACGCCACATAGACACATCGACTCATCGGCAGCGGTATTGGGCAGCATTTTCACAAGTCTGTCCGTACCAAATTGCCGCGCTCCAATTAATTTCTTATTTATGGCAGCGCCGTGTGGGCATCAATTAGGGACGAAGCACACGCATGCTTAATATAAACTGTAATTCTCGCATAGTTTTGGAAATAATTGCAAGAGGCACATCTGAAGGATGTTCCTGGATCCGATAGGTTTGATTTGGCCGATCCAATAGATGCAGTGGTCGTTTTCTTAGATTCAAATCCCATCGAGAGATCAATTCTTTTTTCGGCATTACAGCCGAACGTTTGTCAGTAGATGTACTGATGTTTCCTAAAAGTAACAACATTTTTTTAAAATCAAAATATATCTCCCGAATCTTCAATCGATTGTATATTGATTTTTAGTAATAAAAGAGTTTTAAAAACTAAAATTTATAGCTTTTAGACTATCTTATAACATTTTGTATCAAACATAAAATATGTACCTATATGTTACAGTTACAGTTACAATACTTTCGGAGAATTGCGAATTTTTCGCGAAAGTGTCTCCCTGCCAAGTTTTCTTTTCTTACTCAACATTCCGATTTCCCGCTTTGAACCTCGATTGCACAATTTGGCATAGAAGAGATAACATCCAAGAGTGTTAGTATTAATTATATTCATACTCTTTCGATACATATTTTTCCTTTTCAAACACATTTTGTATACTCAAAATTCGAGTTATTCAATTATAGATTGAGGTTTTTTTTATTAAAACTACTTTTCCTACATAATTGAGTTATTTTGAATTTTCTTTGATTAATAAGTAAATTCGATTAAAAATCTCAGATATCAAAATATGTATTACTTACTTACAATTGCTACTCAATATTACTATTCTGTACGGAGAATCTGTATGGTAATCCGTGATTTGAAAATCCAGCTACCCTAACATTCATCGATACGATTTTTCGGGCGCACCGTTGGCGCATTCTCCCTTGGCCTGTATTCACACACATTTACAATGTTTGCAGTTTCAGAGCCACGCTTCGAAACACACCCCACGGACCACACGGGCCACAGCTGTCCAGACAACCTCTCGGAGTACTGCTTCCATGGCGGCACCTGCAACTTCTTCACGGAACTGGGCACCTATTCGTGCACGTAAGTAGCGCAGCGCCGCGAAACAGACTCCTAAACTTGGAAATAGCAATTAAAATATTAAGGTATATGAGAAGGCGTGTGTGTGTTTGTGTGTGTGTGTATGTGTATGTGGGCTGCTGCTTTTGCGTTCGACATCGACCTCATTGGCGGGTGTGAAAGTGCCGCAACTTCGGGCCGTCTCAGTTCAATTTCAGAAGTTCCGATTTGAGTTCAGGCAAGTCCGAAATTAACGACAAGAGAAATTAAAATAAATTAACTGCGCTGCTGCAAAGTGTAAACACGCCGCGCCGCACAAACGCCAGTGCTGATGGAGCAAGCGAGCGGGCGGATGGTCGGCGAGGGGGTGGGTGTGCGGGCGCGGCTCATTTGTGTACGCCTCAATGTTATTTATTTGCTTGAATAAAAAGGAACAGTTCAATAAAAATCGTACTTCTGCCCCGAGCACCGAAGACGACGAACTTTTGGGAAAATGCTGCTGCTGCTCGCCAAAGGAGAGCACTACCAAGAACCACAACAAAGGGCCCAGCAACAAGCCAATAAAAAAAGGAGGTACAAGATACTGTATCTGTGTGAGGTAGTGTGTGTGTGTGATTTTCGTTTCGTGCGGTGCGGTGCGGCGCGAAAACAGATGAAAAGTGTTGCCTCTGCGCCGCCGTTGGCCATGGAGCAGCACAGACACAATTGGGAATAAATCGACGCGCTGAAAGACATAATTCACATTGCACGCACACACACACACACACAACGCAGCTACATACACAAAGTAGTAGACTACGCACACGCTCTCGAAAGCAGATGCATTAGTATGAGTAGTTACAGTTGCCGCCCCACTGCACACACTCTACACTGTGGATGAGCGAAGAATGAAAGGAAGAAAGGGGTCGGGGCACTCCAAGCGTATGTGGCAAAATACTGCGCGGGCGCTCGTCTCACCGCAACGCAACGCAATGCAAACAATTAAATTAACAATTAAGTGAACTCGACGTGAGCAGCCCCTCTCCCCCCACCAATCAGCCTAGCAGGGCCTGTAGCTGCGTCTTCAACATTTCATTTGTCACCCTTCATTTGGCACATCTGCCGCTCGGAATGAGGATGCTGACAATTTACAGCGCGACAATGAGCCGCGATGGCTTGCTCAAATCTCGGCAGCAAGGCTGCGGCCACATGTTGCGACACAACACGGACGGACAGCCAGAGACAGGCGCCACGCCACACGCGTGCACAGTTTCGAAAGAAAGGAAAAAAGAATATAACAGCATTTTGGAACAGCGCCGAACATGCGACAGGAACAGCTACGAGGCTGCAAGTCCTTGAGCTAAGAGTGCTTGACCTGAATGAATAGCTACTTGAGATACTGACAAGATTGCAATATACATATGTATGGATGAGTGTGTGTGGGTGTGTGCTCAGGCGATCTAAATATTTAGACGTGCGTGAATGGCTTAGTATAAATAGAATCATGTTGGAAGGATAATGCTTGAGCAATGCATTTCTCGTATTACATCAGTACAACTAAACATACACATACAGCCACACGGAGCAACACTCTTGTTTGTAACGGGGAGAGTCAGCAGATACATACATATGTATGTAGATCAGTTAAAAAGTTCGAAGAGTTATTGAAATGCTGTGGGAGAGGGAGGGGGTCCTTTAAAGTTTTAACTTTAGAGTTTTGTAAAAATTGCCTTTGCTCTAATTTGTGCTTCTCTACTTGCCATTGCAGATGCCGCGAAGGCTTCATCGGCGAACGCTGCGATGAGAACGAAATCAACGTCATGCCTCCCAGTACGTACACCAAGCAAGAATGTTTCGACAAGTATTACGGCAGATATTTTTGCTAAAATAGGCTATTCTATAGCATCGATTGTTTTTGCGCAGCGCAAGCGACAAGCGCGAAGGCGATAAGCGAAAACGCGAAAATGCGTGTAAACATACCAAAAAATAATAACAAAAAAAAAAACAACCAGACAAACCCGCACTAGAACAGAACAGTATCGAAACAGAACAAAACAAACACAAGCAAACACTCAAGCCAAATATAGACTTAATGCATTATTACAGTTACAATTACAGTTGCAATTACAGTTGCAGTTATTAATTACAAAGTGCGATACGTCGGCAAATCCTCGAGTACAGTACAAAATGTGTCCTTTGCATGGGGCACAAGATGGCATAAATTGCATACAACAACAAAAATATAGAAATACAAAAAGAAACACACAAAACAGAAATCCACGAATTATTCAAATTTACAATCAAATTCAATTCAACACATTCCATGAAACCGAGCGCAAAGTGTTTAAGTCTTTTGTTTCTTCCAATTTTTGTTTCGCCTATGTAATTTTTAATATTTAGAAATGTTTTACCTTTTTTTGTAGATCGAAACATTTGATCGTTAGCAGTAAAGTTTCCAATAAGATAAAAATGAAAAACGAATATCGATAAACGATAAACGAAAAAACAAAGGGTGCTATAGAAAGGTTTATTTTGCCTATTGTAACTCCACACACACACACATACACACTCACACACACACAATTTCACACTTAAACTAATGTTAAGCGGAGACTCGTTACTTCTCTCTCTTTCTCTCCTGAACGCTTCTCTCTTGTTGTTTGTTTGTTTGTTTTAGAATTGATTTCCTTTTTTCATGCATCGAAAAGTAAATTTTAATTCAAATTAAAACGAATTAGGAAACAGCCAAGTCAGAGATACTCTGTCATACTCGTACCAACCACGAAATAGCTTTTAATTTATAGTTTATTTATTTATTTAAAAAAACCAACTGATAATATTCAGAAAAGAGGCTCTCTCGCGCGTGTTAACTCTCATTTGTTTATTTTACAAACACGCACACCCACAAACACACAATCTCACCGTATCTGCAGACTCAACCTCACCCATCTTCCCCCCTCAAAAGATGATGATACGCGCTCGATCACCTCACTTCTCACCTTTACTCAATAGTAGTGCAACCAGTGAATTACTTGACGTTACTTTGGGACGGACTCACTGGGTTTCATACAAACTTATTCTAACTTTGAAGAAAGCCATACAATGTGAATTACACCAAACATTAAAAGGGCTACTTGCAAAGGCCTAGCCAAACGCACTCTGGAGCACTCTTTTCGAAGAAATCGCTAACCATACTTCCAAAATGCATGCATAGTAATCATATCGATTATCTGCTCCCTTGCTGAAGGCGGCTAAGAATTGGTAGCCATAGCTGTGGGTTATATGCAGCGTGCGTTGGAGAGCGGGTCTTAATCTTTGATACACTATGTTGCTCTCTGTTGGAGAGTGGCTCATTATATTTGAGATATAGACTGGTGGCAAAGCCTGGAGAGCGGGTCGTAATGTTATTAGATGCATATTGTATACGCTGTATATTGTTTATGTACTTACGCACACACGGGGAAAGTGGATAGGTGAGAAATTTCGGATAAAATCTCGATCAAGAGCGAAGTTTAATTTTTTCCCCAATATTTTAGTGTGTGTGATAAGGGTTATGTGAATTCGAGACAGAAAAGAATTCAGTTTATTTTGCATATTCCTGTCTCTCTCTCTTCCTTACACACAAAAACACGCACAATCACTTGAAAAGTATGTTCCTTTGTTTCTATTCCTTGTTGCTGTAGTTAAGAACGATGTTTTCTCTCAACTTAATAACAAAACACCCTTACCACTGTAATTACAATTATTATTTTATTGTTATGGTTATTTATTATAGTTTATAAATTGACAAATCATTGCTCCTTCGCCCCACGCCCGCTGACTTCCAGCATCTATCCGCCTCTTTACACATTCTTCCGCATTGTATTCGATTGATATTCTCCCTTTGAAATCATACATTTTATTATGAATTGTGTTTGTATTTTTGTAGTTGATGAGATTTGCCTTGGAAAAATAGTAACAATTCTTATATACTTTTTAACATTTACAACATGTACATACATACATGATAACAAAATATTTGTTTTTACACAATTACAATACATATTACAATATTTCTAAGAATTAACACAGATTTTGGCTGTAGATTTAGACAACACATGTTCACTTTTGCTGGTGGTTGTATTTCCCTAAATTAATTGCTGCTTCCATTTTAAGCCAGAGATTGTCCTAATTTTATTGCAATATCATATTTCTTTTGGGTAATGCGAAATTTTCTTTGCTTAATTGTTGATCTGTTTGATTCCTCTTTCGTTTGTATTTTTCATAAGAGATAATAATTTGTTTTTATGATTTAATCTTTTCACAGATTTTTTGTTGCAATCTACGGCCAAATACATGCCTCTTATAATAGTCTAATAGTCTCTCTCTTCCGAAATAAACAAATTTACTATTTTGTTGCACAATTGTTACTATTTTTGAGAATATTTGAATGCAAATTGCCAATCTTTGCACACACGAAATCTAAAAACTACAAAAAGACAACAACAACAACAACAAACGAGGGCAATGGTATAAAGTTGTATGAACAAAGGGAGTACGGCACGGCACGTTGGGCAGTCCAGCAGTGCAAAGCAACTCTGTGCTTGATCCTTTACTGAGAGTGCGCGAACGATAAAGAGTGTGCGTCCCTCTCACTCCCGGGCGCTCTTTGCTCGCTGCTCACTGATCTGCTCCACGCACGCCATGGCCCGAGAGAGGGGCGGGGGGAGCGAAGCCGATTTCCGATTTCCGGCTTCTCATTGCCACATGAACACTGAACACTAGACTGCTGCCAGAGTTGGACGACAGTATTTCCAAGCGAATTTCTTAATTGATCCTCGATCCTGTACTTTTATTTATTTAAGTTTCGATTGTTCGCCAGCAAATTCCCTCCTTCGTTATTTAGATTCTCAGCTTTTTGTTCAAGAGAAAGGAGCAACTTGTAAATTTATGTAAATACGTGTTCACTTTAGCATGTAAGAACGATCGACTCACAATATATATAAACATAAGTATGTATAAGAGAATTTGTAAAATTGCCTAATACTAAATTCGAATTCGAACTGTGCACTTGAATGTAAGTGTAATCCTTAAGTTTGCTGCCTGCCCCCGTAGCAAAATCAGAACCAGATGCCTAGGAGGAAGTATAACGAGTAGAATTAATGGAATCATACCAAAAATGTAATTTTAAAAACTGGAATAAGCGAAATTGTTTTTACAACTATTATATTTGTAATTTTTGTTTTTGTAATATATATGAAGAAACATTGAAACGAAACGAAATTCAAAATTTTGAAATGATTCATTCTCAGAAATGTACGCACGCTTAGCAATAAACTCGATATTTATCTGTAAGGAATCTATTTAAACTAATTTAATTATCGTGAGCAAAATTATTCCCACTTCTAAGTAAATATTATGTCTACATTTAAGGGCAAAGTTGTAAATTATTTTGTTTTTCTTTTCCATTTGTGTAATTAGCAGCTGTAACAATTAATTATTATGTAACTAATTATAATTTTATAAGTCATTTCAATCATTTTTAACGAGGAACTTAAAAAATAATATTTCAAAAATACTGAAAAGTACGAACTACAACAACTAAATAAATATATCTGAAACTTAAAATTTAACAAACAGCTTTTTATTATGATTTCTTTTCGGTTTCGTGTTGGTAAATTGGAATAATTTTATGAAATTTGTTGCCGAGGTAAGGATTTGTTTTACTTTTATTGTATTTTGATTTTGTGTTGCTCACCATTTTGAATGATTTATTATGTACTTGCGATTTTGTTCATGTGCACTTTTTCTAATGTCTTGTAAATGTTTGCTCTTATTCTGTTTATTTGACATATTGTGCCTGTGCAGAGCTCGAAAGTATTAAAGAGGGTACTTCTGTGTTAACTGTAAATGCGTTTGTAAAATGGAAATTTTAACTGCTCCTAATATTCCCTTATACAAATACAATATATATGTTGTGAGACGTCTACACATACTGTATTCCTAAAAAAATTCCTATGTAATTGAAATTAACAAAGAAATCCACTAATATTTCGAAGCTTTTATTTTTCTTCGAATTTGAACTGTTATTTACAGGAATTAAAATTTTTGTATTGCCAAGATTGTTTTTTTCCGAATTTTAGATTCAATATACAAGACTGGATACATGGCTGACGACCCTTTCACCGCTGCCTTCCCGCCTGTGCATTCATCACCGAAAACGCTGAGAGATATTTAGTGTAACCGACTTATGGTGTACGAACAATTTTATAAAGAGTAAAAAATCGCTTACCGCTTACTATTCCACATAATTAATTAACAAAAACATGTTATGATTAAACTCGCCTTCGATCATGTTACTCAAATTATTCCAAGCATTAAGAAATATACAAATATTTGACAGCAAATGTATTCATATTCTTGTGTGTGTTAAATATTGACAAGCTAATTTTGAAACTGCCAAAGATTGTATAGAAAAAACTTAATAAAAACCGATTCCCTACTTAGGGTTCTATTGTTATTTTATGTTGAGGATGCTGCGAGGGCCTGTTGTGGTACAGAATATAACCAGTGTATTACATTCCCATGGACCGAAAATTTTAAGCACCAAAGTCCGTCCACAATGAAAAGTGCTAAGGGTGGCAACGTGCACAGCTGAAAAACTGACAGTGCTGGATGGCCGCGTTGCCAATACATTCGGTGCTCGTCAGCTGTGTTTTGGGTCGGGTCTTGGGTGGATCAGCTGTTTCAGTTCATGTCTAAAATTATATTTGGGATGCGTTCTGCGCAAGCATATGAATTTGGATTTGCATCTATTTGGGAATTTTTTAATTCATTTTAGAATTAAACACATTTGAAAAGCACTACTTGGACCATTTTTCTATTTACTGCTCCAAGACAATATAAGGAAAAATTTAAATTTATTCAAACCCAGCCTTTGAATTTTTTCTTGGCAACAAACCGCCTGTTTCAGTTGTGTTTACAAAACAATGAAAACATTCTACTTTCTGCACTTAAAGCAGTTAATTTTGCTTGAAATTATCCATTTAATTTGAAATTGCAGATTATTAAGGATCTGAAAACTTTTATGTATAACCTTATAGCTTCAAGTTGCTCTCTTTCTTTCAAACTTTCCTGCCTTAAATGCTTGTACCAGTATTAAATTTTGCTATTACTATTTCTTTGTTAAACATGTAAAAATGTAAAAAATCTATTAGTTGGATAGGAAATAATGTGAAGGGTTAAAACCTCTTTTTTGTTTTTGGGGATTTAGTGGTGTTGGGAACACTTTTTTAGAATTATCTGGCAGCTATGCTTCGTAAACGAATACGCAGGGGTCCGCTTCGCAAAATGCGACAAATTTGATATTACCGCGCCAACGGTTTTACAAGGAGTTTTATTTGTGAATTTGTGTTTACTAGGCTTCGTAAATATTCTGCATAAACACGAAGAGTGAATAGTGCTCACCATTTTGAATGATTTATTATGTACTTGCGATTTTGTTCATGTGCACTTTTTCTAATGTCTTGTAAATGTTTGCTCTTATTCTGTTTATTTGACATATTGTGCCTGTGCAGAGCTCGAAAGTATTAAAGAGGGTACTTCTGTGTTAACTGTAAATGCGTTTGTAAAATGGAAATTTTAACTGCTCCTAATATTCCCTTATACAAATACAATATATATGTTGTGAGACGTCTACACATACTGTATTCCTAAAAAAATTCCTATGTAATTGAAATTAACAAAGAAATCCACTAATATTTCGAAGCTTTTATTTTTCTTCGAATTTGAACTGTTATTTACAGGAATTAAAATTTTTGTATTGCCAAGATTGTTTTTTTCCGAATTTTAGATTCAATATACAAGACTGGATACATGGCTGACGACCCTTTCACCGCTGCCTTCCCGCCTGTGCATTCATCACCGAAAACGCTGAGAGATATTTAGTGTAACCGACTTATGGTGTACGAACAATTTTATAAAGAGTAAAAAATCGCTTACCGCTTACTATTCCACATAATTAATTAACAAAAACATGTTATGATTAAACTCGCCTTCGATCATGTTACTCAAATTATTCCAAGCATTAAGAAATATACAAATATTTGACAGCAAATGTATTCATATTCTTGTGTGTGTTAAATATTGACAAGCTAATTTTGAAACTGCCAAAGATTGTATAGAAAAAACTTAATAAAAACCGATTCCCTACTTAGGGTTCTATTGTTATTTTATGTTGAGGATGCTGCGAGGGCCTGTTGTGGTACAGAATATAACCAGTGTATTACATTCCCATGGACCGAAAATTTTAAGCACCAAAGTCCGTCCACAATGAAAAGTGCTAAGGGTGGCAACGTGCACAGCTGAAAAACTGACAGTGCTGGATGGCCGCGTTGCCAATACATTCGGTGCTCGTCAGCTGTGTTTTGGGTCGGGTCTTGGGTGGATCAGCTGTTTCAGTTCATGTCTAAAATTATATTTGGGATGCGTTCTGCGCAAGCATATGAATTTGGATTTGCATCTATTTGGGAATTTTTTAATTCATTTTAGAATTAAACACATTTGAAAAGCACTACTTGGACCATTTTTCTATTTACTGCTCCAAGACAATATAAGGAAAAATTTAAATTTATTCAAACCCAGCCTTTGAATTTTTTCTTGGCAACAAACCGCCTGTTTCAGTTGTGTTTACAAAACAATGAAAACATTCTACTTTCTGCACTTAAAGCAGTTAATTTTGCTTGAAATTATCCATTTAATTTGAAATTGCAGATTATTAAGGATCTGAAAACTTTTATGTATAACCTTATAGCTTCAAGTTGCTCTCTTTCTTTCAAACTTTCCTGCCTTAAATGCTTGTACCAGTATTAAATTTTGCTATTACTATTTCTTTGTTAAACATGTAAAAATGTAAAAAATCTATTAGTTGGATAGGAAATAATGTGAAGGGTTAAAACCTCTTTTTTGTTTTTGGGGATTTAGTGGTGTTGGGAACACTTTTTTAGAATTATCTGGCAGCTATGCTTCGTAAACGAATACGCAGGGGTCCGCTTCGCAAAATGCGACAAATTTGATATTACCGCGCCAACGGTTTTACAAGGAGTTTTATTTGTGAATTTGTGTTTACTAGGCTTCGTAAATATTCTGCATAAACACGAAGAGTGAATAGTAAAAAAAATGTCTACAGCGACAGCAACAAAAAATTGCATTACGCTCAAAGGTTCCGCGCAAATAATTGTGGAATATTTGAGTGAGTATATTATGGAGTAATAAATATGAACATTTCCTTAGTATTTCATTGGAATCTTGCAGAATATGGCGTAAATTCGATACTCTTTCAACGCGGCATTTATCCACCTGAGACCTTTGAGAACACCCAACAATATGGGATCACAATACTTATGAGCAAGGACCCGAAAATAGAGGAGTTCTTGAAAGTTGTATTGCAGCAGACGGAAGGTTCGCTTTTGCCCTTTTCCCATAATGCACCTGCATATTTTACCTCTTTCTTTCCCACGCAGAGTGGCTCGCGAAGAACATGATCAGCAAAATTGCAATGGTCATTTCGAATGCTCACACCAAGGAGGTCCTAGAGTGCTGGGACTTTAAAATGCAAGCTGAGCTGGGGGATGGCGACTCTAGCGACGCTACTAAATTGACATCATCCAAGGAGCTAAAACGCATACAGAACGAGATACGTGATGTGATGCGCCAGATCTCGGCTACTGTGAGCTACCTTCCACTGCTGGACTGCATCTGTACTTTCGACGTGATGATACACACATTGCAAAACTGCGATTTGCCAGACAGCTGGGATGAGACTGGCGCAGTGTTCATTCAGAATTCGCACGCTGTGCAACTACGCTCATTCTCAACAGGACTGCACAAAATAGATACGGTGGTGAACTATAAAATGGCCTCCTAGAGTAACCTAAATTGTTTACTTTTGATTCCACGAGGTGTTCCCGACCTCTCATTTTTTTAAATTCTTTTAATAATTATTTATTTAAATAACTCTTCATTATTTGCAAATTAGTAAATAGTAAGGTCTAATTTTTAACTCAAATAAAATTGTCTATGTATTCAATGTTCAATAAAATTTTCATCTGGAGATAGCAGAGCTATTACATTAATATTGATAGACGAGCTGTAACGGAGCAATTTAAATAATGTCTATACATAAAATTAAAATTAAAATTTGTCTTGCATGCGAGGCGAGCATTCACTCTCAACTGAAGTCCATAAGCTTTAGTCTTATTCTTCGCACTTCAATCGAGTGTAAACATTTAACTATTATGTTTATTAAGAATAGTTTTTATTCGGGCTGACTTGCCAAAGAGAAGTGACAATAGATGTCTATATCTGTTCTGAAACAAAGGGAATTTAAGTGTACAACAACAACTTGTACAATATTATGTTTATTTTCAAATCGGTTAAATGTAAACAAATAAATTGGGTAAGTTGAAACCCAAACTCGCCACGCAGTATCGCATGGCGTGCAGGGTTAGCTAAAAGATACAGCTGCAAAGCAATCTGCACTTTCAAGTCCGGCGACTACATTCGACCATAAAATATAAATCTTATGCAAATAAAAGCTGGTTTCTTCGGCTAGCATCAGTTTGACATTGGTTGTCGGTCGGAGTTGATCTCTGCGTACGAGAACTTAACATCGAAAAATCTAACTAAAATCTAAAATAATTTACAATTGACAAAAATTAAAAATTAAACGTTTTCTTTTGCCTTAGAACTATTTGTGACTGGCATCATGCATTTAGTCAGTGCCAAAATACTTTTGACCAAAGTGATTCGGAGCCACCGGGTGCAGTTCAGATGTAAGAATCTTTAGTTTTGGGAAAGCCCCTACAACAGTTTTCGCTGCTGCAGGTGTGCAGAACAGATTGGAAAGTATGATGCAGCTCTCGGGCACACCATGCTCCTTGAGTACGTTTACGGCCTAATAAACAAACAAAAAATACTTGACGATTTCCTTTGACGCTTCCTGGTGCCACAAACAACTCACCTGCAGCACCGTGTTGCCAGTGGACATGATGGGATACATAAGCAACACTTGCCGTCTGGCAATGTCATCCGGGAAACGTGCGTACACCACTCGCGCCACGTGTGTATCGGCATCGGACTCCACCAGTATCTTTCCAATGCGTATGGAGCGGCAGCAGTCACGCAGTCCCTGTTCCATCGCCTCGCCCGAGCGTATAATGGAGACGCCACAGTTGCCGGAGCGATATTTGAGGCCCTCGTAAATGGCTCCAGTGGGTGTCTCAACGCTGCAGTCCGAATAAGGCAGCTGGTTCAGCGACTCCTCGATTACCAGACGGATGAGGCGATCTGCGTAGAATTTGAAGTCGCTGCGCGAAGTGTTCCTATAACGATTCGTAACGTGTCACATGTCGCAGGGCCACACGCGCACGCGTTAAGAGCATACTCACTTATCCCGTATAATAGTCTGTAACTCGGCCACTTGTGGGTTGCATTCCAGCAGCTTCAGATTGGGCCCATATTCACTTAATGCTTCAGCAGATCTAATCGGAGCAGAAATTATCGAAACCATTAGAACGCTTCCACTGCGCCCTCTTTCGTTGTTGCTGATGGTTGAGCTGCTGTTGGGCTCCGGTTCCGCTTCTGAATTACCGTTGCATTTGGCCGTCATACCTCGTCTTTGTCGCCTCACTTACACGTGGAAACTTTCTGCGTATATGGGCTTCGTGCAACTTTGTGCTGCGGAAATGCGTAAGGACGGTGGTCACTGAACTGATATGCTGCAAATGGTGCAAACATATAACCTCTTCGATTCGCCCGAAACAGCACACAGCAGTTTTAGATATCGATGGTTCCGTTCCAAAGGAGGCTAACTTGACTTTGTCCGATTTTTTATTTGTTACGTAGACGATTTCACTATTCCGTAATATGATAATCTGCGCTATTGTTCGTTAATATATACAGCCAATCCAAAGATTTAAAGAGCATTTACTTCGCCAGCAGGCCAAGTTCTATGAAAACCAAAAACGTTCAATTTGTCTTTGGAAGAAACAAATGTTCACACTTAGTCACTTTTGCCCCGAACTGTTGCCAAAAGCCATCAGCTGGCAATATCTTAGCGAGGGTGCTCAATCCTAAAATCCTGCGTTCGCAAATACTGGGATCAAAAGGCAAGTGTGCATACCAAAATTAAATGTGAATTCACAAAATTTTGAGGATTGATACTTCATATAATAAATAATGAATAAATAACTGGCGCGACGGGCCGTGTAACCGAGGCTGAGGCCGATCTATCTCGCATTAACTTATGCGTGCTCGTTCAAAGTTAATGGGACCTACAAATTTCGTCTATCAACCGTATCCGAACTGTAAATTGAAAAGTTTTATTTTCATGACAAAGAACATTATCGGTGAATTGGCAAGTCTTCGCGAAAGATGGTGTCGGACCCTCTTTCATCAGAGACCGTTAACTTATCCACAGATCCATTCCGGCATCTTCATACTTCATATATACATAATTTACTTTAAAAAATTTTAAAAATATATAAACCTGCCAAAGCAAAGCTGAGGAATAGATATTAGACGAATACATGTAACAGTTTGCAGTGGTAATAATAATAATAAAATAATAATTTCTGGCTTACAAAATTGTGTGCAGTTAAAATATTTTGAAATCCTGAAAAAAAACCAAGTTCGATATTCCTCAATACTAAATTCCCGGATTAGCCAACAAGCGAAATTCTTCATAACTATTTCACTTAAGTGACAGCACCGCACGGGCGACAATACAACAAAGACTTTAAAAGTTCTGTTTGAGACTGAAATCTGTGATGCAGTTCTGAAGCTTCGCATAATTTCTGTCTTAAATTTCCAATTCGAAACTCGATTCGTTGAAAATACAGTTGACAGGTTAATTTAATTCTCTAAAACGACCCAAAACCAAATATCTTCGTTTTTCCTGAAAACATGGATAGAGCACAGTATTATGCTCATCCCACAACAATTGTGTTTAAAATGCCATATAAAACCTTTTCGTCCAAGATTCATGTTTGCCCGAATGTATTTAGGGACAAGTCCGGTATTTGAAAAAACTTTAAACGCTCAGAAACATCAGCATCAGAATTCTGCGAGATGTGAGTAAAACCAAATTTTTATTTTTATAGTATATTTTTATTGAATGACAAGTTTCTAAGG
The DNA here is from genome assembly GCA_963457695.1 of Neria commutata. Classification (NCBI taxonomy): domain Eukaryota; kingdom Metazoa; phylum Arthropoda; class Insecta; order Diptera; family Micropezidae; genus Neria; species Neria commutata. The sequence continues at coordinate 16,076,347 of OY735248.1, read as the reverse complement.
CCTTGAATTGAACTCGACAAGGTTTAAATGAAAGCCTTTCACTGTATTCCATTTTTTTATGTATGTGGCGTATAAAAGTAGTCAAAATTTATGCTAAACGACGTTTTTACAAATGCACAAAATAAGGAAAATACATACATACATAAAATGCCAAGGTACATACTTATAAGTAATTAATGCTTCTATGTTTTTGCTTGTTTGCTGTTTTCGACTATTGGTGTTTTATTGGTGGCTATACTGTAATAATGAACTACATATTTAACAAAAGTACTAAAATTATTTTATTGCATTTGTGTGGTGCGATTACGCTTGCTAATACTTTGCTTATCTTAAAAGAAACTATATATTTTACATATTCCGCTTTTTAGTACAAATAATTATGACTTATGGAAAATAATAATAAAAAAACCAATAAAGAATACACAAGTTGCTGTCACATATTAAGAACTAAATTGTTTTGGCACTGTAAAGAAAATAATTACAACATTAAAAATGAAATTATTGCATGTGTGTGAAATACGTTTGGCTGCTATTGAGTGCGAGTTCGTATGCAATTAACTTTCAATCTGACGAAGATGGCGTTTTCCTCAAAACCTGTCACTTGCCAATGCTACCTTCTAGTCTACATGCAATAATATTGTTTATAGTTTAATTTTGATTTCTCAATTTGATATCGAACTACTGAATTTTTAATATGGGCTAGAACGCAGCTCACTGGCTTATCTTGGCTAATCGGCTGGAATAGCAAAATTGTGGCTGACCGACCAAGCTCAAAACAGGTCCAAAAGGTGTCTTCCGTGAGAATTGCGCTCGGGCCCCACCCGGATTCTTCAACATAAACAATTCTGTTGCAGTTCAGGAGCTTCTCACGAAGGCAGTACTTTTTTGGACACTTTTGATTGTATTATAAATTTAGTTTTTTACTCTACAAAATAATGTCGAAAAATAAGCTCGCCTATACTCTACAGAAAATTGTATACTTCCATCTTGTATTATTGTATATTTTAGAATAAATTTAATGTGGCGCTCCACAATACGCACTCTTTCGGTCCCTCATATTCGTAGGAGGGTACATCGTAGAGCTCTATTCAAATATGACGGATGCCATAGCCAAATAATTGCATTCCAAACAAGCCCGCGAGCTGATATTCGCCGGTACATGATATTCTAGAGCGAAGCGCCTGAATTCGTATGCGATTCAATGTGCTTATACGCGCTCACACCCCACCCCTGCTTCTACACCATGCCGTAGTCAGTGCAAACTGGAGTCGGTTGATTATTCTGTTGCTTCTCCTTAGCGGTGTTGGCCGCCGCCGCCGCCGCTGCCGCCATATTAAGCTCCACAAGCGTGTCGATGCTGTTCAGACTGACGCCTTGCAGTATCTTCTGCGCCGCCAGGGAGGTGAAATTGAAGGATAGATCCGTTAGGCTGGGGAAGTTGTAGAGCTCCTCAGCAGCAGCAGCAGCTGCGCCGCCGCCGTGGTCCTTGGAAAAACTCAAGCGCCGGTCCAGAGCCTGCTTCTCAATGGACTTGTCTGCGGCAGTTGTGCAATTATTGTCCTTGAGTGCCAGGTTGGGTTCGCTGCCGACGGCGGTCAAGCTCTTCTGCAGCAAGTGCGCCAGATCGTCGCCGTTGATGGCCGGGTTTGAGTTCAGTAGATTGCTGCCGCCGCCGGCGGCCTTCTGCAGATTACCCACAGATTCGTAGCGCAGGTTCTTCAGATCGCAGTTGGAGTTCATAAGCTTCGACTGGCCCTCCCTGGAGTTCTTCTCGTAGAAGCGCAGATTTCCCACCGAGCCCGCTATGTCGAAGTCCTCCTTTGCGAGCGCCGCCATCGCGATCGTCTTGTCGCCGTTCGGGGAATTTGGGTGCGATTCGTTCTTCAGCACGTTGCTCTTGTATACGATATTTGTTGAGCCATGCTGCGGCAGTTGCAGACACAGCTTCCGGCTGTTGTTCATCGTGGCATCGTTGTTGATGTTCTTCGTGAACTTGGAGTTGTCTATTACTTCGGAGGAACTCAGCATGTCCAGGTTGTCCGGTGAGGTCTCGCTAATGAATGAGATAGAGTCGCAGGTTTCCGAGTTGCCATCGTTCTCACTGATCGAGCTATCCTTGTACAGCTGCTGTGGGTTGGAAAAGTGGTGGGGCTGATGTTGTTGCTGCTGCTGCTGCTGCTGTTGATGGGCTTTCAGCGGTGTCGTGTGCTGTTTGGAAAGCGTCTTCTTGATGACCTCACCCCGCTCGTTGGTCATCGTCTCGTTGTTTATGATGTACACGTTCGAGTTGTCCATGAGTTTTCCATTCTCCAGCGTTATGACGCTGCGCACTGGCGAGTTCTGCACGAAGATCTTCGTGTTCGGTATGCTGCTCTGGCTGCCATTCGACGTGGTCACTTGCAGCGTGATGGAGTTGTTTGACTTGGAGTTGGGCACCCCGTTGAACATTGTCGACGCGGACGCCGCCGAGGAGCAACGGCTGCTCGTCTGCTGGTTCGTTATCTCCTCCAGAATGCGCGAGGGCGTGGAACTGCGGTTTCGCTGAGTCTGCTCTGCGGCGCGCGCTCGCATCGCCTGGTGGCGCGGTGTGCCGCGCGGAGAGCCGTTCAGCATGAGGATAGACCGTGCGGGACTCGGCTGTATAACCGCCGTGTTCGCGGAACATTGTGAGTCTAGACTAGAATGACCACTGGTTTTGCTGAACGACACTTTGCCGCTGTCGATGCTCGAGGGGCCGGAGGTCTGCATGGAAGACGCTTTGCCGGACTCGAGACTGGAGGGACCGCTCTGCACGTTGCGGTATACAACCTTGTGGTCGGCGTAGCCGTTGATGATGACGCTGTCCGTTTGCCGCTTCGTGGTCGGTTTCAGTGTGGAGGAACGCGAGGGCGACGGCTCGAAAATGTGCTTTCCGATGACGCTCTTCGGGGCCGTCTTCTGCGTAGTACAGGAGGAGGTTGTGTGGTTCGGTGTGGTCAGACGAGACAACGTCACCGAAGAGTGGTTGATTTTGGCGCCGTTTACTGCCGCGTGGCAGGCAGCTGCGCCGGTCGAAGTGGCCGGAATAGACTGTGTGGAACGCGGCAGCGAGCTGCTGCAGTAGACGGGTGAGCGCCTTCGAATGGGCGAGCAGTCGCGCGACGAAATCATGAAGGTAGATTCGCTGGACATGTGGCGCCGGTGTCGCCTCGGCAGCGTGGACGAACGTTGACTCAGCTCCGAACCATCGTAGAAGGTGGAATTTGAGAGCGTATGCGTGACCGGCAGGTCCTGAAACAAAAAGTGTCACATTATTGCTGGCGAAAGGACATGCAGGTGGCATGGTGGGTGGCACCAGCACTTACGTGGTCCTCTGTTTGCGTGCCCACACTGTGCAGATGCACTGCGCGGGAGTTGAACCACTCGGCCGGTGGGAACTGCGCCGAGTAGGTCTCGATTTGACGCTGCTTGGTGCGACCACTGCGTCGAAACAGACGCGACAGCAAAGATCCTTTTTCTGCAACGGACAAAATTGAAGGGCGGTATTTCTGCGGAACACGCAACACCAGTGGCTGCCGACACTTACTTGGTGATGAGGAATCTGTGCTTTGATATTCCGAGCTGCTGCTGTCGGTGGTCAGGGTTTGAGCGTATGTCTTCGAAAGGCTTCTGGTCGAGGCGCACCGTTGCAGGCGCTTCGAGGAGCCGAAGAGCCGCAAGCTGTGCCGTCTCTCCAGGCTGCGTGGCGTGGGAAACGAGGCGCTGCGCCGTTTCGCGGCACGCGGATACAGAATCTTGTCGTTGGGATTGCCTACAATGGAAGCACAGAAATTAGTGAGGGTAAGGTGCGGTTCTTAACGGCACTCCTCCAGTACCTCCGCAGATGACATCCGCCAGATTGGTTTGTATGCATTGGTGTGTGAGGTCGCCGTCGCGCTCCGTCGAAATCTCGCCGTACAGCGAGTGCAGCGCTTCGGCATTGGTCATCAGCATGATGCGCGCCTCCTGAGGTAACTCTTCGGACTCTTCAAACTCTTGGTAGGCAGTGCGTATGTTGCGCGGTCGCGAGCGGCTGCGCCGGCGCCTGCAATAAGCCAACATTAGATCACAGTGTCGCAGAAAAGCGGCCACTGGCGCCCACTTACTCTGGCGTGAATATGAAGTATCCCTTCGAAGTCTGGTAGATCTTCTGCTCCTGCATGAGCTGCGCCAGGGTGTCGTAGATGACTTCCGTTGCCGGCGGCGTCATGTGCGGAAACCGCACGCTCAGCTTGCAGCGTATGTTCTCGATGGTGGCCGAGTGTCCCTCTGCGGTTAGGTCCATGATGACGTCGCAGAGTGCCTCGGGCAGGGGGGTGAATTGTCCTTGAACGGTTGGCGTAACGATGCAGTCATCGATGTCACCTGTAAGCGGAGAGAGAGGTAAATCGGATAATTAGTGAACTGCCATTGACAATTTGCAAATGTCAGTGGCTGCTAGGTGTATGTGTGTGTGTTCGCGTACAAATATGGCTAATTGAGTGTGCTGCCCGTGGCAGCCAGTCCGGCCAAGTTGGCGCTCGCCGCTTTCGGACATGTTTACATGCATTTTTGAGCAGCGAAACGCGCGTTTGCCGACGCGGCCATGACACGTTGACGCTGCAGTGAGGCTCTAAACTGGCTGCACGAGCTGGCCGCGAATTGATTTGAAAATGGCAGGAGGCCGACTTGAACTAGTTGAGGCAAGCTGCAGCAGTTGAAACAATATTGGCAGTTGTCCAACTTTGCGATGGCAGCTGAGCCGAATACCCAAACTTCCAAGACGAATTTATATTTCGAGTTTGAGAACCGCACGGGCGGCTGCTGAAGTGAATTTGGCAAACAACGCAAGCGGCGCACAGAGAATCGATCCCATGCAACGGCGGGAGAAAAGAAAGAAGAGGTAGGTACTCTGATGTCGACAAAATTCTGTATGAGTAAAGCCTAAGTCGGTGAATTAAATCAAAGCAGGCTTAAATTTTCGGCATATGTATATATATGTATGTATTTGGCCAGCTAAAGAAGAAGAATTATGTAAGATTTGCCATTCAAGACATTTTCTTTAGTCGTGATTATATTGATAGTTTCAAGAGTATAAACAACTTTGATGGGAATACTTTAGTCCTTGAATATAATAATTAATAGATCTTTTGATATTTAGAATGAAAAACAGTAGATTTTGTCGGAAAAAACGTCTTTAGATCCATCTTCAAATTGAATTTTCTGGAAATGGAAAATATAAAAAAATGTTTTACGTATTTCGATAAAGGAAGGTATCTTCTAAAACGCTAGCAAGTCCTCAGTAATTTGTTCATATATTTGTAGGTTTTCTCTTCCAAATCATTTATAATTGTTTTTTCATTTGTTCAAAACCACTTCCATTTAGAAGAAACGCATAATTTGTTGCTATTCGAATCCTTATAAAAAAAAGCAAAATTCCCTTCTTTAGTAACGTAAATTTGGAATTTTCGGCAAATTACTGCAAAAACCTTTTTTTCACATAGTAGGTACTTGAATTTTTATTTGACAGACTAAAGAAACTAAAATCGCAACTTCAAAAACTTGTAAAATAAAATTTTATTAATTTTGACATCTGCATGGAAGCCTTTAATTTCGTTTGAGTCTGCAGAAGCGCAGCGATTCGTCGAACCAGCGGAATTAATAGAAGGTAATTTCCTTCAACCCGACGAGATTGACTTCCGTGAGTAATGAGGCATTTATTGCTGCTGTTGGCTGCTGTGCGTCGAACGAGCGCCAAGTGGCTTGGCTTTGCTTCTCTTTATGGTATTTTCATTTTCATTTTCACTTTTTTTAAAATTTTTACTAAAGGCTTTTGAGCGGTTTGCTTTGGAATTGCAAGTTGCGCAAATTATTGATATTACTTTGTGCGAGTTCCTCTAAGGGCGAATTGCTGAGTTGCGATAAATTCGCAGCAGCCGTCGCACTTGGAGAAAGTTCCAAGCCCGATATAAATGTGCATAATTAAATTGGCAAACGGAATTTTGTGTGCCGCCGAAGAGTATCACTTTCCTGGGTGCTGCCTGTTGCGCACTACCACCAGCGAAGTGGCCACCGCTTCGCATCGCTAAAATGCATTCTCGGCCTTCGTTGGCGGTTTTCCTTTCTTCAGCTGCGCCGTACTCGCTGCCGCACTTTTCGCTGTCAATGCCTTTTAAGCGTCGAGAATTAGGCAAGAAAGCAGAAGTTAGCGACGTATTTCGCACTGGTGGAAAAGTGCACTGCTGCTGGTCGGCCCATATTGAGGAGGCACCACAGCAATGCCCAAACTGGGACAAACGTTTGGCAATGCAGTGAGTTGGGCCATACGAAGGAAGCTGCCGCAGCGGAGCACCATGAGCACCGTGAGCAGCAGCGGCGTTTGTTTTCACTTGAAGTTTCCAAATTTTCCTACAACGCAGCTCTTTATTGAATGGTCGGCTGTTGATCCACACTGCTCAGTCTCTTCCGGTCCATGCACAATAAAATATGGAAAATCTGTCAAGTAGCGACGCTGAGTGATTGCACTTCCCGCCGTGCAACAATCGCAAAACAGCAATTAGCGCTTGCACTAAAAATGTCACATTCACGCGCGGCGCCATTCCTCATTCCGGGTAGCTGCCTGCATTTTACATAAGTCCGCCGGCATTTAATTAATGTCACGCCCACCTTTTCCACCTGCTCGCGCAAGCAGGAAAGCAAATGCACAGCGCAGCACATTGTAAACATTTTAATGCCACATGCCGCATGCGCGCACATGCATGCAGCGTCTGTGATGTGATGTCGCAGCTCTCTTGTTGCTTTTAATTTTGTTTTGCTAAAATTAACCTCTTGAGCAGAAATTAAAATTTCGCAACGCCTCCACCTAGCGCAATGAGTAGACTGCTCTAAGGAGCGCAACAAGTAATAAAAATGCAGCGGCAGCAACAACAAAATTAAAACAACAATAATAAGTAAAAGTATTGCTGCAATACAGCGGGCCACCCTTGGGCCATGATTTATGACTTTATTTTATTTTGTCTCGTTTTTGCACTTTCCTTGCCTGCGCGTCTTTTTTATGTATGAATGTACGTAGTATGTATGTTTCCCCCTGCATTTCCCCTGCATTATTTTGTTGCCGTTATTGCCGTCATTAGTTGCAAAACGCTGCTTCATGATTGATCAATAAACCAGCGCAACGCCATCGATACTTCTGCCTCGGCCTCGCGCACCCCTCTGCTTTCTTCTACTCTTGCCGAAAACCGCCCACAATCGCGTCGTTGGCATCTCATCGACTCCGACGATCCTTAATAGCGCCATCTAGCGTTCAATTTTCATTAGCACCCACGCTGCGGCATGATTGTAAAAATGTCTGCGTCTGCAACCCAACAACAGAAACAACAACAACAACAACACCATGTACCGCCAGTGTCAGCACCGATCGCAACACCAATCCAAACAACACATTACAGCCTGCTTTGGTCTAAGGAAGCGTGTTTTGTGTAATGCAAAGCATTTTCTGGTAAAATTTTATTTCTATGAGCGGCACGGTCTGTAATGAAACGCCGTAAAATTTAGGGAATAAACGAGACGGGACGGGACATGCATGCATCGATCACTTAACGATCTACGAGCGAATTTTCCCAAGCTTTGTACAAGCTTCACATGTAAGAGCTTTAGTTCGGTCTGATTTAATTCTGCATCCATTGGATCACACATACTATAAAAAAACCTTTAATCCATCAGAATTTTTCTCTTTTCCTCTTTTCCATTGATGATCAATGCTTGATTACTTTAGAATAATAATAACAAAGAAGTCAAGTGCGAGTCGGGCTCGCACAAACAGGGATCCATGCCAGAAATACCCTCTAGCGTACGAATTTTATTTGCGATACATGGCGCTCGTCAACTCGCCAACTTAACGATATCCTACCCCATACGATACAAATATATTTTTTTTGGCCGATCCAAACCCCTTTAAAAATAAAAAAAAAATATTTCTTAATTTTTTTTTGTGAAAATATGTTTACTTTATAAAAACCTTAAATCTTGCTAAAATTTCTGTCTATGTTCACACCTCTGAAAACAAAAGTGACCTTATAATTGTTTCCGTTTTTTTTCCCTTGAGGGGAACGGAACCCTAAAAACAAGAATAATAGGTACATGAAAACTTTATTTGAATGATTGCCAAAAGTCTAAGTTTTTAAAATATCAACTATAAAAAATTTGCAATAATTTGATGCAGAGGAGGGACGCGGGTTAAAGATCGTAGCTTCGATTTAGATGCTATGGCTGTGTGCCGCCTGTGTGTCTAGCGCCATTCCCTGCTGGGGACAGACAATCTGTTCAAGTGTTTTTATGCGGCGCCAGCTCTCGCGATCAGTTTTTATAGCTTTTCATAATTTTGAAGGAATTCTCGTCTAATTTGGAATTTTTAGCGAAAGTGACAATTATGTAAATGAGACGAAACGTCTCATTAAAGAGAAAATTCTTGTGTGTGCAACCAAAACAAAGGCGCCAAGCCATCAAGCACGCTCGCAGTCAGGGGCAGATACTCACAGCCAATCGGAACTCTGGCGATCGTGTCGTGAGCCGCAATAACAATAAATTAATACTTCATAAATAGTAATGGTAATGCCCTCGAGTTGCATATTTAACACGGACCACAGCGGCAACAACAACCAAACCGACAACATATGATCGCGTCCAGAAAAAAAGAGCAACGAACGCGAGCAACATTTGTGCGACTGGCGTGTGGCCGGGCCGAATCGAACCGAAGTAAGGCGGCGTTGCATGCCGCGACCGCGGTCCCAAGTTGCAAGGAACTTCCCAAGGGCTTTAACTTTTTTTCTGCATTTTAATGTGGCCATTTTTGGGGGTTCCGTTCGGCTCGATTCGCTGTCGCTGTCGCTCAGGTTTGTGCGACTGAGATCGGCTCGGCGTGACGAAAATTTATGTTCTCGTGTTGCATTAATTCCATGTCGCGTAATTTATGCGCTCTCGACGTTTGACTTGTCATTGCAGCAAATGAACAGCTTATGGCGTTGCAACAGCGAGATGCACAAATTGAGTTGTTGTTGTTGTATGGCTGTGTTTCCAGCACTGTCGTGTGACGCAAAAATGGACGCCCATTTTTGTGGCACGGCGTGGCGTGGAGTGAGGTCAGGGCTGCCAGCTGTTTTCGCACAGGCTGCTCGTGCAGGTTCTTCGCGGGCAGCAGCGCGAAGCGGAAACGTTTATCACTGGCATATTGCAACATTTTAACTTGCGTGCAACGAGCACTGAGCAGCGTCTGCAGCATTTATAGCGTATTTTGCTTGCGTAAATCAAGCGAAGCTGCAAAATGGCGTTTCCATCTCCTCGAGCGCTGTTGTTATGTGTTGTTGCTGTAGCTGTTGCTGTTGTTGTTGGTGTTGCCTACAGCCATGTGAGTGTTGCCTGCCACTTCCTTCAATTTGTTAGGAGAAATTAGAGGCATTTACTGCAAGCAGTGCAACGCAATGCAGCGAACGCTCTGACGGCGAGATTCGTACTGGCCAAAGAGCAAGCGTTTTCTCGCCGGAACGGGCAATTTTGCATGTGGCCAGCGCTGTTGGAGATGCGAGTGTGTCTACTTCGAGGCGAGACGAGCGTGAAACTGTTGCCGCTTGCTGCTCAGACATGCCGTGTGAAAAAGGTGTACGCGCATTGTTCGTATTGTTGTTGTTGTTGTTGCTACGATGCCAAGGTAGTAATTACGAATGATTGTTGCACACGGCCAGCTGATTGCTGTCGCTCTCGCTGCCGCTGTTGTTGTTGTTGTTGCAATTTTTGCAAAAGGGGTTACGGATTCGCTTCTTCGCCGAGTCAATCCACAAAAATGCTATGGGCGCTTGACCTTAACCCCTCCGCCGAGTTGAAGCGAGTAGAGGCGCACTCGAGTGGCAGCTTCGGCGGCTGGTGGAAGACATCGCGTGTAATTTTATTTATACTTTTCATTTTCTACTTTTTCACTTGTGCCACAAAATCTCAAAAGTGTGTATGCGTGTGTGTGGCAGAAAGTCGAAACTCCCACGATTTCATTTCATTCCTCGCGCAGCCAAAGGCCAGTGAAATTTCTACTGCCCGCCCTCCGGCAGAAGGCAGGGAATCTTGCAGCGCACAGCAAGTGCCGTCAGCTGGATTTTGTTGTAATTTTGCTCGAAAATGTGCACCATACATTAATAAAAGCGTTGTGGCTTGACCATTTCCCGGAAGTGTGCATGAAACATGTACGCCGCTTGGAAATATGGTGGCGAAAGAATCAGCGCGGCGCACGTTCTGGCATAAAGCCGCCAGAAATGGGTCATACTCAGCGCCGCGGAATCTCTTCGCAGATGGGACGAGCGCTGGAGCCGTGCTAATGGCAGTCTATTAAAAAGTCTTCCGCTGGGAAGACGCTGCTACAAGTGGGCTACAAGGTTGCGCAGCAGCGGGCCAAGCAGCACAGAGGCACACCAGCGAGCGCGCTGCAGCTTGGCGCTTACAAGTTAACGCGCGTGTGTAGCGGGAGATCTCAAGCGGCTGATAGCGCCGGACAAATTTGCTTAAGTCTTCGCTGGCTTTGCGCTTGGGCTGCTTGGGAGGGAAGCAAAGAGCTTGTACAAGTTGTTGGAATGCTTGCTAAGAAGTTACGGCATTTTTGGCCTAACCATAAGCGAGCCGATAACAACAGTTCGTTGATTGCGCGTGTGGCGAGAGCAGCAACGCTTGGAGTCGCTCATACGCCACGCGGCACTACACAAAAACGAACGCTCACTAAATTTTGAACTGCCGCCAGCAGCACAAGACAACAACATTTGCCCAGCGGCCTTGTTCCCACCTGCGCCAACGTTTGCCGCCTGCGCATGCGGCAGTAATTTACAGTTTTTCCAGCTTGGACACTTGGGCACCGGAGAAATGGCGTTTGAGTGTGACAGCTGTAGAAAATCATGTTGGCAGCAAGTTGTCAACCAGAGCACATGCAACAGCAGCAGCAGTAGCAGCGATGGCGTCATGTTGCCTGGGGCAGGCTCCTAATGAGTTGACAGCGGCTGATTTCAGGAAAATTGAGTGAGAAGTGCTCGGTGAGACGCAGTGAGTCGCGCTAAGCTGAAGTGAAGTGAAAGACGCATGCATGCAAATTATGCAATGCCGCACAGCAGCAACAGTAGCTCATAAATGCACCGGCGCTAAAATTGTAAAATTGTAGCAACACGCTGCTCGAAGCGCTCGATGGCACAACGCCAACGCTTCGCTTGCTCAGGCCGAAGTGAAAGTGTTGCCGAAAACTGCAGTTATGCTGTCTGTTGCTGTTGCTGCTGCAGGCGGACTCGCGTCCTTGTGCAGTGCAACGCAATCAATTGAAATCAAATCAAGTGAAAAGCAGAGGAGAGCAGCTTACCATGTCGGGCACCCTTGGAAGATCGAGGGATTGTGCGATCATGGCATGTCAGCGATATCAGTACATTCACATTAACAATAGCTCTGCTGTTGGTGTGCAGCACTGGCCAGCTACCAGCACTCAACAACCAAATCAATTTTATTTTATTAAATCGTCTTCCAAGTGGGAATGCATCCCTCTGTTATTGCCCCTGGCTTAGCCACTGCTCGTCGAAGCATCACTGCGCTCTCACAGACAGAGCTGTGGTATGCCACCGGAATCGCCGTGTCATTGTGGTAGTTCGTCCTTTACACATCGACGCCAGTTGCGACACATTAATAAAACGCTTAAGCACTTGCGATACTTTATCACCTCGAATCGTACAAATGCCTTTGGCGGACGCATGGCCAGCGCAAGTAGCAACAAAAAACCAACAACGATCGGTATAGCAGCACAGCAACCTCCTGCCCACGCCGCTCAATAAAAATCAATTTCGAATTTATCAATTAAACACGCCCTCAACGCCCACCAAATTGCCAGTTGTACACACTCGCGATTCGTCTGCGAATCCGCTGTCTGCGTAAGTACGTTCGTCTCAAGTCTTTGGCCACGGCCGGCCCACGAGGAAGGAGTTGCCAGATCAACAGCAGATACTTTTCTATTTGTGTGTGCAAGTGTGTGGTTGGGCGGGCTGACCGTGCCAACGATAGAGCGCGCTCAATCGCTGGAATTGATTGGATTACATCGCATACTTTCCCATTGGATTACGTCGCAAAAGGATTTTTCGTTTTCGCGTCTTCCGCAAGCGCATGCGCACTCAGCGATTCAGCGTGTTTGTTGAGTGCGACGCGCACTCATAAAAATATTGCATTTCGATCGCGGCTGCAGCTCGGGCGCTGATCGAGGCTTTTGCATCGCCAGTTTCGTTTGTTTCTTTGTGCGCCAAATTCATGGCAATTGTTTTGCGAGAAATTAACAAATGGACAAACACGCTTTTCGGCCATAAGCCGCAATTTCACTAAATCCTTGTTTACCCGTGCGGCCGTGCTGTGGCGGCAGCGATCGCTGCAGTGATCGGCACTACCACCCCAAAGGCCACAACAACAAAGCGTTTATTATCAATTACAAATGGTGCCTTTGTTGGAGTGGCCGTTGTTGCGGGCGCGTTTTAATGGCGCTAACACTCATTGCCGGCCATAAATATGCGTTTTCTTTATCGCTCAAGGAAGTGTTAAAGTTTTTACAAAATTGCAAATAATAATAAAATTTATGCGATACACGCGCTGATCATTTTCGATTGTGCTGTGGGACGACGAGAAGCGTTCAGGCTGGCGGCATTAGCGGATTTTATGGCTGCTAAAGCAGCCGTTAATTGGCAGTGGAGTATGTGATGCAGCAACTCACTGAGGGGCTTTCGTGGAGGTCGGTGAAGGTGTTTCTGTGGACGGCATAAACTTTGTCGTGTGGCGGCATGCCTATGAAAGTGCAATGGAAAATGAAAAATTTCCCTTTCATAAATCGTTTTGGTTTTTGAAAATAATTTTTTATATGCAATCAATCTGCTGCCCGTTCAGAAGAGCATCTCAATTGTAGGATAGTCTCTTGCAATCTTAAGTCCTGTGCAACATTTTAAAAGCTGCCATTGATTGCGCAACATCTCGATCGATAAACGATCTTAGCGATTGCCCAGACCTTCACGATTCGAGCGCGATAAGCCGGAATTTGCATAATTCAGCCGCGAAGTCCGAATGATTTGATGCAATGTCGTGCTGACGTCGCGCAGTCCTCCTCGCGCAAAAGCTGGCGTTTTATCGGCTGTCGGTGCATGGCTTAATTGCTTCCGTCAGTTGCTGCTGCAACAAATTGCCAACGAGCCGATATTTTGCATGAATTGCGCACATTTCTGATTGCGGTTTTGATGAGCAGCGCGCCGGCAATCGGAATGCAAATTGATTGTGGCCGCGCGAGTCGAAGTGCGCGCACGGATCACTTTATTTGCAGTGAACAAGGATATGAAAAGCGTTGTTGTCGGTGGTGTGGACGGTGTCGGTTGCTTGCTGTTTGTGGCAGCCGCAGTGCTCGTTGCATGCATATCGATGCGGCAAATTGGCGTGTTAAAGTTCAAGCGTTGCCACGTTAAGCGAAATGAGCCGAGCAGCCCGCGGTGGGGTTATGCTGAAATGTGTCTGCCAGCTATTCATTGGCTCGACTTCCTCGATTGACGACGCTGCCGCCGTTGCCAAAGCGCAGCAATGAAGCAATTTTCTCAACAGCGGCACTCAGCACTTGGCCATATTTGGCAGTGCGCCCGACAAATAATTCGATTTCATTGCAAATCCGTGCGACGCACTCTCGCATTGTCTTGCCGTGGTGTTGTTGTTGTTGTCGCTGTTGTGGCTGTTGGACAAACGCGCTATATTATCTGATTAATGTCCATCATAAGCGTCGAAATGGAAATCGTGCAAACACCGTAATATATCTCGGCATTGGCCAAAGTGTGGCGACGGCAACGAAGCGGTTGTTGTTGCTGTTATTTTTCCCAGTTTATTGGGCGACGTTAACATGGAACTTCTTTCGGCCAATTTGGCGTCGGTCGCTCCGAGACGCAAATGAAATCGCATGCCGCTGCAACGCGAAAATAGCTGTTGTGATTTTTCTGCGCTGCTTTCAGATTTTATTGCAGCGGAAATCGCTGCCCAATATGGAAGAAAATATCTGCAACACGATTTTCATATTTTCTTTATATGGCCAAGGGGCCAAGGGTATTTTTCCGTGCCGTTTGCAGGGAGTAATGAGCAGACTTCAGCACTTAATGGCTTATAAAATGTGTGCATGCTTTGTTGCTCAACTACAGCGTCAGCGTGAGAGCCACACACAATTTGATTCCATGACCAATGGATGGTAATTGATCGTGCCATCTTGCGTCGCTGATCTCACCATGAGGGGGCGTTATCTGGCGGCACTCAATTCACACAGTTCAAGCGCCAGGTGTTATCTGCGCCAAGGCATGTTGGCGAATCTGTTATGGGCCCTTGGCCGTTCGTAGCTACGCCACGATCGTTCCCCACTTCTCAGCCTGATCGTTCGTCAATGCATGCCACTCTAAGCTGCGAGCAAGTTACAGAAATAACGGCTCGCTCGACAAAGACGGGCGGCAGGCGGCCGCAGCTGGTGTGGCATGCGCGCTCGGAGCACCTTTGGCCGCTTAATGAAATTGCCGCTAACAGAACATTTACGCTGGCTGCGTACAAGCTCCGCGCAAAGAACAATCATTTATCAGCAACGCTTTTGATTTGCCAGCATTAAAAAGTGCCGGCAGCCACGTCTGAAAGCTCAACGGAGCAGAAGCATGAGTTCGCGATTGTCATGTCGAGCCAAAAGTTACAGCCAGATTCTTTCACGCTTGCTGTGCGCGGCGGCGGTAGCAGAGTGTTCCAGCACAATCGAAAGCAATTGTGTGCGGCCGCTTTAAGATCGTCGACCTCTGCTACAATAATTTCGTAATGGGTGGGTGAGTCGATCAACGACTTAAGTGTCTAACGGTTAAGCAGATTAAATGTCATTATTTCCCCTAAGAATCAGCGAAGCAATGAGCGAAACTCTTTGATGGCTCTTGGCTACGAGGGAATGAAATGGGCGCCTAAAAATTTCGGTTCAGCAATTCGACTCGTTTCCCAACGCATTTCTCATCTTTAGCATTGGTAGCTGCAACACTTTCCCGTGAATCGGTTTCGAGGTGTCCTCAATCAGAATCCAGTCGTGCTGCCACGTTTTTCACGTTGGGATCTCCACCTTGGGGTGGAGAAGAAGGCACAACCGCGAGCACATTACATCGATTTGCCATTCGCCCCCTTGAGAGTGCATTGATGTACTTAATTTTGCATGATCTTTTCAATTTCATGAAACTTCAATTTCCGTAGCGGGAAAGCCGAAATCGTCTGTTTATGGGCAGCTTGAGGGATTCATTTGTGCGCATAATTAGTGCAAGTTGCAGTAGCGTATTGTCTTGTGTTTTGAGCGCCGAGTTTCATTTTCATTGCCTGCACGATCGTGGATTTGGATATCCAGGCTGCGACAACCAGCGACAATAAGGCGAATTTCCCTAATTTTATTTACTCTACAAAGTGATCTTTTGCACTTTGATCCTATGTCGTTGCCATTGCTGCAACGCCACATTGCGGCAAGAAGTAGAGTGGTTGTTGCCGTCGGCGATCATGCGCTTGGAAACGTGACTCCGGCTTTGCTCAGCGTTGCAATTGGGGCTCCTCGTATGCAGAGTGGCGAGTGATTTCACTGCGGGTACTGTTGCGTATTTTTCCGTTCCATGCGAACAACTTAACAGAAGCTGATTTGCTTTTCATTGCAATTCTGCGTGTAAATTTATTTTGCTATCATGTGACGAGATCATTTCCATGTGGCGCTTCTCCATGCCAAACAGTGGTAAATGAGTTGTATTCATGCAACTTGCTCTCTCTTGATCACTGCTTCATCGTGAACATTATGCGCTTGACCAATGCCTGCAGCCGAAGCTCTGCTCCACAAGTTTACTGTATCGATCAGCGCTTGATCTCCCTACGACATGCCAAGATCGCATCATGGCTTTGCGGGCCAGTCTCTGAGGCCACTTCGTTTAACTCTGCGGCAAATATCGATGTTGATCGCTCATTACCTTCCGCTGTCGGTGCTGGCAAGAGCGCATTTATGGCACTATGAATTGCGAGTGATCCCGACTGATCGCGAGTAGTAATTGCTATTTTTGCTGGAAAACGACCCGACGTGCATCTGGATCTGGTGGCGTGCTTGTAAGAGAGACGTCAACTGAATATTGCTTTCCGAGTTTGCAATCAATTGCAACTCTTGCCAACTGCCGGCGCTATCTGCGCTGTATTTGCTCAAGGAAAACTTCCAGCTAACACGATCCACTGCAGCTCGAATGTGAAAATCGTCATAAACTATTGCTGAAATCGTGATGGAATTGTTTTGCGGCTTTGTTACGCTCAATTTCGTTTTCATTTCCATTTGCATTTACATTTTCATTTTGACTTGCAACAGAGGGATGGCTGGTACGGACGCACGGACTGACGGACGGAGGGAAGGCAGCATAGAGCTCGTTTCTTGCTTTGTATCGTGCATCTGAGCCGCAAATTTTCTGCTTCCAATTTGGCAATAAGATTTCTGTGCAGTTGCTGCCACCGCTGTTCCTGCTGCCGTTGCGGCTATGCCTACGACTGTGGCTGCGGCGGCTCGTGTATTTAGTCACGTTAGTGCACGAATTGCGGACTGAATGATGATGTCTAATTGAGCGGAAAATCGTTGCTGATTGATTGTTTTAAGCGATGTTTGCATGCGATTTTCGCTTCTTGTTGGTCTTCGCCAGTGCTTTTGTTGTGCAGACTCCGCTGGGAAATTGGACATGGCTGCATGGCGTCTTCGGTGGCTTCTGTACACCACTTTACAATGTGTAAATATTTCTGCGGTTGTTGCAACAAGAGTGATTGATTGGGACGCGATCGCTGATCGTTTGCAAGGAAAGTGGTTGGATTTGGCATGAGGGACTTCCAAATATTTTCCTTGGAGCATCAGTTCAGAGCGATCAAAAGTCTGCTTTCGATAATTCGATGATTATGCTCTAATCTGTCGCGAGCCTGCTTATATCAACGAGTAGGAAAGAGATTTTCTCGAGGAGTCTTACAAATCCACGAAATGCGTGCATAAATCTTAAGCTTGTGGCGCAACATTTAAAATTTATAGCATTCATAAGTCATAAAGAAACATGCCGCATAGCAGGCAGCGAAATAATGAACTCCACACTTCTAAAAATATCGGAATGAGTGCATGCTGTAGGACTCGGTCTATATGTGTGTGTATATGTGGACTTTGTTGCCGCAACATGTTGCTTTGTTTTTGAAAAAGTGCCTCGATCTTTTTGAATTTAGACGATTTCAAAATTGAGAATCGCTGTTGGAACATTATTGCTCGAAATCGGATGCACTGCGTTGCTCAAGATGCGCTGTTGTGGGTCAAGCTGTGAACTTGCTTGTCGGAATTTGGAACTCGGCCCTTGCATTCCGACATGCCTGTGAATTTCTGCTCTTAGCGGCAATTTGCTGCTCACGTTGCACATGTAAGCAATTTACAAAGAAATGAAGAGGGCGGTTCGAGCGACTGCTAGGCGTTGCAGCTATGTGTGGGCTGCAGAGCGGCTTCTTGCTGACAGCGAGCGACAGCCGCAAACAGATGTTGCCAATTGTTGCACGGGCAAAATAGACAGTGAACAGGAAAATTGTCGTCACTTTGCGCGCCGCAACTCGAAAGGCCATGGCCCACGGCTTTCGCCGCAAATGGACGCCACGCCAGGCGCATGTCACTTGACGCACGTTGAGGAGGTGCGGCGGCGGCACATGCGACAAATTCGTAACATGCTGCAAAACAACCGACGGAAAAGTGCCACCACTCCACTTTCCTAGATGCCCCGCTGCTAGAGTCGAGGTAGTCCGGGCAAGCTACCAAAATCGGCGCCACAGAAATTCCGCCTGTGACGAATTTGGTGGCTGTTGCGGTTGTGCGATTGTCATTACAAACATTTCAGCCAATTTAAGCTTGTAAAATGCGCCCAAATGGCAACGTGCGCCGCTTGCAGTGGCAAGCTATGGGCGCGCACGCGTCCCACAGCTAAATGGAGGCTTGTTGTGACAGCGCAGCGCACGGCCGTCAGGTTAAACCGTTTGACAGTTACACTCGTGCGCTTTGCTTAGCTCGAACAAGGCGAAGATGGCAACTCTGCAGCGAGTTGCGGTTGCGCAGTCATGCGCAAAGATCGCAGCGATTAGCTGTAAATTATGCTGCAGCGCGACTCCAAAACGACTCCAAATCGACTCCGAGAGCGCCTCCGGTTCCGCACACATATTTCGCTTATCGACGCAATCCATTTGGAGGCGCATTAATCAAACACTTCGGCTCGCCCACCCACACACGCGCAAACATCGCCTCGACTGGACTCACCTCGACGTCTGCGCTAGAATTATCGCCATCAACAATTTGCCGCCGCCGTTGCTGATCATCGGCAAAGAGTGCAATTTTCAATTTGGCCGCACAAATCAAATACGGAAGTCAGAGTAATTTATCTTTTCCGTGGTTCGTTCGCGCGCAGTGAAATTGCTGCGATAAGCAGAAAGGCAATCAATTTGGCGCAAACAGCTGCCGCCCGCCATCATTGCAACACAACTTGAAGCGCGCCAAATAGCGCCAAAGGGCTGGCGGCACAAACACACACACACACACTCAAGCACATACAAATATGTTGAAAATGGCCATAAGACACAAAGAAGCAGCAGCAATTTGCTTCCACTTCTGCTGCTGCTGCTCAAAATGTGTTGGCCACCATCGGCCAGCATTGCCTGCCTGCCTGACCGGCAGACCGCGGCGTCGCACTTGCGCGATCAATGGAGAAAAATTGGATTTGTAAATTATGCCAAGTTGAGCAGCACGGCGGCAGGCGGTCCAGCGGCCGAGCAAGCCAGATGCAGACGCCGCGCGTGATAACCTTCACTCCTGCAATGCGCCAATTAAGCGATAATAATAGTTTTTCATTTCCCAACACACACACACAAACACACGTGCAGTTGGCGGCAATTGACTGTATTCGCCGCGCAGTTATTGCAGAAACACGCCATTCGTCCTGATTTGAAAATTGATTCTGGAAATGCAGCGCGAAAAGAGTAGCGCTCGGCCGAGCGTTTAAGCAATTCGTTGCGCCGAGGTCGCAAGCGATGCCTTGCCACAAACGGCGGCCGCAGCGTGCTCGCGCCGAGCCTGGGCAGCTGCGGTTGGCGAAATGAATGCACGCCGAAATGGAGTAAATCAATTTGCCTCGACGCTTCCTTCCTCTTGCACCACTGGCCGCGGCTTGCTGACTGCTGCTTGTGCAATGATGCAAAAAGCGTCTAGGCTCGGTTCAGCGCTTGTAGCCATTTATCATTTTGCGGCTTTGCCGTTTTCGGTGCCCCTTGCCGCGGCCCAGTCAGGCAGGCCGCTTCCTTTGTTGTTGTGTGTTCATTTGAATGACAGTCGAATGCGCGAATACGCTCGACCGTTCGCCGGCGCAGTTACTCGCGCTCGCAATTTACTGCTGCAAGGTGGCAAAGTGTGCCGAAGGTGATGAATCCGGGCTTGCAGGTCTCCCTGGCCTCCATGGTATTCCTATAAATAAAGGCAATCAATAAGTTAGCATCGCCTCAGGCTCGGCTCACTTAAAGACTCCGACGGAGATTGGGCGTAATAGGGGCGCGGCCGCATATTAATGAGCCATGTGCATTGTGGCATGCGACAATGTTGGCACCTAGCTGACGGCTAGTGAAAGCGACTGCAAAGGTCGATCCCAAGACGACCCCAATTACTTCGTTCGGATGACGCTTATTGAAGGACTCTCGCAGCGATTTCGAAAATTGATTTTGTAGCTTTTGTGTATTTGAAGTTCTAGAAATTGGTTGCAGTTTAGACAGTGTGAAATTACAAGACAATTTATTGACCACGATCCGGAAATCAGTGCTACTTCCGAAGGCAGTTTAGCTAGTGACAGTCGGAATTTTACTATCTTTGTCGCGCTGACCGCCGTCGGCTGCTCAGCCGCAGTCGTCCTCGAAGTGCGAGACCCTGCTCAGCGGGCACTTTGCCGAACGGGGCCCGCACGCGAATTGCCTTTGCCGGGCTGGTGGGCGTTGCTTGGGACATGGGCCCATGCAGGATGGTTGCGGCGGCCTGGGACAGGGCCGCGGTTGCGGGCACGGCTGAGGGCATTTTTGAGCGCAGGGCGAAGGACACGACATTGGGCAGGGCGGCGGACACGGCGGTGGCGATTGCGGTCGGTATGGGGGTGGGCAGGGCGGCGGGCAAGGTGGTGGACATGTTCGCGGACACGGCGGTGGGCTCGGTGGCGGACAAGGCGGCGGGCAGGGCGGTGGACAAGGCGGCGGGCACTGTTTGCGTGGCAAGCGGAATGTGCGCGACATCGCGCTCACTTTGCCCGAGCAGCCGTTACTCTCCTCCACGGTGACGCTCTGCGTACTCTCATCGATCGTGTCCATGTTGTACTGCATCGAGTAGTCGGTGTAGTTGCGAAAGTACGGTTTCGGTGGCGGCGGACAGCAGACCGGCTTCGGTGGCGTCGGGCAACATGGTGGTGGAGGGGGACAGCATGCCGGTGGGGGAGGCTGCGGGCGATAGGTCATGCCACACGCCGGCGAAGGAGACCGCGGTCTTTGATTGTTGCGTCCACAACTTCCGCCACCGCTACCGCTACAACTGCCGCCGCCAATGCGACCGGCGGGACATTCACTTGCTTCTAGGTTGTACAACTCCATTGCCTCCTCGATTTCGCTGGCCGCATCGGCCAGTATCTCCCAAACCGTACGACAGGCGCCTCCTCCACCTTTAAGTCGGAGGCGCTGCTGTTGCGCCAGCAGCTGCTGCTTCAGGACTGTCAACTTTTTAAACTGCAGCGCGTGTGCGCGCCACTGCTCCTCGTCCCGCTCCTCATCTGCTCGGTGCGCAGCAGCCAGATACCGTTCCAGCTCCTCCTCCGAGAGCGTGAACAGTTCGGACGGTGTGAGCTCCAGCTTGCGCGACCAGTAGATTATCTCGTTCTTCGTCAACTCCGACAGGTCATCGTCGTTGAGTGGATCGGTCTTGAAGGGGCTCTCTTCGGCGCTGGTAGAGGTGTTCATCGGAGGAAACTTGGTATTTTGCTGTTGGACGGGAATTTGTTTTGTTTACGTGTTCACTTCAAATTTAGACTATTTCGAAATGTACAATTATAAAACGAAGAAGCAGAATTTTGAAAGCTTTTGATGGAAAAATCAAAACGAATGTCGACACACAAACCCAATTTGCAACTGACACATCGAAAGGAAGGTGCTTCTTCCCTACGCCTTGTGACTGTATCCTCAAGTGGTGACAATAGATGAAGTTGCCCACTTCGAGAGCCGACGGAGCCGAGAGCCTTTACCCCCTGTCGCGGCAGTAATTAAACTGTCAACGGATTCATGGACAAATTCACGACTGTGGCAATGGGCGCCACAGTAGTAGCTCACCAAGATTTGCCATGACGACTCGCTGAACAAATTGGCTATAACGGCTGTTTACCGCTTCGTTTGGAGAGGCAGGTGAAAAGGCTGTCATTTTGCCGCATGTGCTTCGCATTATTGCGAGACGAGATGGCGCGAGCCATCAACGCATTCAATTGTCTTCATGGGCAGCGCCTCTCTCACTCACTGCTATGCAAGCCTACGTCGTACTCCATATTTAAGTGTTTGGCGCCCGGCAGTGTGCAGCTGTCAATTTTCAGCAATTTGCTCGCATTTTATGCCGGGAAAATGATTTTCTGGGCAGCTTTTGATTATGGGACACGCGGCGAATAAATCAGCATGGTCGCTGCCAAATTACAGCCAACGGAATCCTAAAGCGAAATAAAATGTTTGCACATGCGCGAAAGCGATTTCACTTTCGCTGCCAAGTGCGCTGCGGCAGGAGTCACTGACGCTGTGGCGCTGCTGAAGCTGCGAAGCTGGAAGGCATAAATTAAGCGCTGCTTGGTAGGGATAGGCTGTCAGCAGGAAAGAAAGGGGCATTCGCAGAAAAAATCACTTTCAGCACAATTAATCGCGTTCGAAACAAAAATCAACAGGGACAGGGGAGCGGGGAAGCGTAGCGTAGATACTTACCGACCGAACTAATGACATACGTCGCCGGCGGCTTAAGCACGCTGCGCGCGTACGCCCCTCTCAGCACCTCCAAGGCGCATGGCTCCGCCGTAACCAGCAGTAAGCCAGGCGCTACATGCCCGGCGTACTTGAGGGCGCGTGTGGCGGCGGTCAGCGGCGCATTCCACCAACACTGCGCATTAGCGGCCAAAAAGTTCTGCAAGAGGAAAGAGAAGAAACAGTTTGATTAGTACATTATAGCAATTTGGAAAGGGCCGCTGCTCAGATGATTTATGCCATCGAAGAGCGGAAAAAATTGCATCAATTTGTGAATTAGTGTGTTCACACCTCGCAGCGTTGCACTGCGCGTTTTTGCTACTCAATAGAGTCTCTATATACAGTCGCCTGTAAAAATAATGCGGAAAAGCACAGCCTCCAGCTACAGCTGCCTGCCTCTGGCGTGAAACGCTTACATTAATTTTGACAAATGCCCCGCCTCCGCCCTCATGCTCCTTTGCATTGCTGTGGCGGTGCTGTTGAGCAATTGCCGCGCGCGCAAGTCTTGCTTGCGAGCGGAGAGTGTAACGGAGCATTGGTCAACTGCCGAGCTGCCGTCGCGAGCCAAATGCGGCTTTTAATGCCGTTTAATGTGATTTAATGTGCCCACGGCGGCGATACGCTGCAGCAGCCTGCATACGCCGCCACAAGGAAAGTCAGCGAAACAGCGGCCAACACATTTCGCAACTAATCAGGCTGGCCACTGCCGCGCCGCTGCTGCAAAGTGCTCGTGCTCGCGCTCGCGCACTAATCAATGTGTCGCATGTGGCAAGCAAATTTGGACGGCTTCCTTCATCCGTCAGCGGTCTTTTGCTGTGTGTGTTTGTGAGCGAGTGTATTATTTAAAAGCGGCACTTAGCAGCGCTTTAACTGAGGCCGATGTGGCGTGCGGCAATCGCCAGTCAGCGCCACCTTCGCCATGGCCACTGCCACTGCCACAGCGCCACCACGTCCATAAGCATTGCCATATCGCTGCTGCTGAGTAATGAGGTGGCCGCTCGCCACTTCTGGCGCCGCACTCTGTGGCATGCTCGCTCAGTCCGCGCTGCGTCTGTTTCTGTTGCAGTCGCAGCGCTTAATTTATGAGGCGCACCAGCGGCAACGAGTAAATAAATTTTATTATCTGCCGCCATTAAATGTTGCGCTAATTATTTCGAAAAAAATAGCAGCGCGGACGCGTCTACGGTTGCTGATGCGGCAGCCACGATGGCTGTTGCTGCTGTTGTTGTTGATGGAGGTTGCACATTGATGGCCAGCAATAAAGCTGAGATTGCGTTGCATGTTGTTAGCGCAGCGGCTGTGTGGGTATGCGTGCCTCGTGTGTGTGTGTGTGAAGTGTGAAAGTGTGTGCAGCTAGTTCAGTAATTAGCAAAGCAGCCTGCCTCATTTGGTGGCATATTATGTTGCGCTTCTGTTGCAGATGAGCTGTTGCTAACAATTGCTAAAACAAACTGTTGTTGTTGTTGTTAGGGCTAATGATAATAAGAAAATCGACAGCGAGTGTCTTCCTCAAGGCAAAGATTTCTGCTGCGAGAGCAAGCAATTTTCTCATACTGCCACATAATGACACGCTTATGCGGGCGGCAGCGCATTTATGCACATGCCGCGAATAGTTTTTTTAATGAAGTTATGCAAATACAACGAGCGCTGGCTTTTGTGACGCGCCACCTGCTTCTAAGCTCATAAATCAATCCGCAGCACAAGCTTCCGCATTCATAGCTCGCAGTTGGCCGAATGGCAGTGCCCTCTAACGGCCACTCAAGCACCGCAGAACCACATCGCAAAAGTCAACAAACACTCACAGCGGTGGCCACATTCCGAAAAATGCAAAACATTCTAAAAGAAGTACGTACTCGCGTTGCCAGTGCGAATCCGCGTCCACATCCGCGTCCGTGCGTCATGTTGTTTGTCAATAATTCAAAGCTACAACTGAGCGTGCCACAAGCACGACAGCCGCCGAAGTGCCGCAAGTGCGAATACAATGCGGACGAAATGTCAGGATGACAGAAAACATTTGTTCTGAGCTGTGTTGCGGCCCACACCCACTCAGCTGTCGCGGCAGACGCCTTCAAAGCGCTAAAGCAAAATTCGTTCATTGTTGCAGCCACAAGCGGCGAAAGACACGACACGACCGCACAAGAATTCCGCACGCAGATTCGACACGGACGCATCATCTAGCGACTAATGACGAGCCGCGTACAATTGCAGCTGGCGCCAGTGTCATTGCGAATTGCGCGCGGCGATTGTTGCCGCGCGTGAATTATGAGTCGGCAGCATGCCGCCGCTAATGAGCGCGAGTCAAGAATGTGCGGCTGGCGGCAGGCGGCCGCGCAGTCAGTGGACTCGTTGAAGCAAGCACTTGCGCGGCGATCGCGAACGCAGTTCTTTGCGCTATTGGCGTGCGGAAAAGTGCGGCAGGAATTTCCACTGCGCCACCCTCAAGTACCATGTCAAGCCATTAAGCGGCTGCCTGCCTGACTGCCTGCGATCTGAATGCATGCAGCTGTAGCAGACACAAAGCGAACTCTGTTTAGGGAGCCACGGGAGCCTTTGTTTATAAATAGAAAGCGATCGAAGGCGTCCAGCAGCAGCAGCATCTCCAGCACCATTGCTGCTTTGGAATTGCTCTGAGTGGCTGCTCAAAGAGACAAAGACATTTTATTTGACAGAAGTGTGCAAAATTTCATTGGAGTGCTGCTCTTAACAAGTCCTGCTGTTTCGCAGGACTTGATGTGCCTCGAAATGTTGTGCCACTGCACAACAGGCACTCTTGGTATAAACCAAGACTTCGGTAGCACTTCCCCACTCTGGACACATCTTAGGATTTCTGTTTTGGGAAACAAGCAATGTCACGAAAGTCAACTTTATTGCCATAATCGGGAAGTGCATTCGATGGCAAGCCAGCAGCTGCTCCAATGTGTTTGTAAAGATTTGACCAAAAAAAGTTTATCTGGCCAACGAACATGCACAAAGAGTGGCGCACGCGAACAGAGCAGGCAAGCTACACAATTCCCAAAGCTATCATTTGCATTGAGCTCGCACCCTCCACTCACTCCCGGTAAATTTTAGTTTTGGCACTTCTGCTCATTCCTCGTCCATCTCCTTTTTGGGGTCAATTGTGTCTGTCATGCATGCCAAGGCAAAGTCATGGCAAATCAAATGCTTGAGTTGGGCGCCTTAAACGTTTCTGGCTGAATTTCTATTCAAAGGCAATGCACGTACACACACACACATACACACTCACAAACTTGTATGGACATGAGCCAGAATGTAATTCTTATAGAGATGGAGGGTGCACACAAGTCATAGTTCAACGGAAAAGTTTCAGTTTTTGTGTGGCAAGAAAATCGTGAGAAACATTTTTCGACAGCAACATTTTTTACATGTCACAAATTGTGTGCATGTGTGTGTGAGTGCGTGCCAATATTCGACACGGCTTTGCAGCTTCCCTTTATGCCTACCAAATAATTTGAATCAACTAGCATGGAATATATTGCCTCATTTTATTCTTTGGCTCGAGCACTTTTCTTACTTGCTCAACAATTTTTAGTCAACTATTTTTTGGCTGCCACATTTGGACCTTCATGCGGAGTGGCAAGAGCAGCATAATCAAAGACATTCCCAGTAAATTACGGCGTCGACGTCGACGAGCAAAAAGATTTTCCTGCAATCGGCAGGCCGCAAAGTCACTTAGTCAACTGAAAACCTGACAATCTGCCAACAGTTCCAGGCTAGGAACACCAAAGTAACACACACACTTGCAAGGGAATTCAGCTATGTTGGTAACTTAAAGTAGTGTGTGGAAAAGGATAGCAGTGCGGCTTCTTATTTAAAATGTTATTTAAAAAGTTCATGGTATAAAAATATAATTTTTAATATATAATTGCAAAAACAAATTTTTCAATAAAGCATGGCTATAATTTTGCGCATAACTGCATGTTTGTATGTGTGTAACGTTCGAAAATTTTCACAGGCCAATTATGTAGTTGCATGTCGCTGCCGTGTTCGCCACACACCCAAAGCGCCGGCGGCAGCATTTCTCAGACAAAACGCCACCACCTCGCGGCATGAGTGTATCTGCCTTAAATGGAGCACGCGCATGTCCAGCGTTTTCTCTGCTTAATGCGTACGCAGTGCCCCCTCCTGCTACTTTGGCCGCTAATGAACCCACACGAAAACGTCACATCATGTCTACAACTGTCAAATAAGGCCAAATGTCATAAGCGCACACCAAAAACAGCCGAGCTGCCGCCACGAAAACGGCCAAACAAGGCGTCCACAAACAAAGCAACCGGAGCAGAGCGCAACCAACATGCAACAGATATCTTGACACAGGCAGGCGCAAAATGGCGCGCCGTCAGAGGCACCACCAAAACGGCACCGCTTTGACATTTACATCTTTGCTTTTGCGCGGCTGCCGCACGCCCCAAAACAAGGCACGGCAGCATGACAGGACACTGCGGCGCGCGCTGTCAGGCACGTTTTGTGCAGCGAGTAGCTGAACGGCGCACAAGCTGGAGCAGCAGACGCTTGGGCGGCCGACAAGTCGGTCCTACTAATTGCACTGGGCTTGTCGGGCGCTTTTTGTATGTGCCTTCGATCTGCTTGTTGTAGCGCGGCGTACGACAAGGCGCTCGTGCAAATAATTCAAGCTTACACAAAAGGCCGCGAGATGGCGTGCTCCGCTGCAATTAAACTAAGGCAGGCTGACCGAAAATTCACCACTGTCTTTTGAGGAAATAAGCAAATTGAGTCGATCAACCCATAAAAACATGCCACATGCAACACCTTCGAAATGCAATAGTTTTTGACCAGGCTAGTCAATGATGCCTGCCCAGAAGTGGCCACTCGCTCAGAGCCGGTGTCTCATAATCAAAACAACTGCACATTTAATGAAAGCTTCATCTCTTTATATTGGCTGCTCCATGCGAGAGAAGGCTAAGCTTTAATAAAAAGTGACTGAGTGGGCGAGTTTAAAGTAAAACAGTAACGCATCTTTGGAAATTTTAATTTAATATAGATAAATGTAAACGCAGCCATTAATTTCTATACAGGTGAAAATGTACATACTATGTTAGTTTCAACATTATTTAAAATCCAACAAAATCGAATTAAAAAAATTTTATAAAAAATATTGAATTAAAAAATGTTTGTTTAGTAATTGATTTGCCTTTGCAACACCAAGAAATTAGTGCTTAATGGCAAACAATTTTTTGGATTACTGCTGTTAGGACAAAAAATGTTCTTCCGTTGGTAATTTATTTTTAATCTAAACCCGAGGTTCTATTTCATACAAAAATGTTTACATTATAGTACATAAGCTGCAAGGTTTTTTTTAATAGATTTGTGTTTGAGAATAATGAAAAACGATTGCTCAGCGGAAATATGAAAGCAAGATCTTTAAGTGAATATCACATATAAACACCATACAGTGTCTGTGTATGTGTGTGTGTATGGAAAACTTCAATGAGTTGCTTTGTAGCTTGTTTGCAAAACTTCTACTTCATTCCTTTTCTGATTGCTTTTATTGCGCGAACGTGTGGCTCTTAGATGCCTTGATGCCATCTTAATGCGGCACTCATGCGCTGCCGTCCGTTGCCCCGCACAACTCCGGCGGCCTGTCGGCGGTTCATACTTCGCTGACAATGTTGCATGTTCATTATGCAATTCGTCGTGCAGCATTTGGCCCGGCATCCGCATACTCAAAAGTTTCGCTTGAAGTTTGGTGCCACTCTTCTGGGCCGCTCTTGCGGAGTGTAGCTCGGCTCATTGTTAGAAAACAACGGCAGCAACGATTGCCGCTGTACGTCGCCGTTGAGTTCATTTGCGTCTTAAGTCGCTCGTAACTCTGTTTTTAATTAGAGGTCTTGCTCTCCTCCACTACTTCCACCCTTTCCGTGCCTACTTCTATGTTGCAACTGGCTGCTGCTCTTCGCGATCGGCCACAGGCCACAATTGCTGGAGGCACTGTCAGATTGTTTCGTCACTTTTAATTAAGTTTTGCTCTTCTTGGAGCGGCGCACAATTAAACGTCGAATGCCGCTTCTCATGGGCTGCTCGCTTTCGTTTTGGTGCATATGTCTTAATTAAGGCAGCCCACTCCACTTTACGTCTTTTCTTTCGGCAGTTTACTTTAAATAGAAAAGTCTTCGGCCTCCCAGCAACTTTCCCCAAAGTCGCTCGAGAACGGGAATGAGGGAACGCTCTGCTGGTTTGCCGATACTAAAATAGCAGACGGGAATGAGGAAATCATGAGCAGCATTCCAAAAGACTTCATAGGCAAGTGAAATCGACTCATGGTGATTTGCTGCGCTCTATAACCGCCATAAAGAGTGGCTGGGTGCCAGCGCGGCGGCGCGGCGTGGAGCCCATTTGGCCGCCGCGACATAATGCCACACTTCCGACCGAACTGCACTTCCGGATTTTATTGATTCTCCGTTTGTCAATCGTGGAAAAATTTCCTGCTGCAGTGTTGCCAATCTGCTCTGAGAGGAGGTGATGAAATGTGATATGCTGAAAGACGTATGCGGCAAATCCAGACAGGCACAAGGGTGCTTTATGCCATGAATGTGTGCAGGGGGGGCAGCTGGAGTTTGGGTGTGAATTTGCCGAAGGCAATTTGTAGCTAAGAAAATTACAGCACAGGGCTGCGCCCTGACAAATGACTAACTCATTTTACGATGCAGGGAAATTACAAAAAAGAAATCTTTTAAATTGAACGATCCGTTTATTTTGTCAAAGATAAAAGCAATTTCGAAAAGGCAGCTGGAAAATCTTTTGGGAATCTGCTGCAGCCAGAAGCGACAGCAATTTGCATACAAATCGCTTGCCGGCAAACCTTCAACAAAACAAAAACAAAAACAAACACAAATAAAATAGCGCAATTGCGGGCCGCCCACCGGAAGTGGCGTAACGGCTTGCGGGTTGAGAGAAATTTAATGGCACTGCTTCGCCTTTTGTCTCCTCTGCGGGAGGAGTCGCTTGCAATTGGCAGCCAGTGCGACTTTTGGCGGCATGTGATGTGGCATGCTGCAAATTGACAAAAAGAATTTTGCGATTGCGGCGCACACAACGAAATTGGATTTTCCGCTGCAGCGCGACCGCAAAATGTTTGAAAAATGCGGCGACATTGCAAAGTGTATTTGTCGGCGACGGCAAGAGCAACAAAGCGCACTTGCAGCGGAAGGTGCCAAGTTAATGGCGAAGTGGTGTCTGTCAGAACACAAGACTTTATCTTTCGCTTGTAGCCAAGTTGGCTGGAGTGCATAAATATTGACAATCTTCGTAGGCTTCGTAAGCGAGTGCCGGTTCTCGCTTAAAAAAAAGAATGTATTGCATATTTTTTGAATATTTTTTTTTAGCAAAAATTAAAAGTCTACAGGAGTCAAGTGGCAGGCGAAGCTATGCAGAATCGCTTTAATCACAGAGCGACATTTGGTTGAATGTTGCTCAATTCCAAACTCGGCAAGGGCGGTTTGAACGAAAAGCAAAGTCCAAAAGATGGGGTTGAAAGAAGGAAGGAAATGGGTACCTAGGGCATCATAAATCAATTGTGAGAGTAAAAGGTCGAAGTTGGATTCTTGATGCAGTGAAGAGAATTTTAGGACAGATTCAAACTTATTTCAAACAAACAAAAAAATTAAAAAGTAAAATATCAACAGCTTCGAAATAGAGCATTGGTATCGATTGGAAGAAAACACACATTTCCAATAAATATTGTACATTCTCGTTGTGAGCGTTCAATGCACTCAACTCACAGCAAACAAACTTTGATAAAGTGAAAAAGCGCACAATTGCTAAGAGCCATGTTAGCTGACAGGATAATAGAAATCCGCAGAAATAAAACAGAACAGTTTCACTCACATGACAAAAGTTGCGAAATAACAGACAGCGTGGACGACAACCAGGACGATGAGTGCGACTATGACACGTGAATGCTTGACATATAAAGGACGTAGTGGAGCGGGAATGACAGCAGAGCAGACCATGATGCACAAATAAAATCATGTTTCCGGAATGCTATTTGTATTTCTGGTGTGTATGTGAGCTAAGAGGACGTCGTCAACAATGCACCAGGCGGCAGAATATGCAGACTGAAGGATTGAAACTGATGATAGCAAATGAAATTAAACATGCTGCAGTCAGCAGAGGGGTTGCAGTTGCTGACCAGTCACATTCCAGGCGATGCGTGGGCGCGAAGGGTGTGCGCGTCTACGAGAGACGGATGCATGAATGAGCGTACGGTTGGACGCACGGACGTATGTTCCTGCAATGATTACTTTGTATGCTTGTTTACCAGCGCGGGAGTTTGTGCGTCTTGCTCCGCCATAAAAGGACACAAACGCTGCCCAAATCGAGTGCGCCAGCAGCCGGGGTTGCTCGCCTCGACAAGCTCCCTTGTAACAATTGCCGCGATTGTTGCCGCTGCTCTTTTTGCAACTGCCGCCGTTTACGTCGCTTATAGCTGCACAATTCTAGGAATCTAGCGCAGCAGGCTTGTTGTTGTGCTGTTTAGCTCTGTAGCTTGTGTTGCAGGGTGTTTACCTTGAATTCGTTGCCGTCTTGTTGAGGGTGAGTTGCGTTTGTGTTGTTGTCAAAATATTTGCTTCCCCTCATTTTTAATTGAGCGCCGAGCTGAGCGTTACAAATCTAAAGTGCTGCCTCTAATCATTACGGCTGAATTTCGATTGCGTTTTGAAATTGACGCTTTAGAGACTTTTAAACAGCGTGTGGAATTCGATATGCACATTATTAAATTTCGAAATCGATTTTTAGCTGGCATATTTTTCTAAATTGTTTTTTGTCTATCAAATTTAAAACCGCATTTAAAAGCGTCATTGTATTAGCCAGTGCCCAAGTTGAAGTTAGAGCGGATTCTTAAGTTTATCCAAAAGATTTTGGTATTTTTTTCAATTTCATTAAAGTGAACTCCTTTTATATTAACAAATAAATGACTGCAACACTTGAGCTGTCACTGTCTCCTTCACGGACTCTCGCCCACATCAAGTTATTTTGACAGTCGAAATTTCGAGTCTACAGGGCGCGCAACAACAATGGCGCCACTGCCAAATTGGCGTGCGCGCCAAAACGGTTGCGTGTTTCGAGCTCAGCGCCACCTGCGGCGGTGTGTGCCAGCTGAGAATAGTTACGAACAAGCGAACTTTATTAAATACCTCATTTGAAATAATCACGTGCAGACAGGCAGTATTTCTAAGCTTTAGATAGAGGGGAAGGGATGGTCTGCAGTAGCTTTGTTTTGACAACGAAAGCTAAGAGAATATAAATTGTTGAATTGACTCTATTTTGTGATATGGGAGTGTTGAAATATTGCAATTTGACAAGAGTAAATGCAAAAAGAAGCAGAACTGAAAATTGAAAAGCTCGTTAAAACAGTCAATCCAGCTGACAGCGGCATTGACATTTGACATGTTTGACTACGCCCTGAGGGCAATTGAGGTAGGTGTGGCAGCACCGAAAAGGGCGATGCACTTCGCGTACTCGAGTCATTGCACTTAAAAATAAAGAATGGCTTCTTTCATATAGATTTATGTCCACTCATAAAACAAACAAAAAAACAAACAAACGTACAACAGAGAAGAAGTGGAGCAAACAGTCATGACTGCCAAAAGCAGAGATTTCTGTAAGCATGACGCCTGCCAAAAAAGCAATCCGATGCGAAAGAAAATTGATCCAAATGTTCACTTCCGCTATGAGCAAAAAGCATCGGCAGCATCCCCTACAAAAACAACAGCCATTACAGCCAATCGACTATATGCAGGCCAATGACCAACATGTTGCTGCTACAATGACAGCATATTGCAAGTTGCACAGCACTGTGCGGATATGTTGGAATGGATAGGATGGAATGGATGGCCTTATTCTGCGGCAACAAATATATTATGCAATGCAATGGCAGGCCAGACCCTTTTTTTGGCATGTCCTTTTGTTTTGAGCGAAATTTCAGTTTTATTATTTTGCTAGAAGAAAAACGAGCCTTGACCATGGCAGCGTCAACTCAAATTCCTTAAATTAGTGCAGCGTTGCATGCGACATTGCCTGCAATGCCATTTTCCGTATGGCCTTTAGTCTGCCGCACTTCCCCGTGCCGCATTACCATATTTTGCACATTTTCCTGCCATTGTCCTCGCGCAATGTGACACCAAGTCCCCATTTGACCTGCTTTGCCCCGGTGCTGCCAGTGCTGGCTGCGTGTTTTGTGGCAATAAAGGAGCACCGCCGGAATTGCGCTGCAGTGGGGTAGACACTTTTCACGCCTCGTTTATGGAGTCTGAGGCATGCAGTCGCTGCACTGCAGAATTTTGCGGTCATTGCCAGCTGGCGGCATTGGCATACGTGCACGCTTGTTTTTGCGCAACACACGCGGCTGCAGTTGGGCTGCGGCAGGCCGATATGAATATTGCAGCCGCACTCATAAATCATAGCTTAATTGCTGCCGCATTTTCCGGACAGCCAAGTGGAAATTCCTGCCCCATGATATGTGCACACACAAACCCACTGCTTGCCACAAGGCCGCTGAGGCCGCTGCCGCAAAGCGATCCCATCTAGGTGTAAGCCCATTCTCAGTCTATTTAACATGGCCAATAAATTGCGGCGCGCATCGACGTGTCGGCTCATTCCAGCAGCAGAAAGTTGAAAATGATTTAATTTGCTGACTGGCCAGGGAACAGCCGAGGGGGAAACGCTCGAGCAGTAGGACCGTATACCAACCGGCAACAATGAGAACAATGACAGGAACTGCATTTAATGGGCCACTCTTATGCAAAGTCGGATATGACATTGCTTCCAAACAGCAACAACAACTATAACAATGATGCATGTCAGTTTGTTGCTGTTGTTGGCAGCGGGAAATGGCAGTAGGATGTTGATTTATTCAGAGCAGTGCATGGAGTCATTTGCGCAATTATATATCGTTTTCATAACAAGAGCAAACAGCACAGCAACCAAGAAATGTAAGAAACCAAGATATTAAACTAATTTAACTAAAATCATTAAAAAAAGAAAACTGGTCGAAAGGTCAAGCCAAAAGAAGCTCACTCATTTCTTAAAATGTTTCCAACACATGCCACTAAGAATGACAAGAGCGAATTTGAAAGGGAAACCCGTAATTTCTGGAATTAAGCATTTTATCTTACTTTATTAAAAATGTTCGAGGTCGGTTTTGGCACGCACACAAAGATAAGGCATTTGCACTGATAAGAAAATTCCTATTTACTTAAATCATCCTCATCTTTTTACAGGCCATTGAATAGGAAGTTACTAGACTGGTGCACATTTTCCTACATTTGATATTGAAATTGAATATAAGTTTTTTGTCTAATTTATATTAGCCCAATTCACAATCTTGTGCAAATGGTCTGGGATTTTTGCAATTGACAGTTTTGTAGCAAACAACTGTCAAAATTACTGTAGGTTGTTACAAAACTGTCAATTGCAAAAATCCCAGACCATTTGCACAAGATTGTGAATTGGGCTATTATGTGTTTGGTAAATATTTAAATCGAAATTGAGGCTGCTTATTTACGTAGATTTCTTTTTTTTAGAAATTAGAGAATTTTCTTAATCTTTTGTAGTATTGAGATTATTTTTGCAATTTATTAAAAAATAATGCATAAAAATTGAAATTTCTTTAAGAATTTCCGGTACTCGAGGGACCATTCCCTCCTGTATTCCTGAATTGGCAGCCCTGAATGCCAAAATTCACAGCTTCAACTCACTTCTAGCCGCGCCGCGTTCTCGTGTGAATTTGTGTGAATCTTAAATATAAACACTCATGAAAATGTGGCAGCGGCAACGGCTCGGGACGGCCGGGGCTCATGACAAACCAGTTGAACGCTCTCGCGCGACTCGCGAACACTTTTGAAGAATGCTGATGACGGCGAAAAGCCGCAAATGAAGGTGGTTTATGAGCCGACCAGAATTTCGCTGAAATGTTTTGTTTAATTTTATTTTCATTTCGAAAAGTTAAAAGTTGACCAACAGGTTCTCGATTCTCAGTGTTCACTTCAGTTCAGTTCATTTTTAGCGTTTTTTGTCTTTATGGTGTTGTTGCTTCTGTTGCTTTTTGTTTGAGCGGCAGCCGTCAATTGTGCGCTGCTGATTCACGTGTTTCCACTTGAACGGACGCTTGCAATGTGTTGTGAATTGGTTTCAAAATCGTTTGTCAGATTTTCATTAGTTTTTGTTTTTGTTTCAGCTGTGACTTTAGCAATTAGCAACAGAAGTTCAAGGCTGCAGCAGTTCAGCTCGGCGGCCGTTTGCCGATTGACAGTGGCGTTCATGACATGTGGCGCGTACGCCAGCGTGTTTGCGGTGGCTTATTTGTTTCTCACTGCCACTCAATTAAACGCGATTTATGTGCGTTTCCGTGTGGCTTCAGTTAATTGCTCCTAATTTTCAGTTATCGAAATGCTTATGCAATTCCCTTCGCAAGCGCTGCGATGCCAAATAAAATACAATTAGGCAGGAATTTTTGTGGTGCGTCTGCGCGCGGCTGAGTGCTTTTATTGTGTCACTCCAAATTGGATTGCAGCGGCCGTTTCAATTAACAGCAGTCGGCAGCACTTTACAATCATTAAAAAACAATCAAAATTTACAACTCGCAATAAATCGATTTCATTCAATGATGCCACAATTGCCGGCCGCCGAATTCACGAAGCGGGGCACTTCAGTCGCCGCTGGAGAGCAGGCTCGGAGTGATGTGCTCGCTTGTTATGTGTGGTTGCCACAAAAATTTTATGATTGTTGTTGTTATTGGTGGCGCTATTATGTCAAAATAAACGAGCATGCCACATGCTGCACTATGTTGCAATGCAAATGCGCCGTGCAAACCGCCCACGGCTCATTGTCAATGCGCTATTGCGGCATGCCAATTTCAATTGCACCTGTCACGGGCGAGGCGGACAACATATGTGGCGTGCGTGCGTGCGTGCGTCCAGTTTGTGTGCGCGCACAGAATTTTCAATTTCAGAAAAACACAATTAACACGCGTATTTGCTGTTCTCAGCCGTAAAAACCAACAACAACAAGAGTAGCAACAACAAGACAAATGAATGTCGAATGACGCAACGCTGTCGCTTATACGAATTTGTTTAATTTTAATTAATTCAACAGTAAAGTTGTTAATGGCCAATAAAGCCGCGGCTCGGTTCGGTTCGGTTCGGCCCGGCTCGATCCGGCTCTCAAGCTCCGAAGCTATCAAGCGTTTGTTTTTAATGAGCTGAAATCACGTTTGTGCGCAAACATGGTCGCAATTGCTAAAATTATAGCGCGCTGTAAAAGTTTTATAGTGATCCCACTCTAAAAAGGGGGGCCGCGTGCTTCCTCTGCGGAATCCCTATTTCCCAGTTGCGCACTTCCACAAATAAGCTGAGTTGCTGCTGCTGTCGGTGCCAAAGGAAATGAGCGCAGCTAGGGTTTTCGTTGGTTTGATTCGATAAAATTGACATATGACATTGAAATGCCGTAGTGGGAGCTACTGTCGCGCCTAATTGCGGAGAGTTTGTGGCAACAAGTTTGTAATTGATGTTGGAACCAATTTTTCTAAGGAATTCATAAAATGACAGCTATTTCGAAGCCAATTAAGTGATTGGAAAACCGTGAATTATTGCATTTTGCGGCTTTTAGAGTAAGGAACGAACTAGAGTTGTGCCATTTAGTTCACTTAATCGATTATCCCGTTCAAAATTAGTTCGTAAAAGGAGATCGAAGTTAGTTCAGTAGTTATTTTCAGTCGTTGAATAAAGTATAACAAAACTGTTTTGAATTAAAACATTCTACTTTGCGTTCCCGACTAACATTTCAAAGGAATTGTGGTTTTCTTTGAATGGCAAAATATTCGAATATTATATTTTCTTTTAAAACCCCAAAATTCGCTAAAATTTCGTCTTATTGTGAACAGTATCTCTAAGTTGACATGACTGAGGGACCCAATTAACTCACATGTGTGAACTGTTTAGTTCAAGAATGGCCCAATAATTCGATTTGGCTACCAGATGAATTTCACAAAAAAGATTAGTTATTGCTAGAAACATTTGTTTGATTTCCAGTTGTAGCCATTTCCTGGTGAAACCAGTGCCAAGTTAAGCTCCTTAGCTCGTTTTTGTCTGTCTAAGCGGTAGTATTTGTGTAATGCTTTGATATTGTTTTTCAAAAGTCTATTACATCATGCATACCAAACGGGAGAAGCGCGCCTTTGTCGGTCGCCACTGCTCATGTTTATTGATTACAGCCGCTGTTGTAACTTTTGCGAATATAATTGTTTTTTTTTTTGATTTCGAATCTATATTTTTGATTATGTTGGCTGTCTTTATTTGCTCCCCCGAATATTTGCATATGGAATTAGCAATGATACGAATTTGCATACGTAACAAGCGGAAATGAGCAGCGCTGCCACAATTAAGGTCATCCGTTGCTACGACACGACGCCTTTTTTGCTTACAGCGCGCTCAAGCTTCAGAAACTTCAAAAGCCCGCGATAACATTTGCATTTGAATTTCTGGGTGTGAGGTTCTTTTGCGTTAGAGCTCGAATTAATTCTAGTTTGCTGGCATTTCAATTAAAGCATGAGGTCAGACAGAGCGCTTAACCTCAGCACTTTGCATTGCTGCCATGCCCAATGAGTTGTGTGATTTCTCGGAATCGCTCCGGATTGTTTTGCTGCATATGAAAATTTAATTGAGGCATTAAAGACCCAGCAGAAAAAGAGCACCGAAAACGAGATATCGTAAAAAAGTCAGAGCTCGCGAGACAATAAAACACCTTGAGCCAATTCTGCGCATGATCGCCGCCGCACGCATTCACACG
Organism: Neria commutata; assembly: GCA_963457695.1. Classification (NCBI taxonomy): domain Eukaryota; kingdom Metazoa; phylum Arthropoda; class Insecta; order Diptera; family Micropezidae; genus Neria; species Neria commutata. The sequence continues at coordinate 16,039,417 of OY735248.1, read as the reverse complement.
CTGGCCGCGGCGCGTCGAGTGCGGCTGCCCCAGTGCCGCGTCAGTTGACAGCTGCTTGACACTTCGAGCAGCACGCACTAATGACAGGTATTAAGGCACGTCGTCGTGCTCGTTTACATGACGGCGAACAATGTTTGTCGGCCGCTGGTCGCTTGGATTAGCGAAGTTGGCGCAGCAGCAGCGAAGAAAGCAAAGCACCGACAAATGAAGGAAAGGAAGCAAGTGTAGCGCACTTGAGGTGCAGCCATGAGTGGCCTGGATTTCGCCTGCTTGGGCGGCGGCTTGCGCAGCGGGCAGTGCCATTGGCCGCGCCGTAAACTTGAACTTGATAATGAGTGTAGGGCGCGCGCGCCGCCAAGGCAATAAAAAGTGTGCGCGCCCCGGCGGCAGCGGCTTCGAAAAGACACTTGGCTTTCTGCCGCGCCGTTCGGGCGCTTCACAGCGAACAGCAAGATTAATGGCATTTCCGGCATTTTGGCACTAGTCAAATTGCAGCGCAAAACTTTGTCATAATAGCAATTTGCAACTCACAGTTGCAACGTGCCACTGAACTTCTACCAGATTTTCAATTTAGCAGCGCATGCCTTGCTGTGCGCTTAGACAAGCTTTTTCGCCGCTATTTATTGCTGTTGTTCCTTATCTGCTTCCTGTTTCCCACACGCACACACACATACTATATTTTTAGTGTGGCAGCACTGGATATTGAAAGGGCGCTGCACTTGTGTGCATGGGTGTGTGTGAGCAGGGAGCAGCTAGGAACTGCAGTTTCTCAAAGTCATCAATAATACGCCGCGGAACAAAGGAACGTGCCCACTGCCAGCTTGCCTGCAGTGCTGGGGGCCGCAAGTGCAACGCCATAAAGTGCACTGGCATTGCCACCACCAGTGGCAACTCGCCTCTAGTCTAGTCTACATGACGCCCTTGATAGCATAAATCTTGCGGCAGTGCCAGCGCGCGTTGCCACAAAACAAAAACAGCCAACAAAACATACAAACCTTAGAGAAGGCTCTGTCAGTCTGTCTGCCTGTGTGTTTGTGTTGCCACAAAAAGGATATGCTGTTTTATTTACAAACCGATGCGCTTGAGGCGATAATATGCAACGCAATTCGGGGGCAAGCCAAACAAATAAAAAGTCCAAACATACCTGAAAAATCATGTAGCCGGAGTCGTACATCCAGAAGTCCTCGGGCGTGTGGCCCGGCTTGCTGAGCTGTATCGCCAGACATTGCTGCAGTATGAGCCGACAGCGCTGCGGCGCGCCCGGAGACTTGGTGCCCATGGCGACGCTGGCGTTGCTAGTCCTTAGCGTAATTGTGTTGTATTAGAAATATTTTTTAGAATTTTTTTGTGAGCGTTTTTAAGCACTGCACTCGATTTAATAACGGCTGCTATAAAATATTATAGCAACAGCAGAGGAGATTTGCTTACAGAATTCTTTTATATTTTTCGCGTTTACCAATTTTATAAATTCACATTTTGCAACACTTTTTCGCTTGTGATTTTTTGCTATAAATTATAGCAGCTCATAAGCAACACTGCACAACACTGGCACACGGGCGCACGCGCACTGAGACGGGACCGCTGACGCACACGAAATTCGACAGCACGCGTTGACAGACGGGTGCGAACTAGCGCCGCGAGTGCGCATTGGCTCCTTTTGGCAAGCGCCAACACGGCTCGAACAGCTCCAACTGCAGCCCGAGATGCCGATGCGGCTTTACGACCTGGCTGAAACGAGACAAAGAGAAACACAGAGCATTAGTGAGATACCAAGAGCGGCAGCTCGCTGCAAGAGAACGAGGCCGAGAGCTAATAAACAAGCGAATAACGATCACTTTTTGCGGCGGCCGAGCCGAGCTTAGAATCTGCAAGTGCCCAGCGCAGATTTGAGTATCTCAAAGTTTCGAAAATGTGTGCCCCAAGCATGTAGTATGTATCTTTCGTGGTGCGAGCGAATTGAAAGTGGACGGACGTGCGAGTCGGGCGTTCGGCACTAACCACTTCAGACACAAACAGGTCGTTATGTGCTTGTTGTTGTTATTGCTTTGTTTGCCAGTTGAATTCGCACGTTCGTGGAATGGAATGCCTCTTGCAGATTTACTCTGCTGCCATATGAATTCGCAACGGTAGTATTTTTTGGTTTGTATAGAAGACGTTTTTAATTTTCTATAAAAAATCGCAGCTCATTCGTTATGAATCGTTACACGTTTTTGTTGAATTTCCCATGTCACTTCTGCTCCATTTTCAGATTTAAGCCCAAGTCATTTGGACTGTTGTAAGTTGAAGAGGTTCAAAAATCTTTTAAAATCAACTTTACGATGGGGGCAAAGGCGGAGCTTACATTTTCTGCATTCATTACTTTGCGGCTAATTGGCGGAAGTGACTTTAATGGCTTACGGCGTGAATTAATTAGTTTCTTTTGCCGCCGAGGCCCTTAATGCATTATTAGGGGGTGCACATTAGGACAGAGCGGGATTGGCCTGGAAGTGGAGCAGTTTCGAACATCTCACATTTCACACTGCAAACGCCTGCAAGTCGAAAAACGCTCGCTCATTAACGTTCAGCGCTGCCACTTAGTTTTTAAATATGACGTTAAATATATCTGTGTAAAACCCGCAGCATCTTTCGCAAAGTGCCTGAGCTAAGGTGCACTCGCCGGTGGCTTACAAGCCGAGCAGCCGCCGAACGCAAAATTGGCTTGTGTGCGTTTTGTCACTTGCTCCGCCAATTCCCCGCTGACATGCTGCACGGCAAAAAGGCGCACTCGGCGCATTTGCATAACCGTGCTGCTGCGACTGCGGCAACTGCGGAAATGTGAATGAGTGACATGCAATAATTAAATGCCATCGAGTGCTATAATTACAATACGCCAGACGTTCGCTTCGTTTACGAGCAGCGCAAAGCAATTCTATTAAAATTTTGCATTCATTATTTTATGCATGCGTGTGTGCGTGCATGTATGTGTGACTGCGATTGTGAAATTGTAAATGCATGGCTTAATAAGAGGATTTTTGCATTTCGAATGATAAATAATAAATAATTTCGAGAGCTAAATAAAAAACACATATTACACATTCTCCTAATACGACTAAAATTATGGCAAGCTGTTGCGCTAACGATTTGCATTTAATTATGGAAAGACAATGCAATAAACGCTGATCGCGCTGATCGCGTCAGTGAGGCCTCTTTTGGGCGGCTTCATTCAAGCTTCGCTGTGCATCCGCTATTAGACACTTACGTAAGATTTTTTCCCAAAAAAATCTCAGCAACGACATTTCTGGCGCACCACATGCGGCGACATGTGCCACACCGCATCCGGGTACAATGCGCCCAGAACGCGCACCTTCAAAGTTGTCTGACCTCTTGTGCGTTCCGTACGAAGACCATTCGAACATTCCAAATGCCCCAAACTAAAATTTAATAATTGTATTATGCGAGGTGTTGAGCGATTAATTTTCAACAAATCAACAACAAATCAACAACAAAAACGCCAGCAAATAGACAACTATGTCTATTTTTGCAGCAATTTGTAATCGTCGAATCGTAGCACGTTGACATCACTTGCTGCATCCGTCCGTCTTTCTGCACGGCGTACCTTTTGGCTGTTGTTCTTCGTTTCTTCTTCTTCTTCTTGGCGTCTTCTTTGGCGCTGCTGCTGCGGCGGACACTCCACACTCAAGCTTATGGTCAATACGCCACTTTCATGTTATGATCTCATCGCCCACATTTTTCGTGTGTGGTGTGTGCTTCGTTGTTGCTGTGATTCTATTTTTGGGCTAAACCTTTTTCGCGTTGCCATTGACCAAAGCCGTTTGTGAAGTTGTCGATTGGCTTCTGGCGTCTTCGAGCGCAGTTTAGTCAACTATTCCAGTTCAGTCGCGCACACAAAAACACACTTTAATAGCTTTGAGCGGCGCAAGAATGTTAGGCTGCGAGGCCACCTTTCTCAGAATTGCTCGGAATTGCGAACGCTGTTTGAGCAGCAATTAGTGGACCAAATATTTGCCATTTTAAACGTGCGTGAAGCATTCATATTTATACTACTTAAATTGGAATAACTGGCGACTCAGAGCAAAAGTATCGATTTTGAGCAGGAATCTTCAAAAGGTCAGAGTTTTGATGAACGCTGAAAAGAGTAAGCTTCAACGTACAATAGGTCCAGAACACTAGTTGTTGGATTGGTCCAGCAAAATCTGATACCAACGCAGCGATAACCTGGCCCAGGCAGACTTTCAAGCATAAATCTTCAAGCGTGGCCTGCAGGAAAGCTCAGAACTCAAGAACCCCAGCTGGCGCATTGATCTGCTCTTGCCGGGTGTATCGAAACCGTAGCCTAAAACTCAGTTGACTTGACCCATGGAGGCTTTCGAGCTAGTTCGACTTTTTCATGCGAGTATTGAATGGTTAATCGGACTACGGTCGAAACCTGTTTAGATTGAGCCGCCAAGAGTATGCATACATATTAGTTATTCAAACGGGCTTAAACTATATTGCGCTGACATTAAATATATTTTTAAATACAGTTATAAATCATTTGATCATTGCAAATGGAAATAGTACATAAAAGCCTGCTCAGCTGTTTAACAATTTGTGTTCGATTCCGTGGGAAGTGTGCCTCGAGCGATTCTTGAAGTTCAGCACTGTGTGCGATACTAGCCCAAACTGGAGACAGACGCCAACTGCAGCTGAAAGCTGCCCTCGATACACTACCTCAAGTCTCCACAACATAACGCCAGATTTCCCACACATGAGGTCTGCCACACTCCCCACCTTTCCCACTTTCCTCTTCGCCATTTTAATTACCAGCGCTGGTTGCTCTATCGTCATGCGCCACAAATCGCAAATCACGTTTCGCGTATTTTTATGAGGCCAATAAAACTCGCCCTTCAATCGTGAGAAGTGCACGGCGCACTGCAACTGCAACAAGCCTGATATCGACGACGACGTGGCAGCTAAGACGCGCGGGGCGTGCAGCTAGCTAGCGCAATATTGTCTTAATTAAGACATAACGTTGAAATGCCGCTAGCAGCAGCAGCAGCAGCGGAGGCAGTAATTTCGCAATTGACGCGCGCAAAACGCGGCAGTGGCCACGTCTGCCAACCGCCGACAGACGGGGCAAAAACAAGTCAGATGCCAAGCATCTGCGGAAAAGGTGAGCGCGTGAGCGAGCGGGGCAAGTGATAACGACAGAGATATGAAAAAGGCGGCAACGAATTGTCTGCTTCTGCGGCTTGGAACTCGGCAAAAATGTCAAGCATTCTTGCTGCTTTTGCAACGCTGGCACTACTAATGTTCGCTCAGCTCATGTGGCGGCGGCGATAAGCGGTGTGGCGCCAACGTTGCTGCGCTCGCCGAGCTGACAAGCCTGAAAGCGCGCTCGGTTGCAGCGTGCACCAGCCGCCAAGGTGTCTGCCTCTGCTGCCTGCAAGCAAGTGGCAATCAGAGTACAATTGAGTTTCCAGCGGGGAGAACGCGGCGCAGCGCTCGTACTTGTTGTTTGCCACAATCGCTCAATTGTTTGCGGCTTTGCATAAATAAAAAAATCTCACTGCCGCCTTAAAAGATTTCTTAGGCATTGCATTGCTCATAACTCAGTGGGGCACTTTTTTGGGCTGCGCGTTTTCACTTTCGACGAAGCGTCAGCATCGGCGTCGGCATCGACAGCGCGGAAAACGGACAAGTTTTCACTCTCTTTCGTTGTTTGTTGCGATAGTGAAAATATTTTTAATGAGCTGTCGTCGGTGTTTTCCTTGAGCCGTCAATGGCGACCGGGAAAGTGTATCAGCGAAATGCGCGAAAACGGAAAGTGCCAGTCAACCCTGACCATCTACAGCCGCGTTGCGCCCGTGGCAGGCAGCAGCGGCAAGGACAGCAACGGCAGTTCGATTAGGCCGCTGCCTCAAATTGACAGGCTGAACGCCAACGCAACAGTGGGACTGAACACATTCCCTTGCAATGAAAAAGCCAATATACAATTCAAAGAGCGCGGCTGCTAACGATTCTGCTTGAATATTTGGTAGTAGTGCTATCGAAAACACGCTTTGGAAATTCTCGAAATTTTAGGCTTTGTTCTCTGTCCGTCTGTTTTCATTTTTGTCATTACGCTGCAATTCGCATAATACTTTATGGAGGATTTTCATCCCGCTGATCTTTTCTGGCTCCCTCAGAATGTGTGTTTATTAAGTATTATAATGGAAAATACAACAAAAATAATTATTTTATGAATAAAAGCACAGTTAGTCAAGATGTAAAGTGCCAGCTGACACAACCTGCTTAGCCGAGCTCTATCCATAGATGCGTTTACTTTAAAAAGAGAAATATACAAAAGACTGACAGCTGCCATACGTTTACGCATTCAAGTAAACGACCCGATTTTTACGTTTACGTAAAATTACGAAAAAGTACGTTACGTCTGGACTAACTGAGCCTAAAATAAAACTAAATAATTGGCCGTATAGACTAGGCCTAGCTTTCTTCCAGTAACTTGTGTGTGCTTGTTATATTTTTGCACTGCAATTAGCGGGACCTACGAATAACCGTATTAGAACGGATTGAGAAGCTTTTCATGACAAAGAATACTCTCGAAGAACTGCCAATTCAACACGAGAAGGCACAAAGAAACAATTTTAAAAACAAATTCCCTTTTTTAGATGTTATGAGGTTTCGGCTGAGATTTGGACCCAGGCCTCCAGCAACGAGACCTAGTACTTGTGCATTGGCTCACCGCGGCGCCATGTTCACTGCAGTCCTAGTGTTAATGCGGCCTTTGGAATCCGCTCCACTGTCGCGAGTCGGCCGCAGCGCGCACATCACTCCAACTCCCGCTACTACTTGCCAGCCGGCTTAGTCAGCCAGTTGGCCAACAAGCAACGGCCGCACTGATGCATTGCTGCACTTTTCGCCGTCTCATAGTGAGTGTTCGAAGCTGTTGTTGTGGCTGCCTTTGCGCCATTGTTGCATACGCTTTGTTGTCGACAAAGTGCGCTTCCACTTAAGCGCCGCACAGAGCATCCAAGTGTGTATGCTTGCGTCTATCCGACTGTGCCGCTGTCTGTCCGCCGCAAATGATGAATTGTTTCATTAGTGCAGCTGGCAGCAGCAGCAGCTACAACGCGGCAGCAGCAGTTACTGCTCCAGTTGATGATGTAAAACTTGCAAATTGTATCAGAAATTTGAATTTCGCTTTCATCGCGTTGTGCTCTGCGTGGCAGCGAAGTGGCAGCTCGGAAGAAGGAAGAGAAGGGGGCGGCAGGAGACATTGCCGCATATGCTAATGGCCTTAATGCAGCACTCATTTCGACAGTGTATTTTTCCAAATAATGAGGTCTTTGTTTGCTGGCGGCTGCGAAATGCTGGCGGAAATTAGAAACAACGCACCAAACGGCTGCGGCTTGGGAGCCACTTGCGGCAGCAGGCAGCTTCACTTGCAAATGCGAACGGCCGTTTTCGAGCGGCCGCCCTTGCCACAAGGGGTCGCCGCAATAGACTCAGTGCGCCTGCTGATGGTCTACGCCTCACGGCATGTCAATTGCAGCTGACAGTTTCTCAAGCGGCCGGCTGGCTCACGCCCAATGCGCGTCCGCACAAGTTCATTGCAGCGCGGCAGGCCGTCAGCCTGCGCCATCTAAACGGCAATTATTTAATCAGCGACGGTGTCCAGCTCGCCGCCACTGCACTTTGACGCCAGCGACTTGACGACTCATCCTCAGCACAATCACTGAAGGCACGCGAGTTAAGCGGCTTAAGGCGACGCGCGACAAAAAGTGAAAATGCGCCAGCGTAACGCCGTGTCGTTTGCGAATATATGGCAGCTGGCAGCTGGCAGCTGCCAGTGAAGGTGCGAGCGGCAATTTGCCGTTTATGACAGCCGCGTCCAAAGACAAGGCGAGTGCAGCCAAATGCAAACGTCACTCTGCCGCCTGCCGAATTTCAGACGTGGCAGCGCGATGTGGCGCGTGCGCCGCTGTCAGCGAACGGTCGCTGGCGATTTTCCGTGTTTAATTGTCGGCAATTGTGTTGCCAACAGTGCGAGGCAATAAAATCGTAATTGCCGGCCGAGTGAAGAGATGCTCCCGCGGCCGCTGTCGCCTTAGCTGTTGTTGTGCTTAATGGCGCATGTCATTACGGAAAGTATGCATTTCGCTCGTTTACGCAGCAGCGGTATTTCTTTTCGCGGCGAATTGACCGACGGCCACTTTGCAAATCGGCAAGTGAAAAAGCGTTTAACGTTTAAGTAATAAAAACAGTTAGCAGCGCTACTAAGTAATGGCCAATCCATGCTACATTGTGCGTCGCGTCGGGTTGCCAGATGGGCTGAATTCAGTTGGGTTTTCCAAATTGCTCGTGCCACATCCAAAGTGCAGCCAACGAGTAATTTGTCGAGTTCAAATATCAGCGGCAAGAGAAATTTCCTTCAAAGCATTGGCAATTCTTTTAAACTAGCTTTGCTCATAAAATTATTAAGCATAAAGACAATTTTCTTCAATTCATAAGAGCTGGATTAGGCTGTTAGTTAGTACCTTCATATTAGCTTGAAATTATTTTGTCCTAGTCACTGAATTTCTGCGACTCTCAACAGTACTTTTGTGCTAAGTGCACAATACCAACATGAATTAGCATGAACGTCATTGGGATTTCTTTTAGGGGGAGGGGGTAATCAAATATGTGATTCAAATGCCAAATATTTTGACTCTAGGAAATATGAACAAAAACGAAAATTTATTATTTCCATTTTAAAATTTAAATCTATTTGATTTATTTTTCCGTTAAAAATTTATATTTTCCGTATTACCAGAAATTATCTACAATACACTTTCGAGTACAGTTCTTTTCTCTTTCACTGAATCTTCGTGGACATTCTTTCCAACAAAAATGTCGAACTTTTCCAGAAGCTTTTGAAAAGTAAACATTTCTATTAATGATTTCGAAGTTCTAGAGCTAGACGTCGCGTCGGTTCGAAAATCTTCAGCTTTGTAGACAATTTTCAGATGTTTTTCTTGTGAAGGAAGGATGGAAGGAAGGGAGCGGAAAAACCCAGACTGACAGCGTTTTAATCTTAATATGATCTGTTGTCGCCCTTAATTGCGCTGCCCTTTCAATTTTGTTTTTGCTAGCATTTAAAATACCCTGTCTTTTCTCTTCTCCTCACCGCATTTTCGCCAGCCCATTCCAGCTTAAATACCGCTGCAGCTACAGCCAAACAAGCTTTAATTAATGCCTTCTAAAAATGTTGTTACCGCTGCTGTTGTTGTTGTTGTACATTAAATCGCAGTGTAAATATCATAATTCCTCGACGCTGCCGCGTGCATTTTCGCTGCGCCTCAACGTGCCACAATCAAATCAAAAATTAACTCGTTCACAGCGCATGCCGGCGCCTTGACGCCTCGGCTCCCCGCATTCAGCCGCAAATCGCTGCTGCCAACTTAAGCTGCCAAAATGCCACCTGCCACACCTTAATCTGCCTTGCTTGCTTGCTCGCTGCGCCGTGCTGGCCTGGCGGGTACGGCTTTACCATAGCCGCTGCACGGCTGATGTTGTTGTTATTGTTTTTATTGTTGCTGGTTTTGTTGTTGTTGCGCATTGCACTTGTTGTGCTGTTGTGCTGCATTTGCCGAGTATTTTTCGGCTGCCTCACTGCTGAGCTGTGGCATTCGTGGTGGCTTGTTGCCGGCAGGCTGTTGTAATTGCTGTTGTTTCTGTTGCTGTTGTTGTTGTTTGCCATGTTATGGCTGCGCTGTCTCTGAGCGCAATTACTAATTAGTTTATATTATAACGATTATTACTCTCGCTGCGGCGGCGGCAGCCGGAGCAGAGGCACAATCTGGCCGCACTCGGCCTTTTTGTGTATTTGCCATAATTTATTGTCGAGGAGTGGTAATTGGCTGCGTTTTATGCCGCGTGGGAGCAAATGTGAGGTGATAGCTGCGCGTCGGCAGCTGCGGTTGTGGCAGGTGAGCAAATGAGGCATTCAGTTTGGCATGCTGGGAAAATTTAGATTTGCATTTGGCGTGGAGTGGAGTGGCGAACATTTTAACCGCTTGCGGAAATGTCATAAAGTCTGCGTCTGTCCTGGAGAATCTAAGATTTAGTGGCAGCTCGTCGCGTTTCGCAACAGTTCAGTTATTGACGTAGTCGCCATAAAACGCGGCCATCATCCATGTTAGCTGTTAGCTGCAGGTCCTATTGCTAGCCCGCAGCGCCACAATGAAAACTGGCGACGCACGCCGCTAATCAGAAATCGCGCACCATGGCACTTACGCCATTAACTGACGCCGCTCATCACTGTGCACTCTCAGCGGAGGGGAGCTGGCAACAGCGCACCTGAAGAGAACGCCTGCAAAGGCAACAACTCGACAAACACTTGCCACCTTGCCACATTCCTTGGTGTTGGCAATCTCAAGTCTGCCTAGAAGTCGGCATATTTTAGCTATCGGCGACAACAACAACATTGTGTTTGTTATTTGTGGCATGTAGCATTCACGTGCCGCAGCAGAAGCAAGACAATTTAAACAGCGCGCCACTTGCCAGTCGCGACATTTGCGTGGGCGGCCAAGTGAGGCACTGGCAATGCCGCATGTGGCACGGAGGTGCTTTCATTGTGCCTGCTACCATTGCCGTTAGTAATATATCACAGAAGTTGCTGTGATATGCCACAGTGCCACATTTTTCGCGCTGCATTTGCATGCGCTTGCAACATATTGAAATATGCAGAAAATTGCTGGCGTTCCCCTCGCTCTCTCTCTCACAGCCCGCGTCACTCTTTACAAATATTTACAACAAATGTGATTTTCGGGCGCCAAAGGAATTTTTCATTGCATTGTTCGGGTGGTGGTTGTTGTTGTTGCTTACATTATTGTTGTTGTGGTTATTGCTGTTGCCGTTTGTGTGACTTTGTTGCATGGAGAAGCACAATATTTTTGCATTTTCGGGCAGTTGTTATCATTATTGTTGTTGCTTTTGCTGTTGTTGTTGTTGTTGTTGTTGTTGCTGTCTTGTCTCATTGTGTTGCTGTGTGACAGCAATTGCAGTTACTGCTGCCGTGGTTTTGCTGTTACTGCTCCGGCAGCTAACGTAATCTGCAAGTCTGTTTGACTGTTTGCCTGTCTGCCTGGGCTCCCCTCTACCGCCCCTTTCGTTCGTCCATTGTAGGTACAGCACTGTCTAGGCGTCCGCCTTTCTTCTCTCCGTCCGTCCATCGATACTCCGTCTATCTCGCGAATTGCTACCCCTTCCTTCCTCTCATCACGCGATGGTCCGTCCCTCCATGCGTCGGTCCTTCTGCGTGTCTGTTCGCTTGACAAGTTTTGTCTGTTCCTTGTCTCGTTTGTCAGGCATTTGACAGTCGGTGTTTGTGTCTGTTTTCTGTGGCAGTTGCTGCCGCACCGCTCGCGCGCAACATTACGTTTGTGCCTTACGTTGCGCCGCGTTACGTTTGTGCGCTGTGATAATTTCACTTTAGGAAGCACAATTTGCATAGAAAAATGGAAATTAAAAAGATTTGTGAAGGCTTTTGTGCTCGCGGCTGCTGTCTGTCGACCGTGTTTATGCAACTCTGTGTGAGTATAAGTGTGTGAGCGTGTGTATGTATGTGCAAAAAATACGAGCGCTCATTTGCCATTATGACATTTTTAATGTGATGCAATTTATACTTAGTACAATATTTTCCTAGTCCGTACTTTAGCGATTTCCTACTTTTTCCGAGTACCCACGTCCGCTCTTCCCCCTCCCCTATATCTCAAGCGCAGCGTGAGTTTGCCTCTGACGAATGTCAAACTCGTTTCTGCTTTGGGAGTTTTATGTGGATTTTATTAAAACTATGCTTACCTTTGCAACTATTTGTGGCACGTTGGTCGATGGCCAAGGCGAGGAGCAAACGGTACCGCTTTAGCGTGCATGAGCTGCAAGGAAATGAAAAGAAAAATGCATAAATATTTTCGATCACTTGTGCGCAGATATGCACAAAAATGTTAGCTTGAGGCGGTGCCTTGTGCCGCCGGCAAAAATTTCCCACGTGACCTCCAATGCGTACCTCACGTAGTCGCTTACGTAAGCAGCTTCATTTTGTGCGCCTACCTGTTGCAGTTTACGACTTTTTGTTGGAAATTGCGGTTGCTGGCAAACAAAAATGTATAAGCTTCGCCATCGCACGGAATTCGCTAGGCTTTCACGCTTGGCTGCTGACGATGCGTGCATATAGTCGCTACATAGCGACAGAGCGCAGCAAAAGTTCAAACACGATGAGCGAGCTTTACAGCAGCGCAGCTAGCCACGCCCATGTAATGCGATATAGAACCTTAAGTGCTTGCGACTTAAGGGCGGTAGTGTTGCTCCGATACTAATAAGTATGAGAGTTTGGATCCCAGAATCAAGCGGATGCATTTTAAAGACGAACTAGCATATTCCAATGCTGAAAAAAAAATAAACGAATTCGTAAAGCGGAAGGAATTAAGCAGTAGCGAAACCGATTAGCCCGATGAAGTGCCCTATGACTTTTGGCAACATCATCGTAAGTTGGTTCAAAATCAGAGAGACAAAATTTCTTTAATGCAACTCTTCTATTGAATAGCTTCCTATATGTATTTCACTATAAATTCAACTGAGTCAGGCATTATCAAACGAACAGCGCCTGGCTAAATCTGCTTCTCCTTCCATGTAAAGCAACTAAAGCAACGTTCGCAATGCGAAACCAGCAACAATAATTATGCCATCTAAATTGACAACACAACAACAGCAACAGAAAATGATAGCTTAGCGAAATTCCGCTGCTGTTTTTATTTTTCTTTAGTATTTTTTTTCTATTATTTTGGTGTCAAAATCACACGGACAATTTTTAAAAGCGAAGTAAACGGCGCGTTTTAATAAAACAAAAGCAGAGACAGACAAAGCTGCCAACGGTTGCGGTTCAAGCGAGTGAGTAACGCGCTGAGTGACGCTTGCAACAACAACATGCCAGCATATCCAAAGCACACTAACCCACTGAAATGTTTTAGGACGCGGCGTGGGGACGGCGGCGGTGGCGCGCAATATTGTTCGTGATCCTTCGAGCGTGAAAAACATATGCGCCCAGTGATTTACGAGCGCGCCGCCGCGGTCGCTGCCGCAAAGACAGTCGTCCATTTTGTTGTTGTTATTGTTATTGTTGTTGCTTGTTGTGCTTATTGTTAGTTTGAAAATATGGTAGCCGTGTTGCATGTGGCATGTTGCAAGCGGAAATGTCAATTAATGTGGCAGCCATTGCGGCTGCGCGCCCTCTTGGGCGTATGAGTAATCTTTTGGCATGAGGGTGTGTGTGACTGCTGCAAAGCAAGTCCTAAATGCTAATTAATTTATTATGTAATTCGCTTATGTGGAAGCCGCTGTTTCTGTTGTTGTCTTAATTGTTGCTACACCTTCGCGGCGCGGCGCAGCGCATCGCACGCGAGATGCCACAACAAATATAACCTTGGTAGTGTAACCGATGCTGGCGACACAAATACTTTTTGCGACACACACACATACACACACACACACACACACACACACACACACACACACAAGTTCCTGTGATTGCGCAATGCGCGCCGGCAGTCGTCGTTCGCTCATGAGCGGAGCGTGCAAAAACCGCCATAAATAATTACCAGCAGCTTTGACAGCGCGACTAAAAAGAGACGCGCATGAATCAAGCGTCTTGGCAGCCAACTTTGAGGCTTCAGTGGGAGAAGCACGACTGGCGCAGCTGTCAACTGCGTTGGCACCCACACACGCAGGGGGAGCGGGCGCAATGTAATTAACAACGCGCAACAACATAATCCGATCGCGATATTCACACGCGATTTCCGAGCGATTTCGCTGCGTTTCTATTCGTTGTGAATTTTGCATTGAAGCGCGCAGATCGATATGCGCACGCGCACGCGCAACGTTTTGGCAAATCGTACGAAGCGATTTTCTTTGCTGTTGTTGCAGCAGTACAGGGCAATTAATTTCTGTTATAACAATTTGACAGCTGATGGCAGCAACACACAATCAGCTCGCTTAGGCCGATCCGAGTCTGGGTTCGCTGCGCTACATTTTCGCTGCAGCATATCGATTTGAGTGGGTCAAGCACGAGTGCTACAAAGCTTCGTGCTGCAGGCTGTCGCATTTAATTCCACCGCTGCGAAGTTTCAAGCAACAGCTGCTGTGTGTTGTTGGTGTCGCTCTTTGCAATTGAGTTGCTCAGTAAAGTTGTTGCTTGTTGGTGGCTTTACCAGTGCGTCCGAAGCGCAGCCCATCCCATAAATATTTACAAGCATTCCAAATAGAATACGCTACATGTGTTTTGCGGCAATATCGAATTACAAAAATCATCTTCAACGGCGGCTGCTGCTCTTGGCCGCGTATGCTTCTGTGTGTGTAAGTGTAAGTGAAAGTCATTGCGCTGCGATTGTGGCATTTGATTGCGAACTCAATGATTTATTCGTGCACGGAACGCTAAGGAAGGGAGAGGCACTAGCAAGAAGATGGTAGGACAGAAAGATAGAAAGAAAGAAATAAAGAAAGAAAGAAGGAACTGGCAGAAAGACAGCAAGGCAGAGCCATTTCGGTGATAACCTTCAAAGTGGCTCATCAAGTGCCACATAAATAACTTTATTTGAACACAAACCAACACACAAATACACACACAAAAACTGCTCAGTTAACTAATGTCTTCATTGACTACTGTACTAGATTTTATATGCATATAATAAGTTAGTCAGAGACGAATTTGAACAAACATTTAATTTGAACAGTTTGAACGTGGTTAATAAATACGACATCATTTTGTATTCTGAAAGATTTTTTAATTTAGCTTTAATCAGCGTATAATAACTCTGGTTTTTTAGTACTCGTATAAGCTGCTCATCTCATGTCTATCGACAAAAATTTCTGCTAATTTTACTTATATTCATTTAGCGCCGATTTTTAATTAGGCAGAGCCTTTGAATGGAATAAACCTTATTGTTTTAATTTAAGCTAAGACTCTTGTAATAGCAACAACTTCATAGGCTTATAAGCCAATGGCTGAATAACTACTGACTACCTTTTGCCAACTTTTGAGTTGCCATAAATGACATTTGAGCTTGAATTACCCATTGATTTCTGTAAGTGTACATTCTGTGCTGGCTGTGTGCATGTGTTATGCCGGTGTGTGCGCCCGTAGAGCACATAAAACTGATGCTCAATAAAAGTTGGCCATTTCGTGCAGCAGCTAGCAGCCAGCACCGACGCGCCGCGAAGAAAGCCAAATTTGTCATTAGCTGGCATTTGGTCGAAATGGCCGGAGGCAGCGCTGGCTTTTAAGGCGTTTAATCTTGGCCAAATAAGCGATTTGCTTGATTTGAGCGCTTTTCGAATTAAGCGGGGCACTTTTGCGGGCGGCTCAGCTCGGTTTCTGGGCCATTAAAATGCCACAAAAACAGCAAACGGTGTCAGGCAGCATTCCCATCATTGTCCCAATGCCAACTCATATTGCTCGCTGCTGCTCAAACAGAAATAACAGCAACACTGGCAGCAGCAAGCGCTGTGAGTAGTGCATAAATCAGTATTGCCTGGCGCTGGCCAACAACAACAACAACAAAATATGACAGATGACAATATGAACAAAACACTAACAATTGGGTCAACTGCAGCGACAGCAACAAGTCAGCAACAGACATAAATGCTACACAACACTAACAGCAGCAGCGACAACAACAACATGCGGAGTAGCAGCAGGGGAATTCAGCAGGCAGTCCCAAAGCGGGAGCGTCCTGGGACGCTGTTTCGGCGACTCGCCGCAATAACGAAGCCATTCAAGCGCTCTCTTCGTCTTGGGTTGCGGTGCGGAGGATGGAAAGTGCATGCCACACGAAAATGCATGACATCTTGCCCCAGCGAAGCATTGCAGTGCTTGAAGATGACTGCTGGCAAAGGCTGGGAACATGATTTATGCGCCGTGCTGCCTTGCAAGTTTCTTGTTATTGTTGTTATTACTGATGCTAGTAGCAACATTGTTACGGGTCGCATTGGTCGGTGGCATCTACCGGGGACGCGCTCACTGCTGAAATGTCGCAGCGCCGGGCCACAGCGAAATGCAGAGTATTTCGGTTGGGAGAGGGACTGCCGCGCTTTGAGGGCTGCTGCGCACTTCGTGTCTGTGTGACATTTCCGTGACCTTTGACGCTGCAATTAAAGCGAGCGCCACAAACTGTTTCACGTTGCAAGCAGCTGCATAAAGTTGTACTGATTTCACTTTGAGGCGAACATTTTTAATGAAACCAAAAATGCAAATACGCGGGGAGTGCGGGGAGTGCGGGGCCGCAAGCAGAGCTGGCGCAGCAGCACTGACAGCGCCATCGGCGCCACTCAAAATGGGTATTCGAACTGCAGCACACAAAGCGGCGTTTAGCACAATGCGACAGCGCGGTATCAGATAAGCAAATGATGCGCGCACTGGCGGCAGCAGCTCTGGAAGTCGCGGCAGCCTACTGCGCCGAAGAAAGTTGCTGTCATGCGAAATGTCAGCAAGTCGGAGCAGCGCCGCGCTCATGGCGTAGCTGCTGCAAGCGATACTCGCCACATGTGTAGGTGTAGACATGCCCCAGGGCGGCGCTCGCGTGAGCTGGCTGCTTCTAGCCGCCGCACCAAATGCATTCATTTGCCTCTTGCTGTTCGGCCGCACCGAGTATCAATTCCATGCTTCTCTGCCACGGCGGCTCGGTGAGCGGGCCTTTGCCACAGCGCAACACGCGCTCCATTAATCATTTTCCCCGCGTCAACGCCGTCGAATGCGCGTTGGCAACAAAGCATTTTGAACACCTTCGGCGTGCTTGTCCGCCTGCTGTAGCTGCAGCTGCTGCTGCGTCCGGCGATTTATGCGGTGGAAAGCATTTTCTCTCTTTGTTGGCTTGATGTGGCTCGTTACTGCTTATTATGACACTTAACATGGCACTTTGTGTGCCGTGGCTGCTGGGGAAAATGTGCGTATGTGAAAAGCGCCGACTGCATTTTCCACGCTGCACACTTCATTAAAATGTCGCCGAGATGTCGTCCGTATTTGGTAGGAAATTGCTTGTTAGCGGCTGCTTTCTTCGCTGGCAATTGTCGAAATTCCAATTGCTACATGCAGGCGTGCGAGACACCACTGAGGAGAGGCCGCTGGAGATGTGCCGAAAGTGAAGGTGACAGTTTCCATTTTGGTGTGGGGCAGCAACAAACGACGTGTGAACCGTAAAAAACACGCTTTAAATGGAAGCTGCATCTGCCACACTTCAGGCGCCTCTTCTTGGGTCAGTGAACAAACAATCGATCTCTGAATAAAAAGACCGATATCGATGTTTTCGTCTGCAGAGATCTATGCAGGAAAGAAATCTATGTTTAAATGACATTCCCTCTCTTCGGCAACATTTTTGCCTCAACTTCGCATGGCTTTTTAATTTCTGTTATGGCCCAAAGGTCTAAAGTATGCATGATTTTAACATGTTGTAAAATAAAGCATGATAATTTAAAAAGCAAATACATTGGAAATTTATGAAACACAGCCGAATTCTGTTCATTACTTTGACCACTCCTAAACGGAACTCTAGCTGGTAACGCGAAGGACCCAAAAGGGTCTATGCGTGACCTTTTTAGGCAGCCAGATTCAGCTAACCTAAGCTAAAAAGCAATTCTCAAAAGTGGAAATCTGCAGAAAAGTATGCCACTCTTATATCGAAAATTGAATTATCGGTGTGAAATTTTTAGAATAAAAAAATGGTTAAAGAACAAAAATTTCAATTTCTACGCCAAGCAAATTTGTATCTTTTGAGCTTAGTAATATTAGAAGACTTTAAAAAATAAAAGTCATGCCAAGTTTTGACAAATTTTAAGTTGATGTTGCCTATTATTTCAGTTAGGAAGGCTTGATCGAAAAAGTAGTCATTATTACTAAGGCACATTTTAAACTTGCTAGAAAGTTATTTCAATTGGCATAAGCGCTGCTATTTTCTGTTGTCTTAATAGAATACAAATTAACAAAACGCCACAATAATTGCTAATCATGTCTTAATCATGTCTTAATCAGTTCTGAAGCATGCGGCAGCACGTCGGCTAATTACTGCAATTAATTACAAAACGAACGTTTTAAATAATAGCCGCCAGCGAATGACGCCCCAAAACGGATCACCGCCATCAAATAATGCACATTTGCCATGGCAATTTATTAACCGCAGCTGCACTGTGCCACAACAACAACAACAACAAATTCAAAGAAACAACAATAGCAACAACAGTAAAAACAACATTGCAGCGCCAATGGTAATAGCTGCAAATGTGGTAGCGCCGCCATTAACAATGGCCGGCCAGTGTTGCCAACACTGCCGCGGCAAATTGACTGCTTAACACTTGAGCGATTCGACTGAAAAGTAAATACCAATTAAACGAAATGACTCAAATAAATTGAATTGTATTTATTGGCCGCAAATTATCAGCAGCAACAACAACAACAGCAACAACAACAGCAGCAGCAGTGGCTATCACATCGGCGCACATTAGAGGCCATTGTTATGCCCGATTGAACAAGTTATTAACAACATTTTAAGCATGTGAGAGTTGCATGCCAGCAGCAGCAGCACGACCAGCCGCTGCCACAACACTGTGCAGCCGTGCCACAAATGCAACTGCAACTGATATTCAAATTGCTCGAACGGCGGCAAAAAACCCATTTACAAGTGCTCAAGATAATTGCCGCGTTGCTTTGTTGTGGCGGACATGCAGCAGCAAGCTGTTCAGCTCCAGGGGCGGTGGCAAGCAAGCGTCCCAGAATGAAATTCGTGGCTCTTGCGGTGTGTGCAGATCTTGAAGCCGTTTTGGCTTTTCTCAAAATTTATGAGCTGAAAAATTCAAATTACTTGCGCGGCTGATAAGCAACATTCATTCGATGTATGCGTTGGCAACTTTCCTCTAAAATTATTGGTAGCACTTGGCGTAAGCATTTGACGTAAATGTGGCAAGTGAAAAATTGGAAAAGTTTTGAAGATTAATGTTCTCATTGGAAGCACCAACGCTTTATAATTCAGTAGTAAAATGAAAAGTGAAGGAAGTAAGTAATTTTTGTGAAAAGTGAAATAAAAGCGGAAATTAAAAGTGATATATGATTAAATAAGAAGTGATATAAATATCGGCAGCTTAAATCACCGATAAATTCGACTTTTCAAGCTGGCAACTTTGCTCATAAGTTTGCATCAAATATTATGCACTAAACGCAATAGATTTTGTTCTAGGAAAATTGTGACTTTAATGCAAAACCAGACCAGTGTGTTGTTGTTGTTGTTGTGTATGCAAAAGGTGGAACAATATTTTTCATTTCCTCTTTTGTAGGACCGGATCGGGAATACCCCTATTTATTTAGAGTAAATGTGATCCACAACAGCGTTGCACAACAGATTAATCCATCCGGTGTGGTGATATGGCTTAGTAAAATAATACATCTATTTAAGAAACAAATTTTACAAATAAAAAAAAGAACCAGTCAGAAATTGCGAGAAAAAAAATTCTATAAATTATTATTGCACATCAATTTTGAAAGCCTGATGATGATTATGGCATAATTATCATAAATAATGTATTTCCTTATAATATCAAAACTGTCATCAGTGTCCAACACTCAATCTATTCTGCAATGAAAAAATTGTTCATTGTCGATTGCATTTTTCACTGACTTCTTCAGGAATAGTTTTCCACTCTATATACCATATCATAGTTATGAGGGTGTATCGCACTGTATTGACAGTTGATAAGGGTAGTTATATTTTTCCAAAATTAGCTTAACTAAGAGAATATGATCTGTGAGTTGTAGCACTTCCCACTTAGCACCGCAAAACTTTTGCGTATTAAAGGGTAAGTAGGGGAGTCACTGAACTGTGATTTTAGTTGAGTCATACAGCTCTCTCTTCTCCTCCCACTCACTACCGGCTTTACTACGGAAAACGCCCGTTTCCTCTGTGAGCAGCAAAATTTTGCAATTTTAATTCAACTCTCAGACTGTTAACACTTCGAGCCGCTTGCATTTGGTCTATAATCAGCGCCTGCCGCGTTGCGCCGTTTACAAGCCAATTGCCAGAAACAATGACCGTCGTAATTGCAGGCCGGTGTGTGGCAAAGCGACGTGCGAATTCATATTAACTCGAGCCACCTTCATTGGCTTCAAACTGGCGCAGCGCTCTTTCCCCCATTCAACAAGACAAAAGCGCGCACGTCAAGCTGTGCGAAGTGGTGCTGTGAAGGCAGCATACCAATTAGAACCACAGTTAGGGGGCCGCGGCAGCGCCAAGCGGGTCCACCAAGGCAGCAGTCGAAGGGGGAGCGGTTGAGGCGACGGCTAGTACCACTCAAGCACAACAATTAATTCGAGCTCGATGTGGGTTCACAGCCACCACCACACACACACACTCACACTCACGCAAACTCATTCCCATGACGCCGGAGCTGCTCACTCGGCGTGCCACTGTGCATGCGGGTGATCATGCGCAGCATAGCAAGGCAATGCCAAATGAGGCAATGGAAGAGCGGAATGAAATCTCCCTGGAAATGTGCTCAATGAGCGTCTTTCTGCTTTGCAGCGAAGCCAAGTGAAATTGCTAAAAATATTCCCACAGGTCTCACAGTTGGAGGCGGCATAACTCGCTTGAACTTTGACCTGTGCGCCGTAATGTGCTGTGGAGCAATTGTGACTTGAGGCAGAACGCGAGAGGGAGGCACATCTCTCAGTTCTCTGCTAAGTTCGGCGGCGTTCACCAATTTCGGGAGGGCGGCAAGTGGCTCAGCTGCGCACGCCTGCTGCAAATCCAGACCGCACTGTCGTTTTGCATATAAAATCTGAGTCGTGTTGGAAACTAACGGCTCGCCGCCCAAGCTCGACTGCCAAAGGCGGCAGCCGCCAATGTTATCATAGCGCAATTTTAATTGCGGCGAGCGACTCAAATCGTTTCAAATCGAAATGCGCGACTTTTCAAAGTCGCCTTGGCCGCCGCGCGCCTTCCTTCCATTGTCTGTTTGTCTGTTTGTTTGCCATTTACCGCTTGCCACTTGGCCGTGTCACTGCGTGCGCGTGGGCCGCACTTGCCGTACTGATGCCGCTGTCGCGCTTGTTACTGTTACTGATGTTGTTGTTGTTGTAGCTGCTACAAGTGGTGCTGCTTCAATTGCTGGCAATTGGAAAGCGTGATGCCGCGGAAGGCCGTTCATTGACATGGCCACCAAAATATTGTTTGTCGACGGCGCTGACGATGGAGGCTGCGGCAGCGCACAAAATAAAAATAATGCAATTTGCTTTCCCACTTTTACTTTTTCTTCCTCCCTTGCCTCGCTTTTGTATTGCATTTGGTTGTCTTTTCTTTAGTTTAATTTACGCTGCGCATTGTCGTCCTACTGCCCAAAGTGTTCCTTTATCTGCGGCTTCGACACCGACAGCGACGACGGCGGGTGGTTAAGTGTTTGAAGCTTCTGAAGCGTTGCAATCGCTGTCGTGTACCCCTTTTAGGCTCAAAAATAACAGTTATCTATAACTTTTTAACTAAAAACGCAGAAAACGAGCGGGCCACTGGCGAGTGGGATGGTCGTCGGACAGAGTAAAAAAATAGTTTGTATAATTTTTGCCATTTTTATGCTCAAGAAAATAAACTGGAGACTAAAGCGCGGCTCGAAGTCTCGCTCAGTCAAGTAACAGAGAAAATTTTTATGCAAATGTTTTTACAGTGTAGTTAAAAAAGTTGTGTAGTAATAAAATGTTGCTGTTTGTGGTCGTTGTTGTCTAAAAAAAGTAAAAAACAACAACAACTCGCTTTGTTGATATAAAAATAGATACGTCGGAGCTATAAAAGAGTTAGTGACATGAGCGAGTCGAGTCGAGTCGAGCGAGTACTAATAACAAACAACATCATCACCATCACAACAACAACAATAATAACAACAACAACACTGACGACAACCGCAACAGCCTAAAGCAAACAAAATAAAGTTGCAGCTTATAATTGCAATTGCACTCGACCCGCAAGGCCGTTGCGCAGAGTGCTCTGCTGCCAGTGCTCTGAAGCGGCTGTAAAACAATGACAACAGCAGCAGCAACAGCAACAACAACAACAACTGTCGCCTGTGGCCATTTGCACTTTGATGCAGCGCTCAGTGCATAGCGAGGAGCCGAACAGCATTCGCTTGTATGCGATTTAAATGCAAATTTGCACTTGTTGCTCATTACCGCCGGTGCGCCTCGTCGTTGGAGCCGTTGGATGACGTGATGGCCACCGCCGCCGCATTTCGTCCACAACATTGGCTGCTGTTGCTGTTGGCCAGCAGCTAACAAGCTCGCTGTTGCTTTGGCATTGTTTCAGCCACTCCAAAGTTGCCGTCCGATTCTCACACCACTCAGCCAGCGTCTCCCAGCAACAACAGTTCTAACGTGAATATAATCGAAATTCCCATTAGCGAAGGCAACGCAACGGCTCGTTAACATTTTGAGAACGTTTCTGAATTGCACACAGCACAAAGGCAAATGCAACGTTTCAGTTGGCTCCCCAGTACCCCTCCCACACCCGGAAAGCCTTCAACGCTCATTCATTCTACCGTTAATTACAGTTACGTCAAATTATATTTTTCATTTGTGTCTATTTATGGCATTTTCTTTTGTCTATTTTTAATTTAATTTTGTTTTTTTTTTGTTGAAATTTAGGTCATTTGTAAATTACTACTAAGTGTGTGGAAGGGGAGAGGGGATGATCAGTTGTTTACTTAAGATGCTTTGCTGTCTTTGTCGTGACAGTTTTTTGTGCTGTTGCGTCTTTTTTGGGCAACAATTGCTAGGACTTTGCGTGTTGACTTGGCGTGCATGCAATTGCGCAGGGTCGTAGATTGTGCGAGGGAACTGTGAAGTCTGTCAAGAAGTGGCTTCACGACTCTAGCGAACAGATCTAACTCTCAAAGTAGCAGTTTCAAAATATTTGCTTTAGATATTTAAACATTATTAATTAAATTATGTAGTTATTTTAAATAATACAAAATTTGTATAGAATTTTATTTAATTCAAATAAAAAAAATTTTTGAAGAATTCATTCATTGCTAGGTTGTTTAAATCTCCAAGATTGATGGCGATTCTCTTTCTTATTTTGGCATTCACTTACATTCAATTACAATCTCCTTTGGTGACTTCAAACTCGGACTGAAAACAGATTTTCTTCAGTAAACTGTTCTGTTGAAGTCTTGAACTTTTTAAATTTCTATGTACAAAATATTTCAGAAATTTATTGAAATTTGCTCTCGCATAAATTATGGCAAATTCGGCTGGGCTAGAGAGCCCTCGTAGCACCTACAAACGGCACTGCACTGCGAGAGCTCGACAACATTAACAATAACAGCAGTTCTGTTGCTGCTGCTGCAGTTGCTGTAATTAGAATTCGTCTTCAATCACGGACAAGCAATTCCGGCAACATATAACAACAACAAACCAACGACAATATATGGCAGCAAAAATTTAAGGTGTTGTTTTCGTGTTCAACAAGAAACTCCACTCTTTCGTGTGATTGTTCTAGGCGGATGCCAATGTTTTCAGGTGAGAGTGTGCTGTCGTTTTAGGGTCACTGCGGCGGCCTAGCAGCATTAGCTGTTCTTTAGCTCTTTCGACAGTTTTGTGGCAGCCACAAGCACATATGCGCCATGATGGATGACTCGTCTTCTGCCGCATGTGGGTGAGAATTTCCGTGTTGCGCCAGAGACATTCCATTAAAGTTTTTCAGTTTTCTTTTTGACTTTCAAAATGTTCCGGCATGCATTTCGTGATTAGATTGTGACCCAATTTCTTGGCAAGTGAGCTCATTCTTTACCTTACTCACTTCCCTCCCATTTCAGCAGCCTCACCATAATAATGCGCGCTTGTGGCCTTTTTATTTTTGTGGTTGAAGTTGGATTTCGCTATTGGCGGCCAAAAATCATTTGAAAGCGCAAATGGAACTGCAAACCGTGTCATGTTTTCATAATCGCTTCAAGCTGCCCCTGGACAAACATTTGAAACTAAATTTTCAGCTTTATGTGGCAGCGGCAACGGCAACGACATCGACAGCATTGACAACAAAATCGCCACAACAACGAGCAACATCATCAATCACAGGCAAAAGCAAAAGTTTGCAAAACATAACAACAGCGCGTCAAGTGTGCGTCCCTCCCCCGCACGCTTCTTAGCTGAAGGCTGCTCCGTACACTCGTGGCAAATCAAAAAATAAATACTCGTCTTAAGTGCGAGCGGACGCAGACGCTGTCAATTCACAAAACTCGGACGAAATTCAATAACGCAAGCATTGCGAATCGATATTATGTGATGCGGAGCGGATTAGTGGTGCGCTGTCTCGCTGCCACGCGCAGCAGCTTCCTGGTGTGGTGCGGTCCGCCGCGTTAATTGCGACGGTTTTTGGGCAAGCTGAATCTAAGCTCTTGGCAAAGGTGAGGACTGCAACGCCACAATCTCTTTGGCAATGCTAAAAGGCCAGACGCGCCGACTTTTCGACATGCCTTCAACAAAGTCCGCGCAGCCGCTTCCCCCAAAGCGTAATTGGAGCGCATTCGCAAAAGACTTAATCGCAAAAATGATGACTTTTAATTGCCAAAGAGTGAGCGAAAGAGAGAGATAAAGGAGGCATAATTGCTGCTGACTGCGCAGAAGTTGTTTAGAAAGGCTGGGGCACTCGAGCCGAGCTCATAGCTCAGACACATTTCAATGTGATTTTAATGTTGCATCAATGGCGCATTTTTATAAAGTTTTTTTTTTGTTTTTCGGCAAGCTCATGCGCTGTGAAAATTTAGGTGGCGCTTGAGGAATTTGCAAAAATTAATTCGAGACGGTTTGGCAGTCGGTTTTGGTATCTTTCAAATTAATTGCAGCTTTCATGTGTACTTGCGGCAATGTGTACAGTTAGGGAAGCCTCCAAATGGTGGTCACGATTTGCGAACGGCAACCCTGAGAGGCATGAGTTGACCGCGACCTTGGCAGTGCGCGTCGAAAAGCGCCGACACAATTGAACGCGCTTAGACAATCATGCGTGCCACTCCACTGACAGTCAATGGTGCTCAGCTGTCAAGGGGCAAAGCGGCGGGATACGCTCAGGTGGCCAGGCCCAAAAGGTGCCAAGCGTACGTGCGCTCATCTGAAATCTCTGGCAACCGTCGAACGGAATTTGCAGTAAAATCAAACTGATATATGGCTGAATAATTTAGTTAAACTTTTTTTTTTAGTCACTCTCTCAATCACACACACACAGAAATGCACATGTAAATGAAGACAACAATTTCGTGGAAATGTTTTTAAGGTGTAAACATTGAGCAACAGTGTATTTTTGACAATATGGTGTTGACAGCTGTCAAAACAAACACCGACACAGTAAGGCAAGTGCAAAGGCCACAATTTTTGACAGTTTGTTCTTTTTGTCAATTCGGACGCACACCAACACAAACATTGTGCAACGGCTGTCGACTTGGCAATGCCATAGTTCCGGGAACTTGACATTTACAACCGACACTTGCAGTTTTCAATTATGTCGTCGGCAGCGTTGTTCACACTTGAAAGTGAAGTGCGCCTTTGCTGTGCCTCAATGCAAAGCTTTGTCTGGGATATGAGCTCATTCGTTGCGAACTCCACGAAATCGTTTCAAAGCTGCGCACGTTTCAACGGTCATTTCAATGAGCTGTCAAAATAATTGATGGCGCTATTTAAGGACAACCGCGCGAAGCTATTTTCAGACTTCATGAACTGTCGGCTGGAATGCAGTCGGGGGAGAGCGACTGATTTGCGATTTAGCCATGAACTGAGGCACACGCACCACACCGGCAGTGGAAACTTCACTTTTATTCCAGCATCTTGGAATGCTCACAGCAATTTGCATTGATGAACTCGCCCCTTCAGAGAGGTCTTATCAGCCAGTTTAATGCCTTGGTGTTTGTTTAAATAGGCCCGCTTTTTTAAGTGTATTCATGTCGACACTTGCGTGGGCTATTAAAAGCTTACGAGCAACAACTACACTTTATAATCCCAGACTTAACTTCACTCTACTCGCAAATTATTGTATTTGTTTTATGGCGTTAGAGCAGAACTCGAATTATTTTGCTAAATTTTTTACGTTCACTTCTATAAAAAAAACCAATTTTATATTAGTTTATGTTGACTGCTTTGAGCTAGTGTCGGTTGAGATCACTATTTTCCATGGGAAGGTGCGTTCTTGCATCAGACAAAAAAAACGAACAGTTTTGCTTGTAGTCATATTTTCCGCTTTTTATGCGCTGTCATTTTAGAATTAATTGAGCAATTCACTGTACTATTATAATTTTTTTTAATTTCATTTCAGTTTTTATGTCGTGTTGGTGTCGACGTGGCGCCGTAAAATGCGCCCTCAGGTGTTCGTTGGAATGACGAAATTCTAAAAATGCACATTTAGGAAAGAAAACTTGGCGCAGCTCTTTCATGTCTTCGGATTTGTGATAGTTTGCACATGGCGAGCATCATCGGCGTGATTGATTGTGTCACAAGTGGCACCGGCACGGCATTTCCAAGTCCCAGTATGCCACACACATGCTGCCAGGCTGAAGCTATTTTTTGGTCGCTGCGTCGGAGTGTCGCATCAGGGATGAGCTGCTCCCCCGACGGTGTCGTTACAAAAATGCCATAAAATACACACGCCATGTCGATGAAGGTGGCATGCAACTAGCGGGGTGATTAGGTGCAACTTAATGTGCGGCATAATTGTCAGTTCAGAAATTGAATTAGCATTTTAGTGGCTGTTAATTTTTTGTTTTTGCTGTTGTTGCTGGCGATGGGTGCGGCAACAATGCGCCGACAAACAGACAGACATACACAGGCAAGTGGCATGGCAGCTAAGCTGCCGACGTTCCATTTTATGCGCAACTTTCCTTTTCGTTGGCATCTCTCTCATTCCTTCTCCAGCTCGTTCACTGCTGCGCTTTCAGATTTCTGGCGGCCGCGGAAACTTTCTGCAGCACCCACACATGCGCTGCTTTAGGCTGCTGTGGCAAGTGTGCGAGCTCCTGTTGCAACGATTTCACGGAGCGTGAAATTTTCGCTCTTCACAAGTCATAGTTTCTTTCTTGGCTAACGTGCGTTGCTGATGGTAAGCAACCATGTGTGTGTGTGTGTGTGTGTGTGTGTGTGTGTATGTGTAGTATTATACAACTAAGGCTGTTGTTTGTCGCTGTTGTTATTGTTGTTGTTATTTTAATTGTTATAATTATGAACAATTATACAACCCGCGCTTAATATGCAACCACAGTCAAATTAAGTCAGCAGCAGCTCGTTTGCCTGTGTTTGTGTGCGTAAGTGAGTGATTGTGTGAGTGTGATTGTGGAAATTCGGTTACGCTTGAAATTCTGCACATTTTCCATGCACTGTTGCAATGTGGAGAATGTTGTTTTTGTGTTTGTTGTTGGCTGCGAGTAGAGCAGCCTGATGTAATTTGTCGGTTAATGGGCAACTTTTGATTTTAAGCAGCGCGAACATTGTGTCGGTTACCATCGTAAAAAAGTTAAATTTAACCACAAGTGACTTGTTGATCGAAGTGGCAAGATAACGGCGAACATGTCCCGTTGTAATTATAGCAGGAAAACTGTAGCAGGAAATGTGCCTCCAGTGCCACAATTGCTGGCAAGTGGCATGTCCATTGATATGGAACACAGCCGAATACGCCAGACGTCGACAACTTTCCTAAAAATACAATTTTAACCAAAATCGGTAAGTCACTTACCTCAAACTGAGAAGCTATATTTCAATATACATCAGCCGGCAAAAAGGGCGCCCTCCCAAGCAGCGTTTGCCATCTATAAGCGCACCGACAAAAATCAAACCAAGCCAAAACAAACAGTAAAGGCGGCTTTATTGTTGTTGTACAAATGCGACCTTAACTTTCATTTTTGAGATTTGAACGTTTTGTTTTTGTTTTCAGTGGGATTTTCTGAAAGGCCCGCCAAGCCGTTCAATTGCAGTTCCATTGCACTTTTGATGCTGGCGAACTGACATAAATCAAAATCGATCGCAATTCGAACTGCAATCGGAATGATATGGTAATAAATGTCAAGAAACTTAATCGCCAATAAATTCAAAATTATTTATGACACATGCCAAAACCGTCGACGGACGGACCGACGGACTGACAACCTTTGCCTGAGAATGCAGCCGACAATCGATTGTTACATATATTGATCATGATCGGATTAGTTTCTTTAATGGCAGCCACAAATATACACACACAAACACACACATATGGGAATTGCTGTTAACGGTGAGGCTGCAGATGCAGGCGCTGCTGAATGTGTTCGACTTGGGCCAAGCAAAACGCATGAAAGTGCTTAGCGAAATAATTCTCAAGTGACCGAAGCTGCCGCCTGCTTACCTCCACATCCCAGTCAGCCGCGCTGCTTGCCTGTTGCGTAACTCTGCTTGGCCTCTTCTGCTCGCGTGCATTACTTGCTGCTCTTTGCTCTTCAGTCTGCAGTTTTTTCCTCGGCCGCCTGCGTCTGTTGCAGCATCGTTGCCCAAGTGCCGTTACACACAGCCGTCGCTCGTGGTTGCAATTGCATTTTGTAGTGCGCCCTTTTTGTTGTTGCTTTGTTATTTTCGCTTTCGTTCAGACGCTCTGAGGGTGTGGGCCGCGTTACACTTTAAATTGTTGTGCCTCTGTGGCAGTGTGTGTATGTGTGTGTGTGTGAGAGAGGGATTACAACAGCATTTTGAAGTTGATATGGGCAAAAAGTGCCGCTGCCATGCCGCAGCAATCAATGAAGATGTCCTCACCGCCCGTCCTCCTCATTCTCATCTCCATCTCCATCACATGCAATCCCGCTCGAAAGCTTCAAGTGCATTGCATGCCAGATTTTGATTATGTAATTTCGCCCTGAAGTGCTGCTGCAGCTCCAATTACTCAAGGAGCAGCCACAAGTGCCGCGCGTCGCCGTTCAAGGAGTTACGAAAATGTGTGCTTTCCATTTTCGCTGTTGCAATCGCCGGCGAGTGGCAGCCAGTGCACTTCTTTTATGACGCGCACCTCTTTTGACATATGCCCCAAAGTTCGATTGGCAGCTGCAACTGACACCATTAGCCGACGTCTGCCGCTGCATCTGCCGTCTGCAAAAGACTTCAATTAAGATTTCAACACCTCAACATGGGAAATTTCACTTTCGGCGGCAGCGATTTGCATTTGCAATAGCCGAAAACGCAGCAGCAGACGCACAGGCTGTCGCTGGCGGCCGGCGCGAGCGCAATTAAGAGCCGCGCTGCCATGGGGGCCATCATGAAATAATCAAACTCCTATAAAAATCAATAACGGTTATTTGCAGCCGAACGGGAGAGCATTCCTCGGGAGCTGTGCTGCCATCGGTGCCATCGATGCCACAGGCGAACAGACGAGCAAACGACGCACGCAGATACAGATAATATCAGCGCGGCCGTGGGTTGTGTCAGCTTCGTAATTGCTGCAAATTTTCCTTGCAACGATTTTATGCAAAACATAATTTCGCCATGTTTATGTAAACGTCAATCAGGTGCGATTGCTGCTCGCCGCATGCATGGCCGCTTAATTAGAAACAGCAGGTTTGTACACGAAATAACGGTGTATATTTAAATTTCTATTAAAGCAGAACACCAAACCAATTCGAAATGTTGACAAAAATGCCCAACGTCGCGGGCAGCAGGGGCCAATGGCCGCGTGGAAGACTAATTGGATTCACTTTATTGGCAGAAAGTGCTGAGCTGCTGCTCCTCCCAGCATAAATGTAAATGTCAGTGGATTCTCTGTCGGCCTGCCGTCTGTGGCTGTTTGAATGGCGTAAATATTGCACATTTCTTTACTTTGGATACGTCAGACTGTTCCGACGCGCTTTGATCGCATAACAAGAAATTAATTAAAAATGCTGAAAGGCGCGCACATCACTTCGACCGTTGAAGAATCAAAACAAGCACAACGATGGACAAATAAACTCTGCGACTGCGCAAGGGACTTGAA
Source organism: Neria commutata (assembly GCA_963457695.1). Classification (NCBI taxonomy): domain Eukaryota; kingdom Metazoa; phylum Arthropoda; class Insecta; order Diptera; family Micropezidae; genus Neria; species Neria commutata. The sequence continues at coordinate 16,009,421 of OY735248.1, read as the reverse complement.
GGAAACGAAAAAGTATGAAGTAGGGGGGCCCCCCTAAGGCACCTGCGAAAGCCAGAAGCTTGCGGTGCTCGAACTGAAATTGAGGAGCAGCATTTTCGAAAAATGCAAAATTGTATTATGCAAGAAATGACAAGTTTTATGAAAATTACAGCGCATGCAGAGCGCTGCCACCGCCATTTTGTGTAAAATTATTGATTTTTAAAAATGAAGCAAAATAAATAAATTAGAGGCCTTTGTCAAGATAAAGCTTTGAACTATTATGTAATCATAATCAATTTTCACATTATTTCAAAGCAGTTTTTTTACGATTCCTTTCGTAGGCTTTTGCAAATAGCAACATTGAAGATATTTATATAGAATACAAGCGAAATAGTTACAATGATTTTATTGTCTTTCTGAAAAAAAAAAATTTGCCAGGAAAAAAAAATTTGCGTGGAAGACGACAGATAACTCGCCACTAATTTCGCTTCAAAGCGTTTCCTATTTATATTTTCAAATTGTAAGCGATTCGCATGGAATTTCTGTTTGAATAAAGAAGCATTTACGCACACACATATGCGAAAAAATTCGAAAGGAGTTTTTCCTTATGGACGCTTAAACGTGGCACCAGCAAGAAGCTGAGATGCATATATAAAGAGGCAGAGACAAAGACAGAAAGAAAGTTGCCGTGCCGCATAATAACCAGAATTTAATTTCAGCCATATTTAAAGTAATTAAATGCGCATAAACGATGCAGCAAGAAACGCAATAAAAGGAGACGAATCGCAACAAACAATTTCAAATTAAAATTGCTGGAACCTGCAACGAGCAAACAAGCTTGTCAAGTGAGGGAAGGGGGAGGAGGGGGGACGAGGGGGGAGCACAAAATATCAACAACAGATGTGGCGAGAGAGAAGAAGAAGTCACCAGTGGTAAACAAAGTTGTAATGCTATGGTCATACCATAGGAGCTATAATATATTTTATTAGGAGTATTCACAGCTACTTGGTATATATACCACGTGGTATTTTCAACACAGTTTGTTGTGTGGTATTTTAAATTGTATTTGTTTTACATGGTTAATAAACATACCACTCTTTTCCAGTATAATACGTCCGTTATGGAGTTTTAAAAGTTGGCATTAATGCTCGTAGCAGCTGGCTAACAGCTGACTAACAGCTGATCGCGACTTGACATGAACACCAACAAAGTAGGAAAAGGAAAAAATGCTGATGATGAAATAAACTTTAAGTTCATGGCAAAAAAAAATGTATGCTTAATTATTTTGGACAGCTGCAACAAAAATCAGCTACGCAATTTTCTGCCTTAGCCTAACGGAACAGATTTCTATTTTTAAACTAGTCGTGGGCTCCCATTCCGGGTGTGTGGTTGAGCTGGCAGGAAAATACAGCTAAGTGCTTGCTAAACACCGCTAAATGTCATTCGCGTGATAGTTGATTGAAAAGTGCCAGTCAGCGAGCCGACTGTGTATTCTAATTAGCGTGTATGGACGGACAGACGGACGGACCGATTGGCAGCCAAGCACGCAGCTTGGCCACGCACAAAATCAATAATGGCTCAGCTGCGGCGTCTTGCGTTGGCCGTCTGCGCTTTGTTTGAGCTGCAAAGTGGTTTTAGTGTTGCCAAAGAAATGCTCATATGTACACACATACATACAAATATACGAGCATAAGCACCCGAGCGTATCGCTTTTACGACAGCCGAAGAAGCACAAATTAATGGCGGGCATTAGTTAATGATCGCTCAAATTGTTCTCGGCCAACTTTCACCCGGCTCTTAGCGGCCGACGCGTCAAAGCGACTTGAGCTGAGCGGAGTTGGTCAGCCACCAGGCATTCTCAGCTGGCATATGGCCATGCAAAGCTGGCGCTGCTTCCGTAGCGCGCTCTGTAAATGCAGTTCATAAAAATTATTTTTCGTTAAACTTTTAATTGCGTGTTTGGAGGCAGGCGCTGCCGCCTAAGGTCCATTAGCACATGCACATATACAGTGTTGAAGAAAATAAAAGTACAATATTTTATTGTTTTAAAATGCAGAAAAAGGAATTAGTACAAAAATAATTGAAACGAACACATAACTGTATTCTGAAAATCGAAGGCTTATATGCAATACCCGTTTTCCACAATTTTTATGAAGTTTTGATGGTTAAACTTTTCTTTTTGATATTGATTTCAAAGGAAAACATCGCTCGTCATAATTCTGAAATAAAAGTTTTGTTGTTGCTGACTTGATAAATATGTACTTTCAGATACAATGACTCAATGGTTATTTAAAGTCTTCTCAAAACTTGTACTTTTATAGAAAAGTTCTATTGAACAAATTCTTCGATATATTTTTCTTGAGAAATTACTAAATTAGCACAACTTTATAAGACGTGGCAATGCTTAATAGTAGTTAAGACTGCCAGTCTATATAATTTACATATATTTTACAGTTGGTGCCAACTATTTTTCCCAACACTGTGCAAATGCGCATGCGCTGTAAGTCAATATCACTGCAAACGCAGCGCTCGAAAACTAAATGAAAATCTCATAAAAATGCGCAGCGTTTTCCTTTTCGGCCGCAGTTGCAGCGGCGCCCGGCGAATTAGCATACAAAGTTGATTCGTCTGCGGCCTGTCGCAAAACTGTCGTTTTCACTAAACGAAAATGAAAACGAAAACGAAAACGCGAAGGCAATCGAAAATGTTGACGTTTTCGTGTGCAGTGCGAAAATTGATTTGAGTGGCATAAATCTGCACAGGCGCAGGCCGCCAGAGCCCGTAGGAAATCGCCTATTGAAAATGGCATGGAATGCAAAATGGCGGCGCGTTGCAAGGTGAGCCTGTCGGAAATCGGACAACGCAATACGCAACGCAAACGACTCGAAATAGTTTTGAGACCGTTAACGCCGCAGCGCGGCCAGAGTTTCACCTGCACACAGCAGCTGAGCAAAAAGTTCCCACGTTCATAAATCAGGTTGAAGCAGCGGGGCTGAGCAGTGCGAATTAATTCGAGCTGGTCCAAGTCATTGTGAACGCGTCAAAAAACGCATGGAAAACGCGTTCAACGAATCGCTTCGACTGCCAAGCGCTCTGGAGGGAGTGGTGGTTTTATTAGGCGCAAATTTGATGGCGCCGCATCGCTCCGCCCCGTCTAATGAGCACGCTCAGTAGACTACAATGTTGCACCGGTTTGCGGCTTTACGTGAATTATTTGAAGCGAAAGATCCACACGCAACGGCGTGTGCAGAGAAATTGAACTGAGCGCAGCGAGCAGATAAACAAATAAATTCCCTGCAAGTAGTCAATAATTCACAGATGCGCAGATAAACGATGGCAATACTCGCGCTGCAGAAAGATAAAGTGCTTAAAAGCTCGAACGCTGCGAAGTGAGAGCGGACGAGAGTGTAAAGGCCTGGCTTAAACGCTTTATTGGCCACGACCTGGGGGCATAGTTAAAAGTGTCTGCTGATGAACGCCAAACGCCAAGCATACAACAATAACAATAACAACGCGTTAGCGTTTGACGCCTCAGAAGAGCATGGAACGCCATACGGATGGAGAGTCAGCGCCAGCGGCATGCCATGAGAAGTACGTGCCGCCCGACAAAGCATTGGCCGCGATCGCTGAAGCTGTGGCGTGCACTTACAAGCCGCGAGCGTGTAGAAAGAATTTAATGTGTTTTTAATTTGATGCCGTAATTACAGCAACGTACGGCAATTGAGTGCTTGTTCTGGCCAGAAGTCGACTGTTCCACGGAAGTGACCGCCGTAAGGCGCACGCAAGTGCAGCGGATTTTGGTATAATCAGTGGCGCGTAGCGGCTTGATTGCGGCGTGACCCGATTTGAAGCTGGCCGCCGCAATGAAGACGTTTCGTCGGCGCTCTGTTGGCTGTGCGCTACGCTCTTCGGCCGCATGCACTCTATTTGGGGAACACTCCGAGTGGGAGGGGCGCCTGCGCTTAACTGCAGCTGCTTCGACACAACAGCGAGCAGAATGAGTAATCTGAAGCCACCTGTCAAAAGCGATTTCATGCCTATTTGCAAGCGTCCCCTTGCCTGTCGCAGTCAACAGTGCAACATTTTGCTGCAGCAGTGGCGGTTGGCGGCGGCGGTTATGCCGCTGCGAAACCAAAAAGTTTCTACGCGAAGGCATTCGATTATCGTTCACAGGCATTGACGCTGCTGCGCTCCGAGCTGTGGTAAGCAGTTAAGCGCCTTCGCGTTTGGAAGTTAGCGGTCGCGACGCGGAGCAGCTTATAGCGGCGGTAGCGGGCAAAATTGCAATAATTTCCAATTTGAGCGGCCAAAAACAATAAAATCGAAACGAATCAGTTGCAAGCGCCTAATGGAAGCTGTAAAGTGGCGAGCGGCGGCGGGAGCCGTCGTGATTATGTGACAAATGCGCTGTATTTCGTGCACGCAATCACGGCGCAGCAACGCTTCCGGGCTTGCGGCATTTACGTTTGCAGCGAGTGACATAATTTGCGGCAGCTTCTGCTGATGCGGCATAAGCACCCGGGAATTAAAATGCAATTTACACCGGCTGCAAGACTATTTCACGCACAATAAACACACGCGGGGAGCGAGGTGGGGAGCAGACGAGGCGAGTGCATAAATCTTCATTGATCTGACGAGAAAGATCACGCTAACAAAAGCTGCGCAGTGCGGCGCATTAAGCCGCTTAGGCACACATGACCTAAAATCGCTTACTGAAGTGTTTGTTGTTGCAGTTGCTGTTGTGGTGGTTGTTGTTGTTGTTGCCGTCTGCCGCCAGTTGATTTCCCAAATGAAAAGAAAATCACAACAAACGAAAGTGAAACGCGTCGCAGGAAAAACAACTCAATTAAATGAAATTGGGTCCCCCTTAAAGAAGAAATCACACACACACGCTAACGCACTCACACTCACACATGTACAATAAATGTGCGTAGACTTAAGGAAAAGTGAGCAGCAGCGCCAAGCTGCCTGCTGCTTGCTGCAAGTGCCCACACGCTGCACGTAACTAAGCGCCTAATGCCTGCAGCAGCAACAACAACAACAACACGGCCATGTGCGTTGGCAGCTGTTGTTAGTGTTTGTTGTTGTTGTCATCATTGCCGCCGCCGTTGATCAATAAATCAGCAGCTTCCGATGCGCACACACGGCCCAGGCGCACTTTCGTCGCACAACAACAATAAATAAAATTTAAAAAAGCAAAAACAACAGCCAAAGAAAAGCAAAAGCGAAAACGCCAGCGCATTCGACGCCGCGCCGCCAGATGAAAACGAAAGCAGTGACAAAGTCTTTAAAATTCACTTTCGCGCACGTCGAACGCTCCGCAGGCCGCTGTCGGCGGGATTTTCCTTCAGAGACGCGATGTGACACTTTATAACTTGTGGCGGCTGTGGCGTCTGTGGCGTCTGTCGCGCTCAAAAGTAGAACAAACCAACTTCGTCGTTGAAAGTGACAGTGGACACAGGAGGCGGCCGCCGGTGGCCACTTATGAGCTGCAAGTTGCTGTTGGTTTTTGGGACGCGCCACGGCATTCAAATTGCAGTGAAAATCAATAGCAGCGGCGTCTTTTCCACCAGCCAGCAGCAGCAGCCACCCACGTTACACTTGCAGTTGCGCCGTGTTTGTCGCAGGCGCAATTTGAATTTATGCCTTTTTAATTCGAGCAGAGCCCGCGGCAGTTGCGTGGGTCCTCCTCGCTGCAGCGAAACTCTCTTCACCGGCGCGTCGGGCAGAAGAGGGGACAATTGTGGCTGGCAGCCAAATCAATTCGTCTTGGATGATTGACACATTTGTGTCATGTGGCGCTGTTGATTTGCTGGCGTGCTCGGTTCCACAAAGGCGCATCGGACGGATCGTTTTGTGCTTTTGCGGCAGCGTGCGAGATAAATTGTGGCGGTGCAAGTGACACAATCGATGGCGACTACCAGAAGCAAGGAGATGTGGCGCAGCGACCGAGGAAGGCAGTCCTCTCTATCAGCTGGACTTCTCCTGACGCTGAAAATGTTCCTACTACAAACGATCTTGCAGCCCCCAAAAAATGTTGAAAAGCAAAGTTTATAGCATGAGAGAAAGAGAGAGAGAGAAGAAGTGGGTGAAATAGGTGTAATAAAAAATGAATTGCAGCAATTCATTTGCTAACTACAACAACTAAAGCAAGAAGCCAACAACTATCTATCCACACCGCAAACACCGCAGCCGAAGTCGGAGGTGAAGTTGGCGCAGAGCCCTGCAACGAATGTAGTGCATTTGTCAGCTTCGCTCCAATGCTTCGTCGGTAAGCAGTGCCGCAGCAGCAGGAGGCCTGAGTAGGGCTGTCGAAGCCGAACCATTTTGGCAATCATTAGGAACCATCAGTTCGAACTATATATTCTTTAAATGAATCAAGCGCTTGATACGTTCATCTGTCCCCCGATTTAAGCGGAGGATAGGTTCCAAAGAAATCCTCACCGATTCAAATTAAAATATATATACGTTAAACTGTGCGAATCGAAAACGCACTGAAATGAGCTTATATAATAATAAGTGAAATATTTTGAAAAATAAAGTGAACTACATAATCAATGGTATTTTTAAATGAGGTAAAATTCTTGTAAACGTAAATAAACAGAAAACGTGTATTAATCGTTTCCTATTTACGTCACAAGATTATTATAAAATATATTAGTGTTACTCCGTAAGCCGGCTAATCCTAAGAGAGCTGTGGAGGTTGCTACAAAATCCCGGCATTTTAAATCAGGAGACAGACAGCCCTAGCTCAGAGCTTCCAAGACAAAGCGCCCGCAAATACCAGTTGTGTCTCACGCGGCCGACCGAACCGAGCGAGATTTCTCATTTTCCAACGAGCCTTGCGCGATATCGCATCGCATCTCGCAACAGCGCCAGCGCCAGCAGCAGTGGCAGCAATGTACAATATTGCTGTTGCCATCGCTGGCAGTGCCACAGAACGGGGCGATTTATGGCCGCGCAACATGAACTCGAGCGAAACAAGCTCAGATTTGAAGCTGCTCTTGTTGCCATGCATTGTTATGCGGTGGCATTGTTGTTGTTGTTGTTGTTGCTGCTGCTGTGCCGTTTTCCCTTTGCATTTGCCCAAAGAATTGCGCGAATTAATTTGTGGCTTTGGATTGCAAGAATCCACGTCGTCTCTCAGGCGTGCGAGTTCGCTGCATTGTGAAATGATGGCCGCAGTCGCCGCCGCCATCGAGGCGAACAGCTCGGAAGGGTAACCCAAATGCGCCACGCCGGCGGTGGCATTTGCGTTCAGTAATTAAGTGTTGCTTTTGTTTCTACTAAGCGGCGATTTTCAAAATCAATCATTTGCATTTTCGGTCGCCACCAGTTGCTCAATCGTTTTGATTGGCCCTAATGAGATCTTTCGTTTAAACGAAAGTCGCGCGCTGCGAGCGACTTCAGACTGCAGCCAGCCGAGCGACTACTTAAATTGCTTAAATTGTATGATGGAAAATTGCCACATTACTGCCGCAGCAGCGACAACAACCACAAGCACATCAGCATTTTTTTTATAAAATTTTGCAAGAGAAATCTAACAAATCCGTAAATCGGTCGCTAACTGCAAAGTGTTCAATTCGTGATTGAAATGGCAAATCACAGCATGAAGCATGAAGGAGAAGCGTGTCGGTGGCAGGGATCGTGTGAGCGAGCCGCCACTGGCCGCCACCTGAGCCGGGCGTGAATGTGCTGCCGTGACATTAAATTCAATTTTCGGACCGTTGTGCGGCCGTCGAGCGGAGGACGGGAACGCCAGTCGCGTCTGTTAACACGCTCTGACATTTCTGAAGCGACATTTGCATTTGATTTGCGGAAAGGTTGCCCCGTGGCATATTGCCAAGTCGCAACGACGGCAGCACTAGAGTCCGCCAACTGAATTAATTCGTAATTCATAAATCTACAACACTTCTATTTCAACAAAAGCAAAAAAGCACTTCCTCTTCATTTGTGTACTTTGTTTGGCCACTCTTGGAAGCGAGCAGCCGCCTTTCAATTTCGTGACCACCAGCGCAAACCTTCAACTTCTCGCACAACAACAGCACAAAGCAATAACTCAAGTGCGCTTGTCTTATTTTGATTAGCATTTTCGTATGTACTTTTTGTTGTTGTTTTATGGAATTCGTGATTGCTCGATATAAAGCACAAATACACTTAATTATCACACTCACACAAGCACGCAAATAGTAGCGTTGCAACACTCGCGCCCATACCGCTCTCAGCCAACATTCCAATAATTTTTGTTCACTTCTTCCTTCCATCTTCCACCTGCCTTCCACCTGCCTTCCACCTGCCTTCCACCTGCCTTCCACCTGCTGGCGCTTAGTTTTACACTCTCACGCCATAATTCAAGTTCACGGTCAGAAGAACTATAATTTTCCAATTACGAAAATTGCAACAATTTCCCTGTAAACTGCGCCTCCTATCAGCGCCCGCAAAGCCAAGCCCTTCTGCTGCTGTGGCCGTGGCCCACCGCAGTGCAGCCAGGTCTTCCTCACGCCTCATGACTTACGCTGCTTGACCGCTGGCGCTGTTGGGCTGTGGCTGCGACTGGCAGGCAGGCAAGGACTTTTTGTCTAGACTGCCATCAAGTGTTTTCCATGCGCCACGGTCATAAACCACTGCATTGTTGTTGTTGTTCTGGGTTTGCGTGTGGCGGCGCTTTTACACAAACAAAGCAACTGGCGTCAAAATAGTTCTGTGCACTTTGCGCCACTTAGCCAAAGCCATACGCTTAAATGCTTAACGACTTTCTGCTGCGACTGCGGGTGAGTGAGGAGCGTTTTCGTGTGAATTAGCCGCATTCGCGTGTTCCTTTCATCCAAAGTGGCAGTCAAAGTGAACTGCCGCGGCTTAGCATGGCAAGTCCCGAAGCACTTCAAAGGCACTCACATTGGATTAAGCTTTATCTGCGCGGGAAGTACAGCTCGCTGCTGTTGTTGTTATCGTGTGTCAAGCTTAAATTGTGTGCAGCTACTATGCCAAAGCGCGTTGCCAACGGTAGTGGCCAGCAGGTTCGGACGTCCACGATGATAAAAAACGAATGCAGAGTATAAGCGATAGTGAAAAGACCGGCCTACAACCGCATAATTAATCTTTAATATTTTAGAAATTTAAAAGATTAACTTCAGACCCTCAGATTTCATGCTTAGAATTAGCTTTATCGAGAATTCGAGCTGATTGTGAAAATGTGAAAATGTGCGTACGCTTTTTATGAATTGTTATCTCTGCTTATGCTGATGTGAAGCTTTTGCAATGAATGAAGCTGGCACCTCTGACACTTCAATGCTCTAAAATGGCGAGGGATATATCGGACAGACGACTGCTATTCATTTATCTGCGATTGTTTTGAGCAACAGCAAAAGTCATTCTGCTTGACCTTGTGGCAATGACACTTGGCACTCCGTCAACCATTCGCATTCTCCAGTGCACGTGTGTTTGCGGTGAGTTGGCGCATTCCGCAAGTGAACGCATAAAAGCGCAAACAATGGTGGCAAATTATTCTGAACAAGTCATGGCCGCCGAGACGTGGAACCAATAAGCCAGCGTCATTGCGCGATTCCCATTCCATTTCAAATGCAAATTTGCGCGTTGCCATTGCGAATTGTGTTGCTTAATTGCAAATACTCGTCGCGGCAGTTGCATTTGACTCCCCCCTCACTCTGGTCTAGACTGCAGATAATTCGTGCTTCTGTCGCAAAGGAAGACACTTTTTTCCTCTTCGTCCTTCTTTATTATTTACCCTACTCACACGCGAGTTTCCTTTCCCTCTACGGCAGCCGCTCTTATCTCCTTGATTTGCTGCTCCCCGTTCCCCACCCTCTACTCAACCCTCTTCCCAATGCCACTCCTCCTTCTTCTTGTGTTTGAGCATGTTTAATTGGATTTCCCGCTCCTTTCAAGTCGCCGCCATTTTTCCATTTGCATTTCAATCAACATTTCAAACATTTGAAAATCAAAATGTCAGCAAAGTCAGCAAAGCCGTCAGACGTGCCCACACACACAGACACACAGTCACACATGCATGCTGTCATTTCGTTTGATAAATGGTCCAAGTGTAGTTCCCCCATTTCGGAAATCATTACCTTTGCGCATGCGTAACCGTACTCAGACGAATTTGACTGCCTTTCGCCCATTTCGGCCCACTTGACTGCCACTTGTTCGTCATGTCTTATGTTCGTTTTTAATGGTGCGCTTTCGTTGCATATGCATCGGTTTTTGGTTGTTAGCATTAGCATTGACAATTGGCCGCATCGGCATCTGCATTAGTATGTGCATCTGTATCTGTGCGCTTGATTTTCGCGGAAATTATTTAACGACTCAAGTTTGTGCGCCGCTGACGGTCGCTCTCAGCTGGCAGGTTCATCAGTTGCAGGGCGATTCCACGCGTTACGCCATGACCGGTAGCAGATGCGTTGGGTTACGTAAACACCACGGTAGACGCTTAAAAAAGGGCGAATGCGTAAAGGCGCTTCCGTCGTGGTGTCTTTAAATGCCGCTGCCTATTGCCCGCCTCTTCTCCCTTTGTGCGCGGTGAGTTCCATGCGGCTATTTATGCACTTTTAGGGCAGCGCCGCAGAATATTTTCGCCAAGCGACATTTGTTTGTTTGTTGGTTTTTTGCAGAGTAAATAAAGGGGAGGGAACTCTGTGCGGCAATTAAATGCCGCGTGCTTTCCCCTTTCCCCTGCCGCACGCTGACGCACTTTTTTCACTTTACAGCAAACAATTAAAAATCATGAATCGGCGCGAAAAATAAGCCACACATTTGAGGCCGCCGTCGACTGATGAAGTGCCACTTTTGTTAAAAGGTGTGTGCGTGTGTGACTGAGTGCGCATGTACAAAAGTAATCGCAAATAATGCGAAATTAACCTGAAATTCGAAAAAAGCAACTCTTTCGGCGAAGTCCAGCAGTAGGGGCGGCAAGGGAGAGGCGTTGAATTAGCAATTTTCACATGCTGCTCTAGGCCTTGTGGAGCTGTGTATGCTTTTCTGGCCTCTAACTTCTTTCGCTGGGCAGCAACGCTGGCACTGCGTGGGCACCTGAGTCAGAGCCTCTGGCCGCTTAAGTCTGCGGCTGCATTAATTTCACACTTTGCTGGTTTCGTGTGTCGCAGTAGCTTTGTGCCGCGCACTTCTTGCCAGCGCGTAAAGCTTGCTTGGAGAATATAAGAGTTAAAGAGCGAAAGAAGCGATTAGAATTTTTTCTCAGTGAAAGACATCGAAGGCGTCGTTCAAGAGTAGGCTTAGTTCGAAATTAGCACTTTTGGAAGCAGAGTTCGAAGTTTAAATTTTTTCTTCACCTAAAATATTAATTTTGGTATATATGAGCATATGAACAGTTGTATTGATTTGAAATTTGGAGAACAAAATTTTGTTAAACTCTAATTATATTATGTAGACTTGAAGTCAAGTTCGTAAAAAATTAACAGTTGGAAATAGGAAGCTTTCTTCAGAGCGAAGCCTTCAATTTGTATTGCTGGGAAAATTATACAAAAAAATTCTTCCAAAGCTTTTGCTCAAATAATTAACCTTTCCTTCCTACATAAAAACTGGAGGGCAAATTTATTTCACATTATTTTTGCATATATGCTATCCTTTGCGAGACGACAGCAGCGCCATCAACATGCTGGTATATCGCGTCAAAATTATGACATGCACCTACATAAATTGAGTTCGTAATTATATCCTGTGACCTTCTCCGCAGCAACTTAACTAAGCGCATGCAAGCCCACGCCCCTCAATATTGCCGAGCAGCAGCAGTGAAAACAAGATGCCATGCCTCATGTACTTTTATTTTCAGCGCACTTGCCACGGCATAAAAGTGAAAACCAGAATTTTTGTTGTTGTTGTTGTTGTTATTGCAGTTGGCAGTTGGCAGCGTGTTGCACGCGAAATCGGGTCACACACTGTTTATGTAGCGGAAAATAAGAAGCAGCGGCAGCAGCAAGTCGCCTATTAACCAGCAGCAGCGGAGTTAGAATACAATTGATGGCTCTGTGCGTATGTGTCTATGTGTGTAAGCGTGTGTGCATTTAGGCCGACAGGAAATGCATTTAATAGGAAAGCGATCAAAGTGAAGTGTCGTGCCAGTTCATAAAGCCAATTGGCTGCGAATTGAGACAAGCAAACACAACAAAACCAACAAAACCAACAACAAGAAGTTAGCCAACAAACTGAAATGCAAGTAAGCTGAGCTGACGATCAGCGGAAGGAGAAATGTTAGAATACACAGTACATAATATCAGTAAAAAAGTTTATTAAATGCGCGTCGTTTTGGCTTTGACAGCACACTTTCCCGCGCGTTGCACTGAAGTGACAGCTGTTAGCGAGCTCATTCAGTGGAGCGCATGTGTCCTAAATCGGGAAGCGTTTTTGATTTGTTTGTTTTGATTAGGCATGGTAATCGAAAGTAGTATAACGGAAGAGCAAGAAAGTAAGATCCAAGGAATTTGCAATCGAAAGCATGGAACGAAACATACTAATGGAAAGTAAGAACGCGCTTAAGGGAGCTGCTTCTAAAGACTTTACATCGACTGTGCTACGAAAGCAATAGAGAAAAATATTAAAAAAAGAGACGAAGTACAACGATGGAGTTTCCGGACTTAGAACCCAGCACGAAGTCAAATGTTTAGAGTCCAGCAGAGCGCTAAGATTTTTCTATAAATAACCATAGTAAGACTTTTTTTTGGTATAAATAGTATACTAGATGACTGTCACGAGGACTTTTTTTCGAAAAAGAAGAAATAAATATAAATTGTCTCAAAAACAAATATTTCTCTTTTTTAGCTCTCTCCCTAGAAAAATTCTGTCTCTTTGCCAAGGACAGGACGAAAAATTCTGTACGCGTCTCCATTTCTGTCTCTTTGTAAATGGGACTTGATCTTTTTCGTTAATATTCCAATTGGATAAAAGGAATTCTTTTATGGATATTTAGATATTTATTCCTTGTAGCCAGCCGCGCACTGCCTATGCTTCTGAGAGCGATGGACTTTGGTGTATTTTGTCAAAGAAAATAAATTCCAAATGCGGGACACGCTCATGCCGTAGTCGAAAGGGTCGACAAAAGTAAGAAGTGAGAGTGGGAGCAACAGCCAGCAGGATAGTGGGGGTGGAAGGAGCATTCATCGCCAGGTGTGCAGTTTATCTGTCAAACGCAGTTGCGAGCTGTCACTCGGGCGCATCGCAAATTTCAATGCAAGCGGCGTTCCTTCAGTCGCTCCGAATCGTGTGACTGCATTTTCATTAGCTGATTTGTGTGCGTTCACGCTTCTTTATGCACGCTGGCAGCGTGTAAAATTTAAATTTTGGTTGGTAAATTTTGTTGTATTTGAAAATTGAAAACAGAAAATTGAAGTTTCTATTTGCATTTTACACCGGTTGGCGATTTCTTTAGCAGCGCATGCTGATGTTGTTGTTGTTGAATGTCAAAATTAAATTTTCTGCTTAGCACACACACATAAATAGGCACACCGACGCACGTACACCGTTCACTTGTCACGTGCCCGTTTGCAGTAAATGCGATTTGCATGCAAATTGAGCGACTGCATGCAGCAGACATTTGTTGTTGTTGTTGTTTTTGTCGTTGCTACAGCAAGAAATTGTGTGTGATTTGTGTTGTTGACATTTGCTTGTTTCGATTGCCGATGTACGCGCACGATAAGAAATTCTACATTGGCCAATTTGTGCGAAATTTATGAAGTGTTAATTTTCGTGTTTTCTTATGATTTATCTTTGGCGCGGGCAGGCAGGCACGCTACACTCAGCACTAGCCGCCTGCTTGACTCACTCTCATTACAGAAACAGAAAAGAGAATTACCCGAAATTAAGCGTCTAATTCTTTGCATAAACGCACTTAATTGAGTCGCATTATGCGCAGTTGTGGCATAATTGAGCGATGCGCATTGAGGAATTGCCATTGGAATGGGCACAGCCACTTATGCTGCACAGTGGCCGGCCGTGAAGCAGCCACTTGAGCGCATCTAAGTCGCGCTGACCGAGAGAAAGCGAGGGACAGAATTGAATTGAGATGAATGCAGGCAGCGGCAATTGTTGATGCTGCCGCCACAATTAGCATATCGCTGCGTCGACTGCAGGCAACAGGCAGGGCAATGCCGCGCAGGCGCACAAGAAAAAGGCCACATTTGCATTTAATTTGTTTTATACAATTTGCTTGATAAAAGCCAAATGAAAACGTCGAGCGAAGCGTGCAAGTTGCAACTTGCAACTTCCAAGTGGCTGTTTTGCCTAGTTAAAAACGAGCTGAGCAAAAGTTTTGCCGCAATTGCAGCAAACATTTTAATTAGGAATTTGCAGATTTCTTTCAAAAGTGATAGCCGACATGGTCGAAGCTGCAGAAGCTGCTGCTGTCCAAGAGCCACGATTGCTTGCTGCGGCATATGCTTTGCATGTAATTTTCCGGTAACTGCTCCGCGTTGCGGTTGCAACTACAAATTGGTCGAAAATGCGAAAATGTTAGCAGCAGCAATTTACAACACTTGTTTGTTGTTGGTTGTTGTTGTTTTTGCGGTACTTCTCAAAATCGGCTTTTGTTATCGCACAAAATGATTTGTCGCCGGAAGTGTTGCAGCGCGCCTGTCGAAACGTATTCCGCTCGTTACTAGCCTCGGCCAAGTGGCCAAAAGTAGCGTCTGCGGCTGCAGAGTTGCCAACTTCATGTTTGGGAAATGTTGCAAATTAGCGAAAACTCGAAAATTTGCAATTCAATCGAAAGCGCAGAAATGGAAAATTAATTACGAATGCAAATTCCTAAATGGAGTGCCGCAGCGCCGCAGCGTGTAGGCAAGCAACTTGTGCGCCGCACCACACAAATGAAGCTGAACGCCGTCGATACAGAAGCAGGCAAAAACTGACGAAGAAGAGGCGTGAGAAGAGGAAGCAGTAGCTGGAAAAGTGACGTAGACAACAATTCGTAAGTATTGCGCAATCTCGGATGCGTAGACGGGGGTAGTTCGATGAGTCCGGTAAAGCTTCGCTCGTTTTACGACTTGGCCAAAAAAGTAACCAAATTTCAAAGCGTTTTTAGAAACCTTCATTTTTGAGCGGCACAGATTCACAGAAAATCATCTTTCGCTTCACATTTTAAGTGTGTGAGTGCGTGGCGGTGGCAATTTCCTAAGCGTTATCAACAGCACAAATTGATTGAAAGCGAGCACAACTCACTCCCCCCGCACACACACTCCCGAATTGCTGACAAACAGACAAGAATCTGCGCGCCGCCGTTGGCCCACATTCAGCAAATTGCACGAATTATTTTAAAATATGTAATGTGAAAACATTTAATTTCCGCTTTCATTTTGCTTTCGTTGGTAATTTAGCAATTTCTGTCATTAAACGCTTCTTACTCTTTCGCCCAGTGCAGAAACTTTGAGCAGCGGCGCATTAAGTGTGGCGGCCCAAAAATTATCCGCACCGTTTTGTCAAATTGGCTTTCAAAAGCCGAGCGGGCAACAGCCCAGCAGCAGCTGTGAGAAATTCTTTGAGTGGCGAGCACAATAGAACGGAAGCGCCGGCAGCAATTGCACGCAGACACGGCAGCGCGATAGAAGTGCCTCATCGCTGAGTCTTCACAGGTGGGTTCATTGCACTCGCGGCCCCTTAAATTGGCAAGCCCCATCCGCTGAGCTTGCATGTCTCATTAACAACAATGGCAGCAGTCAAAGTTCAAGACGCACGCAGCTCTTTTGGAGCATTAAATTTTTGTTTGAGGAAATTCAGCAATTCAGCAATTCACAAGAAATGTGTCTGCCGCACATTACGGACACTCACAAGCTGCACGCAATCTGTCAAAATCACAAAGACTTGCATGTTTTGGTAATCAATTAATTAAGCCGCGACGAACGCCGCGTCTGCAGCGGCGGCTCATTGTCTCGAATTTTGATGGCTTCATTCGCCTTTATGCGGGCGCGCTTTTAATTAGGGTGACGCGGGGCGAGCGTTGAACTCTCACTCGCATTCATCATCGTCTGCAAATACCAGCGAAGATTACTGCAAGTGACAAATTGTCGAAAGTCAGGCGCATTCCAACAAATGCCACAGCAGAGAAAACCTTTATGGAATATGGAATAATTGATATTCAAGGATTTTATTTAAAAACAGCTGTGAAGCAAAATTTCACACGCTTTTGCTTTTCGAATACTCTTATATTTTACAAACATTTAAACAATTTAATCGATTCAGTTACGCTTCTGTTGGCTATTCTGTGATGCTTACCTTTTCTGTTGAAAACTTTTAACTGAAATGAGAAGAAGCAAATGAATTTATTAGAAATATCTTTAAGTGAACTAAATTTTATCATACGAGATGAAATATAGCATGACAATTATGAGGTTTTTTGGCATATACGGTATCATAAGAAAAATTATTGGAAACGGTAACACTGGCATATTTGCCAGTCGTCGACTATATAAAGTACATGAGAATTGCAAGTGTTCATTGCGCCAAACAAAAAACAAGAATTCAAGTGAAAATCAACAAAGCATTAACAGGTGTAATCAATAGAAATTTAAATACCTGCATATGACGCGCACAGAGCAAAAACGCTTCGAGTGTCAATTTTCGCCTCATTGCGCACATGCGCTGTGCAGGTATAAAAGTCGTTTTTGCTCTGGGCGCGTCATATGACGTTTATGTAAGTGGAAAATATTTTATTGCTACGAAATTTTTGTAAATTGCTTTCAATTAAAAAGTGTTATTCGATGAAAATTTGTCTACGAATTTCAAGAAAATTACTCCTCCATCTTCTCTAGGCAATATCGTTCTCGCCACTGTTGCACATTCCAACGCTCAGACCCATAAATAATGCAAAAGCCGCAGTTCACACATGCGCAGCCGACCGTTAGAGGCATTAGCACTTTTCGGTGGCAGCCACTTGCAAATGGGCAGCTTGTCAGCTGCAGCAATTGCAGGCATTAATCTGCGGCAGCAGCGGGGCAGTGGCACAAAACTATGTGAGAAATGAGACCGGCGAAAAATGCACAGCAGCAAAGAGCCCACACTATTGAAATTCTAAGCGCTGATATAGCACACTCAACTACACACACGCACGCCAAGTTGCCATTTCACACTCACACACATATGCACATTTCTTGGATTGCATGCTCCGCTGCCGTGACATATGAAACACCTGCGCAGAGTGGCTTGTAGCGCAAGCGCTGAGGGCGTCGGGAGGGGATCACGGCTTCACATAGCAGCGCTCGAAAATGCGCCGAAATTGTGTGAATGTGGCAACAAGTGTTCACAAACGCGGCTGTGCGGCTGCGCGGCTGTCGCAGCAGATAAGCCCGCCGATAAGCCAAATTAGGCAGCGCGTTGTTGCCGAAACGTGCGGCTCAGCTGATTTATGGCCCACATTCTTCCGCTGCGCAATTGTTGAAGTCTATAATCCAAGCACTCGCGGGTCGCGTCCTTGTGCCGCTGCTCGAAATTATAATAAGCCGCCATTAAAAAGCCAATCGCATGCGCCAAATCTGCGCGACTTACAGCGACAACAATAACAACCCGAAATAAAATTAAATACCAGCTCAACAATTATTCAAAAACCGACAAGTCGAGATATTTTATTGTTAGTGGTTTGTTGTTGCTGTTGTTGTTGCGGCGGCGCAGCATGAACATTGGCCTGACACTCTTTTGTGGCGCGTACTTATTTAGTTCAGCAAACCAAGCCGAGCGAACTTGTTTGAGAAGAGATCTTATTCCCAGGCGCACGGCACGGACCGCGGCTCAAAATTTATTGCGAAATTTGCCCGCTTTGCATTTTTTCTGTCTTTTGCAATTTTGTTCTCGGTTGCTTGTTCCGTTTTTTTTTGTTTTTTTCGCTTCGATTGGTTTTTGAGTACAAGCCATAAATTTCGAAATAATTTAGTTACTGCCGCGCTTGTTGTTGCAGTTGCATTGGATCGGAGCGCTGTAGGGTTGCCAACGTGCTGGTGTGCATCTGTGCGTCGCATGCTATTAGCCAGCCAGAAATACCGTAAGCAAGGTAGTAACATGACACCAACGGCCCTATCCCCGCCCCTCTCCACAACCACCCGCTAGGCAATCAAGTCAAATTGTTCGGAAATTCCTGGCGAATATTTTCGCGGCTCTTGCCTTGCAGTCGCAAAAATTAGAGCCCGGCCAAGTCGTGTAAGAGGCCCTGCGTAGGCTGGCGGGCTCATTGCATCAGTGCGCCTGATCTGGTTCTTGCTTGTTGCGCATGCATTCGCTGTCGTGGCCTGCCGCGGTTGCATGCCAGCGCAGTGGGGGCCTTCTGTGGCACCTCGTTGCCAGCGGTTCAGCTGCGTGGCGCCTTCTGGTTTTGTTGCCGCCGCCAGCAGCAGCTGGACGGCAGTCAAGCTGGGTGCAGCCATCTCAGGTGCTGCTACGGCCGCTGCAGAGATATGTGACACAAGCAATTGTTGCCGCAATTGGTGTCGCCTGTGGACATGACATTTTTCACGCTGCTGCCACTCGTTCGTCCTCGTCCGCCTCCTCCTTCCCTCTACAACTGACGCATTTATGATTAAGAAATTGACTTGCCGCATACTTGTTGTTATTAACTTAAGTTAACAAAAAGGCAATTTAGCCTGAAGGCAAGTTAGTTTGAAGTGCTCAACCGTTATTATGTGATCCTTGCTTTATCCGGTTCTGCAAAGCTTTAATTGCTTCAGACAGCGACAAGCGAAAATGTCTTCAAATGTATTCTCTCCTAGGGCAACACCTTGGTGGTGCTTAAGCAACTTCGGTTAAAAGGTTACAAGAGAAAAGCAAAACATTTTTTTCCTAAGTGTCAAACGAAAATGCAAGTCTGAGCTAAAATGCAACCATGCGCTAAAATATGCATGCCTGTACGCGTTGAGAAGAGAACGAGGAGTTCGAGTAGAGACACGGCCGCGACGAGACGGCACGCGCTTCAATCAACATTTTATAATTCAGTTTCCTTTTATATTCATTCATATTCTGTAATTCTTTATACATTGAAATATTGCGTTAAAATAATTGAGTTTGATAAGGGAGTCCATTAGTAAGGGCCTATATCCAGAAAAAGTATTGCAGGGATAACTACGTGCTGCTCTAAGTAGGGGAGAGGGGGGTACCTTCGTCCTTGGGGCACATTCGTCAAAGGCGATTTCGGTATGAAGGAGTCATCGGACATAACTGTTTATTGGTAAAAACTAACCCATAACTAGCATAAATATCCCTCACAAAGTTTGCCATCTCTATCTGAACAGCTGACAAAGTTACGTTTGATTTTGTGTTTTCGCGCTTCGTTGCCGAATTTTCAGGTCGGTAACGTAAGAAGTTTGTGCCGTATTTATACCATTATTTCGAACAAAATTGTATTATTATTACTTGAATACCAATTATTTTGTAAATAAAAGAGTTTTATGTGAAAATAAAGCACTGAAATTAGAAGTAAAAAAATAAAAAGAAAAAAAGTGACACCAGGGTGGACTCGTCTTTTTTTCATGGGCCACATTCGTCAATATAACTTCACAGGTACTAAAAATCGAAATCGAGTTGAAGCTTCCAAGACCCTCGAACCTGGCTTAAACCTCCCATAACCACACAAAATTAATATTAGGGTCGATCTTAGCACTTAAACATTATATATAACAAATAATTTATAAAAAAAATTTTACAATAAGTAAATTTTTTTTAAGCTCTTAAACATGATTTTTTTAAAATTTTTTTATGCAAAAATAATAAAAACGTGTTATGTAACCAAAAGCATGTCTTATCTAGTCTAAACAAGATTTTGTATCACCTTATGGTACTTTAAAGTGTGAATGCTGAAAGTGCCCCGCCAAATGCCGAAGCTACCCTGGCATGGGGGCACATTCAGCGAAATGACTTCTTTTACAAATCTTGAAAAAAATAATACAAACGGAACTTTTTAAAGAACTTTTAGTATAACATTTTATTGTTAAATAATGAGGTATTGTAACAGTCTAATCGGTTTTTAAATATTTTCATTACCTTCTGAAATATAGGCCTTCAAAAAAAAGTAGACGAAGGTACCCCCCTCTCCCCTACTTGTTGTCAATGGGAAAATCGACCGCTCCGTTTAAGAGTGGTCGATATCTGTATTTTGGTTATCCTTAATTCAAGAACTTGACTTCTCTTTTACTACTGCTTCAGTGGCAAGAGCCCTAACTAACAAGCTAGTTTCTCTGGATCTGCGGTTAAATATGCGGCAATTTGGAACCGAAATTTGTTGTAAAACAAACCATGCAGATACCAGAACTAGTTTCTTATGCCATCATATTCCACTTCTACATAAGTATCTAACAATTCGGCATATTAACCAACAGCCCCTCTTCGCGATAAACACACAGAGACTTCTGCACCAACGTTTGCCAAGTCGAAGCACAGAGTCCAAAGTTCTTAAGCGTTGTATGCCACTCGCTGAGCATTGGTCAAACAGAAACGGGAAAGGTAAAAGACACCACGCAATTGCCAAAGTGCAATGCACTCTAAATGCAATTGTTCTGCCTTTGGCCTGCTGCAGCGTGCCGCAAAAACGCGCTGGCAAGTCTGCCGCCACCGCCGCCGCTCTGCCCTGAACAACAGCACAACAGCAGAACAGCAAAAGAGCAACAACAAAGCAGCGCTATAAACGACAACGGACCACGTAAATGAAACGAGTCAACATATGCCCGAGCAGAAATCATGCTGCATGTTGAATGTAGCATGCGGCATGCGGCATGCAGCGCCGAGATTGAGATTAAAAGCGGGCAAAAAGCTGTCAAAGAACCCAGCCGCGCCGCGCCGCGCGCACACAAGAAAAACTGGCGGAATGAGTTTAGCAGAAGCAGAAGAGAAGGAAGAAGCTGCTCTACCGCAGAAACTGCAAATACCAGTTTCAGCAATTTGCTGCAAACTCAACTGGCGCACACGTGAGACACACACACACACACACACATGAATTCTCACAAACACACGCAAAGGGAAACGCTATTTCCAGCAAGTTTGCTTGGCTTTTATGACTCATCCCAGGAACTTTGAACATTCGACGTGCGCACGAGTGCCCGTAGAATTTATAAATTGTTGAAACTGCTGCTGCTTCTCATTGCCGTCTTGTTGTTGTTGCTGTTGTTGGCGGCTTAGCAGAATAGCAGCGCAGCACTTAACCTTTGCAATCGAGGCTCTTCGACTGCTTCACTTTCGATGCGCAGTCGATTAGCTCACATCTATTTCATTCAGTTGTGTTTGTTTGTGCGTGTGTGTGTGTGTGTGTGCTCGAGCGGCCATAATCCGCGCCGCTTATCGCTTGCCGCTCGCGTCGCATCGCAGCAAATTACGTCATGACACGCAAACCTATCAAATTTATTTAAAATACATTTAATTATCGAGCATTATAGTTAATTTTAATTAATTACAAACACCAGCAGCGCGATCGCACAAACACTCACACACACACACACGTGTGCATGCACTAGCACGGAGACATGCAGGCGCGCAGATCAAGATAGGTAGCGGCAATCAACGCGGCATTTTTCTATACTAACTGCTAATTTCTATTAGCCATGAATGAGAGGCGCTTGTTTGCAAGTGTGCATGTGCATGTGTTTGTGTGCATGTGTATGTGTTGCTGTTGCAAATGTGTTACACAACAATTACTACGCTGCGCCGTGATGCGTTTTTGCTGTTGCCGCTCGCGCTCAGTCGCGTGTGTGGCAACATGGTGGCTCGGCCCGGCTATCAATAAGCCTCACAAGCACACACGCACACATACAGCCATGCAATTATGCGTTCGAAATGTGTGTTAGTCGCACAAGTGTTGAGTGCCAACGCTGCCGGCGAGACCAGAGACTAAAGCAACAGCAACAACAATAACAACAGCGGCCAAAGCGCTGCATGTGTGTGTGTGTGTGTGTGGCTGACCCCAAAGTGCTGCCGTTCTGTGGCACTTGCGCGACATTGACATTAGAAATTGGCAGCAGCAGCGATGACGATGGCCGTCGATCAGTTCGAAATGGGAGCAATTGTCCAGTCAGCCATCAGCGATGAAGTTGTTGTAGGCTAGAAATGTGTACCTCGGATGGCGGCACAGTTAAAAAAAAAATCAGGTATTTTAATGCAAAAATTCGAGAATTTCCATAAAGTTTTCCTAAACAAAACTTACCGAACTTTTCCGAAGCTCTTTGTGCTCCATATTAATATAAATATTTATGTGTTTTATTTGATTTTGATTTTTCTGTTATTGTTGTAGGAGTTTCCTAAAGCTATAAATAATCTTTATAATGACAAAATTAAACTAAAACTTCATCCAAGTGAAAGACAATTTTTCCGTTTCCTATGGAAAAGCCAATTTTTACCGATTTCAGCTCTCACTTAAATACATAAAAACTCTGGTGCTTTTAACAAATAATTTTATTGCGTGTTTGCGATATTTTGATTAAAAACAATTCCCAGATTTGCAAGCCCCTTTCGCTATCGAAAACTTAGAGACACTCACACACACCCAGTCCGCACAGCGCATGCGTGGCCAATCGCCAGCGCATCTGCCTTGGAAGATCCTAAGTCAATCACTGTCTGTCTGTCGCCGCGGCCGTCGCGATGTCGCCGAGTGTGTGAATTTAAAATTTTCACTTTTTGCAAAGAAATTCAGTTGCGCTCGCTTGTGAAATACCTTGCAGCACAACAGCAGCAGCAACAACAACAACACTTGAGCTATTACTTGCAATTTGGAGCATCGAGCTTGGAGCACGGAGCACGGCAGCCTGCTTGACTGCAGCGCGAAACAAGTGCAAGTGTAAAATGTTGTTGGAGGCGGATGCGCCGCGTGGGCGTCGCAGCAATGTTGCTGGCAGTTGTTGGCAACTCTTTCTGCCGCGTCGCTATTAAACAATAAGCAAATAAATTACAGCAAACAGACACGCTCCTAATTTATGAACGCTGAACGCCGTTGCAGGTATTTAGAAAAACCGCAGCGTGTCAGGGAGCTTGTAGTGTTGGGGGAGGTGGGAAAAATAACGGAAAAACAAAGGCAGCAGCAGCAACAATGCATTTAAGCCGCATGCAGCAGTTTTAATAAAGTGAAAGTCGGTTCACATAGTTCAGGCTGGCGGATCGGCAGCCGGGCGGCGAAGTGTGGCAACATGAGTTCAGGGTTGACTTGAATCAGCTGCTGCCAAGGCAAAGCTGCCAGCCTGAGTTGCAAGGGCCTGTATGTGCGCTGCCGCTGTGGAAAATGCGCGTTGCTTCTCGCATTGGCGGAGTTTGTGAATTTGACATTTTTCCTCCTGGACGCGCAGATATGCAGAAAAGGGTTTGCATCTCTCGGGCAGGAAAATTCGTTTCGAATTCGCGAAGTTCGTTGATGCAATGAAGAGATGATTTGCATGCACGACACACAAGACTTTTCCAATTCAGCAGCAGAAGCCGCATGTGGCTGTGGGGCTGGAGACTTATAAGACCCCAAGTCCCTCAGTCCGTCTATGAGACAATTCTGTAGCCTATTCCTTCGATCCCTCGACCTTTCTATATAACTCCGTTTGCCTGTCTGTTCCTCCGTTCAACGGTCCAGACTCGTTCGTTGTCTGTCTGTCTGTCAGTTTGTCTGTTTGTCTGTCTCCAGTAGTGCATCCAACATCTTTCGGCCTGTCGGTCTCTGCCTTTTCACAATTTAAAGTGGAACGGTAGCTCGACTTCCGCATAGGCAACTCATTAGCATTGATGTGTGTCCACCAGCCCTGGAGTCGCCGTCAAAATATGATTACCACATCGCAGGCTCTTGTGGCCGCAGCAGCTGCCGTGACAAGCGCGACTGTGACATGAAGTGCTTACTACCGCGGGAGTTTGTGGGCTGCCGGGCACTGAAAGCTTTTCGAAAGCAAGACCTAATAATATGCCATTGTGACCAGCGCTCAGCAAAACTAAGAGCAGCGATGCAGTTTTTTATATAAAACGACGTTGGCAAGTTTTAACCTTTGTAGCGTTGACTTGGCGCCATCGTGAATGACTCACTTCAGATTGCGCAGGCGTGCTGTTTTTCAGTGGTAAGCTCAACGACCCTTTTGTGTGAGATTCTCATGTAAATTTCTCCCTCTCTCCCTCCAAGCACTTCTTCCTTCTAGCTTTTATTTTTTGACGGCAGTGCCTTCTTCTTCTTTGTTCGCCGCTGGGCGTTTTTTGCATTGCCGCTGCTGCCTGCTGCTCTCCATTGCCTCCGAAAAGTTATGAGTGTTCAGGTTTGGCGCGGCACTTGCTGCATAGCTGCTTCAATGTGGCACAAAAGTGGCATGCACACGCTTCCTGCCACTCGCTCCTCCTCTTTGCATTCCCTCTTTGCGATACCCGTTCACAACTTGGGCGCACATTCGCCGACTCCCATGCTTCTCGGTCTATTGCGCCACTGCTCCAGTTTGAGCCGCCCAGCACAGCCGTCCGATCCACGTAGGCCGAGCACTTCCAGCTGCGCTCTTTAGCTCAAGGCAAAGGCGTGAAAACTTGTTGTCCGCTTGTCGCTTGATTGACGCAGGCGCGTCTAACTGTTTTGTACGACATGTATACATGTGCCCACACAAACAACACACACACACACACACTCGCATGCACCGACAAAGGCGGAAAGCCAATTTGATTGAAATTCAATATTTTTCAATATTTGCCTTGGACATTTTATTTGCCTTTTGCATGCTCTGAAAATCGCACGACAACTCACTCAGCCACGAGCCCGCCGCAGTGCCTCGCTGGTGATCTTGCGGCTGCTGACTGTGGCTGGCCCGTTGTGGTCCCCAGAACCTAAGAGGGAAATTACGCAATGCCTGTCGCCGCTGCAGTGCCATAAATTCCTCAAGTCTATGACACACTGACGTGAATGGGCTCCAATGGCTTCTGCACAGGCCGTACGCGCATGCGCATGTGCAGCGGGCATGTTGTGCGGCGAAATGAGGCTGGTCATTCGGCAAATGCGCAGCTACATGACTTGAGTCAGCGAGTCACAACTCTGAAAAGTCTCCGTCGATGCTGTGCGCGTTTTGAGTAGCGGCCAATTAGAAGGCAACCGCAGCGAAACCAGGTTAAATGCGGCAACTTATGAGGGCGCTTTATGAAGATTTGATTTGTAGATTCAATGAAGATTTGAATTCAATTTTACTATGGACACACAACAACGGATTAAATTTAAATACATCTAAAACAAAAGCTGTGCTCATATCTCAGTGTCAACAGAATGTGGAAAATGATACATTATTAGAACTTGATGACAAGAAGATTAAATTCGACAGTTGTGTAACAAGCCTTGGTTACAAATTGAACTCCCGATTAAGTTGTGATGATCATATTTCTTATGCAGTGAATAAAATGTATGCTGCGCTTAGAAGCTTATGGCACACAACTACCCTTATTCCCCGAGATACCAAAATGAAACTGGTAAAAAGCCTAATTATACCAATTATGTCATATTTTGAGTTAGTATATGGGGACTTGGATAAAAAATCAGAAAAAAAATTACAGTTAATGCTGAATAATTGCGCGAGGTACGTGTTCACAAAAAGGAAATATGATCATATATCTGATTTTGCAATTCAGATTCTGGGATGCAGTCTTTCAAAGCACTTAAAATACAGAAATATTATATTTTTTCATAAACTTTTGCATACAAAGTGCCCGAATTATTTATATGAAAACTTAATATTTGCAGCATCGAATCGAACAATGAATATTATTACACCAGAAGCGAAATTCATTTTGACATCAAGGTTGTTCTTTGTTAGTGTTGCTAAACTCTGGAACTCACTACCAAATAATATAAAAGCTGAAAGAAATAGTAGGTGCTTTAAATTGGCAGTATTTAAGTTTCTTAAGAATTAAGTTTTACTAGTAATAAGTTAATTAATAAACAAAATCTTTATGTTAGCAATACTTTTAAAAAAAAAAAAAAATAATCAAAATTTATTCACTCAACACATTTATATCTCTAATTGAAAATTATACATAAATTCGATGTACTATACAAGATTTTAATCTTATTTGTACAAAGTTATCAATAAACTTAAACTTAAACTTAAACTTAAACTTAACCCACTTAAGCCGTCTCGAAAAAGCACGCAGCGAGCGAAAAAAGAAGCGGAAAATGATTGCGTAGCAAGAAAAACGAAAATTACCCGCCGATATTCTGAAAAGCTATGCCCGCACGTTGCGCCGTACACCGCTACGTAATGGACGTAATGGCATTGTTTGTGCTTACAGCGCGCACACTGGCATTACATGGAGGGCAGCTCAATGGCAGGCGCAATCACACACGCACACACGAGCGGACGAACGCGCGCACTTGAGGCGCAACGTAAAAAATAGTGGACGAGCGAAGAGGCGCGCGGTGCGTCGTTCTGCCAGCCATTAACTTAAAAACCAACATTAGCGGTCAACGTACGGACGCTCCCAGCTGCTGCGCTAGCCAACGCTGCGTATGCATAATTCAGCCACTACTGCCGCAGATGACGGAGTCGACGTCGCGACGTCTGGAAAGACTTAAGGCACTCAATTAAGCAGTAGAAGATCTCCCGTTGCTCTGGCTACGCGCAGCCCAGATCGGCAGTTGGAGCAGTTGGAGCTGGAGCTTTGCAGTACCTGCTGATTCTAGGTCAACCGTGATAAAATTGCTAGGCATGCAAAATGAGCTACGCGCTTATTTTTGTCATTATTGCAAATTTTCCCGCATGTGAATTAACCCAAAATTATGAACTGACTCAAGAAACGAGCGACTAGAACAAGTGAAAAATTGCAAGACATTCAAAATGAAGACATTTTGAAGACATTGCAATATCGAGGGTGTAGCGTGGGAGCTTCGATGTGGCGGGAAAATGAGGAAAAGTCGTCGAAGAAACTTTGTACGCGAAACTAGAACAGGTCTTCCACAGAGACAGTGGCTAGAGCTCAACACAATTCTGCAAAAGGTTAAATATCACATTTTCATTTCGGTGAAAATTTAATGAAACTTTGACTATTGCAGTCAACCCGGTCTGATCTCTCCTCTTCTCAAATCTATAGCAACTGTATTTCAAGCTTTTGAAGTAAAATTTAACAAAAATTTCGATGAACTCGTCTACGCATTGAAAAACTCGTAAATGTCGGCAACTACGTTCAACAGTAGGTTAAGTCTGGGAGCACATTTGCCTGGAGAAGAGACATTATGATATGTACATATATAATGTAATATATTAGTAGTCATAATATCAGACTTTTGTATCCATGCGATGTTGCTGCTGACTAACATATAGATATTTTCCTTTAAAACTTTGAATTGGTTGACTCGATCTGTACCGAATTTTTATATCCATCAGAATTTGAAATTTTGCAACTACAAAACTCGGCTAACATTTCAAAATCAATTAATTAAAAATCTAAATATCGGCTTAAGTCGACTTAGTTCTAATATGTATTTTTAAATTCAATTGAAATTTTTGGAATGAGGGGCCATGGCCTCCTCCAAACAAAGCATTTGATTCGCCTCGACAGCGGCCATGTTCAATTTCATTAGTCGAAAATGCTGCTCTCTCACACACACACACACACACACGAAGGCCGCTACGCATGGCAATTACTCAACCGCAAATACGCGCAGGGCGATCTCGAAAACCGCAATTACTTTATTCAAAACTTGCCAGTTAATTTTTTACACAAACAAAATCAGACACACTCACAAGCTCGCATGAGACGCAAGAAAAAAGCATATTAACCCAGTTATAATCCGTAATGGACACATGCGAAAAAAATTGAAAACAATACTGAAAAATGCGTGCAAGTTTACATCATCGAAAAAAGGGCCGATTACTTTGATTGCCGGTGTGGGCCGAGCAATTAACCTTTTGATGTGTTCGCAGCGGCGTCGCCGACGCAACGGCTTTTGGCTTTTCGGTACGTCCTCTCTATTAGGCAAGTTTTTGCAATTTGTAATAACAAGCTGCAAAATAAACGCAATTTAAAAAGTTTACAAATTAACGTATAAAGTAAGAAACTGTTGCAGCGGCGCTTTCGGTTTCATCCATCGTGGCTAGCGCGGCACAAAAAGGGGTCAAGGTGAGACAAGCCTGAATATTAATGATATTTTTCAATCGTAAAATATAGTTTCATTTTGCAAAATAAAGAATTGTTTGCTGTTGAGGACAAAAATTTTTTGAAAAAGCGAGTATAATTAAAAGAAATATTTTAGGGAGTGAACTATTCAAAGATGCAACATTTTGTATTATTCAAAAAGCCATTCAAGTATTAATAAAATATTTCTGTATGTATTTATAAATAAAAAAAAGTAGCTTAGTATTGACGCTGAATTAAATCAATATCACGCAGCAATACCACTCCCATCAATATTGACAGAAATGGAGCGGACAAATTATGTCTTGTGAGTTGCGGCATTGAAATGTGGAATCGCTTTATGCAAGGAGAAATTGTTTATAAAAAAATTTAATAATCAAAATGAAAAAGGCATTAATTAAAAGCAAATTTATCAACAGCAAACGGCCCTACTTGGCTGCTTTTGATGCGCACATTCTGCCTTTTAGCCGTCTCACCGCAGCGCAGCGCAGCGCCGCGTCAGCACAAACACTTCCAAGCAGAAATTGCTGCGATTTCCTCTTCCCCCTTTCAACCTCACTTGCCGCTTTTTCAGCGAAATGCGACTGCCAACCACAGCAACGATTGTCACCAAAAGCGGCAGCAGTCAACAATGCCGCTTGACCAAACGCTTATGCGCAACAAGTGGCATGCCTCCTGACAGGTAAGCGCGACAGTGGCGAAATGATGAAATGATGAAAAGCAGAAAATGTAGAAAATGCTTTTACTTAATAAAATATTCGCAATGAAGCGTCATCGAACTTTGGCGTCAATAATAAAACAACATCGACAGCAATAACAACAACAACAAGAAGCCAAAGCGTTAAGTGGAAAACGAACGCGTATCGCTTTTCGAAAGCATTTCTTTTGCGCTGAGCTGCCACAAAGTGTCGCACGCAAAGGCTTTGTGTCTCATTGCTTGCTTGTTTGCTTGGCTGTGGCAATGTGGGAAACATGAAAAAAAACAAGAAGAAGAAACCACAACGCCGGCGCAGCTATTGAAAGCGCGAGTTAATGATATTTACTTGGGGCCGCTTGCTGGAGCAACTCCTCAGCAACTCAATTAAATTGTATTAAACTGCATTTAATGAACTCCCAGGCAGGAAAAGCGGACACCGACGTCGACGCAAACAGCGACGTACGCGCACAAGACAATTGTAATTGGGCTATTGTTGCAACGGTGTTGCCTGAAATACGATTCGCATATGTGGCCGATAAGTCGATCCATTGTGGAATCATTTATGAGTAGTAGCTCATACCCAAAGCTGAAAAAGACAGGCGCAGAGAAAAGGCTTACTTTTGTCATAGCGGCATCTGTCACTTGCTTTGTTATTACTATGCTAAGATAAGCTGGAGGGATAGAAACCAGGCACAGAAGTCTAGGCTAAGGTGACGTCATTGGGGAAGTATATATAGACTCAACTGCATCGGCGCACAGCAGTGCGATAATAAGTAGGACAATGAGGTAGGAGGCTCATGCCGCGAGGCAGCGCAGCTCAGCAGAAGTAAAAGTTGCACTAATTTAAGTGTCGAGGTGCCAAGGGGTAGAGAGAGAGGGAGGTGAAACTGACTCACTTTTGAAACTTATGACACCATTTCATATCGTTCCCGTACACTCTCTTATGCAGCACAACTTTGCGAAGCTGACTTTCTGATGTTATATAAAAACCCCATTGTGGGCGTGTAGGGGGTGGAGCTGTGCAACATGTCTTCATTTTGCAGTTGTTTAAAAAAACAATTTTTTTTTGCTAATTACGCTTGCGAAATGGAAACGCTTTTTATCTCAGCGTGAATAATCGCAATAAATTAATTGCAAGAAAGTAATTATTATTTGGAATGAATTCATTTCGGTTGCTTCCGTTGTCTTTTGTCTAGTCGCAGCAGCGGCTAACAGCAGCGGCTTCGGCGGTGGCGGCCATTCATTAGGCACGCATTGTTTTATTTTCGCATTCGCAACGGTAGAGGGCCATTACAAGCAAGAGTCGACGTTACACAACTCAACAGCAGAAATATATACCCGAATACACCAGAAAATCGTACAAAAAATGTATGAGGCAATGGAACTAATTGTGCTACAAATAGAGAAATTCGATGTCATGCCGAACAAAGTTAGAAAATCCTTAAAGTTTAGTTTACTCAATTTAAATTTGTCATTTCCAACACACTTGCTGTAGGCTCTGTGTGGCAACATCAACTCGATGCTGTTTTTAATTGACTTAGAACGGCAACAATTGAGCTCAGCAACAGAGCATAACAGCCTAACTTGAGTTAGACCAAAATTTTGTTTTTAATGCCAATCATATTTTCATGTTTGTATTTTTTTAGCATGGCAATTATCCATCAAAACCGAATAGCTTTTACATATGCTTCAGCGAGAATTTGAAACTTAAACTGCTCTCCTGAAAAAAATTTAAAACAGACATAGGCGGTTATGACATGTGACCGCAAAATTTATGCAAAGACTGGCAGCATGTTCTGATCAGGGCTGCCAGGGCTCCATTTGAACCGAAGCATCCGAAATTGTTCGGGTTTTAAGCGATTTAAGCGTGCACCGAGGTATTTTTCATTTGTTCTATGCAAGCGAACCATCATGACTCTCTTTAATTTTATATTCCTTTCGAAAAGTATCATAAAAGCACTGATTTGTAGTATTATTGTTTGGCAAACAAAATGATTGCTTCTATCAAAAAATCATGAAACAACACATGGGTATTTTTTCTTGCCGAGCCGAATCATGAGCCGAATCTATCTCGCAACTACGGCTGTCCGATCGAATGAGCTTCGAATTATCCTCGTTTCGTAGCCCTGGTTCGAATGCGTATTACTGCTGCGTGGGCGTTGCAAGTGCTTGCAGTGCGTGTCGCCATCGTGCTGCCATGAGTGCCTGCTGCATTTGCATCTGCCACAAAACGAATAATGGCTTTTTAAGTGAATTTGCTGCAGCATACTAATATGGAGAGAAGAGGAATCAATTTGAGCAATTTTTGTCATATTGCTGCTACGAATGAGGCCTCGGGCCTCCATGCTGATGCCCACCTCCAATTAGCACAGAGCAACAAATGACAGCTTTTGTGGCATGCTATTAGCATACCAGCAAGACTCGGCAGTTAAGACGCTCACACACACACGCAAATAAAAAATTATGCATTTTAGCGCAACAAGTCAAGCAATGCAACTTAATTTGATAATTACTGTTATTGCTGCCACACACACACGCAGCAGGCAACAGCCTGCCAACTCCTTTGCCCCGCACTCGATCACACTGGCAGCGAGTAAAAAGTGCGCTTGTATTGATTGTAGATAACCAGAGTAATTAAGGCCAATTTGAGGCGTATTTAAGGCAAAATTTGCCAAGCCATTTGTCGCGTACAACAGCTGAGCAAAAACGAGTGCCGAACGGGAGCAAGTGGCCACAATGAAATTCGAAAGCGGCGGCCGCCACCACAGCCACAGCCTCGCCTCAGCAATTGCTGTTGGTGTTGGCAGGCAGCACTCGTAAGCAAGGCAGAAACAGGATAAATGGCGCTTGCAACGTCGCAAGTGGCAAGCGTTTATTGTCTAGCTCATGCTGGCATGCATGCGAGTACGCCACTGTTTTTCTATCTTCGTGTGAGCGTTTATCTTTGCGATATGTGAGAAAATCTTGCCAAGTATTTCACGTTTCAATAATGCCAACTTCCGAGCTACTTTTCCGCCTCTTCTGGACGCATGCATGCGTGATTATCTCGTATTATCGTGTATTTGCATTGTTCAGCGCTGCTGATTTTGCTTGTTCGATATCGCTGGAATCTGCGACGACGCATTTTTCACGTTTCTCAGGCGCTCATCAAAGCAAAATTTATTCAGCGCAAATTCTCAACGACAATTGGCCACGGTGGAGAGTCTGGCCTGTCGGCCAGCGGCCGCGGACCAGCTCCTTCCCATTGTAACACTTACCCAGATTTTACTTTTGCGTTTGCTGGCAACGCAGCGACAAAAACTGCAGCGGCGCGTGCGCCAAAACGACGCATGCAAGTGTCGCTGCTGCCACTTGCCTGACTTGCAACAAAGGCAACGAGTTTTTTATTGACGCTGCGCTGCAGCAATCGAAGAAGCCTCTGCTCGGTTCATGGTGCAAATCGAGTGCTCAAGCTTGTCTCAGATTCGACAAATCTGCGGGTGAGTCTGGCAAGGCCAGGCTCATTGCTGGCGGCAGCAAGAGGGCGGGCGGGTGGCAGTTCGGTCGGCAGGTAAGCGAGTTTAGGTTAATACGCGCGGCACGAACAAGTGCTTTCATATCTCTTCTTCGCACGTGATGCTTTGTGTAATTTCTCTGCTTTCAAAGAACTAGTTACTTGTCGCCACACACACACACACATTCTCGGATTACACACACACACATAAACTTGATGTGCAGCGTAAACAAGCGCAGTAACAACTTCAACTTCTTTAACCCTTTCATGCCCAATGTTGCCTATAGGCAACATTGTACTTATTGGCTTCTAAGTCCCGCTATTTAAAATTTTTTGACATGCGGTTTTTGGCATAATGTAGCTTCATGTATTGTGCAAGCTTACAGCTACTTGCTCTATTGCAAACTGTGCACATGTTCATGCAGTAGCCGATCTCCACAACGAGAAATTGTGAAGATCGTTTCGCAAAAAAAGTGTTTATACAAAAAGTTTTTAAAAACATTAAAATAATTATTTTATTGTAAAACCAAGTAAACACTATACATTAATAAAGGTAATAGAGATATTTAGGGAAAACTAATCATGAGAAAAGTATTTAGTTTGCTTGTAATATTTTTTTAAAAGTGCAGTTGCCTATAGGCAACATTGGTCAACTGTGGTAATTTCCGAGCAATGTATATTTCATTATGTATATTCATATTTCGATGCGTTTAAGAGGTTTAAGCCGACAGAAATTGGAAACAAATTTACACTTTAACTGGGATGATTTGCGGATGAGGAAAATGAAGAAGAAGAGCAGTAAACTTCGAAAACACCATCGAAGAAAAATGAGAAATATGATTGATAAGGGCGGAAATATGCAAGTTTATCTAAATGAGGAACTAATCAGCAAAGAAAATGACTGAAAACAAATTTAGAATGAAAAGTTGTACAGGCGGTGATAGAGAAAATTTATTTGCAATGCTTGAAGTTATTTTGTGCAGAGGTAATGGAATGTAATACCAGTTGGAAAAGCGGACTGCACAGCAATGAGGTGAAACAATCAATCGAATATTTCACCCAGTTCTTTGAAGATGGAATCTGGAAGAAGATTTATGACTAAACAAACTTGTATGCGATGTAAACTAAAGGAACGGCGTTCTTGCTGACATGCTACTAGAATTATACAAAATAAACCAAAGCTCAAATAAATGTTATATGCTCATAGTAATCTGGTGTATGAATTCATCTATAGTCGATAGATGGCTGGTGTATCTCAAAGACCTCAAATGTACAGACGGCGAAGTGAAGCATATTCCATTAATATGATTCCAGTTGGATATTGCTTGCTACCGAGCTTTTGAACGCAACTCTAACAGTAGTTTTATCAAGGAAAGGAGGTCGACCAGAATCACTCCTTACAGATATTGAGTCAAATCCTTCATAACCAGTCTCTTTATCACCACCTCCATGACCCCTAGATCTTCCGATGGCCTCTGAGTTAAGCTCCTGTAAAAGAGCACATGCTGCAGAACCTATAAAATCCATACGATCTGAATATCTTGGTCAGTGGGTACGATGGGGAGCAAAAAGCAGATGCAAGCTATGCAAAACTGGTTTTCCACGCTCTAAATGCAACAAATGCAATGTTTAATTGTGCTCCAATCTACAAAAAAAATGCTTTTGTGTCTTTTCGTATTTAAATTTCAATAAAAAATTCATAAAAAAATAATTTATAAAGTTTTTCAAATTCACCACCACTGCCCAATGTTGCCTATAGGCAACATCCTGTATCTTACGAACCAGGACACCAAGGACTTTGAAATTTTTGTCAGTTCATATTTGAGTCAATATTACCACATATCTGAGCTCAAAGAATTTTTAGCTCTGCCCAATTTAATTCGGGCATGAAAGGGTTAAATTCACATTTATTGCTCCAAGTTTGTTTACAAACCCACACGGCCAGCGAGTGTGCGTGCGATGTGCATGTGTGTGTCTATAAAGAAGTCTGCGCACAGTTGCACTTGAAGCTTAAGCCGCTTTGGCATCTTAGAGATACTTTTTTGGAATCTGGCATGGCCAGAATTGTCGTCGCTTGCTCGACTCAAGTGGCCAAAAGTGTGTGACTTGTGTGTGTGTGTGCGCGTGTGTGTCTGCCCCGGACGGTTTCTGTGCGCGCACAGCTCGTTTACCACTTGACCACTTTTTCACTTTCGGCGCACTTTTTCATTACAGCTTTCTGTAATTATTCTTTGCCTTTCCGATTCTGTTTGCATTGATCTTTCTTGTTGTTCATTTCTCTTGCCGTTTCTCTTTCGCTTGGCAGTTTTGTTGTCATTCATGAAAGTGTCGAGAAAGCCTGCAAGTCTTCGAGCCTATGCGAGACGCACCAAAAGTGTGGCAGCTCAAAGCGCCAAGAAGTTGGCCATAAACGTTTCCACCTCTGGAGCAGTCTAAGCTTCAAGTGCCGCCCAGTGGCGTGATTTTGTCGAGCAATTTATCGCTTCCGTCTGCCATCGAGAGCTCTTTCGATTTTTATAGGTACAATTGATATTAATTAACTGGCGAGAAATGCAAACTGGGGCGAATTCATCAAGTCGGTTGCTGTTTAGTCGCATCTGCTCATAACTTTATGGATTAATACAGATAGATTTTTTCTTTTGTTTTGATTTTTTGTGTTTTGTCGTTGCTGCTGAAAGCCTGTAACACTACTTTTCCTTTTACGGAAAAACTTTTGCACGTGAAACAAGTTGCAATTGCGTTTTTCCCTGCTTCTTTTCTTCGTCAGCCAACAGCAAATCGCAAATAAATAAATAAATACATACTTGAAAATCGAGCAATATCAAAAGGAGATGTCGCATATGAAAAGTAAATTTTGACGTAGATGAATTAAAATTGCATATAAATATACGTATATGCGATTGGCCATCAGACCGAGGCTTAGGCTTTTCTTTCTCGTATGAACTTGTGTGTCTAGTTCTATTTTGGCATAAGCTAATGGGGCTTACGGACCTGCCGTATCTGAAAGGAGTTGACAAGCATAATTTCCATGGCAAGGAATGCACTTGGAGAGTTGTCAATTCTTCGCGAACGATGGTGAAACAAATTTCTCCTAAATTTTTTTAGGTCTTTGAGTCTGCTGGGGATCGAATCAGAGACTAAGCACTAATCCACTGCGGCGCCAAATAGATGAAAATACGAATCGAAAGAAGGAAGGTTTTAAATGTACACCGAGGAACTGAAATGTGCTATCTACGCTAGTCTATCATTGGTTCAACATTACAGCAGAAATTTTTATAAACTGTGGTTTCGAAATTTACATGAGTCTGAATTTTTGATTGCATTTTACGTTATCATAAATACTTTTCCGATGAAGACGAGATTGGAACGTTTTACCAGTTTTATTTAATATGGGCTTAATTAAAATTGAATAAAATGGCAAAATTTTGCCAAAAATTTTAGTAACCGCCAAAAGGGAGATTTTCTTTCAGTGATGTTCAAAATTGCATATAGAAAAAAATGAAGCATATTTCCAGAAATTTTGCATGTGTCATAGCTGGTTTGATGGCACGCAGATGCACAAAATCCCAATGGGCAATGACTCGCTTACTCACTTAAGGCAGAATATTGAACACGTCCAGCCATAACAGACAACATAAGCTCAAACTGCCCCCGGAGCAGGCAAACATCACGGCATCAAGTGTAGGATGAGTGAAGCCCAAACCTCAATAATTTCGTTTTGCAAACTTCGGCTAAATTTAATGTTTGACAGAATGGCAATTTTAAGGGATTAAGGCAAGGGACCTCTCGATAAAGATAAAATGGTTAAAATAGTAGTTACCTCAGCTCTCGAAATCCGCTTTGGTGCGCTTCACTCGCTGGCATTTGGGGTAGGTTTATCGTGGCGGCGTTTAAGCGTCTTTCCGGATGAAGTGCTGCCGGAGCATGACAGTGAATAGAGAAGCACTAGCAGATTATTGAATCGGGAAATCAAGCCGGAAGGAAGTACTGGGAAAATCACTGCTGTGCGAACTTTAGAACAGATAAATCTGATTTGAATTATTCTTTTTCAGCACTTCGGATTTCGAAACTGAAACACATCGTTTGCTGAGTTTCGCCCTTCGGGGCACAAGATGCTTCCGCACTGGGAGCTGGAGGGTGGACAGAATTTCTGACTTTGCTTTGCACAGTTTACCAATTTCGATGCCTCGAAAAAAGTCGAAGTGAGGCAGAAAATTCGCAAACGGAAATGAAGTTTCACTTCGGCAGCTGCACAGTTCACCTTTCCACTTACGCGTACACGCGACCTCAACGCACAAGCGACGAAATCCAACTGAACTGAAGCGAATGCGAATGCGACTGCGGTTGCGAGTGCCGCTGCAGAGCGCTTCCAGTTGGAGTGCACGAAATGCGTTTCCGCTGAAGTGGTGAGTGCACGAGTTGGTTTATGGCTGTTTGTGTGTGTGTGTGTGTGTGTGTGTGCGTGCCGGTGTGGAGAGTGAATTGTGGATGGTACCCAGTGCAGCTGTCCACAGTTCCACAGTGCATGCAAGTGGCATGTCGAAAAGTTGGGAGCAGGCAACGAATGAATTTTTCCGCTGGTGAAAATTTGATTTTCCAGTTGGCTCTCTCATATTCAGTGCCGCTCTTTCGCCAGCTCTCTTTCTCTCCTTCATGTAAAAGTGTTTGTTGTGTTTTTGTAAATCTCAGCTGTTTTTTCGCTCATAATACACTAAAAAAACATGCACTGAGCCCAATGAAAGAATAATTATTACATTTTATCATTACACGTGGTAGTTTAAAAAGTTCTTCTTTCCAATTCGAATTTAAAAATTTCATAGCGTGTTTAACTTGCCCACTTTTATTTTATTGCTTCAAATTGGCTAATGCCAAAACTTGCATTGAGCAAATAGAAAATGACAATAAAAGCAACGGGAGTTTTCTAAATTGTGCTCATGTTTAAAATACCACTTAAGAAATACAAAGTTTACACGAGTTTTTCACAAATATAGCCAATTATTTTATGACTTACTTTATTTCACCAATTTTTTTTAAATTCATAAATTTCACTGATATGAATTTATATTGATGTGCTTCGTAAACAGTTTTGTTCGAAAGAAAAATAATTCATAGAACCAATGAAGAAATATTTTAAGTTTTCCCGGAAAATGTTATAAGCCATTTTATTCTTACTTGTGAAAATAATAAAAAATTAGAACTTTTTTATTGTATTATGAAGGATTTTTGGTTGAGTGTAGCATAGTAAATTGTACTCGTAGTCTTCCTAGTAGTTGTTGTTGTATGGAATATATTGTATTTTGCCGGTATTTGTTGTATTTGTTTTTGATTTGATTTTCGGATGGTTGTTGCTGCAGCACAGCTGTTTTGTTATTGTTCCAGGCAGAGTGGCGTGTTTGGTCAGAAGCAGAAAAGCATTGGAGGGACGGACGGATCGCCGTAGTGCCTGAATGGTGGCTGGTGCGTAGGGTTCCAGCGCTGTGTGAACTAATGGCATACCGTGGTACTAGCTGTGTCTATATCATTGAGAAGGGGGGAGTAGTTAAAGCAGAAAATCTAATTCGCATCAAGCGCATTCTACTATTGTTGGTGATGCTTAAGGGTGGAAAGTAAGGAAATCGTGGCTTAATTATGACGAAGCTTTATAATTACAAAACTAGTTGAAATCGTTCTAAATTCCAAAATCCAAATCTTAAGAAATTATTCAAAATGTTTTAATTAAATACATGGTTTTTTTATTGCCAATTGTAATGCTTCCTCACATAAACAGGCACACTTATAAAGAGTCGGCAGAGAAGCTAAGCGTACCTGTCATCACTGGCAAATGCCAAAAGCAGCAAGCAAAAGTGACATGGTAATTATGAGTAGTCAAAAGGAAGAGGCCAAAAGGCCAAAAACCAAAATAAAGAGGCAAAGACAGAAAAAGTAACCACAAAACGAGCAGCAGAACAAGCGCAAGATCGACGAGACCACAATAACAGCATGACAAGGCAACCTGATATACATACATACATATGTATGTATATATATGACGAGCAACTAATTAGCCATGACGAGAACCACAAAATGAACGGGCAAATAAATGTGCAGCGAGGGAGGGGAAGGGGGAAGGAAAAAATTGCATTGCAGCAACAAACGCAAAACGGCTTAGAATTTCCCTAATGAAACCGAAAAGACGCCAGCACTCGCAGAGACCAGAAAGGCAGCCTGCGAGTACCTTGCATCTGTGCTCGCCCAGCGCGACAGATCAACAGACGGACGAAGGTGCGACCAGACGGAGCAGCCAACTGCATGAGGCGTCGCTCCAGCGCTCATAACTTAGAGCAAACGCGGACTAGACGCCTGCCTGTGTAGCAGCCCTTTTCCAGGCCAGGCCAGTCGTCCCGGCTTATAGCTTTAAGCCTCCAAGCCTGGATGCCGCGGACGAAGTGCTTTTAATTTCAAGTTCATTTGAAGACGGCCAACGACTGCGCTTGTCTGCGATGCAAATCTTTATATTTATTGTTAGTATTAAGTTTTGTTTCCTTGTTGCCTCACTTGCAAAACATCATAAGCACATCAGCAACAACAATAACAACAACAACAACAACAACAAATCACAAAAACTCGTTTCACTAGATTGGTTCTGCTGATTTTGCGCGTTTAACTGCTGCGATCCTGTCGGCCTGTCCGTAGTTTGTCGGCTTGGCGGCTGCTAGTTTGTGTGTCTAGCTGGAATTACCGGCGATTTGCGGCGGCCAACTGAATCTCCAAGTACTCGACTTGCCGCGGCTAGGAGCTTCATTAGAGCGCGACTGTAATTAACTCGTCGTTAACTGAAACGGTCGGCGTTAAGACGCTAAAGAGCCCTCGTCCACGCACCCACAGACCAACAAGGAGCGGCACTACAAAGGCTTAATTATGGGCGCTTTAAAGCGCTCCAGTCGAAGCGTTTGAGGCCTATGGTATGTCCGAAAGAACTGATGTATAGCCGAAATCGAAAACGTGAGTTGGCACTGTTGGAACACCAGAGAAACTGAGGCATTTTGCAAGCCGGCAGGCAGGCCAAGAAGTTAAAGAGGTCGATATCTGCAGCTAGGAATCGTTTGGACTGCAGAACCTTTTACAGATTTCTAACATAAAAAAAAAATTTTCAAGGAATAAAGTGGAATTTAAATTATATATTTTCGTTTTTCTAAGAGAACGATATCTGGAGGATGCTCCAATCGCTCAGTTGTAGTGCGAAATTGTGTGAAACTGTTAAGGCACTTCTAGGACGATAGATGCCTGAGCACAAGCTATACGGTTAAAAGTGAATAAAGGCTGTTGCCGTATTCTGAGCTTCAACTGCGGACCTGATTCCGAAAATTGAACAACTCTTCCAACTGCTTAGTTGCAATGTCCAGGGAAAAGTAGCACGTGATTCATTCTTGCGCCGAACTGAACGTTGTGACGGAGTCCTCCTGCTGTGCCACTCCAACAACGATGCGGCCCTTAAGCTCGATGCAGCTCAGCGCGGAGCCCGTTTCGCTTGTGAAATTTCGAAGCCAGGACAAAGCGCAGCATGGCAGCGAGCATGTGTGCAAAAAAGCAGGCCCTTTATGCGAGTAGAAGGGAGCGATCGTGGCACCGAAACAGCAAACAAATAAAAGTTGGTTTCGCCAATAAGAATCAAATCACATTCAAATTGAAACGCTTCGCGCTCGCCACCTTGCTGTGTGCTGCCAGTTAGCGCTCGCAGCTGCCGAACCGCTGCCGCCGCACAGTTGCACAATTTCCTTTAACAAATCGGCATCACACGCTCCGGCATTTCCGAGCTTTGCTCGGGCGCACAAAGCCAAATTAATCGACCTGCACGCAAAAATGCTGAAACAATGAGCCGCCGGCTGTGTGTGTGTGCTTCTGTCGGTGTACAACGCGCAGCAAATTTCTCACAGAAGCGAGACGCGACGCGACGAGGCGGAGTGCGGCAGTCGAAATCACTTTCGTGACATGAATCGAGCGCAATGATCAAAATATGCCAAGCGCGCAGCCGCAACTGCGATTAACTTTCATTTGGGCGGCAGGCGGCAGCAGCAGCAGAGGAAGATGCTATCAGTGCAGCGACAGGGAAAACGAGTCGAAGCTCGAAACCGCAGAAGACGCACAAATCGGCGAACTCCGCGGCAGACGCGCCGCGGAAGACGCCAGCAAAGCGCACGCACAGTGTGGAGAGGCACACGGCTGGCGGGGCGGGGCGGGACGGAGCGGAGGCTCGAGTGGATCGTGTTACTGCGTGAAACAATTTTAATCATTTGCATTTTCGGTTTGTGCGCGCCTCGCAAATGGCATACGAGCAGCCGCCACGCCACAGCAGCTCCACCCTCCGCGCAGCAGTGTGGCACACAAAGCCCGCGGCGGCGCATAAACCGCGAAACAGCGCAAAACGGCCGCCGGGAGAAATTTCCTAGTCGAGGCGTGCGATCGCCGGGCAGGACGGGAGCGGCGGGCGGTCGGTCTGGCGTTCGGTCGAAGCGCATAGGCAAATATTAGCATTGCAGCAGGAATCAGAAATGCTGCAGCAACTCCAAATCTGCCAATCGTCATCGCCAATTGCTGCATGCAACAAACAACTGCTGCTGCACGAACACAAAAACAACAACAAATCAAAGCGTAAAAGACGAAAAGAGCGAAAAAGCGCAGCAAAAAAAATTTCAATCGGAGATTTACACATTTTACACTTTTTGGCTTTTATAGCTTTTAGCCTCGAGTTGTTGTTCAAATGTTTATTGTTGCTGTTATGGGCTTCGCTTGTAATGCAATCCCGGCCGTGTCTTGTTTACATTACTTATTGATTGTATGTGTGTGTGTGTGTGTGCGGCGCGTGATCTGTGCGCCTGCGCTGCGAGTACCGTCTCATCGCCCCAAATTGCATACTAACTTGGCTAACAACTACAACAACAAACACAACAGCAAGATCGATCGATGTGCGCCTGTCGCGTCCGCCTCATAAAATTAAGGCGCATGCGCATACTCCCAATGCAATTGACTCATTTAAACGCAATAGGGACTTTATTCTGCCAGGACGGAGCTGAACGAACATACGCCAGAAGAACTAAAAATACGCAAAGCGATCGTGTCTACGAAAAAGATCTCAAAACGAAGCATTTTCCTGGCGTTCCTTCATTCGACTGCCGAACTGCACTGCCGCGCGGCTGATCCGAAGGACCACACAGCGGCTATCCACTGCCTGCGCATCGCGCTCGATCGACATGTGAGCGAGTGGCCTGCCGCGAACAACAATGCGATGCGCTGGCCACGTCGCTGCGATCAACGTGTGACTTCAGTGCCTACAATAAACTGGGCAACACAATAAAAAGCACAACAACAACAGCAGCAAAAACAACTTGTGCAATCATAAACGCACGGTGCGAGCATTCGGACGAGGCCTGGTTCGAAAATAGATTTGAGCTTGGGCGCATGAAGTATGGATTGCAGGGACGGCCTGTCGGACGGTCGGACTGCCGGACGATGATTTGACCAGCAGGTCGTAAAACTCAATTTAGCACTCAGTGCCAAACAATGTGCAAATATTTATGCGCTCGTCGCTCGCCACGGCTGGATGTGAATCGAACCGAAGCGTGAGACTGTTTATCCGTCTACTCGTCCGTGCAGCGGTGGCCCTTAGGACATGCGCTGTGGTGCACTTTCATGGTGGACAGTGCCGCTTAGTGGCAGCATATATTTAAATCTGTGTAGAGCCAGAGCTTGAGATGGGCGGGCAGTCAACGCAGACAGACGCACAGACGGACAGATAGACAGCAAGCGATCGATAGGCCGACAGACAAATGAACAGAGCAGCGCGGATCTTTAACGAAGAACGGAGTGCGAATTGTAATTAAAGCGTGAAATTATTGGAAACTGCAACAGACCCAGACTCAGCGCAGTAGAACTACGAATCTCCGGCAGCAATGCGAGTTCAAGATTGAGATACGTGCCGTGCACACATACACACAAACAAACGAAATGCAAATTTCATATGGCCGCATTGCGCTCGCAGAATTATGATTTCCTGCGATGGACCAAATTGGCAGTTTTTTCTCGCGAACAATAATAGTCCCTTTTCCTGCGGCGGCAGTGTCAGCCAGGCACGAATTAATCGACGCAGCGCAAATAATGAAAACCGAAAACGAAAATATTTCTTCTTTTTTTCCACTTTTTGCATGGCAGAAAACAAAAGAGAAAAGCCGACTGAAAAATGACAAGAGACGCTGGCGATGGCGAAGACGACCAAAATGATGCTAGCCTGGCCCACAGGCGAGTTTGTGCGAGTCTGTGCAGTGATGCGCGGCAACAACTGCAGGAGAGGTGAGGCGAAGAGGCAGAAGGCTAGCAGCGCAAGAAGTAGAAGAAAGAGGCTTATGCGAGTGGACAAAGCTCGTCGGTGCGCACGAAGGGAGCCGGTTCCGTGCAGGTCCAGTTTCACTCGGCGCAGTCGAACTGCAGAGGAATGCCAAAAGGAGCAGCAAATGGACAACAAGAACGAGAACTGGCAGCGCTTGTGGGCTGCCGTGGCATGTTTTCAAACTGGTTGCGCATGCGCAAAGCGCCTTTTGCTCTTTTGCACCTTTTTGGGACTCGAAGTTGCAGTTCTTTCATTTGTAGCTCTTTTGGTGGTGCCTTGCTGCGTTTTGGTGTTCTCACGTTGTGTCGCGCTGGAATTAATGTAGCCACTTTGGATAAGTTATCGGCTGCAGCACTTTACAAGCGGCAACTTAAAGCGGCTCCTAACAACAAGGCCGACGCCAAGCCACTGCCATTGACAATGTACGTTGACATAGGCAAATTGCGTCGGACAGTGGCCTTTCTTGCGTATGATGGAGGCGCGCGAGGGTTGCTCGAATTTCACACCCCCTTGCACTGCGCTCGTTCGCTTTATAGGAATGCTCTGTTTTTGAAATACTTCAAAATCATACTTTAAAAAAAAAAACAAAAATAACAAAAAAACAAAAAATTCCAAAAATGCTGTCAAAATTTCCTTGTCTACTTTCGTTGCATATTCCGGCGCTAAAACCCGTGCAAAATTTCTGTGAACACGTCCCAAACCAAAATCTTTCGCAACGCTTTTTCACCTCGCTCATTCCGAGAAATGTTGCCGCACCGCTGCTGCACGTCAATGCATCGCACTCCATCCACAACTGGAAACGCCAAATGGACATCAACGAGCGGCGTCGGAAGGTGATCCCGAAGCTGGTGTACCTGCACAATCCGTGGAATTACTTCTTAACCAAGATGAACCTGCTGAAGCTGCGCCTGTTGTGGGATCGCGATTTCACTGAAAACGAATTCATCCGGGGATCCAAGCAGGTGAGGAATAACTATAGTGTAGCTGCTTCAAGAGTGGCCTATTAGAGAGCCTGGACAGCTTAAACATTGAACAGCGGTTTTGCAGCAATATGAGGGCGATGACCGGTTGTAAGTGGTGCGAGAGGACGGAACGGGACGGGACCAGGAAAGAATTTTAGCAAAAAATTGTCACATTTTAAAGAAAGAAAAGTTACACATAAAATAGACGAAAAACAAGCGAATCGTTATCGTCAAATTACAATTACAACGTAATGCTAATGAAATCACGTAACGAAAAACGCGAAAATTCACAAAATTATAACGGAAAAAGTTTTGCATAAAAAATTTGCGAAAAAACGCATGCGATTTTTGAATTTTCGGCTTTCGCCACCAAACCGTAACGAACGAACGTAAGTGGACAAATTTATCGCATGCGTGATAAATAGTTTTTGCGTCGCTAAATGGCATGCAAATGCCCGGAATGCGTTTCGCTGACATTCTTTAACCCTTTGGCGGTCGCGTAGAGCAGAAAAACGCATCATTTTCCTAAGAATTGCTGCTAATTTGCGATTTTCCTGTTTTTTCGCTTACGTTTTACGTAATTGCGCATCTATCATGAAATATTGCAGCAATTTCTCCACACTTGGTAGCCATCTTCACCACTGCCATTTTAGCCAAGGCAACGAACGCCTTTATTCAACTCAACCTCTTTCGCTTTTATGCGAGACACAAACCGGTGTACTATCAGCTTGTCTTCGGACAATTCAATGTTCCTGAATTTCGATGTAAACATTTTTTTGTATATAAACATTTCAAAAACATTGTCAGTCAGTTGCGTCAGTTGCTACCGGGCTCCACGGGCTCCACGCCTGCTTGCCTTTACCAAAAAGTACCAGGAAGAAGTGGCATGCAAATTGTATGAGGTTAATTTCCGAGCGAGAAAGAGCGGTTTCATAATAGAAAAGTTTCGCGCTCTTTTAAATAGTTTCCTGCTTTCAGGCGGCCATTGTTATGACCGACATCATACGCTTGCAGAAGACCACCGACATCGGCCAATTCACCACGCCCGTTGGCTTCCAGCAAATCACGCGCGATATGCTGCTCTCGCGCAACGACACGCGTCTCAAGTTGGTCAAGTTCGACACGGAGCACCTGCGTCGCGCCATACCAATGAAGGTCGCCACACGAAAAAACTACGGTAAGGCTCAATAGGATTAATTTCCTTCCTGCTGCTTCTCCAGCACATCCGCACATCCTTCCGCCCTGCAGGCCGCAAATATTGCTTTATTGACATGCTCTTTGTGGGTCTACGCAACACCAAGGACTACAATTCCACCGAGGAGGTGGTGGAGGTCAGAGAAGTGCTGCGTCAACTCGACTCGGACATGAAGACGCCAGCG
The DNA here is from genome assembly GCA_963457695.1 of Neria commutata. NCBI lineage: Eukaryota > Metazoa > Arthropoda > Insecta > Diptera > Micropezidae > Neria > Neria commutata. The sequence goes on along the minus strand of OY735248.1, from coordinate 15,964,507 downwards.
GAGATGCTATCCGTGCCGCACCGCATCGTCTTCGCCGAAATCTTCATGCGCTTCCGGCGCGATTACTCCGAGAAGATTAACCAGGCAGGCAGCAAGCCGTCGGACTGCGATTGGTCCATCTCCTTCTACAAGATACTGACATTCGACGTGCTCAACTACGACCCTAAGACGTGATGACGCAACGGACGCGACTGTTTATTCGAATGTGCTTTCCAAAATTGTGTAAATGTTTGTTAAAATTCAATCAAGTAAATTAAATGTTTCAAGGTAACTGTAAATCCGCAAAATCCTGTGGTACTTTCTTAGCTTCCCATTTGCGAGCTTTTTGTGGTAGAGAGGGCAAGAGTGGCAAGCTTTTTGTGGTAGAGGGCTGCTGCTGGACAAGGCTATACTTCTGCTGGCAATACGGCTGCGTCACCACCATGCTTTGAACAGTCACGGCCTCCAGCAGCTCGTCCACGTTGTCTGTCTTGCTCATGGACTTGATGAAGTTTGTGTACTTCTCGTTCTCCGCGATCAGCGTAAACTTCTCCTTCTTCAGCAGCAGGTTCTGCGCCTCCACGAGCGCCTGGCGACGCCAGAAGTTCCGCATGAGTGCCATCTGGTCCAGCAGTTCCTTCGGAGGGGAGAAAAGGCGGGGATTTGCTGGTCTGACCACACATATATACACATGGCCACTCACCTTTTCCGAAAGGTCGAAGTGTGCCTTCAAGTCCAGCACCTTCAACTTTAAGGTTTGCTCGTTATCGCCAATGTTTGGCAACTCCATCTCGTCATCCTGGTGCTGCGGCTCCTGGAAATCGCCCCAGGGCACCACCTTCTCCGACTCGGTCTGCATCTTGCGGCAATTGGCCGCCAGACAGAGCAGCAGTTCCCCACACTTCTCCATTCGCTTCAGTTGCTGTAAGTGTGCGAAAAGCGACGTACTTCTCCCTGCTTCCCCTTCTCAACCCTGCCGCAACTCACCTTCACAACGTCGAAGCACTCGCGGCACAATATCTTCAGCTTCTCGAACGTGATCTTCCTGTCCAGCTCGATGTTGACCTCGATGGTCTTGCGCACCTGGATGAAGTAGGCCATCTCCAGACGCAGATCGTTCAGCTGACGTTGCGACTCCACTTCGATGTGCAACAGCTCACGCTGCAGATCCGCATACGTGCGTGCGCTCTGCAACTCCACATACTGGAGCTTCTTCGTCTCGACCACAAAGTTGCGCTGCCGCTCCATCAGCAATCGTATGCGCTCGTTCTTGTGCACATCCACCGACGAGTCCTGCAGCACGTGCACGAAAGCCAGCAGCTGCTTGCGCAGATCCTGCATTTTAGCGACGACAGCGTCGCGCATCCGGTAGCGCCGTCCAATTTCCGTGTTCACCGCATCGTCCCGCTTCTCCAGGTAGATCTGGTAGTCGCGCAGCATCTGCTGCTCCACGATCAGATTCGTCGCGTGCATGACGTTCTCGCAGTTGATCTTGATGTGCTCCTCGGTGTCCTCCTTCTCGTTAAGCTCCTCGTAGAAGTCATTGATGGTCTCGGCAGCCTGGGACTCGTACAGAGCGCGCGAGGTGTCCAGCATCGTTTTGTAGCTTTCTACAAGAAAGACAGAGAGTGGCTGAAAGCTGCAGAGCTCCGCACGGTTGCGACAAGCGCTCAACTTATCATGTAGTCCATGAGTAGCAGCTGGCGCGAAAAATGGCGACGATGCATTTCCTGCGTCGTGTCCATATCCTGCAGCAGCATCGTGATCTTATTGTCCTTCTGCTGCAGCACACGCTGCGTTTTCGCGTCCCATGTCTGCAAAAGAGGGGCTTTAAGCGCTCACCAGTGCAGCGTTGCCACTGCGACGGGCACTCACGTGCAGCTCCTCCCTGAACTCGAGTATTTTGACCTCCTTGCACATGTCCTCCCACACCTCACGACCGCGCCTAGCCGACTTCTTCGACAGCTCCAGCTCACGCCGCAGAGAGTCCTGTTTAAAATAAGAGCACAGTGCAGCTTTCAGTGCAGCTCAAGAGCTGGCAAGCATCGGCTTACGCGAAATTCCAGCTTCTTGAATTCGAGTGCCTCCGCAAGTTTGCGCGCCTTGCGCTCGGCCTTCGTGAGCTTCTTCTGCTTCGGCTTCGTCTTCGGCCCCACCTCCGGCTCATCCACACCGGGAAGCGGAGCCTGATTGTCCACAGTAGTCGGCTGCGTGGTGTTCGTTGAGGGGGGCACGAAGGACACTCTGCCGGCTTGTTTGGGTGCTTCACTCGCCATGCTGTCCGGGATTTCTTGCAGAAAAAGTTAGTCAAATTGCTTAAAAAAATATGCGTGTATGTCGTTTCCCAATCTGACACGGCTCGAGCTTGTTCAAATTTCCGAAAAGTTGAAATCCCATAGTGAAAAGCTCGTCAAAGTGCCTTGAGTTGGGAGCTGCGGCGCTTTTATCGCTATATGCCTCCTCCGACGAAAATAGCTTTTACGATGCCTGCGAATCGAAAGTAATCGCCCCCCTGTACGCGCTCAGGTGGTCACATGCAGTGGTGTGCGTATGCAATCGCTCTAAAATCGACAGCGTGCTATCTTTACGAGCCGGGGCGCTGTCAAAATCGAGATATGCGCGGCGTGGTGCTGCGCTGCTAAGCCGCGAACTTCGGATTTCTCTGGCAGACGCGACAGGCAATTTCTAATAAAACTAGATTAATCGCCATATGAGCACATGCCTTGCTCTCCCCTCGGCAGCCTAACAGCTCTCCGCTCCTACGAAAGTGAAGTGCCGCTGCCTAGTCGCCAGCGCGTTCGCTGATTGCGAGCCGAAAGTCGGCAGCTCAGACGCGCGCTTGCCAGCACACCTTTCAGTAGCTCGCGAAGACTCTAAAAAGCTGCACGCCAACGGCCGAATTCCCGCATTCCCGCTTACCTCATACCGCACGCCAGAGAGCGCCAGACGCAAGTCGCCAGTCGAATTTGAGCGCAGTTTGAGTAGCTTTGAATTACTGCGCCTGTTAGCAAAACGCGGCTCGCAGCGGCCTCAGTGCAGTGCGGCAGTTGGAACGCTGCTAACGTGTTTCTACCAAACACAGCCACAGGCAGCTGAAAGACGACAAGACCGTTAGAGAAATCGCAAGTCGCCTTTTCTGGCAGCAGCAGCGAAAGTGCACCGCAGGCCAGTAGCGCCACAAGGACCAAGCGGCAGGTGAGTTCAGTGCGCGGGCGCGCCCTTTGGCATTTGGGGCATGCGCCACCGCGAACCGGTTTGATCCGCCGCAGCGCACTCCAAATTAGCATGCAGCGCGGAGTCCGCCGCGTAACTTGCTTGAACCGCGAAGCGTCAAAGAAACGTGTTTATATTTTTGTGGCCGCATTTGCAGCGCGTGCATTACAATGCCTTAAAGTGTAGCTCCATTGCCTTGTTGGCATATCTTTCAGATACAATATACAATATACAAATATAAATATATGTAACTGGTTTTGCTCGTTTTGAGTGTGTCGCTTTTTCGGCTATTATCAAACAACAACCAATTTAATTTTAGTGTGGCAGTTTTTTTTTTGCAAAAACGAAAGCAAAAAACTTGGAAACAACAAACTTTTTTTGCAAAAATTGTGAAAGCAGCGGCGCTTTGCGAAAAAGAGAAATTCAAAAGTTTGCATTTACAATTAATCAAATTTAAAATTTTGGATTATCCGCAGTTATATAATCCAACATGTTAACATAAACGTCTCCTCGAGTGTTTTGGCATGGAACGCATGCTCCCAGCCGTCCCTCTTAAAATGTAGAGGATGCCAATTCGGCTAACTGGAAAAGCCGGAACCAGTAATTAAATTTAATATTTTTGCGTAATTTTTAAAACGCAATAATCTGCAGCTTTTGGCCGCCCTTTTTTTGGTGCGCATTAACTTTTTCGCCTACCTAAAGTTCCCCCTTTTTATTAAACTAACTGCAACAAATCAATAAAAAATTCTCAGCGTAATAGAAATGATTTTATTGCGCGTAAAAAAGTAAAGAATTTTTTTATGTCTACTTTTTTCGGCACAAAATATTTGTCCCAGCAATCGCGCACCCACCCGAAAGCCCATAAAATACGCCATTTAGTGGCACGTTTGCAATATGATGAATACCTATGAGCAGGAACCCAGTGAGCAGACTCAGATCACGTGCGCCCATGTCTTATCGTTATATGCAAACTAAATTTCGCATTAGCAAAATAAATGGCACAGCAGCTCCAAAGTATTTTCCCAGCAGTTCAAAAGCGTTTTGGTGGCCTGATAGCTGCGTCGTTGCAGACCGATTGGCAATGAAACAATAACCCACACAATCAGTCATAAATCACTCTTCTTGTCGCTGCTTTTATGACTTCTGCCCGCGGCAGCGTAAAGTGCCAATAGAACTCATTGGTACCGTACAAGACCGAGTACTCTCGTCACCAAAGTGAGCAGATGGTGTTACCGGAAAAAGGTGCAGCAAGTTGAAGAGTCGATAAAGGTGCTGCCGTGCTCCCAACGAGTCGAAAATGCTGCTTACCACGCACGGTTCTTGGTTTCAGTGCGACAACATCGAGTGAAGGCTGCCGAGAGGCACTGATTAGAATGAAGTAGGCGGAAATTCTGGTTCACTGGGTAGGCAATTGCGCCAGGCACGGGCAAGTCTTTCCACCGGTGGCAAACGTGTGAGATGCTTTTCAAAACAGCTGAACTAATTAACTCGTAAATATAAACAACTTCTTCAATTCTGTGCAGCTGAATATGCGCGACTTTTGAGCATTTTTCACGGATTTGATTGCTGAAATGGGTCAGCAATGGATTCTCGCCTCGGAGCTTGCAACTAGCAATTCCATGCAGCTGCAGGCGAGGGCAAGAGGTAAAGCAGCAATCAGTGCGCTGCAGTGCATGCGGCTGTAGCGCTGCCGTGATATCCCAGCAAAGTTCCGTTATGCATTTGAAGCAAATTGTTGCAGCACTTGAGAAATTATTTCAGCTGGCGTTCGCCATTTAAAATGCCATACACAAACGATAAAGATTGCGCTTGTCAGTAGCGTTTAACAATAGGCAAACAAGCAAATTACACAATGACAATGCACATGCAAATAACAACAAAAAAAGCACATAGAGCACGGTCGGAAAATTGTAACAGGTTTTTGTTCCATATGAGTTATAATATAGAAATTATGCTTAATATCAACAATTCGCATAAAAAACATACACACGACATATTTTCTATAACAATGTGTACTTTTTGTTGTTGTAAATGCCGTCAAAGCGAACCAATGTACAACCAATTTTTTAGTAAATGCTGCTGAAAAGTATTTTCTAAAATAAGTTATTTTTATAATTTATTTAAATCAAAAGAGAATTGTATTTTTTTTAACAAATTAATGCTATGAAACAATATTTTGAGATAAAAATGCTATAAAACGAACATAAATTTTCATGATATTTTTGAACAATATTTTTTAAGAAGCGTATTAAATTTAGGAGGGAGTATAACCAGAAATCTGGAAGGGCAATTGAAATTTTTCTTTGATCAAATCAGCCTATAACAAAATAAGCATATGTATAAAATATTTTTTTGTCTTTACGAAAGCTTTCTAAAATTTATAAATATGTATTGCTGTTTCAGTAATTTTAATTTTAAAGTATAAAATTCATGAATTTTCGTTAATGCACAAGAGCTCGGAAAAAAATCAGGTGTATTCTTTAATAAATATGTTAATAAAATAAATGAAGCTTACACTTGATTTAGGAATTTACAGGACTTTTTTACATTTAAGGGTTTTACAGGAAATAATTGAACTACTTTTTTGTAAAATAAATTTATGAATACTTTTTTGAGGCACTGTGCATACTTATGCTTTAAAGAATGTCAATTGGAATCAACTCACGAAAACATATTTGCCATTTTATCTTAATTTTTATTTGTATGTGGGCCAGAAAAATAAATTTGTTATAAAAGCATTAAATGGCATTCATATTGCAACTTAGCCTGTTATAACTAAGCTTCTCCACGGGGCTATCAATGTTATAATTATATTGTATTTATTCATATCTTGCGTTGGTTAGAACATAAACTCTGGTTATAAATATGCAGCAGTAACATATGTTATAGCTTTATGGCCAGCTGAGCGACTAATAGAAGACCCACTTGCTCCAAACGCTGTTAAAATACAACTCGGGATTAGCGTGTTTAGCCCGTAATTGACAGGCGGAATTACTCTTATCTGTGGCGCAGATTTGTGGCTTTATCTAGCAATCTTTCAAGTTGCAATTTCCGCAAAGCATCCATAAAGATAAGTCCACATTCTAGTCACGCCCAAGCGCATCCAGACCATTCGTCGTGCGCTTGACATTTCAATTTTGATCAATGGCTGAAGTTATTCGACTATAATTAGCGCTCACAAATTAGATAAGCAAATATTTTCTACAACAACAACAACAGCCAAGCACGCTGCTTTAAATTACACTCGCTTTTTTGATTGTGATAAATTTTATGAGTGCGTACTATAAAAATGCCTCGATTACGAAAAAACACTGTAAATCGCTTAAGTCAATATTGTTTTTCAGAAAAGCGGCGGGGGGTAGTAGAGAGGGTCCGGAGTATAATTGTAATAACTAAAATCGCTGTGGCAATGAACGCGCGCAAATACAGCTTAATTTTGCTGGAATGCCAACAAACGCGAGATCATCAGCCCCAGCATTGTTAAAGTATTTGCATGCAATTGCGTAAAAATTAATGGCTTTCAGTTTGATTTGATTGCAGGCAATGTTATAGATTGGCAGTTGCAGCGCAAGCTTCCATATCAGCTTTAAGTCGAAACTTAGCCCCGTACACACGTTCACATACTTGGCACATTCACAGCGTAGAAATGGAGGATCTTGCCAAGAATGACAAACAAAACGGACACCAGCTGGAGAACTCAAATCAAGATCCGTAAGTAAAATTTATGAATGCAGCAGCTGGTCTACAGACTGCACAGACTGCACTGCCGTTGAGTAGTATTCGTAGGCTGCTCCAAGCAGGGAGATTGACTATCTTCCCAATCCCAAACACTTCCAACAAACTTCTTTTTCTGCAATCAATTTTTTTCCGAATTGCGCTGCAGTTTTATTTTAAATTTCCATGTAGTTCTTCAATTCTTCAAAGGAATGCAAGATTGCATTGCGATGTCGTGCCGCTTAGTCTCGCTAACTGGTCTGACCAGTAAGCACCTTTGAGCATTCGTTCCGCATAGCTTTGGGCGTATGCTGGGCTGCAAGAATCGCAGCTAAACATTCAAAGCTAATCTATCAAGCTGAGCAGCTAGCTACTAAAAACCTGCTCTGCTCAGTTCCAGCTAGACGCTAGCCTAGCCGCGAATAAGGCGATACGGCGCGCTGCGCAACGCTGCGAAAGCGAAAGTGCTTGCGCTAATCTGGCCAGCTACGCCACGCCATGAGGCGGCACGGCACGCCGAGACTTGTACAGTTATGCTAATGGCTGTGAAAAGAAAAGTGGGCGACCTTGCGCTTGCGGCCCAGCTGTTCGTGGCTGCGGTCGATTAAGCGCCACTCTGCCACGTCACGGCCGAGCTCTCTCCTAATTATTCTTCTCACTCTAATCGCATCTCTTCTACAGCAATGAAATCGTTGAAGCTGAACCGCTCTCGTGGAGGTTCTGGAGGAAACGTCGTTACGTGGTGGTGCTGCTCGCCTTCTTCGGCTTCTTCAACGTCTACTCGCTGCGTGTGAATCTGAGCGTGGCCATTGTGGCAATGACCGAGAACCGCACCGTCATCGATGAGAACGGCATCGAGTCGTGGGAGCAAGACTTTCCCTGGGACTCCAAGCAGCGCGGGCTCATATTGAGCTCCTTCTTCTACGGCTACATAACGACGCAGTTCATTGGCGGTTTCATAGGCGCCAAGATCGGTGGCAATCTCGTAAGCGAGTGACTGTCTGTGCTTTTGACACATCCCTACATTCAGGTTGCAATCTTTCTTTTAGGTCTTCGGTCTGGGCATTGGCACCACTGCACTTCTCACGCTGCTAACTCCGCTAGCGGCCAAACACAGCTTGGAGATGCTGCTGGCCGTGCGCATCATTGAAGGCATCTTCGAGGTATACCCGCTTCACTATCTGCGTCCATACTTTTGTTACAAACCTTCTTTACCACAGGGTGTTACCTTCCCCTGCATACACGCTGTCTGGTCACGTTGGGCGCCACCACTCGAACGCTCACGTATGGCATCTATCGCATTTGCGGGCAATTACGCTGGCACGGTGGTGGCTATGCCTTCGTCGGGTCTGCTCGCCTCTGCTTACGGCTGGGAAAGCGTATTCTACGTGTTCGGCGTGATTGGAATCATTTGGTTCATCCTATGGATGATCATGATACGCTCTGGCCCCGACAAGGACCCTCACTGCTCGGCCGAGGAGCGCGAGTTCATTGAGAAGAAGATTGGCTACTCGGGCCAGCAGAAGATCAAGCATCCCTGGAAGGAGATATTCACTTCGAAGCCGGTTTATGCCATCATAGCCTCGCACTTCTCGGAGAATTGGGGCTTCTACACGCTGCTGACGCAGCTGCCCACATTCTTGAAGGGTGAGTGAATTGTGCTCCCGGAGAAAAAACATTACTAATATGCATATCACTTCGCAGATTCGCTTAGCTTCAACTTGGACAAGACGGGCTTTCTTTCAGCTGTGCCATATCTCACCATGGGCATATTGTTGGGCGTTTCCGGCTACTTGGCCGACTGGCTGCAGGTCAAGGGCATTCTCACCACCACGCAGGTGCGTCGCTACTTCAACTGTGGCGCCTTCCTGTCGCAAACAACATTCATGATAATAACAGGATACTTAATGAACCCCACTTGGTCTGTAGTCTGCATCACCATCGCCGTGGGCTTGGGTGCGTTCGCCTGGTCCGGTTTCGCGTAAGTCCATCGAGTGGTTCTTTATAAAGTTGAAAGCTATAACTTAATTCAATACTCGCCTGTAGCGTCAACCATCTGGATATAGCGCCACAACATGCCAGTGTGCTCATGGGCATTGGCAACACATTCGCCACAATTCCAGGCATTGTGAGTCCGCTGCTAACTGGCTATCTGGTGGTCAATCAGACCACCGAGGAGTGGCGAGTGGTGTTCTTCATCTCAGCGGGCATTTATCTCGTCGGCTGCGTCGTTTATTGGTTCTGGGCGTCCGGCGAATTGCAGGAGTGGGCCAAGTCGCCCGAACAAAAGGCCATGGAGATGGAGCTGAGGCAGAAGGCGCTGGCGCTGAACGGCGAGCCTACCAAGCCCGCGGGCTATGTGAACGAGGCGGTGGAGCTGAAGGAGTAGTGGCGTGTCAGAGTGTTTACAGGAATTTTACAGATTTTGTGATAGAGTTTTGCGACCGCTTGCAGTAGCGACGCGCCGCTGTAGTTAGCGTGAGCATATATTTTTTGTTGTTTCAATTGTACATATAAAAACAATAGTTAAGCTAAACTGTGAGAAAATACAATAACAAAAATAATATACAAATATTTAGAAATAAATCATCCTAAAATATGCAATGATTTATGTGGGTCAACTTGTACACTTGTACGAAGCACGATTTATTCAGGGATGGTCTTTCGAATTAATTAAATAATTTTTTTTTGGAATAAAATTCTGTGCAAATTGTATTTAAATATTTTATGAAGATCGAACTATTGCTCACACATGGCATCATTTTAAAGAAAATTACAATTTTCAACAAATTCCTATCAAATCTGACCGACATTTCCGTAATGGCGCAGCGCCATGTGTGTCATATCAGAGTGAAATTCCAAAGCAAGAAACGCCATTCAATATTGACACATTCCTCATGTATCGCGCGGATATCTCGTGTGCAGCTCAGGCCGCCGCAGCAGGGGCCAATACACTCCGCCACAAAAGCGAAATAATTAATATTTACAAAAATCGAAAATGAACACGCCAAAATCGCGAAGCAAATGAAATGAATGAGAAGAAAAAGAGAAGGCGGAGGCAAAGATAAGATGTTGTATTTTTGGCAAAATGCCCGCGGCAGCGAATTTAATTGAAATTAATTGCTGAATACTTGGAATTCCTGAGTAACAAACAAACGTGCAAATGTAATGAATGTGTGAGTGTGTGTGTGCGTGGTAAGTGCTTGGGATGCGTTGGGGCAGCCTTATTGCTGCGAGAAGTACATTTTATTTAAAGGAAGTTTTGTGCGAGAGTTACTACGTAGCATGCAACAAATGGGCCGCTGCATACAATACACACTCCACGCCACTTGCCACCGCCACTTGCCGACAATGTTGCACTTCGCAGACATGAAAACGACAAAGACGAATAGCCAACTGTCAACATTCGGCGTTGTTCATACGCCTCGGTGGCAGCTGCTGCACGCAGCCGTTGCGCTTTATCGCCTCGCCGCTGCCCAACGACGGTTGACAAGGGCGCCACTACAAAGCGGCGCCTGCTAATTTCTGCCAATTGGATGGATGCTGCCAACAGATGTGGCAAGCACATTGTACAACGACAACGGGGAAGGCTGGGCAGACGACAGCAGAGGCAGAGGCGCAGCTAACAAGAAGGCCTTTGGCCATTTTATGACGCGTTGCTGTGCCAATGCAAAGTCTGAAAAGTGTTGAGTGGCATGCCTCGGCGCCATGCCGCGACGCATATGTGCCGCACAAGCACGAGCCTGCAGTCAGTCTGTCAGTCGGTCACTCACTGGCTCTGGTGTGCGCGGCAAGTGAAATAAATGCAAGTTAATTGCGCGTGCTCACATTAGATGCGGCCCACAGAAGAGAAGAATGCGGAGCAGGCGAAATCAGGTCAAAAATTGCCGCATGCAAAGCAGATGCTGCTTGTTGTTGCTCGTCTATATGCATATATTGCATTATATATTGATACCATGACAAGCGGCGTCACACTGTCGTCCAGCAGCCGAAAATACCTACAAGTGGCCACAAGCACGAAGCAGTGAGCAGCGGCGCCGCGATCTGTGTCACGCAAGAATTCCACGCCAGAAATCACAAAAAAACAAGACAAACAAGAGCAGCAACACGTTGTCACATGTTGTTATGCCCTGACAAATTTATGAGATTTCGAATTAATATTTTTAAATGCCCATTAAGCTTTTGCGCAGAGCATTCCGAAAAAAAATAAAGAAATTGAATGCAAAAATAGAAAAAAAAATCAATTTAAGAGAAGGAAGGCATCTCAAGTGTGGCACGTACATGCGTCACTTGAGACTAATGTGACAGCATCATCCCCTCTTCATGCACCCCCATCCAACAGCTCTGAGCACAATCAATTACAAATTGCAGCAATGTTCCTTCGATTGTGTCGATCGCATTGATAGCGCTGCAATGCGTCCGCGACCTTCACATATTAAACCCGCAGCCAATCGAGTGCACCTCAAAAATAGCGCAATTGACCGCAAATCAATGGCAGCGCCTTAGAGATTAGCTCATTTGGCACGCTGCACCAGTGGCCGTCAATTGCAGTCGCAGCGCTTGAGTCAATGATCTATTTATTGAGCGATCGAAAACGAGGCCCGGAAGCCAGATTCGATTGGCACAACTGATCTTCTGCAAAGCACGCTTGATTTAAATTTAACTGCAAAAATTTAAAATGTCAAACCTTCCCCTTCCCTTGCCCTTTCTAATGGGTTTCTTTGAATAGCTAAAATGGAAAATTAAGCCAACACATTTTCAGCTGCGCACTCAAAAATTTCGAAATTCACTTTGCTGTGGCACTCAAATACCATACATTGCGCACCCACCGCCCCCACCGCCCCAACACCCCTCACATCAGCCAATCCCACCCGCACATCAAAGCATTCCGCAGGTATGTACTTTGCGCCGTAAACAGCGACGAACAAGAAACAATGAAACTATTGCAGAAATAAAAATTAAACACACATTTTTTACATGCAAAGCGAACAGAAAAGCAATATTATTTTTATGCGCGTTTATTTCTGTATTGCCAAAAAGAATTTCCACCTCTTGGCAAGCCGCAGCCACAAGAATAACGCAGTCGAATGCCCCATTCCTACCTTGGTTGGCATGCCAGCGTTGCTGCCGCAGCTGACTCACACGACTTTCACACCTTTGCACGAAACTCACCTCAATTCACCACGCACTCGCAAGCCCCACAAGCAACGGCGGACGCCAGCTAGCAATTCTTAAGCGCTGATCAGTCACCGCGTATCTTTTGTGAGCGGAATTAATCGGAACGGCGAAATTCGGGCCGTTCAGTGAAAATCGTATCGCAGCTGTGGCTCTTTTGCAGGTTTCTGTCTTGGTTATTACTGCCGTGCTGCCATATAGTTTTGTGCACAAAGTAAGCACGCTGTTCATTTTGCTTTTGAGGTTAAATTTTACATTCTTTATAAAATCTATGACACAGAATTATCTAAATTTTTAGATATATTTATTGTGGTCTACTTTTATGAATGAATGTTAACAATAATAATCCGGTTTTTGTACTAAATTAAAATCGAAGAGCAGTGGCAGCGCTGTTTTTAGTACAAAGCAATGCCATTCTCTCATCCTCTCTGAGCATCAGAGCAGACGTAAACGTATGAGAAAAACCAATTTGGATTATAATTTCTGCGTTACGCGCCGATTAAATACGCAATGAGCGAACGCATGTATGAGCTCGGGTAGGGTAGGTTTTGTCTGCGCTCCGATTAAATACGATACGCGGTGACTGATCAGCGCTTTAGCATTTGGCGAATTCCGCACGAAGCGTTTAGGCGCTCGGCAGTTGGATTCTTCGCTGTGGGCCACAGAGTCAGTAGGCGAAGCAGTGCAGCGAACTTCATTCAGTCTTCAGTCAGCTGTCAGACGCTCCTGTATCCAGAGGTGTTGGAACCTCAAGCAATCGCGCGAAGCACGCTAAAATTTTGAAAATATATTTACACCTCGGCCGAGGAAAATACAGTGAGTCCGTTTTCATTTGGCAGCGCTCGCATTTTCATGCTGGAATTTGCGGAATTTCTAAATTGATTGAGTTATTTCGGCGTCGCGCTAAAAATACGCGCATTCTTTGTAAACAACTTTTGGAAACTGCGTGTGATTATTTTGATATTTAAATAAAAGAAAGGGATACGCTCATGAATATGCAGGTGCTATTGCCAGAGCAACAGCAATTGGCGAGCGGCTTGGCCGAACCCGCCAAGGAGAAACTGAAAATTGTCGACGAAATTCAAAATCTGCTTAAGGCGGTGGATATTGCCGACGACAACAACAACAGCAACAAAAGCAAGCAGGACAAATCGCAGAACAATAATGAAGGCACAGAGAGGTAACTATATAGTGATTGGTAAGGGTGGGTCATCTGCTGGCTATTTTTAAATGACATGCTTTTCGAACACTGGATTCAGATTCAGTAAAGCTGACAATCCAGAAACGGCTCAGCAACTTAAGCAAAACATAGAAAGCCTTATTGTGAAGTAGTACCCCAAGGCTTTAAAAACCTGCTAAAAGCCAAGCCAAGCCTGTCGAGGCAGCCGTTTGATTGAAATTATATTCCATAACTAATTGGAAGATTTTCTCTTTCCAATAAACCAGCCAGCTTTGAAAAGTATTGCAGTTGTATAATTTATGGCAATTTTAAAAAGCAACCAGCTGACGGCCAACCCTTTCTTACCTAATAGAGCGACAAATAAAATTCAGCTCACTATCATCTAGTTGAGTTAATGCCTCAGAAAACCGGAAATAAGTAACACATTTAGATTCGAGCGAGTTTACAAACATCAAATACCGGTTTTTCAAAAGAGTTGTCATCGCAAAGAGAACAAGAAACATTCGCTTTCAAACTTTTTTTGTTACATCGTAGCAGAAAGGTTGAAAATATGAGCATTTGGTTTTAGATCATAATTGAGTTTATTAATCTGTCATAATAGAATGTCAAGGTAATGATTCGCAAAAGTATAAATATGCAGCAAAATGGAATTTTATTGTTTTATTTCAATTTGAATCGTGATTATGAAATTAAAAAAAATTTTTTTTTTTAATATGGAGTCGAATTCTACAACCACAAGAACAAGTTTAAATTTTACAGGAATAAATAAAAATAAAGCAGAAAGAGAATGAAGTTGGCAACCAACCCGTTTCTGTAGATGGCGCCTTATTAGCTCCATGCAATCACACATTTGCCTCCACTTCGATGCGGTACTCATGCCGAAGGTAAAAGTGACGCTGCCGATGAAATCGTTTACATTTAACCTTTGCGTGTTTTACCAGCATTTTTGCAAATGTCATTCTCTCACTCACTCGCCCAGAAAGCAGCCGTTTTCTATTTGGGTGTAATAAAAGAACGTAAACAACTTCCCCCTCCACGTTTTATAAAATTTTGCTCACAAGTTGTGCGATAATTTAATTTTTGCGCTTCAGCGCTTTCAGTGAGTTCACTTTCTGTCAAGGTCAGATTATGTCACCACCGCCAACAGGCATTAAATTAGTACGAATTACTCTTGCCAGGCGGGAACGGTGGGTAAGCGCTGACTGACACCAGCTCATTTCTTTGCACAGCATTCGCTCCACGACTGTCACAGCCCCAGTTGAAGCGCGTGATGACGCTAATTACTTGTACAAGCGATAATTACCTTTTAATTGCGAGTTCACGCTGGCGTATGCGCAATATCGGAATAACGGTTGCCTTTCTCGACCGCTCCGTCGTGCTCGCTGGCACTTCCAACGGCTGCAATTCCAAGCGAAATGCCTGCCCTCCACTCAATTCTATTTTTATGCGGCGCTTATTTGCTTAACCCACTTTCGCCCGTGCGAACGCATAAAAATTTGATTTTGAGAATTTCTGCACTCGTCGTCTGCCTCTTCTGCTGCGCTGCTGCTGCGCTGCTGCTGCGCTTGTAAGACTCGCTTGCGTGCATGTGGCATGCTGAGTGGCAAGTGCCTAGGTGGCTGCGGCACATGGCAAGTGGCAAGCATCTGAACGTGACTTGCAATTATCTGTCAGTCTGCTAGAATGCTTGAAATTTTTGACTAATCAGAAGAGACGTGCAGAATTCCTTGCATTCCAGAACGGCACACACACACACTCGCCTTCAAGCAGAGCACTTAACAACCTTGACTGTGACAATTAATATGCCAAACGAAGGACGACAACGCGTCGCCACGAAAGACAAAAGGCGAGGCTGCTCAAAATTTCGCCACAAACAAAAGCAGGAAAAAAAAAACAGACACCGCAATTGTGGCGCACGACAACAGGCACTTGCCGCACTTACTCCCCTTCCTTTTCTTTCCCTTTCCGCAGAGCACAGCAGCAAAAGCGTCCATCACAATTGCTGACCTTGTCAGTTGGTGTTAAAAATGCCTTAATTATGAACAAAATAGTTGCAAAATTTCTAAAATTAATGCAAAATGTCGCAAATATCTCGGCGAAGGTGTGAAGTCTTGCTGAGATGACAAATTGTGGTATGACTGCAAGCGTTTCCCGCTTTGGTGCCTCGATTTCCGTGCAGCTGCGCCAGAGCTAGACGAAAGCTGTCAGAGCAACTTTTGCAAGTCAACGAAAATGCCACCAAGAAAAATCACAAGGAACATATGAGGCCATGAGATATTGCCTTGTTGTTATCATATCGCGGCTTCATCGGCCTTAACCGCATTTTTTCGGGAATAAAATTAAGTTTGCAAAAACACGCTCGAGTGATTTATAATGATCGTGCGATTGAGTATACTCCGAAGGTCACACTGAGGGGAAGCACACTTTGAAGACATGTTGTTATTCAATATAACTTTCAAGGTTGCCGATGCTTCTACTCCCAACAGATTGATGAAGTTCAGCATTCTGGTAGTCCAGGCAAAAATGAGTTGTTCTTTGCTGCAAATAAACAATCATATTTAATTGTCATAAACTCGCACATACGAAATACATATAAATCAACACTAAAATAACAACAACAACAAATTCGAAAATAGCAACCGAAATCATGAGTGGCGAAAAAGTTCTTTCGCTGTGATCTAAAGTGAAAGTGGCGATGAATAATTTTGGCGCGCGGCCAAAGGAATTCGCGCGATTGTTATGCGATCCACTGGCAGGCGAAATCAAGAACTGGCGAATTTTTGTTTTTAATAATTTTGACGTGCGAATTTTGTTGTTGTTGACAATTTCTGCGCGCTGACAACACAACAAGTGAAAAAATGACATGAAATTGTAGCAAAACATTATTCGAGGTGTAAACAACTTTATTGTGATTTCCAGTTTTTCTAATGGCGGGAGCAAAGAAATGTTAAATATTGTGTGTGAAGTAATGAAAAAATTAGAGCAGAAGAACAAAATACAGACTTTTGGAATGGCAGAGAATCGACTGGGAGCTATTTGGAAGGCTATTGGAAACTGGCAGTTGGGGTTCTCTACGTCAGTTCTCTGCCTGTCTTCATCTTTATACATATTAAATTTTTTGTGGATAGAAGAGAAGCATCAAGGGCGCAGTCGGTGCAGAATTTCAAGCTGTTTAAGCTTCTCGCCTTCACGAGTGCTCCTTTCGTAAGCATTCCGTGGGGCAGTCGGGAGGGAGGCTCCCGAGCTGTCGCTCGACATCTGCCAATCGGTATGTTCAAATACTATTCTTCAATGTTTGTTAACAGGCAGTTGTTTCAAAGGATTCATATTCGGCTGTCTCCGTCTGGTGATACCATATGATACCATATCTATCTGTCTGTCTGTAAGCACTTTCTCTTGTTAAGCTTTGATATGGAACTTGCATTTTATTTTGTAACGAGCTCTGAAACGAATATCCGATTAATTTCATAGACATTGAATCTTTGCTTCATTTTAATCTAAGACTTTCATAGAAATAGTTGTACTGCATTTAATTTAAAAACAGATCTATTGGAAACGCAGAGTCAGAAATAGCTTTTTCTCCACCATTCAAAATGTCAGTTTTTGATTTAAAAAATTTTAAAGAAGAAGTCTAAAAAGAATATGCGCCGTTTCCGGCTGCAAGTATTATTTATGAGCTCAGCGGAACATATTTAAACATCTTCGCGAGCTGAACACTTCACCTGACCGACAGCCCACCCTCCAAAAGAAAATAAATCAATTCTATTTCGACTCGCAATTGTGTTGACCACACAAATCAATAGATAGCCGGTCGAGGGAGCTTCGACTGAGTGAGCCATTAAATTATTTTCGAACCGCTAGAACAATGACGCCGCAAATGAAAGCGAAAGCAAACGCAATTTCCATTCAGAAATAGTTGGGTGGGCAGATGATTAGCCATATGGAAAGCAGCATGGGAAGGGGGCACAAAAGCCGCCAGAAATGCGTAAACACCGGCCAAATTATTGATGGCAACCGCAAAGTCCCAACTCTTGGCGTCGCCGTTTGCGATTGCTGGCTGCAGTTGGAGCATAGTGGGCAGCGTAGCGCTTACGGCAGGTGGGACTGTTGGTAATAGTAGATTTTGTACTTTTTGTTAAAAAAAATGTGTTTATCTTCGAAAAATATTTTCTTTCGAGTAGCCCACAACAAAACAATGTTTGCGCGCAGGCCTTTGACTCGCACCCACACACAAACAGAACAGAACACGTCATTCCTCAATGACGTCACTAGTGGTATTTCGCAGCGCAACAACGCCACATGACCACATGATGTCTTGATGTGTAGTTCCAGTGCGCTGTGTCCTTCAACCTGCGAATCGAGTCGCGGAGCTTACTACCCACCCACCACCCACCCACCACCCACCGACCCACCTGCCAAGCACCCCGCACCACGAGTGCTCTTCGTGGTTTGGTGCCGTGCTGTGCTTCTGAGTGTTGTTCTGGCTGATGTTGTTGTTGTGGTTGTGGCGTCGTATTTTGGAGTGGCGCTGCAATTTAATGAGTTTGTTTGTCTTGTTCGGGCGCTCTTGATATTTTAGATTTTCTGTTTGATGGTTCTTATGCGCCTTTCTGTCGAATTTTATATTATACCTGTTTATTTATGGCAAGCCTCAAATAAAGAAATATTTGAAAAATGTTACAAAATTTATGCATCTAATTTAAAAAAAATTATAATAATCCTTCTTTTTTTCAGCTGCCATCCGCCTAGTCATGTGCACACCCCCTTCCCGGGCATCTCGCAGCTGCTGCCCAGCTTGTATCTTTGCGGTGCGGGCGTCGCCATGCCGCAAGTGTTGGACCAGCTGGCGGTGCGCTTCATCATCAACGTTGCGCCAGAGCTGCCCCATACGCCGCTCTCGAGCGACACCAAGCCGCTGTATCTGCGCATCAACGCGCTCGACAGTTCGAGCGTAGATCTGAGCGCACACTTCGACGAGGTTGCCGACATGATCGAGGAGGTGCGGCAGCACGGCGGCAAATCGCTGGTGCACTGCGTCGCCGGCGTCAGTCGCTCGGCCACGCTCTGCCTGGCCTACCTCATGAAGCACGCGGGCATGAGTCTGCGCGAAGCCTTTTTGCATGTGAAGGCCATACGTCCCCAGATACGCCCCAACTCGGGCTTCTTTCAGCAGCTGCGCCGGTACGAGGAGCAACTTCGCGGCAGCTGCTCCGTGCATATGATCTTCTTCGAGTCGATGAACAGGGAGATACCCGATGTCTTGGAGCCTGAGTACCGAGCGATGGAGGAGTTCTACCAGCGGCAACGCAAGGCGCTAAGGCGACACTAAGGCTGTGCTGCTGGTGCAGAGGTTGTAGGGAAGAGTCCGCTTGTGTGGGGTTTGCTTAGCATTAGTGTGCCTTTGTTAGTTGTGTGGTTGTTTTGTGGGGGTGGGGGTCATAGTGTGCATATGTCTTACTAAACCGACATTTTTGTTAACAGTATTTTTGCTGTATAAAAAAACAGTTGTTATTGTAGTTCTTAGTTACTTGTGTAAAACTGAAAATTTTAGCCATTAGAGTTGCACGTAAGATTCGTTTCAATGTTGTAGAAAAACTGATATTTCCAGCTTGGATCATATACCAATGTATACAATCAAAATATATATAAATTAGTAAAAATTTGGACTTCTTTCACTACTCGAGCATTCAAATACCAAATGTTTTTGTCGCCAGTTAAGTGCAAAGAACTGTATAAAAAATTAAAGTCGCCTTCTACGGTCTTAACGGCTCATGTAAAACATGTCAATTTTCAGGAGAGCCCAAAATCGTTTCAGTCGCTATTTCTTAAAGAATTCATCAAACGAAGGTAGCACAATATTATTCAAAATGGACAATTAAAGAAAACAATTTTTCGTAATAGATCTACACAATCCGTGGAACTACTTTCTAACTAGATGAACTTGCTGAAGCCTGCGCCCTGTTGTGGGATCGCGATTTCACTGAAAACGAATTCATCAGGGGATCCAAGCATGTGAGGAATACCCACCATGGATATAGTGTAGTAGTGCTTCAATGACCTATTAGGACAGCTTAAACATTGGACAGCTGTTTTGTAGCAATATGAGGGCCGACGACGGTACGGAAAAATTTTTATCCAAAAGAATTTTTGCAAAAAATCGTCACAAATTTTAATAAATAAAGAAAGAAAAACAATTAACAGTTAATTAACAGTTGTTTTGCAGCAATATGAGGGCCTTGCTATGAGGGTGCGAAGACGGGACACGATTAATAATATATGTATCTGTATCCAAAAGAATGAATGCAAAATAATCGTAAAATACCCGCTCACAAATTAAAATTAAAAGAAAGAAAAATTAGACAAGGAAAAAAAAGCACCCCTCCCCTCCCCACTCATCTAAAATTACAATTACTACGTAATGCAAATAAAATTACGTAACGAAAAACGCGAAAAATCCCAAAATTATAACGGACAAATTTTTGCATACAAAATTGGCGAAAAAACACATGAGATTTTCGGATTTCGCCATAAACACGTAACGAACGAACAAATTTATCGCATGGGAATAAATGGTTTTTGCGTCGAAAATGCCTGAAATGGCATGCAAGTACCCGAAATGCGTTTCGCTGACTTTCTTTAACCCGTTGGCCGCCGCGTAGAGCAGAAAAACGCATAATTTTCATAAAAATTGCGGCAAAATTGCGATTTTTCTGTTTTTCCGTTTACGTTTTACGTAATTGCGCATCTATCATGCTTCCAAATTATAATCTGTGATCGACGCTGCCTACTCTTAAGGGCCATCTGAAATTATTGAACGAAAGCTCTGCAGTGAGGCCGAGCTATAGCTTTCGACAGGCAAGTTCGGGAAATGGCTTAAAATAAATAAAATCATTGCATACATTTAGGAGCGCTTTTATTATTGTTCGGAAAAATTTTTGAAATTGCAGATTTTGCGAAATCGACAAAATTTAAGAAAATATCAAAAGAATAGTGACAGAGAATTTGTACCAAGTTTTCCAGCACTAGAAAACTAAAGGCCATCATTCATTCCTGTACCTGAGTAATCAACTCTTCAAGAAGAATGACGGCAGTTATTTTTAGTAAATTAAATACAATTTGAATAGTTTTTGTGTTAATTATTTATGTGATCATTATTCAAAAAAGATTATTGTGCCTCCTTTCTCCTCTTTCGCTTAATTCTGCTTCGCATTAGGAATTATTTGAATTTCGTAACAACTTTTCCCTTCTCTCGCTCGCTTTCTGCCGGTGCAAGTTCAATACACCCATTAAGATTTAGCAAACAAACATAGCACAATAACAACTACACTTCTCTGCCCCCCCGCAGGGCTCCACACCCCATTAAGCGGCACGGCATGCGCACAAAGAGCAAAGTAACAATTAAACTGCCAAAATGGACGATTTATTGCCATGTCCAAAAATTATGTAACGCCAAAAAAAAAGGAGAATGGCTCCACAGACAAAGCCTTCTGTCATTAAGAGTGAAAAATGCTTTTGAATTTTTACAAGAATTTACAACGGCCAACACGGCTCGGCAGATCGCCGAAAAGCGTACAAGGAAGGGCAAAGCACTCTCACTTGAGCGAGGCAGCGACTGCGGCTGCGCAGGCCATTGCGAATTAATCAATTTCCATTATGCTAATTTTTAAGTACACGCTGCCATCAGCAGCCGAAGCCCGCGCACGCACTCCCCACCTCGCCGATCAGCGTGTGACTGCGTTCAGCGCGAAAGTTGCCCCTCTGTCGGCCCGCTGCCGGCAGTTAATAGGCACAACTTTTGAAAACGCAATATCTACGCATTTGGCCAAAAGCGGCTCATCGATTCTGTTTACCAGCATTTCGGGACGTGTGCGATTTAATGGATTTCGCATTCGGCTTTCAATTTTATTTTGGCCAAATCGATTTGGCATTGGCGGCGGCCGTTGACCAGCGCGGCGTGAATTTCGCTTTTGCAAATATTTTGCGGTTTGCCGTTCCTCTTTCCTGCGCTGCCGTTCCCGTTTCGGCTAGATCGAGTACTTAGCACTATAATTCCTGAGATTTGCGCTGACTGATCAGCGTTTAGGCTTGTTGGGCGCTGCTTAGATTGTTGCCACGCGGACTGCAATAAAAATATTCTGACTTGTCAACGCGCGAAAGTGACAGCGGCCATGGATTTGCCGGGTCCAGCAAGGTGAGGCCGCAATTAAAATGTCAAAAGTATTGCGTCGCAGTTCGCTGCCTTTTTTGCCCATTCATCGCCGTCGAGCGGTGCTAATGGCCAGGCTGAGCCAGACAGAGCCGCAAATGCCGTCAAGCCGCACTTTCGGCCGGCACCACTTGACGCCGATGCCAGGCGGAGTCGGCTCATGTGACATAATCGCCGCGAGTTGCGTGCGCTTGTGAAAGTAAGCGCCGCTGCCTTTTTGCCTTTTGAATTTCATAACTTTTATTTTTGCTTCGCTTGTGTGCAAAAATTTAATTTCGGGCGACGTGCCAGTAAATGCAAATTGATTACTTATACTTGGTGCTTGCAATGCGGCGCGGGGGTACACTTCCGCGTTTCTCAGTACTGCCGTGATGCACAGGAATGCCAGGAATATCAGAACGGAGTGGGCTGCACTTTCGGCAAAGTCCCAAAATAAACTCGTGCAGATGGCTTTGAATTAAAATTGTTCCAGTTGGGCTACATGTAGGCTTCAGAGTGCATCCCTGGAAGCGAATGGGCCTCTGCTTCCGATCTCTGCTCAGATTCAGAGCTAAGCGCTGATCGCCTGCCAAAAGCTTAGCGCTGCAGCAAAAAGTCAATGAACTTTTCGATTTGTCACAACTCGCGCCGGAACGAACCTTTCCCAACAAGCAAACAGACACACACACAGACAAATCCATACACATTTAATTCAATGGTGACAAATTCCGAAACAGCTGATGATGCCCAACTAACAGCCGTAACAAGAGCAAAAACGAAAAAGCACTGATCACTGCAGCCACTCACAAAATGCCTCAAAAGTTCCAAAAGCGGCAGCCGGGAGCAATAAACTTCGGCGTAGCTGCGGGAAATAGTTCACTGTCATTTTCGAAAACTGTGTAAGCTTTGCATTGTTAGGGCCTCTGTGGCCCATGCGGAGAAAGGGCCATGAACGAACGCTTTTGAGATGGCAAAGGCGGCAGCTAGAAGAGATTCGGTAAGAAGCCATTAAGAAAGCAGCGCGCTGAGAGTGCAACAACCTCGCGCGGCCAAAAGCCGTGGCGAGCTCAAACGCTGGAAACGCTACGCCAAACAGCGCACGCAGCGCACAGCTGTTGCACGCTGGCGGTGCGTCGACCTTTTGGGGCAGTGACTCTAGCAGCACAGTCTTCAAGCAGCAAGCTCCAACAAAGTTCCAAAGATCGGGTCTGAGAAAATTGATGAAAACCGAGCATCGAGGGGGAAGATGAGCTTCAGCCATGACAGCAGAGCATCAAAGGTTCACTGACACGCACGGCGTAGCTCGACACAGGCGAACGCTTAACTTATCCGGCGTATCGTTTCACTTTTACCGGCCGGCATTTTCCCCAAATTTCGGAGTTAACCGCAGTGCTTGTGTGTGTGTGTGTGCGTGCGTGCAACAATTTGGTAAGAACAGGTAATACGCGCAAGGGTCACTGACCAAGTTTGTGTGCAAATGCCAACAACAATGCCCGAATCGGAAAGTAAAGCAAGAGCAAAAAGAGTGCCGAGAAGAGAGAGTGAAAGAGTTTTCGGCGGTTGGCATAAAAACTCGGTTTGAACACGCACACACACACACATTTATATAAAGGCAACACTTTTGGGCCAAAAAAGCAAACGCGCTCTCTCTTGCCACTGACACACTTCACTCTTGTTCGCCCGCTCTTCCCCAATCGCTCACACGGCCGTGCGTGTGTGTTATATCACTTGCGCATGCGTGTCTATCGTGTCGATCGGCCGTCCGTCCACCCGTCCGTCCGTCCGCCGATCGCGCTGTCGTTCGGTTGATCTGTTTGTTCTGTTTTTCGGGGTTTTCGGGGGAATTGCCGCAATTTTATTTTCATTCTTCGAATGGCAGCAACATTCGAAAGTTCTTGCTGCCCGTCTGCCTGCCTGACTCCCGGCTGCCCGCTCGCCAGCCCGCCCCACCGCTGGCCAGAATTAATGAATTCTCGGGAACTGTTGATGTGTCTTCATTTCGCTTTATTGTTATTCGTTGTTGGCTGTTCTTTGGGGAATTTTGTGCGTTTTGACTTTCATTCGACGCTGTCTCAGCAACTGGCACTGACTCTGACAGTGGCTCCGGCCCCCACCGCGTTCCGGCATTTGACACAGAAGCGGTTCGTTCAACTTAGTTGAGCTGTGCGCGCAGCTTTTCTCGATTTCATTCAATGATTTCAATTTGAGACTGCGGAAATGGCATATGCGCTCGCCGCCACGATGACGCATGAGCCATGTGGACAGGTAATGTGGTGGTGGAAGGTGGTTGTTTCCAAGACGAGCTGCCAGCGACAGCAAGCAAAATGCATACAGTTTCTTGCATTTCCTAAAATTTTAAAGACATCGATTTTTACTCTCTCAATTTAGCTAAGGATTATCTCCTTCCCCCCGCACGTCGCTTCTCTATTCGGTCAATAAACTTGCCGGAAAAATGCGCTCGGGCAACATTCTTCTCGTTGCAATAGGGCAATTTCACTGCATCTGCAGCCAAGAATCCGTCGAGCGTCCGCAGTTTTATGCGACTTGAAAAGCAAAAGCAACTTTCTTTGCGGCCCGTTCCACAAGCAAAGACGAGCGCGCAGCCGCATCAGCATCGGCAGCAAAAGCGAAATTGCACGGAAAAGCATGTCGATACGCGGGCGCAAGAATTTAGAAAATGAAATGAAAATATTTTCCAAGCACGCCATGCCACGCCGCAGCGCACCAGCGTGCAATGCCTTGGCTGCTGCCACTCCTACTGCCGCCGCCACGCGCTGCACCTGCGCCATTTGTGTCACTCACTCACTTGCTGCAAAGTCCAGCGAAGAACTTTCTTCTTTTCAGTAGAGCCGTCGTCGTCGTCGCCGCCGCCGTGTACGCAATAGCAAAAGTGCAGCGCACCACAAAAGCAACAAACGATTCAGTTCAATCGAAAAGAAAATTTTACACAAATTTTCCACTTCATTTTCAGCGACTGCGGCCACTGGAACGCAGTAAAAAGCAGCGCCGAGCGGCAAAGTAGGCGCAAAGAGAAAATCTGTAGAAGGAAAAAAACCGGCGAAGAAAAAGTGGAAAACTTGGCTGAGCACGAAAAGTGGGACTGCCGCGATTGCCGCCGCCGCCGCTGCTGCTGCTGCTGCTGTCGCTGCATACGTGGCTAATTAGTTGCATTTTAGAAATTCAGCTTTGAAAACAAAATCGAGTTCAACGCCTGCAGTTGCTGGCGGCAGCGGCGGCTGCTGCAGTCTGCTTGCCTTCTTCTAAGCATTCGTGAAACGTTTTTGCACCTCTCAAGTGAAATTAATTAGCAAATTTTCATTTTCTCTGACTTTTTAATTTTTCTTAGCTTTTCAAGCAGTTTGACATTTAAAAGAAAAATCGTTTCCATTTTAACATGTTCTCATTTCAGCGATTCCAGAGGCGACCATAATTGCAGAACAGCCCAGTAGAGGCATCTCAGTCCTTTCGCTTAACTGCTCGAATAAGCTCGCAGCACTTCTTTCCGCCAGCGCAGCTCTTCGATTGCAATGCGCATGCGCGGCTCGTATGCAAAACAGCTGCCGAACGTGCCGACGCACGAGCCGCGCGCTTCGCAGACGATCGAGCGACCGCCCGACCAACTTTGCACAGAGCTGCTCGAGCTGCTCTATCGTGTGGCCGCCCCTCCCCCACTCCATTCTGCGTCACACAATGCGCTCTGGCCAAAACTCTGCTCACGCTGAGCCAAGTTTTTCTGTTACGACACTGGCGAATGTAGGCCAATGACCGGCGCTCGCGGAGGCCAAGCGCAAACACAGACACAGCGACTGGCGGAGTTGCCAGCGCATAGCAAAGTCTCTGCTGAGCTGCAAATATTTCCTTAGATTTGACTGCTTGACGGAAGCGGTACGGTTTGGCAATTTTCTGTTTCATGACTCGCTTTTATAAAATTGGTTGTAGGTGGAGCCCATAAAACTTATCTCATAAAACATTTCATGGAACCTATTTCTGCCATATTTAAAGAAATCAGCGAACCGCGATTCTGATCGTTGCCATCTGAAATTTATGCAATAGAATACCCATGTACAGAGAGCGGGGGTAACATCGTCCATCAGCGGCTACGCGTTCAGTGTCCGATTTATTTTGAGACTTTTCCCACGATGCTATTTGTATAATGAGTTGAAGCAAATCTGGGCCCGAAACAAAGCCAAAATGTCCAAATTGACAAAGTCGCGCCTGAATCTTGTTTGAATCTTTGAAGCCCGGTTCGTCGTGATTCTCTAACCACTGTAGTCATTTGTGCAATTTTTGCCTAAAATATCCACTCTTTGATACACTGTGCCATGGTAGTGCCAAAAAGTTTATTGACCTCGCGCGAGTAAAAGTAGTTTCAGCGAACTGTGGTAAGAGAGGCCGCCCGAATTTCTCTTCATGTTGTGCAGCAATTTGCAGAAACAGAAGTTGGCCAATTTCAGAGAGTAGTTGGTAATGAATGTTGCTGGCGAAGAGCAAAGAGCAGCTGCAAAACTTGCTTCTTCTGTTGCAACTTCGAGCTCTTAAATTTGTGGCAAGAAGGCAAGGAGTTTCTTCCCTGACTCTGCTCAATTCGCAATTTTCTCATCTCTGCAGAAGCCACGCTCTGCTGCTCACCATTGCTGCTGCGCACACTCTCCCTCTCCCTCTCCCTCTCACTTGAACATTACTTATTGCCTCACTCATGCACAGACACACACACACCCTTACACAAATGCAACGCACTCGAAATGCGGAAATGTTTTCGTCGTTTGAAATGCAGCTGCGCGTTGCATTTCAGCTAAAAGCTTCGTGCTCGCTCTCTCTCTCTTTCTGCTCATTCACGCCTTATCTCTGGCGGCCATCACGCCGCTGTGAGCTTTCAATTCAATTTGCGAATAATGCAGGAAGAAACTTGATCTTGACTATTTTTGAGCGTAATTTGCAAAATTATTAGTGCAACGTTTGGTTGCCTCGCTCGCTCGCTCGCTTGTGGGAAGGGAGGAAGGCAGGCAGGCAGGCAGGCAGGCAGGCAGGCAGGCAGGTAGGCAGGCAGGCAGGCAGGCAGGCAGGCAGGCGAGAAAAAGTTCAAGTTGAATGTCGTCGTTGTTGTTGTCACTGACATAGACGAGCACTTTTCTCGTATGCGATTGCATGTGCAAGCGGGGTGGCAGAGAGCGGATTGCGCGTGAGCGTGTGTGCGTTTGGGGCAGAGCATTTGCATGCGATGTTGTTGTTTTTGTTTTGTTTTGTTTCTGTAAGCTTTCATCACTTCATTCGCTTGCACTGTAAATGCATAGGCAGGCATTAATTTTTATCGTTATTGTTGTTGTTGCATTTTGGTGGCCGCATTTTCATTGTGAGCATTGCGAAAAATAACGATGACGTTTGTTGCGTCTCAAATGCGGGTAAAATATTTATGGCCACACAGCACGCACATGCAAATTAGGCAAGCTAACAAAATTTTTGCTAATTGCTTGCGCTGGCAGAATGTTTCCTTCTATTGTAGCAAATGTTTAATTTGCCTCAAAGGGCAGCACTGTAAGTCCTCAACGAGCCGAATAAGTGAAGGTGAACCAAAATCGAATTAATTAATTATTAATAAGAATAGAACTAGAGAAATTTTCATTATTCACTCCTAGTGAAGAACTACGTACATAGTATGTATGTACATGTATCCTTAAGAGAATAATTAACCAAGCCTTGTATCCAGGTTTTTAGGAAGAACATGAAATTCTCAAGCTGGTGAATTTTCGTCTTTAAATCTCGTTTTTAAAATACTATTTTTTAGATCACTGTTTTTTTGAGAGTTCCGTATCTCAAAAGGATAAACAGAACCCTATGCTTCTAATTCTTTATTTATTTATTACATTAAATTATAAGAATACACTTCATTTTATTATATATTATATATAATATAAATATTTCTATTCTCCAATTCCTATATTATACTTATTTATATTTATACAATAGTCGATTTTTTACCATTCTGATAGAAATTGAGGAATTATATTTTTTATATGTCAGCTGGTGAAATTTTTCTAACGCTTACTAATAAGAGCAACTCTCATAAGATCACTCTTGTATCAATCTCTTTAAATATGGTTGAAATTTGGCGATAAAAAGCCCTGCAACTTACTTCCTTCTAACAAATTCTAAATGCAAAGACTTTATCGGAGACTCGTGTCGCTGCAAAAATGCATACAGAAAATCGTGGCAGCTCCCGCTGCAGCTTCAACAACAAAAACTGACCTTTAACAATGCAGCCAAGATTGTTAGCCACATCTAACACACGAAAACTCTCCCGAAAGCGCAACTCAGCCGCAAACCAATAAAAAATACACAAAAGAGCAAAAAGAACAAAAATAAAATAAAAACAGAAACAAAGCAACAAGCAGCAAAAAGCAGAAGGAGCAGCAATCTTGCACTCTGCTGCATGCTGCGCAGCGGGGGGAGGCTGCGGAAGTTAGCCGAGAAACTGGTTAAAAGTCAAAAGAATGGAAATGTAGCGGACCACAGAGAGAATGGAGTGCAAAAGGCGAATGAACTTTGCAGCGGCACTCGACCGATCGAACGAAAGTTATGCAACGTAGCACAGTCACAAAGCCGCAGCCAAGCAACAACAACAACAACAATAACAGCAACAACTTCGTCGAACAGCATCAGAGCAGCAGCATCTCGAGTTGGCCAAGTAACTGTTTGTGCGCAGTTTGTGTTGGCCAAGCGAGTGTGCGTGCGTGTATGCGGGAGACTGCACTCTCTCGCTCGCTCTTGCTCTTGGCTGCGCTCTCAGTGGCTGCGTGCTCATGCTTTCGCACAGTTGCGCATGCGCACTAAGAGCGCGCCTTCAAATGCTTTGCGTCGGCTCGAGCGGCCGCTGCACCACACGGCGCCACTGCCACGGCCAAGGTAAGAACATTTCAAAGCATTTGAGGCATTGTTTGTGGCATAAATTGCGTGCCACATGGCATAAATGCATTTCCGGCATGCAGCGGGAAAGCACTCGAGCGAGGGTTCAAAGCCGCAATTGGCACACGAAGAGGGCGTTAGGCAGCGAGAGAGAGAGGGGGGAGAGTGACATTATAGAAAATTATTATATTTTTCCATTACTTTAACCAACAACCAACTTACGTGCCTCTTCGTTGCAACGAGTTCGGGAGGTTCGCGCTCAGCGCTGCAACAAAATTGTCCAAGGCAGCGCGGCAGAGCGGGACAGCACTGCAGTCTAATGTCGCTTGGCCATAAAAGCGCAGGCCGAGAATTCAACAACCGCCGACATTACTGTACATTCACCCACTTTTGCAAGTGGCCACCGCAGCTCACACTAACAAAGTCGCCTTGGCTAAAATATGCCGTGCAACACACACACACACACACACAGACACAAACACATATGCACAGCCTCTAATAGCATATAACGAAAAAGTGCAATCGCCAAATGCGCCGCAGCGTGCGCATGTATGCATTTGTGTTGAGAGTGTGTGTGTGTGTGTGTGTGAGAGAGTTAGAAAAAGTTGCAGTTGCTTTCTCTGCGCAGAGTTGCATGGCCAAAAAATAAATAAAGGCAAACAAGCAAAATCGAAAAAAGCAAGCGCAGTACAACAACAAAAACAAGAATACATTTGAAAATGGTAATGTTTGTTGCACCGTTATGTTGCATGCGCTGCCATTTCACTGCAGCCAGTCTGCACTGATGCAGCATGCAAAGAACCGTTAGCGAGCGGCGCAACAATTGCGCTCCTATTACCGAATACAAAACGGGAAATGGTACAGCCAAAGGTGGACAGACAGACTGACTGACTGACACACACACACACACCCACCCACCCAGAGAAAAACGGTTAGACAATGAGGGCTTAAAATGGCTAAGTTAAGAAGCTATAAATGCAGAAGCGGCTAAGGAGGCGAAGGGCACTCTAAAGTGCAGAAAAGGGCCGTGCTTAATTGCCAGCAGGCTGCCGTGACTCTGCTTTTAATTACCCAAAATAATTCCGTAATGGCATTCGCTGTGCGCTTGAGCAGCCTCCATTCCATTATTCGAGCCACTCACTCGGCTCATTTTGAGCATCCATCCAGCTAGCCTTCCAGCTAGTCTAACAGCAGCCGCAACTGCATTGGAGTGCGCCTGCGCAACATAACTTCCGGGGTAAATAAACCGAAAATGGGTCATTGGGTACTATTCTGCAGCTACTGCTGCTGCTGCTGTTGCTGCTGTTGCTGCTGCTGTTCATGGTGAAGGTTTCGCGTCGACTTTGGCAGTTGCAATTGAAAATATGACTGCAAAAAAGCCACTCTGAACCCTGCCACATTTGTGGCACTTGAGAATGTTCCCTGTTACTGCTGCTGCTGCTGCAATTTCAGTAATGAGCCGTGTAGCCATTTACCGTTGGGAATATTTTGTGCAGCCATGAAAGGATCAAGCGTCAAAGAGTAGAAGAATGGAAGTTTTGCTCAGGCTGACCGAAGCATAGAAATTTTATAGATATTAGAATGACATTTGCTATGTATTTTAATGGAGCTCTCTCAAACATGAGCTAACTAAATGACATAAATTTGCTTGGATTTTCTTTAGAAACATAAAAAAAAGGCTGCATTTATCAATTAAATAGAAAGTGGAAATGTGTGTCTATTATGAAATTATTTCACGTATCGTATTATAAGTTACAGCAATAAAGAAGCCATTCAAACTAAGAAATATTTACTGAGAAACTTCAGCTTAAGAAAAATGCCATCGCAACAATATTAAATAGTACTAATTGTCTTAAACTTATACTCACACTTACGTCAACGAAATCTTTTTCATGTACTAAATAAGCTCCTTCTTGAAATAGTTGAATTTGGTTAAACTGCTTGGAGAATTTCTTAGATTTTTATTCAAAGTAAATTTTCAATAAGCAGATGAGCTTTATATATACAGAAGAATTCATCCTATGAAATATTTTTCATATTTACTGTATTTCAAGAAATGAGCTGTTATTTTTGAAAGTGCAATAAGTCCACTTTCTGTTATTGCGAGATATTTCATTGTTTACATTTCACTATCAGTGCCAATACTATTAAGAGCTAAAACTTCCATCTCCCAAATACTAGAATCAAAAATGTTTTTTATTAAAAATTTTTTCCCATAGGAAGGTCATAAAATGTTTTATCAATAACTGCCATTATCAAAATTTTTAAAAAAAATTGACTTATTCCACTTTCAAAAATAACAGCTCAAACATCAATACTGAGCTCAATCATTCATTCAAAATTGACTAAAAACAACCAGTCACTGGATTACTGCCTGACGTAGGGCTTCTCCCCAGTCAACTCTCAACTCAGTTCTTATAAATTTGTCGAACAAAATTTTAAATTTTTATGAGTTTGGGGCGGTCGAATATGGCGATTTGTCAAAACAAAACAAAATGAGGTAAGAATCGAATGATTACGAGAGTCAATCTTTTGCATCTAGAATGTGACTATTACTTGAGAGACTACTTTCATTCATATGTACATATAGTACATACATTAACTGACTATTGCCACCCCCCAAGATTGTGTCCTCTGCCTACAGAAAATTAAATACTTTGCAAAAATAACGGAAACTGCTGGCAGTCGCTTACGTCAGTGCTCTTTACTGTAATTTTATTAATGATCTAAATACATCAGGTTTAATTTAACCAATTACAAGAATGACAACAACAGCACAAACAGCTACAATAACATACAACAACAGCAACAACCAAGCGTTACCAACAACAGTAAAAGCAACAGCAACAGCAACAACAATTGAGAAATGACAAAATCATTGTCAAAACAAAATTACTAACAACAACGATTGCCATTGTCAGCCAACAGAGCACAAACAAGTTGTTGACAAACACTCACACATACACACACTACACGCATGCACGCATACATGGAGCACTGCCGATGGCAATGGCAGCAACATGAGGTGTGAAGCAGCGCGGTGCGGCACGAGGTAACATGATGAAGTGAAGTGAAGAAAAAGTAAATAAATGCTGCAAAATTCACCGTTCACTCGGCCGCCAAAGTTCATTGGCACACTTTTGAGCCAACGCAGCGCGACTCAGCGCGACGCAGCGCACGAGATCAGCGGCGCGCGTTGGGTTGATAAAGTTTAAATCGATTATGCTGCGCCTGGGAACGCTTGGCATGGCGACAGCTCGGGCTGCCAGGCAGTGAGCTGATCGTGAGCGTAGAGTGATAATAAGCATGCGTGCTGCCCGTGCCGCCAATGACTTGTGTGGGCGGATGAAATAGAACATAGCTTAAGGATTAAGCAGCATATCAGCTTGCTCTTTAAAACTTAGATGACTTAAACTTTAATTGAAACCGCTGAATGAGAAAAAGTGTCTCAGCCCTCAATTTGAAACAAATTATTGCTTAAGATTTCGAATGCAATAATAGGGGCACATGTGAGTTTCCGCGATCCCGTTCGGATTCGGCTAAAGAATAAGTTCCTCGGTACCATCAACTTGAGCAGAAGGCATCCCCAAACCATTGGTTCATATGGAAAATATAAAAAGTTTGCACACAAATAGTGCGAGAAGTTCGGCCTAAACCGCGCTTACGTGCGATTTTGCCAGCCTTTGCTATAATTCCAAGAAGAGGCGCTTATTATGGAAGATCTCAAAATCGTTTAACATAAATTAATATACTCTTTTTTTAGTGGTAAAATATCTTTTTGTGCAAACAATATAGATTGAAGATTTGTCAAGCAATGACAAAATTTTTTTAGATTTAAATCAATATACTTAATCAATAAAAAATGTTTTTTTTTCGAAATTTTAGTGGAAATTATTAAGTGCTGGAATGCTAGCACTTTCTACATCATTCCATTTGCATTAACTCCAGTCCATTGCTGAGCAAAAACAATGCTGGCAAAATATCTGCAGCTTGGCAAAGAATCCGAAAGATCGGCTGCAATAATTCTTGTAACATTTCTTCACAAGGCGCACGGGCGAAATGCAATTTTCCATAATTAAGTACCGCTAGCGCACATTTTCCATGCCCGATTCTTAGTGTCTTTGAGTGTGTGTGTGTGTGTGGC
The DNA here is from genome assembly GCA_963457695.1 of Neria commutata. Lineage (NCBI taxonomy): Eukaryota > Metazoa > Arthropoda > Insecta > Diptera > Micropezidae > Neria > Neria commutata. Next base: position 15,932,017 of record OY735248.1, on the reverse strand, counting down.
ATTCACTATTTTAGCAGACCAAAAGGCAAAGGTGAGACACCTCAGCGAATCAGCGGCAGCGCCACGAAGCTCACTGGGAAGCAGCAGCAGCATCCCAACGCTGCTTAGAATTCACCTACATTGCAAGAGCAGCGCCAGCGCCCGCACCCGCGCCGCCCCAGCAGTGGCAAACAACAGTTATAATGCCGAGCAGCTATTGTTGTTGTTCCTGTTGCACAAACAGCGCTAAAATGTATGAAATTGTTTAGCTCGAAAAATCACTTTTCTGCAGGAAGTCAAGCGAGCCACGGCCAAAACAGCAGCAGCAGTGAGCAGCGGCAACAGATTCGAGAATGCTGCCGATAAAAAGCAGCCAGAACCGCCGCCGTCACCGCCGCCGCAGCGCAGATACGACTTATCTTCGTTGTCAAAGAAGAAGAACGGCTCCGTTCGCCTTTCTCTGCAATTTTCCAAGAAAAATTGCAGACTGGTTTTTCGCGCAGAGTTGCCAACAGTTCGGAAAGACCCAACAGCTCGCCTGCACGCCGCGCGCCTCCGGCCTACTCCGATCTACTGTGGCGACCCCTCTCCAGCTACGCCTGCCGTTGCAGTGCTTTTCACACATTTTTCAAATGTAAGTTACTCGCGGTCATTGGCTCTCGCTGCCGACTCCATGCAACGCCGTGGCGCATGCGCACCGTTGCTTTTGCATTTTGCGCAGTTTCCAGCCTTTTCTGAGCACTTTTTCTGCACTGCCAGCCCGACTCACTGCGCCGCTGCTTCGTGGCTTTCGTGGCTGCATTAGCGCTCGCTCGACTGGTGGCAGGCAGCGTACGATTGCATTTTCTAAGGTGATTCGAGGCCGTTGGTCTGATTTCCATTTGCAACTTTGGTATGAGCAAGTCTTCTGCGGCGACTCGACTTGCAGCGCCAAGTTGATGTAGTGATGCAGCTTGAGAGCATGAGTGTGTGTGTGCTGCTGCTCCAGCTGAAGCTGCAAACTGCATACTCATGCAGCGGCGTGCATGCAAAATCTTATATGCTCAGAGTCATGCTCGCGCTCCGCTCTCAAGTATAAGTCTTTCCTTTTTGGCAATACAAATTAGCGACTTTAAATGCACAGTTACCGTTTCATTGTCGTAATAAATCGCAACAAATTAATCAGTTGACTTGGCTGCATTAAGTGCCTGCCCGAGGCGGACACCGCTCATTCGCTGGGACGCTGGGAGGTGGGACGGCAATTAATAAAATTGAAATTGGGATTAAGTTGCTCGATGGCACGACGGGTTGTTGGCCTGAATTGTTGTTAGGATACAATTAAAATATGCACTCTTAAAGCTTAACTGAGACTTGGCCATGAACAGCAGTCCAACAAAGTATCAAAGAAGCTAGTGGGTCAGTTCGATATTTTTCCAAAAACTGCTGCAGATTGCGCAGTCAGAGTTCCAGCTCAACGCCTGCACAGTGAAAGGTTTCTTACTTAGCGCCTATAGCGCTATATAATCAGGAAAGTTGTTGTTGCTCCCCCACTACGGCCCCCTCAACAGCGCCAGCTCTTTATTAGCTTACATTGTAGTGCATTTACATTTACAATGACTACAGCGAAATAATCATGAAATTCGCTCCTTCTCAGAGTGCAAGCATGGCTCAGTGCAAAACGAAAGACTTCGGCGCGCAACTTGCATGGCAATACAAAATGTTGCTCGTCGTCGTGTAGCAAACGATGAGCTTCGTTGGAACTCGTCTGTATGCTCGTAGCTTTCGTTGGCTTGCTTGTACGTTCTTTCGCTCTTGCATCGTTTAATCATTCGCTCGTTGGCTCGCTCGCTCGCTCACAGCGGCGCAGTTCATCGAACTCGCGCGCAAATCTAGGCTAAACATTCGCTCTGACTTGCAATGAAAACGAAAAGTACCGCAAGTTTACCGCTATTTTTACTTGAAATCATACGACGACAGTCACTTTGTCGGCGCGCTTGCGTCTGTGTGTGCGCACGCGTGTTCGATTGAGAGTGTGTGGGGCACGGTGTTGTCGACTTGAACGGGCGGCCGCATATTGACTGGCTACGATGTCTTGATCGATGCTTGTATCGATCGCAAGGTGGAGTGCGAAGCTGGCGCTGAGACGGATGAAAGGATGGACGGACGTTGGTCCAGACGTCAGAGATCGCGCCAAGTGTTATTATTCATTTTTGGGGACTGTTTATACGGCCACTCATTTATGCTAATATTGTGTATAAGCCTGTGGCTTGTTTGAGTGCTAGCGCTGCAGTGCGTCCAGAGGGAGGGAGAGCGAGTGGCGGAGTTGTTGCACTGACAATGAAGATTAATGACAATCGTCAGGCGCCGCAATTAAATGCGCATTAATCACTGGCTCAACAGGGACGCATGTCGAAGAGAACAGATGCGTTCGCTGTCAATCGTTTCAATGCGAATATTCCAAGTGCTATTCACGCACGACTTTATCTTTTTTATAAAAACCAAATTCATAAATTTTGCATGCGCCCTCGTGCGCTTTTCTCTTTCATTACTTCGCGGCATTACACAAATTAAATGCGTTAATTTCAGCAATTCGCATCGCTTGGGTTAATGCCCCCAGCTTTCGGCGGCATAGCACTCTGAACTTGAAAACTCGCACCGCAACGTATTCGCACGTCTCTGCCGCACCGCCCATCCGCCCAAGAGGCGGCCAAGGCTTTCGCTGCGTAGCGAATTTGGCTCAAAATCTCATCGCATTCTTTTAGATTGTTAAACTAAATCAAGAATCGCTCTTCGCTGCTTTGCTGCTACTTGTGACTGCTTCCTCCCAAGCTGGCGGCTGCCAGCGCAAGAACTTAAGAACCTTGTGGCAGTGACAAAAGTCGAAAACGCCGAACCGCCTGCTGGAAGCATTGTGCGCGAGCGATTGTGTGAGTGTGAGTTGGCAGAAATTCGGGGTGGAAAAAACGTCCGAAAGCAAAACAAATTGGTGAAAGTTTTGCGGATTTCTTGTTTACGTTCTTATTTGCAACTTTGTGTTCCTCTTTCTTGCAGACCAACAATGGCAACGCACTGTTCCAAGCGGCAGCAGCACTGAATAAATAAGATTCGTTGTGGCGATGTGGCGTTAAAAGGGGCGTTGAACTCGTGCGGCCCAGCAAATGAGTTAACGCATTTATGGCACTCATAAACGGAACGCTTTGTGGATGGCGAAACTGCTAGATGGAAGAGCGACGATCATTCTCGCGACTAGAACTGGACGAGATTTATTCGGAAATTATCGATCGAAGCTTAAACTCTATATAGTTTATCGGTTAGTTGAAAAGGGGAGAGATGCATGCATGGGCGGCTGTCAACTTATGGTGGCACATTCGAGATGAACCAAGCATTTATACAAATTTTGTTTGCTGTTGTTTACAACAATTGGACTGACGTGTTGCACTAATTTCGCCTGCGCCGATAAACGAACATGATTCATTTGCGAATTTTCATTATGCTTTCATCAAATTTCTTTTCTCCAGAAATTGTTGACTAATTCTGGAAAGTTCGGGCCAGCTCAGGCGTGGAGTTACTCTTTTCGTGTAAACAAAACCAATGACGATGTTCGAGAAAGCACTGAACTCCACGTCGTCGCCTTCGCCTTCGTCGTCGTTGTCCGCGTAGCTTTTGTTGTTGTGTTTGTTGTAGCTGCAACAACGCCAGCACTTGGAATTCCAGTGCTGTTCGTAAACGCAAGAGGCACGCTGATGTGTCTTGACCCATTTCCGCTGGATCGTGCGTTGAACGTGCTACTGTGTTTTTCTTTGCCTCTTGCCTGTTGTTTGTGGCTGGGGCCCTCCCCCTCTCACTGTATGCGACGCAAACATAGTCATAGTCACGCGCAGTGAGCGACCGACCGACGAGCGAACGAGTGAGCGGGCTGCCAGTTTCTTGGGCCGCAGAGAGAACGCTAGAAGCGCGGGCCAGCGAAGTGACCAATAATTGCAGCTTAGATGGTCAAGAAAACTAAATCAGTGCTAATTAACATGAGGAGGGCAAATAAATGGAAACGCGCAGGCAAAAAAGGAAGAGAGCGATGGAAAGAGGGGGGGAGGGGGGGCGAGTGGCAATCGGTAGGCTGTCAAAAATGCATGCTACCAAATCATGCAACGTCCATGGCGGAATTTATTGAATTCATGCTTGAGCCTGCCGTGCATTTCTCTTTGCGCCAGGTTCAATGCACTCGCTTGAACTCGAGCAAGCGCAGCAGCACCATTTCCGCGAAAACAAGAACCAGCAGCTCACATCCAAGAGCCAGCAGTCGAGAACCAGCAGAAGACATTCTTTCTTGCAGCGCTGCAACTCATGCGACTACTTTCGTTGCGAATCTCGTTTTATTTATGACCAGTTTCAGCAAGCGAAGAGAAAGGCTTTCTCTCGACTGTGCCAGCGAATGCAACGGTACAATGCTTCAATGCAGTGGAAAGGCAATGGCTGCAACAACAACAACCACCACACAGAAACAGAAGACTGCAGTCACAAACAAGCAGTAGACAATTTCAAGCGTTCTGTGCTTTGCCGTTGCTGTAGATTTTTTTGTTGCTTTTATCGCTAGAACAGATTGAAGCAAATTGTTTGCTGTTTCTTGCTGGCTGAGCATTTTATTGCGTTAAGTAATTAGAATGTTCCACCAGCGAGAAATAAACGAAGCAAAAGCCATTAAGCTGCACGACTAGAAAAGCCCCAAAAATTACCACACGCCTCAGTCGCTGCGCAGACGACAGCAGCCATCCGCCGTCGCCACAAAAAGCGCGCAGCATTGAAGACTCATGCACAAGTCAGCCCCTCGTGAGCATGTTGCCACCGCCTGCTGAAAGCCCCAAAATGTGGCAGAAGACTCTGAAACTTGCTAATCACTCGCAGCAAATGCGGGCGCTAGAGTTCATGAGCAGCTGCTGCTGGCTGCTGTTGTTGCTGCTGCTGCAAACAATGACCTTTGTTGCTCGTTTATTTTGTTGCTTTCGGCGCGTTCGGCGCGTTCGGCGCTGGCCCTCTTCGCCGACTCTGCTCCGCTGATGAGCTGAGTTCGCGGCGGTCAATGTACCTTCTTGGCTTCTTTCACATTTGGGCGCTGCTGCGGCGGCTTGCAACTCCAACCCGCCAGTCAGCCAGCTTTGCCGCTGAAGCGTGTTACATTCTAAAGCCGCCGCTCGCTTGCTAGCTTCTTGCATGCCGTCTTTCCACACATCGCACGCTCGAGGCGAATGAACTCTTACGCTTTTTGGTAAAACTTTTGTCTGCGGTTCAAAGACCTTTTTTGGCAGCTTGGCGCTGCCGTAATTTGCAGCTAAATGGCATTTCACTTATGCGTAGATTGCGGCGGAGGAGTAACAAGCCTGATGCAGTCAGCCAATTAAGAAGAGTTGCTTCCTCATGCTGTTTAACACGCCCCAGCACAGCCTCTTGCCCACATATCGCACACTCACTCACGCTGCCGCCGCTGTGTGACGACACGCCTTCCGTTACGTCCGCAAGCGCGGCAGCGCACAAAATTAACACACCAAATTTATTTTTAATTTCTTAACGGTTACCAAATTAATTTGTACAAAAATAAAATGCCACTCTCCCTCCCCATTTTGCCGCTCTGCCATGGAGCTACTCTTGCTCGTTGCTTTGCTCTGCGCTCGCGCGCTGCCTCTTGCGCTCTTTGCCGCGCTCACTCACGCGCGTCCGTGTGTGCGTGTTAACTGATTCACTTCACTTTTAAAATTTCGTTTCATTTCGTTTTACCAAATTCGTTTCACAAAGAAACTCTCTTTTTCATTTTGACATTTTCACGCACTCACACACACAGATACACACACACACACACACAAAAGCGTACACTTGCGTTCTTTTTTAACGTTCAGGGTCAATAAACCTTTTTTGACCATTGGGCATAGCTGCTTTTGACCACAATAATAAGTGTTGTTGTTGTTGGTGCTGCCGCTGCGTTGTTGTGGAGCATTTTGGACGTTCATTGAACTCGCAGTCAAATTGAGTAACAATTTTCATGTTTGAAATGCATTTCGATACATAAAGACACAAGCAAACGAATCGCTCTTCTCTCGGGAGCTCTCTCATTCGCAGTTTCTTGCTTAAGTCTCTTGTTTTTTCTTTCAGCTTTCATTACTGACTTAATATTTGGTACAATTCACTTCGAGGTTTGCATACGAAGTTTGGTTTCTGCAGAAGGAACTTGAGTGGGAACTTGGCAGTTTTGAGTGGTTTAGAAAATTGGAATATCGGCGCTCAATATTGAGAATTTTGCCGAATCGAGTGCACAAATTCTATATACGTGTTAGCACTTTTACAGCCTGCTGTCGCGTCTGCCGTTGTCCTTGTCCATGGACTTTCTACTCAGTTCCGCAGAAATTTCGAGCTACTTTCGCCTATTTCGCCGGTCCATTATGTCGAAATTACTGTCCTACTGTGGAATATGCCAAGCAGTCGCACAAAGGAATACCCTTTCGCTGGCTTTGTGTGCCTTTGTGCCGTTTTATGGCTCAAACTAGATCATACACGCCCGACTCGGCTTCGCCTAGGCACGGCCAATTTAGAGCGCGAAAGGGTTAACAGCATTTTATGATGCTGCTACGCTCCTTCCTACTGAGCGAAAGGGTTTGCTCCGGGCCATTAAAATTTTATGGCTGCCGCTGTTGGCCTTGCTACAATTTCTTTTGTTTGCAGCTTCTGCTGGAAAATGGGCTTCGCACTGTTCTCCTGCAGCGCGACTCATTTGCATACGCACAGGTAGGCGCAACATATGCTGAGCTCCGGCTTAAAATGTCAGCAAATCCTGTTTGTTTGTTCTTCGCTCGGTTCCGCTGAAATTTCTGCTGTTGTCTTAGGCACAAAGATAACTTAAAGAATCAATGGAGATACCAATTTTTCGTTTGTTAATCCGTCTGGAGTCTTAAGGCTGCGTGTTCACTTGCTGCACTTACGCCTGAGTCACATCCTGTTAGCGCCGAAATATTCAGCAACATATGCACACGTATGCCGACGTCGGGATAGTGCCGCAGCCGTCGAAAGGAAAGCAGGAAAGCACCACGAAACACTTGTTCGATTTCCTTTCCCTCTCCCTGTGACGCGTCACTCGATCATGTGGGAAAATTATACATTTCCCCCCTAGGCAAATCGACAGTTTTCTTTTCTATGCACGGTTTTCACTGAAATATTATCCTTTTTTCCGAAAACCCGTTATTACATCATAAAGTAAGCAGTTGCTTTCAATTAGGAACCCTTCTCCATTCACATGAACGCAATGTGGCATGCAGGGTGTGAAGAGCGTCTTAGCAGAAGTGCCTGCGGCGAAAAAAAAAACAAAAAAGAACGGTGGAATTTCTAGCACAAAAAAGCGAAACGTGCTGCCCATTGAACAACGGCAGCCCTTCCTTACGCTCTCACCTGACATCATCATTGGAATACCTGCTGTTGCCGCTGCCGCTGCCACTATTACAGTTGTTGTTGCTGTTGGTATAGCGATTAATTCACACAGGCTACCTGTCCGCAAGGCAGCCTCAGCTACAAATATTTACGCACACATCCTTTACACAATCCTGCCAATAGGCCTCGACTGTTTGCTGCTGCCGCTGCTATTTGTACATGAGCATGCAACTTAATCCTCTTCCGTTGTCAATCAGTCACTCACGGCGAACATGAAATCTCATTTCGAAAGAATGAAAATATTTTCTCAAGAGGATCAGGGGAAAGCACTAAAAGCGGCTAGAGACGACGTTCGGTTGTCGAAGCCGAACGAAAGGATTACGGTAAAATTGTTTTTGTTGCGTGTTGTGGCGAGGTGAGGTGAGGTGAGGCGCGGCGCGGCGTAGAGAAGAAAGAGGAGTAGCCACAGCAGCAGGAGCAACGACAGAGCATCGTCATGTGCTCAGGTTCTAGAATTGCTTTATTTGTTTGGCATTGTATTTGTATTTATATTTGTACAAGTTGTTGTTTTTATTTTTGTCCGATGTTTTTTCCCAGTTTTGTATTTGCAGGAATTTTGAGTGTGCCATAAAGACTCACACATACACATGCATGCACGAAGCAATCCTTTTTTGCTTTATGTGCGAGCTGAAAGGATTCGTTACGGTGCTTTGCGCGCACAAAGGAAGAAAGACGCGTCGCCTCGGCATAGGCATCGGAGCCTGGGGAGGAGGTATTAATTTGAATTTAAATTTCTCCTCGCCGTAAGCGGAAATTCTATTCAAATTTATAGCTGTTTTATTATTTCTTGATCCTTATGGAAAGAAGAAGGATGCTAGTTGTTGCGATGCTGCCGCAGCCGTTCTTGCGTAACGGTGTTTTGACAGATTTCTCATAATCATTTCCTGCGACAGTTGCTGCCGCTGAGTGGGTTACCGTCTGCGTAAGCGATTGCAATCACAGATGCCGTGCATTTGCCCTGGCAGACGCTCATAAATGCCGGCATTTAATTAAGAATATTGACGCGTTTCTAACTGTTAATGGCAGTTGGGCCTGCTGCACGCTACGAGGACATATGCCGCCACTGAAGGCATTTGGTAGTTGGCAGTTGGCTCACAGTTAGCAGCAATTACAATGGCAGACGCAGATGCTGGCTTACTAATTGGAGCCTTGCTTTGGCACTAAGTTCGTAGCCTTAGTCTTTCGTTTAGGTTTGGATGAAGATAGGTGCTTTGGCATTATTATGCATACAATACATCTACAGTTTTAATTTAATTTTAGTCCATTTTTTACTTTTACAAAATTAGCAAATTTCGAAAAACATGAATCATTATACCCTACACCTATGGTAATAGGGTATAATAACTTTGTGCGAAAATTGTAACGCATTAAAGGAGCCGTCCTAGGTATAGACATAAGTATATAGAAATGCTTAGAATCACTTTCTGTCTTGATTTCCGGTTGTCCGTCTGTCCGTCTGTCCGTCTGTCCGTCTGTCCGTCTGTCTGGCTGTCCGTTGGCGCAGGAGAGAAAGAAGGAGTTGTCCGATTTGGACCAAATTTGGCACACAGTCGCAGTGAACCTTCCACTACTTCAAGTTCCGAGATTAGGTAAATCGGTCAACGGACGCGCCCACAATGGGCCTGTAAGTCCCACTACCTCGGGTTTTTTTCGATTAAATTGCTATAAATTGCCTAATTACTCATTCAAAAGAATAATACTTGGTATTTAAGGTGAGGTATGGACCCTCTGTAAAATACCAAAAAATGGGCGTGGTCCGCCCACTGTATAGGCGGCAACAATTTTCCGGTAAAATGGCTCTCAATTGACTATTTATGCATTTAAACGAATGAAATTTGGTTCCTAGGTTAAGATATAGGTCCTACATGACATATAAGAAAATGGGCGTGGTCCGCCCACTATATAGGCGGTAAGCTTAAAATCCTCATAACTTCTGTAATATACACATCAGAGCATCCATATTTGGTAATTTCATTGCAGGGGAGAATATCTTTAAATTCTCAAAAAATGGGCGTGATCCGCCCACAATGGGGGTGGTAAATTTAATATACCGATCATTTCTTTTGTACACCTGTCAGAACAACAATATTTGGTATATATAAACTTATTAGGAATATCTTGTAGTTTGTCAATAATGGGCGTGGTCCGCCCACTCAGTTACTTGGTGTAGGGTATTACTCTGTCGGTGAAATCCGACTGATGCTTCCTTACTTGTTTTATTATCATTCTCATGAGGTTTAAAGTGCCTCTTTTAGACCAAGAAGTTTATTCGGGATACAATTTTAGACTGATATATTTTATGGGCCTAATAGAATGAATTTATCAACCTTAAAGTTGGTTTTGATTTTATTCAGAATACAAAATTATTTAGAAATAAAAATTGGAAACCATAAATGGTATTTTTTTCCGAAAAGTGAAAGATATTTTCTTAATAATGTCAACATCATTATATTACATGAAAATATAAAAGAAACAAAATAAACAGCAAAAAATCACTTCAAGAGCCAACTAAAAAGAATATCATTAATTTTGTAGAAATTTTAAAAAAGTGTAATATTTACTTTATAATTTTAAATCTATGTATTCATGTTAGGCTGAAAATCGTAGTAATTAGTGTCTAGTTAAATTTATTACACAATTTTATTCTGTAAATATACTGTTAATAATAAAAATAATAATAAAACATTATTAAAATTTAGCTTTCGAATTATATTAACCTACAAAATGGAATACAGATTTATTACCGAGACTCGACAGCACATTGGATCTGCGAAAACAGGGAAGCCAAATAATCGTTTTCGATCTCTAATTCATGGTACAAAACTAATAAAAAAAACACTTTTTAAAGATTCCCTAAATTATTGCTTGGCCACAGCAGCCAGATGGCAGAAGGCAACCAGCAATCACCTCAAACCATTTGCTTGTACGAGTACCGTTAAGATGTGCATATGTAGGTGTTACATCCCGTCACATCATGCCATCAAAAGACATGCCAGTACTCGAGTGAAATTAACAGCGAAGCAGGCTGCAATTTTCCTATACTCAGCTAACTGTAAAATACATCGAACAAAAGGATTTTTCCAGCTCCAGCAGTGAAAACACCTGACGCCATCACAGACGAGAGCACAGTTAGGTCGTGCGTTTATGGCAATCAAAGCGCATCCTGCAGCAGCAACAATGCCGCGATCATTATCGCGCGAACAGCGAACAGTAAAAAGGGCAGCATCTGCCGCTGGTCTTTTTTGTTGCTGCTGCTGCTGCAGAGCACAATTTCATGCATTGCAGGAAAATCCGCGAGAAAATCTGAAGCTGTTTTGTGTTCGCTTTTTATTGTGTGTCTGTGCGCATATCCTTTAATTATGTAATTCGATGCCGTTGCGGGTGCAGAGGCACATCAATGAGCACTTTCCTTGCTGTTGTTGCTGTGGTATTTCTCTTCTTCTTTAGGAAATTGAGGGAAAATGCGGCTGCGCATTTAATTGAAATTGTGCATGTTTGTATGCGTGAATTTACGTGTGTGAAGCAATTGTGTGCACGTCTTTTACGCAGTTTGAGGAAAATTAGGTTGTCAGGATAATGGGTTAATGTGCAAGCGGATGTGCTTGAGCGGATATGAAATTTGGCGCATGCAGTTGAAGGAGGGAGGGACTTATTGCTGTTCTCAAAAAAGCATAAAAAATTCAAAATGAGGTCAACCCGGATTGACGTATCCGATCGACAAAATTTTCGACAGTTCAAGCATTATGCTGCTGACGTGCTGGTGTAGACATTTCAGCAATGAAATTTACTAAAATATTTCGAAAAAAGTTGCAGTGCGCTATGAGAGAGACCCCTGCTCCCCCGCTGCACTGCTACGCTCACTAAATTTCAACTTGCTCGCTTTGAGTTGAGCTAAACTCATTTGTCAAAGCATTTCACGCTGGCCTGACAGTCAATTCAAATATTTGCACTTCTCGCCAAAAGACACAGCTTCACACACACACACACACACACACATCGAATTCTTAGAAAGTGCGCCTTGAGCATGATTTTCATATTTAAAAAAAAACTAAACAATTTCCAGATTAGCAAAGCATTTTCTGCCGTTCCTGGCTGCCGCTGCCGCAATTTGTTCAATACCTGCACTGTGCATGGACCCTCCGGGGTAACACACAAACACCCATGCATGGCTGCTGCGCATTTAGTTTTATTTATGATGGCACTGCGGCCTGTTGCGCTGCCGGTCTGCCTGAATTCTCTTCCGTCTGTTTTTTAACGTGCCTCTGTCATAAGATTATGATTTACCGTGGCGATTCCTGTGAATTTCCCCGAGATGAGGCAATTTTGAGGCATCTTCTCTTGTAATATTTTCCTGCTAAAAAGGAAAAACAAAGCACGGAGTTACGCAATAACATGCCGGGACACGCGCGCCTGCCTCGCATCGTGGGCCTTGGCTCAAGGATAATTTGCACTTTCTACTTTTTTATGATTGATGACGAAAATAGCGTGTCTGTGCGAGAGTGTATGCCGGTATTGCTGTCTTGTACATTATGGGTATGTGTTCCCGTTAGTACACTGTTTAAAATAACAGAAATTTTTTTTTTATTTGACTACTTAAATTGTTTAATAAGACAATTTCAAAAGTTGTGTGAGTTAAAAGTGCCATATCTAATGGTTAAATCTTTAAAATTTTTATCAAACATTACTTATAAATTCAGACTTTAAGTTGTAAAAGAAAGCTAGAAGGTGAAAAATCATTATAATTAGTATTTCAATTGGAGCTCCACAATCGTGCTTGTGAGTTGCAGTCCGAGCAAATTTTATGCAAAAAGTTTAATTAAATATAAAGAGGCGTTTCGGAACTAAATTGAAAAAAATATTAATATAAATTTATTTCTTCTAATATTCGTTTCACAAAAATCACTCTCAATTTGTATTTACTATTTTTCACTTACTAATTTTTGAAAGCATAAATTAATTCACATAACTATTTAATTGATTTCCTAATCTTTTACTAATACTCAATAAATTATTTGTTATCATAGCTAAATTTGCTTGAATATTTTTGTGAGTGTAGAAATGCAGCTTCAGTCTTTTGCTTGGAATCTGAACGCATTTAGGTACTTGGCATGCTGGGCAATTTGCTCGTTGTTGTTGTTGTGTTTTCGATCTCACAATTCTGTAGGATTGCGGCGATTTCATGTAGTACACCCACAATCTGTCCACCCACCCACATCGGCCGATTAGCACGCTTTGCCCGTTGATCTGCGCCAAAATGGCAATGCTTAATAAAATTGCCAGCAATTGCAAGAAGAAGAGGAAGAAGCAGAAAATTTTATAGCGCGAACTTGTTGCAAAGTTCATTGGTACAATTATGAGTAACAATCTGCACGACACCAACAACAACAACAATGCAAGGCATTTTGCAAAAATATAGCAAGCACAAAATGTGGCACGCAAATGCGCCAACAGTATTTCAATTGTTGCCAACAAAAAAAAGCCACAGCAGAGACAACCACAATTTGGCCAAAGCTCGCGTAGGCTGCAATATGGAACGCACTTGTCACTCAAAGCAGCAGCAGCAGCATATGTTCTTTTAAGTGTATCTGTGTAAGCGCGCGTACGTGTGTGTGTCTGCTGTAGCTTGTTTTGCATGTTGTTCCGAAGTTGCTGCTGCGCCAGCGCAAACAACTTCTTTACATTCCACGCAATGGTGCAGAGTGGCAGCGGCGAAAGGGGGCGGTGCGGGGTGATGGCAGCGCCACAAAACAGTTAACTTGGCTTGTCAGTGGGTTTCAGCCGCACCGCGTCTATGCTTGTCTGTTGTTGCTGCTGTTACTGTTGCTTGTGGTCGTTGCTGCTGCTGCTGCTGTTGTTGTTGTTGTTGCTGTTTGCTTTTGCTGCTTTTTGCAGTCGCTATCGGTCATTGGCTTAACACACATTTTTCATTTCGTTGCGGGAAGAGAGTGAATGCTGGTTCTGCTTCTTCTTCTGCTGCTTTGCTACCGCTTCTTCTTCTTCTTTTTCTTCTACAGCTTCTTCGCTTGCATGACAGTGACTTCGGTTCTTGTAGCATTTTCAGCATGTCGGAGCAAGAGCGAGAGCAGCAGTTCATAGAGAATGCAAAAGAATTGCAAACAGTTACTTTTCATTGTGGACAGCGCTGCAACTTCAAGAATAACAACAACAACAACAATGCAAGAACAACAGCAATTGGAGTTGCTACGTTTCAAGCTGCAACTGCAATTTTTCGCACTTCTTAGCATTTTACTCGCCTCACCGCGCTGCACCAACAAATGCTCAGCATGTCTTTCTCTACCTACCTCTCTCACTCTTCCACTCTCTTACCCTCTTACCCTCTTACCCATCAAATTTCTATTTTCCTCCTCGCTATTGTTGCATTTTCTTGCAGTTTTCTTTGTTATGCGGTTGTTGTTTTTCCTGGCAAAAATGCGAACAAAAGTTCAAACTGTAATTTTTAAGCGACTTTCCCGCCGCAGCCACCACCCGCCGCCGCCGTTCGCTGAGCGGCTGCGTGCGATTTTTGTTGCTCGGATTTTTTTTTTGAAGATGCCGCTAGTTTGTGGCAAAGAGCGAAGCTGGAAAACTTTGCTTGCTGCGATCATAAAAGCGTCAGCGGCAATGGATTTATTGCCGAGTGTGTTAATTGGTAATTGATTTGCGTCCAAGCTTTGCACACAACCGCCACTGACCTCCGAAGTATGTGTCTTAAGTCTTTTGATTTGCCAAGCTCATGCGAATCAGAGCCAAGAAGCTCGTTGCTGCAGTCTTTGTGTGTTTCCTTTTCATTGCAGCGATGCAGCCACTGCCGAGTTCATTGCTCCTAACCTAATTTTGCAAGCAGACGAACCAGCATCAAGAATGGCAGCATTTCCTTGGCCAGAAGTAACCAGCAACGGCTTGGAAGGAAGACAACTTGTAACTTGCGGCGAAAAGTGACCAAGCAATTAGGCAGAATTCCATAAATTCCAATCTGAGAACGTCATGGCTTTTTTTAACCTTCTGCGACTGACGTGATTTAGTGTTCACAATTCTACTGACGTGTAGTACACCAGACACCAATTCGATTGCTTATATTTTTCATTATTTTGTTTTGTACACTTACACTTATGAGTTTTGTTTTTAAATTAAGGATAGAAGTTGTTATTAACTATATTAAATATATGATTCAAAAAGACATTGGTGTCTGTCAGACTACCACGTCAGTCGCAGAAGGAAAACTTATTTCTATATATAATCAAATAATTACTAAAGAAAATATATGCGAGCTTATGTAGCTGCTAAGCACTTAAGCTCAAAGTCCAGCTCACTTTTGCGCATTTTTTAAAGCATATAACATCGATTTATGTAGCATTAATAAAGTTATGAAAAAGTTCAACGCACCAAAAGCCGAAACAAACGAATTTATGCAAAATCGCCACAAAAAGCCAAACCATAATTTATCTGCGGCTACATAACAGCAACAATCGATCGAGGGACCGCTTTTCGATTGCTGAATTTTAATTTCTCTTAATTCGGCTTTCGGAAAGCTACGAAGCCAGCGCCGATTTCCATAAAATAGTCATCAGCCAGCTTGAGGCGCTGCCAGCAGCAACAACAGTAGGCAATGCTCGTGTGTTGGCAGCGATAACATCATGTTGTTGTATATTATCTATTCTAACGGTACTCACACTTGTACGGCGACGTCATCGCTGCTGGAAAGCAGCAAAGTGGGCAGCAGCCGCTGAAACAGCACAAAAAGTTGCTCGCCGTGTCTGCGCAGCGCTCATCAAAAGATGGATTGTCTTTTTGCTTCTGCTGCTGTTGCTGCTGCTGAGGCTGTCAATGCTGAGGCCAATGCTAGTGATGTGGTTGCTGTTGTTGTTGCCATTGCTATTTGCGGTTTCTGTGAGAGCACCAACTTCATCTCAGCCGCAGCAATTGTTGTTGCGCGACTGTGGACTGGCTGGCTAACAGCTTTTCGCCGCGCCTGCTGTTGTTGCTGCCTGCAACGAAGGTTACTCGCGGCTGTTGAACTACTTACCTAGTGCCGACCAGCGAAGCCAGCGGTTTACGACGACGCTGGCGACGCGAACACGACAACAACTGCAGCAACAACAGCAACAACAGCCAGAGCCGCTGCTGCCGTGCTTGACGTGCAAGAGCGAGTTGCCAATAAAATCAACTGCATTGGCAGCCAGCGCAGCGCAGAGGGCAGGCAGGTGGGCAGTCGGGCAGGCGGGCTGATACGCTGCCACGGAAAGAAAAGCAAGGCGAGTCAATTTTGCAAAAGTTGCAGCTTCACGTAAAGTCTTTTGCTGGCTGCTGCTGGGTTAACTGCGCTCGCGGTGCGCGGGAGCGTATGCAAGTGGTGACTGCGAGCGAGTGTGTGCGGGATTATGAATGGCTGCCTGTGAGTTGTGCGGATGCAAATGAAACCAAATGCCTCGAACTTTCCACATGTCTTTCAAATACAATAATTACGTAATTTATATACGTAATATCTCGCTTATCAAATCGTTAGAACAATATCCTTACATACTTAAAATATGACTTAAGTTAATTTATCAATAAAGTTGGGAAGATGAGATGCTTTGCCTTTGATAGAGGAAATCTTTAAACTAAGTTAAGGTTTTTTTCTCCCGATTTTTACTGCAGGGGAACTCTCAGCGGCTTCATGCTTCGACGCCATAGAGAAGCACGGACAAGATGAGCGTCTTGTAGAGAATGAACTTCTCATTTACATATGGAGAAATCAAACTATTTCGTTCGAATTTTTTCGAAGGACACAGTTCGGCAGAGATTGAGGTTAATTTCACGGAGTCGAGCATTGCCGAAAGGCCATACCTACTTCTCAGTAAGTAAGTAGAAATCTGCGGATAAAGAGGAATCCGTTTTTGACATCTTAAATTGAATTCAATAATTTGAAACGTTTTCTTCTTTTTGAGTATTTTTACTGATGGAGTTTAATACTTCTATTGTAGTTAATGCATTTTTTTATGGACAATGAATTGCTCATTTAAAAAACCAATTAATTTATTATGTTCTTCAAAGTGCGAAAACTGGCGAACCGAAATCAAGTGGACGGGGAGCGAATTTGATCAAATTTAAAGCTCCAACTGCGGCTTCGATTCTTTTTTCTAATATCTATTCGCTATCAACTCAGCTCTCCAAGCAGAACTCACTCACCCCAACGTCTGCATATGTTTCCTTATGATTCATAATGCCAGCTTGAGCTTATTATCGACTCTGCACGCACAGAAGCCCACCTCACTTTCAGCCGCCTCAAGCTCACACTAGCGCCGCATCAACCAGAAATTGCTTGCGCAAACAGCTCCAATTCGCAGACCGTCACCGCACCGTGTCAAGTGGCCAATTTGCATTTGCAATTATCGCTCGCTGTACTAGTTTTAATCGATTTTACCAAAATTTCAAAATCCGAAAAATGGCCAAAGTCTTTGAGCTCGGAAATTTCTCTTTTCGTTAGATTTCTACTGTGCCAAAAAGACTATCTTTCCATCAGCAGAGGGCGGAGTGGGGTACGCGTACAGCTCAACTATTGTAACAGAGTTCAATGAACGCTGCTGAAGATTTGCGCAGACACAGCAGCAGCTAAGAACTGATCACGTCAGTGAGCAAGTAAGAAGCGCAAGAAGAAGAAGCAACAATAACTGCTGCCACAACAATTGCCGAGGAAGAAAGCTAACAATGACCAGACAATGCCACACATTTAGCCGCACAGTAGCGCACAGCGGCAGCATCCGCGCGAACGCACAGACAGCGCCGAGGGCATGCCGGCAACACGGCAGCTCGAGAGGCCGCCCCACAATTGCCATTCAATAATCTAATTGTAATGAGTGCTTAAAGAGTTGGGCAAATAGAAAATTTAACGCCGAACGCCGAATGCCAAAACGACTCGGTCAGCGGCGACCGGCGAGCGGAAATCGAAATGAAACGGCGCGCACTGGTGTGGGGCGGCGTGGTGTAGCGTGGCATGAAATGAAACGGCATGAAGTGCGAGCTAACGAAAGACTTCAGCCACGAACTCGCACGCATTCCGTCGAGCGCGCGGTGAAGTGGCGTTCGGACAAGCGCGCTTTGTTCTTTGCTTGTCAACCAAATTTGGCCAACTATTAGAAAGTTATTTTTTGGCCACATTTGGCTCGGCCTGGCCGTCATTGCCACCGCCGGCTGCCGTTCGCTCTGCGCTGTTGGCTGATCTATTGTATATTGGGCCGCCGCTGCTGGGTGTGTGCAAGTGCGCTCCTCTGCTACTCCGCGCCACCGCGTAATGCGATAATTATGCTTACAACGAAGGTGTGCTTCCCCTTGCCTCACCTCTGCCCGTTCTGTCACTTTGTGGGCATATTCAACTCACCTACATCTGCGCCTTTCCACAAGTGTGTGTGTGTGTGTGTGTGCGTGTGCGGGGCGGTAAGCATTGACTCAAGTAATTACTGCCTGATGAATTGTCAATGAGTTGTTGTTTTCGCTGCCTAGAATTATTTGTAGCGTTCGGCGCCAAATCTGTGCAGGCGTCGGCAGCGCTTCCTCCCACTGGCGCAGCATAATCCCGGCTGATGGCTTCGAAGTGGGTCAAATATTCGCGCGTGCACATGGCCAAAGCAGCAGTGCCTTAGATTCATATGGCACATACATGCTCCCGTTCCAGCGCCAGGCGGCTTCAATGCAATGCAACCCCAAAAAATTCGCATGCGGCGCGCATTAAGTGTAATTTCAGAGATCAAATTGCTGCGATAAATACCGCGGCTGCTCGTCGTGGAGTCGTGTGGAGTGGAAGCTGGCTGTTTCGCTAGCATGGCCAGATTTGGAACGAGCAGAAATTCTTTGTTTTTCCGCAGCGCCGTTCTGAGGCTACACTGTCGGCAGCGCTGGACGTCGGCCAAGAACGAGACACTGAGAAAAGTGAGTTCAGCAGAGCTCACGAGTCGGCAGAGGCACTAATTGAAATGCTGCACGAGTTTCGGTGCGCGCACGACAAATGCGCAAGCCGAGCCGATCCGAACCGTGAGTCGGGCAGGGCATTTACATTTCTTCTGGGTTGGTAGGACAAATGCAAGTCGGGCCATTTTCGGCTGCAGCCGCAATTGAGCAGCTGTGATTGCGGCTGCACTGGCGCACTGGGAAATTGCCAGCTTTGTGGTAATTCGCGAGCGACCCAGAAAATCTGTAAGCGGGATAGCTCTCTGATAGCTCCGAGCGGGCAGGGGGCACTGCATAAAATTGCTTATGCCCATTGGAAGGCAATTTGAGAGACAGAATTCCGAATTCCCATTTGCCACATTTTACAACCAAATGGATTCTTCTGATGGCATTAATGGGTTAAAGCCGACTTTTGATGCCAGCTTCGAATCGAATAAATCAAGTCTTGAAACATTAAACTAATCGCTCTCAGTCTCAGTTCTTTCTTATCACAATTTCTTTTTTTTTTTTGACACGCAACAATAAAATTTAAAACGCACAAAAGCGACACACACACACACAGCCAAGCAGTGAAAGACACATACAATTTAATACTTTCTTCAGTGCTATTGCTTAATTTTGTTGTTTTTTGTATTTTTGGTAGAAGCTGCTTGGCCAATGAACTCTGCAATGAAAACGAACTTACAAATACAAAAATACAAGAGCCCACAAATACAACACATACAACAACTAACCAACCGACCAACCAGCAGCAAAGAATCAGCCGCAACAGCAAAAGCAACCAAAGTTAAAGAGCCGCAAAGAATGAAATACAATTTAAGAAGTCAACGAACTTTACCAAAAAGTAAGTATGCGTCGCTTTAAAATTCTTAAAACGCAGGCATTAACGAAATGAGCTGGAGTCGAGCGGCGTGGTAAGAGATTGGATTAAACGCAGTACAACTCGCTTGCGAGTAGCTCTAGCAATTACAGTTAGCGACGCCAGAGGGCTAAAGCTTCAGCTCGATTTTACGGCGACTCCAGACAAGCGCCAGGCCACACACACTCAAGCGCGATCCACAAACGAGAGATTGCAGACACGAACTCATCTTCCAACTGAGCTCAGCGCTAATGCTCCCAATTTTCAAGTGCTACATGTAAATCAACCCCGAAAGCCACAAAGCCACTTGCAGCGCAACTGTTCTTCTTTTCAGTTCCAGTGGAGCTTTCGGCCATATTTAGAACATTTTTGTTTACACTTTTTGGTCTTGTAATAACTTTCATTATAAATCGCTTTTTACGGTGGGCAAAGCAACACCAACACCAAAACACCAACAAGAATCGACGACGACGTTCATGAACGAATAGTAACAGCAACAATAATAAATAAGAGTTTAACATTTATTATGCCGCATATGTTGCCACAAGACACAATAATGGCGAGCCAGTAGTTCGTTGCCTTCCCGCATGAGCTGGAGCCGAACAATGGGCACTTGGTTTGACGAATTGTCAGGCTGACTAACTGACTGCTTGACTGGCAGAGTGACTGCGTTTCTGAACGCTGTTCGTCGCTGTTCCGACTGTTTTTTCAACTTCCCCCCTCACCCCCATTTTCAACACCGCTCAGCCAGTTGATGGCTTGCGTTATTTTGTTAAATGTTCAAATTTCTTTGTGTTTGCTTTTCGTTAAGAATTTATTGACCCCGGATGATTGAAAGTTCTTCGTTCCATTCTTGTTCTCACTTCTGGCTTCTCACTTTTTGTCTGCATGCGTCTATCTTGAGCGCTGATGGTGGTGTGCCTTGCTTTGCTTGGCTGAGCTATCAAAAGTTTCTTACACTTCTAGCCTAACTACAATAATTTTTCATTTCGTTTGTCCGTACTTCAGCGGCTCTCGCTCGCTTTCCATGGGCACATTCGAAAATGATAAGGCTACACGTTTTAGGCTGTCAGTTTTTTGCTTCGAAAGTATGTTTTTTATGCGCTAATCCTTTTGCCGCATGGCAGGCGAAATACCAGCGAAAATATTAAATATCAAAAGCAATTTAAGCGTTTTTTATGCAAACCAACTTTTTGGCGTTCTTTTGCATCCACGCTTGGAGTTGTCTATCCCGTTTGCGCTGAGATCATTCCCTGTTTACTGCTGCTGTGATGGTGGCTAAGTTTTTGCAGAGCGAGTTCAAGGTTGCGTCGTTATGGCCATTGCTTCTTCTGCATGAAGCCAAATGAAGATTCATAAAATTGTTTGCCTCGCTGCCGCTGATCATGTGGCCATTAAAATATGACTGGCAGAACATCGTCGCCAATCATGGTTGGCTTTGTTTTAGCTAGATGGCGCATTAATCACCACATTCTAAGTGCCAAGTGTCAATTTAATGGCGCAAATTCGATTAACATTTAAATGGCGACGTGGTAATTCTGCGATCGATAGCTTCTATAATCGATCAAGAGTGATGTGACACTAATTTGAACTTAAGAAGAATATATATCTTTTAATGGAAAAAATGAGGTATTAAGACTTAATTTAAACAATAAAATAATTGTAAAATAGAGAAGACCTACAGGGACAATGACCATTCAACGATCAAAGCAGAAATGACAACTTCACACCATCGATCGGCGGCAGTCGAGAGCGAGCGCCTTTCTCTTCTCGCACAAAGATCAGCTTAGATAGAAAAGCTCAGAAGCGACAACAACAAGTTGTCAACATGGCAGATCCACCATTAGCCGTGACAGCAGTAATCAGCGATCGAATATACTCAAACAGTGACAATTACAGCAAAGTGAAGATATGAAAGCACGACAATTGCGCGCTTAGCGGGCCACAGCGGACGGCGCAAGCGGCCAGCAACACCGCGCCACACCGCGCCGCACAGCCAGTGTCACGCTCAATGAGATTCTAGGCTTATTTGTGAACGATCACTGCCAAGATCATTGCCAGCCGCAGCCCGTGAGCGGGGAACGGTCGAGCGGGTGCACGATCGTACGAAGGCACGAGCGGCTGCAGCCAATCAAAAGTGCTGATTTGTAATTTTACGCTCTTACGCTCAATTTAGTGAGGGGCAGCTTAGAAGCGGCTTTAGAACGTTCGGGCCGCATCAGCGCTTGCCCACTCGCACTCGCTGCCGCGGCGGCAATCGGAGGCGCACACGGTCGGACAAGTGAGCGAGTGAGTGTGGTGCGCAGGGAGGTGTGCGAGTACGTGCAACCAGCCGCCTCAAGAGAAAGAGTGTGTGTTCTAATGGCCACAGCAGGCAGACAGATAGCTGAGCGCTCGCTGTGCGCTTTGTTGGTGGTGGTGGTGGTGTTACAGCACCAACACACGCTCAAAATGTGCGCTGTGCTGTGCAGAACGAAGCAGAAATTCTTGACGAAAGTTCTCTGCGATCCAACGCAAATCAAAAGAGACAATTCTCGCGATGAGCAATTGTGCAAGAGTCTTTCGCAGTGGCATTGGCATTGAGTCGAGATGAGCCAGATCGGTGCGCTGCCGTAAGAACACCTGAGCTCGAGACTGGCTGGAGCTGCGCTCGAGACCGTGTCTCTTTCTCCCGAGCACTTTGCGAAGGTGTGCGTGCGATCGGCTGTTCCTGTGTGTCGAGAAAGAAAAAAGTCTAACTATCTGTTTTTCAGAAGCCTCGACTCGACATTGAAGTTGCGATGCGACTCATCCGTGATTCAGTTTTCCGTAAGCAACAACACGATCGAGACACGGTTTCGTAAGCGTTTGCAAATGAAATGTTGGAAAAATTCTAGAACTTGAACGCGCCAGAGAGCAAACATTTTACTGAATTCGAGCCATAGTCGGAGGCAGAAACAAGTCAAGTCGCAGCGTGTAGTGCATAGACTTTCTGTGTGAAAAGTGATAGAAAGAAAAGAAGCACTCACTTATTTGGGAACTGAAGTGCGTGCGTACAGCTACTGCGAGGCGGGTTGTGTGCAAGTTCGAAATTATGAAGTTACTGAGAAACTAAAGACTG
Organism: Neria commutata; assembly: GCA_963457695.1. Classification (NCBI taxonomy): domain Eukaryota; kingdom Metazoa; phylum Arthropoda; class Insecta; order Diptera; family Micropezidae; genus Neria; species Neria commutata. The sequence continues at coordinate 15,909,713 of OY735248.1, read as the reverse complement.
CATTTATTCGTTAAAAAAATTTACTTTAAAAAATATGGATTAAGTTTACAATTGCTTACACTTATACTTATACAACAACAACAACAACTAAGTGCATAAGCAATAATTGATTTATTATTAAGTAGTTAAGTGTTTGATTGCAAAAATTAATGCAAAATACCAAACTGATTGCAATAAAAAAAAAACATTTGTTCAATTCATAAACTGCTGAATTCCTGCAAAATGCTCTGCAATAAGCAGAAAAGAAACTAAACAACGTCACTAAAGGATTACGCTGGATATTATCAACAAAGGGAATAGCCATCAACATGTTTGGATTAACCTTGCAATGCGCGCATTTGTGGATTACTCTTAAACTTTGGATACGCTGAGGAGCAGCAGAAATGGTAAGTGGCAAGTTGGAAAAATATAATTGACAAGAGAAATGTCAGAAATACGAGAAATGCGAGAAAGTTCTACTAGCGATAGTAGCAAGCTTTGGCACGAATTTTTTTTAACTTTTTGCCTACTACGCAGATTAGCGTGTGAGGATGTTTCTCTAGAGTGCAGCTATTTCGGCATATTTCCCACAAGCCTTTCAGAAGCGCTTAGCTCGGGAGTGGCAAACAAAAGACTCAAGTGACGAACTCGCCAATTCATGTTGCCGTTGCATTCAAGGTGCTCTTTTGTTATGTAAATCGCAACGAAATCGCACAAATGCAGCCAAGTGTGCATAGTGCAATTCCGCTGCCTGGCAATGAGTTCGTCACACTTCCAGCGCTTCTGCGGGGCAGGCGCAATCATTTCAGCTGACAATAATTGCGAAAAGCTCTTCCCATTGTGCACGTAGTACGTACACAAACACACCTTATGCTAATTTCCAGTGTCATTTCAATATCAAATCGTTATTATTATTGCTCGAGTGTCAGCGTTTGCGGGGTAATAGCTGTTGTAGTTGTAGTTGTTGTTGGTGCTGCTGTTTGCAATTGTTTCATTGGTTAATACTTGGGGCAATCAAATACGTTGAGTCGATTGTGCAATTAGTAGGAATTGCGAATATGCTTACGTAATGTGCAATTTGCACTAATTTTGTGGAATACAATTTTGAAGAAGAAAATACATTTTATAAAATAATTGAAAACAAAAATGTAAAAATCGCCAAAGGTAGAAGCACTGACATGTTAATTGTGACTTGGCACTTTTTGGGGGTATTTCCAAGTTGCTTCAAATTAATATCTTCAGCTTCCAGCCTCAGAAGCCAGCCCTCTTTATTTGAGGGCATTGCTGGTATTAGTTGGGCCAGCGCTCAAGTGCCATCTATGTATGTGTTAGCTCACGTTTGAAGGTTTCCCATTTTTGGTATTTGATTGCTTCATTTTTTCAGCGACTTGTCGTAAAAAACACACAATTACCCATGATGAAGTCTTTGTCAAAGAAATATGCTTAATTAAAGACCGTTTGACTTACCAAAAACCAACGACTTAAGCCACGAACTCAGCTGCAGAAGACAGGATTATTGATTGTGTGTAATTTGTCAAGAAATATGTATTTGCTAGCATCGTTTCATCATCTTCTTGGCATTTACATACCAAATTGAATGCTCATAGAGATTTTGAGATTTCTTGAGGTGTGTGTGCGCACTCATCCTGCCAGCGCACACTCGAGTGATTAATTACACAGGCAGCGATATTCAGGCACAATTCTTCAGCGTGTGCCGAGATTGGAAGCGGAAGGGTGGCGATGTTGTTGCTGTTGGTGTGGGTAACATCTGCCCAACTACGAAAACAACAAACTTCGGTTATAATTAAAGTATTATCTCACTATTGCCTACCACCGTGCTATTGCCGTGTTGGTGTGGCCGGGTACGGCACGGCGTGCGGTACGTTGCTCTGCGGCGGGCTGGTGCGGTGCTGAGCGGTATTGAAAACAGCAAAATACAGCCGAGTGCTGGCATTTTTCATGCGCTCACCCTACCGCAGCGACTTATTCACACATTGGAAATTCTTGAGAAAAAAACAATTAATTCAAAATTAATTTAAATGGAAAAAAAAGGGAAAAAATAATGTGAGTAATGCGAAACCTGTTTCACCGGCAGTGCAAAAAGAGCGCAGAAGTTAGAAGAAATTACTGCTGATTTAGCCAACGTGCATGCAGGGGTGTGGGAGCGAACGAGCAAGCGCGCAAGTGAAAACCTTGACTTTGACTTTAGATGACTTCGCAGCAGCATTCGCGCTAATATAAACAAACGTCGTGATGACGCGCTCACTCGCTTTGTCAGTTGGCCGGTCTATTGATCGAACGCACGCTCGCTCGCTCGCTCGCAAGGCACAGTTTGACTGCTTGACTCACGCTGAAGTCGCACAACAACAATCAGCAATGGAACGGAGCGTAGCGAAAGCAAGCTCAAAGCGAGGGTGGCAGGGGGTTGCGCGCTGGCAGCTTATAATCTACGATTTCAATTTCAGTTTCGGTGCGAGGCAAGTGCAATTCCACGAATTCAAATTCAATTTCAATATCAAGGCTGCGCGTTATGCAAATCCGATGAAGCGCACAGCTTGAATGAGCTGTCAGCTGAGGCTGTGTGGCACGGGCACGAGCACGAGCACGGGAACAGCGGCGTAAAAGTAACGCGCAATATTTCGGCGCAACTATTTATGGCGCAACTTTCGATATTTGCAATGCAAATAGGGGGAAGTTCTGTTGACAATGTAGAATGGCATAAACTAGCAGCACATGATTGAGCCGAGCCTGCAGCGGCTGAAGGAATGAAAACAAAAAGTGACGCCAGTTCATTGACACCCTACCCATATGTAGCGCTAGCGCTGAAGCATGTCGAAGCATGGCCAATACACCAAAGCACCTTTCAGCCAGTGCGGAGCAACATGTGCTAGCACTGATTCCAGCGCTCGTTGTTGTTGTTGTTGTTGTCGCCGTTATTGTTGTTGACATTGTGGTTTTTTTTCGCATTTTGAATGAAAAAATACAAAGAAACGTAAAAAATACTAGCTGCCGAAAAAGAGCTTTGCATAATGAAGCTTTTGTTAATGGCCAATTCGTTGTGATATTGCGTCGTCGCTTTTCGAAAACTTGTAAATTATTAAAAATATTCAAAGCCAAGGTCAAAAATCGCAATGTCCAAAAAAACATGCGCAAAAACAATAACACAAAAATGTCAACAACAGCAAAACAGAAGATAGATTATAAGAGAGAAAATCTTTCTAAAGGAAAGACTCGTGCAACGAACCTGTATCCTAAGCTCAGCCCTCGAGCGCAACAAAAATGTGCATAATCACTTCTAAATTTAGTCAAACGTCTAATGGCAAACAAGCCGGGTGGGGAAGCAGAGAGGCAGGCGGACAGCCACAGCTCGTATTTCGCGCAGCATCTAGACATCGAGCCGGAGCCTTGAATTGAAAATGAAAACACCAGGCAGTCGGCAGCGCCGTCCACAAAGAGTAGCAGCGGCTGCGAAGCACTGCGCGCCATTTTGGCTTCCAGTCATGTCTCGCTGGAACACACTTGCTCGGCGCTCATTTTCTATTAAATCTTCTTTTTCACGCCTTGCTTTGGCTGCGCAGGGAAGTGCTGGAGAACACAGCAGCGTGCCGAGCCACTTGCGCGTCTATTCCGCGCCCCTGCAGCAGGACAGCGCTGACTAACAGAAATGAATAGAAAATATTAAAGATTCTGTACTCTTAACTAAGAATATTGTTATGCTAACTAATTTGCTAGTTCGAAATTAAATAATTCCATACTTTGTTATTAGCTTCTCTAAGTATTTCTACATTGTGTTAATCTAGTCTGTAAGGTCCCTACCATAGACTGAATTTATGAATAAATAAATAAATAAATTTTATAATAAATAAAAGTTTCTTTCTCACAAGCCATGACACTAAAAATCAATGAAAATTTAGCTGACATAACTAGAAAATTGGTAGATTTTAATTTTTGAGCTTAGATAACTTTATAGTTAAATATTGTGTGCAGTTGTTGAAGTAGACAATTTATTTATTTATTTAAATTAACTGAACTAAGCCCTTACAGATTAGTTATGACTTAAATCTAACAGAAACATAAAGAGCTTCTTCTTAACACTGGCCCTACTCTTTTGCAAGTTTAGGTTCCTAGAAGCGAAGTTGAAGGGAGTTAGGCACCTGGTAATAGCTTCATTACATTCATAGGCAGTTCTGTGATGATGAAACGGTTATTGATAAATTTTAAAATGTGTATGTGCATGTGTTAGGTCAACGAATTAAGAGGCGTATGGTCAGAGAACTTGCAGCAGAGCAGAGGCGTACTTTCGTAATTAGAAAGTATGGAGCTCGGAACTTGCAGGAGTGGCGGAAATGCCACCGAAGAATGTGTTGCTGCCTAACATAATTTGCCGACGTCCATGAGTCACTGCTGCCTCCACGTGCATTCCTCTCGCACGAACGCAAGACTCAAGCGACAAACCTGATTTGCACTTGCCGTCAGCCAAGCCAAGCCAGAAACGAGAACCATTCAGCAGTTCCAACTATTGTGGCAATTATTAAACGCAAATTGCACATTTTAGCAAGTAATAAGCAGGAACAAAAAGACAGCACTCAAAGGCAAACACGCCAACGTGCTCAGATCGACAGCAGCAACCACAAGCAAGGGCGCACTTCATGCAGACCACAACAAGCGGCAGCAAAATAAAAACAAAAGTGGCAGCACAAAAGTGCAACGGCTGCCGTCGGCGTCCGCAGCCAGCCAGCCGCATCCTTGCCCAATGCCAATGTCAGCCGCAACGCGCTCGATGGCGCGAACATGCGAACGCCCTTCTGCGTTCGTTCATTCACTTCTCAGCCGGAGTGCATTTACCCCGCCGCAGCTTCTAAGCCAAAAGTGGTTTCCTGCGCACTGCTCCCTGCTCGCTGCTCTTGCTGCTGGCACAGCCTTTCCACAGTCAAGTTTTCATTTTCGTTTGAAAAATCTTTCCCAGTTGCGACGCTGTGCGCTTACTCACTCTGGCCGTGCTCTCGATTGCCGCTGCTGCTGCCACAGACGCGCCAGGTTGCAACCGAAATACCACGAAATCAAAGTCGTAGTCAGTATAAAGAACAAGAACAATGCAGCGCAGCGCAGCGCAGGACAGAAGGAATTAGAAGAGATCCCACAAAAAGTGAATCTTACGTGTCGAAGTGGTTGGGGCAGGGCAGAAGAGTTAATCGTGCACGTTGCACGCGAGCGATTCCCGCGCATACTTGCAGCTGTGGCGCATGCTCTCGTCTATGCTGCCGCCTTTGCCTCACCTCTATATGGCCACGACGTTAGCGTCTGCGTCTGCGCCTGCTCCTGCAATGCCACAACGCCACATCCTCAGCCACTTGGAAGTGCGCTGGAAAACAAAACCAGTTCACGGCGACTTGCGCACCGTCCGTCCTGCGACTGCCACTGCTGCCTCCACTGCTTCAGCCATCGTCGTCATCTGCAATGCTCACATGCCATGGCCGCAGTGGCTGGCGGCTAGCAGCTAATGGCAGCGGCAACAGAATCACTTGCCGTGAAAGGGCGTTCAACTGCGTCACAGCAACAAACTCTCTGCTGTTGCTGGCATTTGCTGTTGCTGTTAGGTTGCTTGTTGCTGCCGCCGGTTGGCCTCTTTCCTACACCCGGCAATAGAGAGCAACACTTGCGCCTTTTGTGGGCATTTTCTAAGGGCGTCACACGTCGCTGCCATGCGGCTGGCTCCAGAGCTGAGCCTTGTTGGCCCTCCCGTAAAATCGTGCCCCGCGAGAGCATAGAAAAATAAGACGAAAAAGAAAATCACTCTTACTCTTGCCCGCAGTCGGTCATTGACTTTGCGTTGGCCGCGCTGCCGGCGGTGCCACTGCCTAGTTTCTGGTTCTGGCACTTGTAGGGCCCTTCTCCCGCTTCCCATACAAATTTAATACGGCGCATGTGCGGCCAGCGACTTTAATACAGCACTTGTCCATGGCGCTGGTGAGGGCAGCGCGGCCGGGCGAAGAACATGCGCAGCTCGCTGATGAAAAGCAATTAAGTTGTCCAAATGTGAAAGAAGTTGAAAATAGAAATGATGAAACAGCCGTACGGCCGCCCATGAGTGTACACTTTTTGGTGGCCATTTGCCAAGCGGATGTTGCGCAATTTCTTAACATTTGGCATTTTTAGGAATTAGATTTTTTCTTTTAAAAATTCAAAGAAATGCTTAATGTGGCCATTGGCCATTATGAGTGGCTGTGGCTGTGACTTTGGTGGCAAAAAAGCAAACGCCTTACGGCAGCTGGTCATAAACCCAAAAAAAACCATCAACAAAAGATTCAAAACAAAAAGCAACAAGCTTGGCTGAGTACGACGAGTCACTCGGTCTGCAGTTGGACAAAGGTCAGCTCGTTCGGAAGCGGCATAAGTGAACAATTTGTACAAAAGACTAAAGACAAAGCGCTTCTATTGCTAATAACATTAAAGATTTATGGAATTTTAAAACAGAAAACGACTGCAGAATGCACATACAACTACAGACACACACACACACACACGCACAGAAATAAATGTACCGTTATAGTGCGGCTCTTTAAAACACACACTCACAAACACATCGAAACACAAATCCAACTGTAATACGATATCATGCAATATTTTATTTACACTGCACATTGCTATGCCGTACACAAATGCATTTGGAAAGCGGGGGCAGGGGATGGGAGAGGGTGCGTGAGAGAGCAGACTTGTCTGGGTACCATCAGTGCCATCAAAAATTAACGAACGAAACAAACGAACTACGCCAGAAACGGCCAATGACCTGCATAAGCATGCGTGCGCCACTTCTCTCGATGTGTTTGTGTGCGTGTGTGTGTATTTGGTATTTGAATGTGTGTGCTGTTGTACCTGTGCCAAGAGCAAGATGGGTCTTTATGTTAAGCTGCAATTATGTCATCGATTTTATCTGATTAGAGCTCGAATTTCAAGCGAGCATTGGCAACGTTGTGGGAAGAGCTGAGGGAAAATTTGATTGTGAACACTTTAAAAGGTTTAGTCTCAGAAAATTTGTTAGGAGCTCGAGAAGTGTCAGCGAAAAATAATATTCCACTTGGCACCACTAAATTATAGTGATTGCTCATCGAGCTTGGCGAGCCTTTGATCACATTTTCTAGCCAAAAGAAAGAAGTGCATTTGCGTCTGCTGCCCGGGTGCACTCTGCTGCACCTGAGCGGCGTTAAATGCAGCGAGCAGGCAGTGCAGGTGAGCACAGGTTGAGTCCGTCCAACCAAGTTCATCAACGTTGAGGGGGACTATTCGAAAAACGTCAACAAAGCAGGCACACATACTCATAGAGTGAGCTCTGCACCAGAGAAGGCACCAGACATGCAACACACACACACACGTACAAGAGCCCAATGGACAGATGGACCGAAGAACCGACGGACAGAGCGAATAGGCAGAGCGAGCCAAGTGCAAGAAGACGCATTAAATTGCCTCAAATTGCAAGTGCATTAATGACGCGCACCGCGACGCAGACGAATGCACATGACGGGCGACGCTGTAGCGGAGCTGCCCCTGTTGCTGCGCTGGCGGCGATGATGATGACGGCTTTGGCAGTGGCATTGGCACTTCTATTGCAGCCAGGCTGGCGAGAGCGCGACGTGCGAGAGAGAAAACTGAAACACTGAAACCGCAGCGAGCAGAGAGCGGCCGAGCAAAAGAGGCAAGAGGAAATAAGAACAAGTTCGCTAGTTCAATGACCGACCTACTCAAGCGCGCGCCACGACACCGGCGCAGCGAAAGAGCGGCATGCTAAGAGAGTGGGTACACGCTCAGTGCGAAAGCGGGGAAGCGCAGAGCAAAAGCTCGCACTGGCTTTGCAGAAGTTGTCTGCAACATAAATGTTGCCTGCGAAAAGGGGCGGGAAAGGGGCATGTGTGCAAGGCAGGAAGTGTTTGGTTGTGCAGTTCAAGTATTTGTGGTTATTGTTGTTGTTTTGTTGGTCATTGCTGGATGATAAATGTCAAGGCATTAAGCGTGGATTTTCTGACTGTCACTTGCGAAAAGAGCTTGTCGCGTGGTTGGGAACGAAACAAAGAGCGGCAGCATAAAAGAGCATACCAACGAGAGAGGAGGGAAGAGAGCGCGGTGGAAAAGAGTGAGAAGAAGTTGGGTACACGCTTCGTGGCAAATAAAATGGAATAGAGTCATGCCTTTCGTATTCCATGATGTGCGGCAAGAATATTCGGGAATTTTCTGGCTTGAAATGAGAACACGGCCGAGCCGCAACAACGCCAACAACCAGTCCGACATTTATGAGCTACTCGCGCTCGAAGCTACGACGCATAAATGTTGCAGCAGCAGCTGTGAGTGGCATAAGTAATGAGCACGCAATTACGACTACTCCCGCCGCCTTGCAGCACTCCCCGCCCACGTGCACTGAAGGGCGGCCTGTTCTCGGCGTTAGCATTTCCATTTCCAAAGCAACGAACTCTTCCCACTGCAAGTCGACGAGGCTTCGCGGCTTCCAAACGTTCGCCGCGTTGCACCGTTATTTTGCATTAGAAATTGTCGTTCTGCTTCCTTAAAATACGTGCTTAAAATATGCAAGCGTTCGGCCGTTCAGCCGTTCCATGGCTGTGCTGCGCATGTGAGCGGCGCATAATTAAAACGGATGTGCAGGCGATTGCATTGGCGCATGCGCACCTCCGCTGTGGCCCGCATACTCACCCACATACGTTTCGAAAGTTGCTTGACTCCTAACTGTGTCAGTCACGCCGGCGCAGTGATGTCATAAAACTTCAAGACGCGGCACATTCTTTGCTCCTGCTTGAGAGGAGGCCACGAAGGTGCGTGTGAACGTGATCGTAGGAAAATATAAAATGTATGGTAACCGTCATTCCAGAGATCAGCATAAAAAGACGCAGTTTCAGGAAGCAGACATACCCTAGCCGTTACTCACCAGCGCTCATATCTTCTCATTACATACACGAGCGCCTCACACTCCTGCGCAGCGAAAGAGACAGACTGGGAGCCAGGCTGCTCGGGAGTGAGGCAGACGCTTTCGCTTACACTTTTCAGTGCAGCGATGCGCCAGACTCGGCAGTTCATTCACACCCAAGGACGTTCATTACCTCCCAAGCGAGGACTCCTTGCCGACCCTCGCATCCCCACTGCAGCAACTTGACAGCAGGGTTGTTCGTGTGCAGCGACGCTGCAAGAAGAGCACCAGTCAGACAGATTTTCTGCAGAAGAGCGTGCAGCCTGCAGCGTTTGACTGCAGCTCATAGTAGACGATTGGAAATCAACAACACTTTATAGTAAAATACATAAAATGAAGCAATATTTTAACAGCAGCAATTTTATTTAATTTTGAAACAAGCATTTATTAAATTTTCTTTAAAGAAAATTTTAAAACAACCTCTTTTTTGATGTCACTTGCAAAAGCCATGTATCTGCACAACCGCTTATCTGAAATCAGAGCCCCGCGAGATTATGTTAGTGTACTCCTATTGCATTGTTAGGGGCTCACGAAGGTTTTCATATATGTATTCATTAATATTTCATATATTAAAAAAAGGTTAACTTTTAAAATGAGAAATTTTCCGGTAACAAAGACTTTTCTAAGCAACATAAAGCTCCTTCGTTCAAGCCATATCATAATAACAAGCATACGAAAATATCGAACAAAATGTTTGTGTAATCATAACCACGAAAAAGACGCGTTTGAAGTTTCAAATCGCTATTGCACACCATTCGCGCTCTCCGAATTTCTATAACTTTTGAGTATTTGTTCATATTTCCAAATTTTTTTAAGTTTACTTGACATAATGCAGTCAAAGAGTGTGCAATGAAAAAGTCGATTCTTTCGATCAGCCCAACTAGGCATATTCCCTTAACCCTCAAACACTAATACTCGTTTGATGGTTTACCCGATTTGAATTTTTTAGTTTCCAAACGCTACGCTTTAGTGAATTTACCTTTTTTATATTCTGCATATGTTAGTTTATTTCTGTTTAATGAAGGTGAATATGCAAATATTGTAGTTAAGAAAAGGAGAAATTTTGGTGCTTGAAGATTAAAGCCGAAAGTTGCAGAAAATAAAAAAGTTGCATGTGGCAACGGGTTGTTGACCTGACGCCCGGCCAAACGGCGCAAGTGCACAACAGCGTCGCGTACATTGCATGCTTGCAGGCCAACATTCCCCTCTCCCCCTCTCCCACACTACTATGTGCAGCAGCATAATTTGGCAGCAGGCGACGCGAAAGTGGAGACTACCCTAAGCGTGCCTTTGTTAACGGTTTCGCCATTGCCAAAATTACTACGTCCACAGTTGAGAGCGCTGCTTCGAGCAGACGGGCAGCAGCAACAACAACGCTTGCTACCCTTAAGCAGTCTTAAGTCGAAGGCAGCAATAAACTCGCAAAAAGTGAAGCAGCATTTAGGCGTTTTGCCGTCGTTCGTCGTGTCGCGTCGCGTCGTCCACAACAACAAATCAACGTATGCTCGAGGCAAAAGTAAAAACACAAAGGAACGTTGCATACTTTGCAGCGGCTGCACAATATTCCCGTCGCTCTGCCTCTGCCTCGGCTTCTGCTTTATGTTGTACAGATTTCTGCAGCGACACGTGCCATTGTTGTTGCCACTGCCACTGCCACTGCGACTGCTGCATTTGCTTGCAAAGTCGCCGCAGCTCAGCCTTGGCTGCGTCATAGCCAGCCACGAATTTTAGTCCTATCTCGGGATGTTGACGCGTAAGGCAGGTCATGTCTGGCTAAAAAGACTGATTTTTCACTCTCAATCGCTTTTTTGTTGTGTTGTGTTTTTGCATCGGTGTAGTTCATAAGCGCATAAAATATTACTAAATCTATTTAATTATTGCTAAAAATCAACAAAACGTAGTGTTTAGTGCTAAAAGTGGAAATTTGTTCTTACAACTTCCGCTGCTCCGTGCCGTGTTCGCTTTCGACTTCAACTCGACTTCGATTCGGACGGCAGAGCAGATACCACGAAATGTGTTCATTCAGCAAGTTGCTACGTCGATATCCTCTGTACTTTCGCAATATTTTCGCGATTGTGAACCTTTTCAAATCGCGTTTAAAAATACAGAACTGAGCCATCGGCAATTCAGTGAGTGCGATACAACGATATCGATAGCCCTAGCAAAAAGCGTGCGGGTTAACAAACCAATCCGAAATATTTAGTGATGTAAGTGTAGTTTTAAGACGCAAACGAAACGCGATTAAAAATAGGCGAGAACACAAGGCTGAATAACATATAGCGTATATATATATATATATACTAACAAGATTATCGAAAAAGAGAGCTGGCAAAGCAGCAGAAGGCATTCTATCAAGGATCCCATACGTAAAGGTAAATTCGCTCGATTCTTATGCATTTTCTTTGTCATGAAAAGTTTGTAAGATAGCTTTTTAGTTTTTGTATCTAGTCTATCGGCATCTAATGAAAGATTCATCTCGAGTCTGCCCACAGTCTGCCCACTGACTCTATACACTCCGGCCTCCCTGCCCCCTTCAATAACTTCAGCAGTCTGGCCGAAAACCAAATTCATGGCTGCCAAATTTTCATTTCAATTTCGCTTCGCTCTTGCGCACGGGCGCAAACTTCAGCGCCACCGTCCATACCCTACCTCAAATGGACTGCCGCACTGGCTGTTGGCTTGCCCGTGCCTGTGGCTGCGTCCGTCCGGGCAACACTACAGCAGAACGCGGTGCTGACAAGCGAAATGTTGTTGTCCTGGTCTGGTCTGTGTTCTGTGCAGTTGTTGTTATCCTTCGACGCTCGCTGACTGACGACACACTCGAGTTCAATAACCTGCCAAAAGCCACAACAACGCCAACAACAGCAGCAGCGAAAACAACGCCTGGCCCCACCAGACACAAACACACCATTAAAACGTACGTACAGCCAGCCCATCTCCTTCATCCTGCCAGCAGTCTGCTCGTCTGTCTACTTGCCAGCCTGGCTGCCACGAACTCGCCGTTGTTCCTTTAACAACTGCCACTGAATGGGTGAAAAAAATTAAAAGTGAAACTTCGCTCCTGTGTGCAGACTGGCGAGGTCCTTGCCCGCTGTCGCGTCGTGCAGCCGCAGTCGTCGTAGTAAGCGCCGACAGCGACTCGACTGGCGCTGCAGACGTGGCACAGGCAGCGCTGGCGCTCTTTGCAGATGCCGGCAGCGTCTGCAACGGCTGCTCCGGCCGCTGTCAACGAAGTCAAGACCAAAGCCAAGTGATTGCACCCCAACAGCAGCAGCAACTGCAGTGATGAAGCGAAGTGCAGACTGCGCCGACAGAGCCGGCCTGCTACGCCTGTCTCACACAGCTGAGCACGCAGCTTTGCAGGACCTTGTCTGTGTCTGTGAGGTCGTCGTGGCAGCGCCACTGGCGGCGCTGCGGTGGAGTGTCTCGTGTGCAAAAATGCTGTTTCGCTTTTCATATTGGGTGTGTATACCAGCAGCAGGCTGAAAAGGCGACGACCGTACTCGCGTGGGTCATCGAACTCGGGATTTATGTGTGAAAAGCGAAAAGGATAACGAGCAAGCCATTGTGTGTTGTTTGTGCACTTTAAAGTCTGCCTCTGCTACATGCTCCGGCACAAGCTCGTGTCGAGGGCAGACAGGAGTAGCGAAGTTACATTGTAAAAAAACATAGTCTGCTTTTAGGCGCTTTCAAAAATGCGCTCAAGCATTTGGAAATCAAAATAAATGCAAAAAATTCTATTTAAATGCATTAAAAGATGAAAATAAAATTAACAATAATGAGGCCGCATGCAAATGCGAGCGCAACTGCCTAAAAGGCCGCTCCTCAATGGAATTGGTGGTGTCTCAAGTTGGCCTCTTCGCACACAAGACCCGCCATTCATTTCGTCCGCCCGTCTGCCTGCTTGTGTGCGTCATTGAATTTTGCATGGGCGCGTCTGGCAGCGAGACTGTGCACGGGTGCACAGCAAGGCACAAAGGAAGCAAATCATGGCATACATGTAGGCGCACTCGCACTGCCTGCGCACTGATTGTGAGCACTGAGCAGCAGCAATTAAAGGCCGTGCGGAAAGGCGGCAAGTGCATTGCCGTTACTGAAAAAGGTCGTTTGCCTTTTTGTCTGCTCGTCTGGCTGGCAGTTGTTGGCGTCTTGGTGGTTGTTGTTGCTGTTTTTGGTAGGAAGTGGCATGCCGTCTTGCCGTAGGTCGTGGTTTGTTTTGTTTAGCAAGGATGACAAGGATGGTAGCACAAAGTCGGCTGGAGCAGACGCTTGCAAGTGTGTAGGTGTGTTGTAGGCATTATAAAAAGGCTCCCAGCAGTTGCCTACAGACACACACACACACACACACGAATGCATAAATAAATGAAGGGATATCGACATGAGCGCCTTTGTGGCTGAATAATGGAAAATCGATTTTGGATTGAACCGCCAGTGTCCAAACTTGTAAAGCCGCTAAGCTTGGTGCGCTCGTGTGATTTGTGATTTATTCCGGCAAGGCTCGACAGTGTTGCCATATTTTGAGCTTTTCATTCTTAGTATTTCACAATTTGAAATTGTGGCTGCGTCATTTGAAATTGTTGTGTCTTATCTGCGACGGCGAGGCAAACAAAGATAATTGCCAATGGAGGAGCAAATATTTACGAGCTTGAAATTAATAAGCTCGGAAAAAAACTACTTTCACTGCGCAATAGCGAAATTGTAGCTGCAGCCCTTAACGAAAGTTAATAGCACCGCCGCTGATAAGCGCCAAGGCAAAAGTCAATCGGCACGAATCGATAAGAAAAGGGCAGTTAATTGCCTATAAAAGGAGGGGGGGGCGAGCTGAAATTGCGCTGAAGCTTTTGACCTACGTCAAATGCAATTGCAATGCTAATCAGTGCCGCTGGCATAGTCGACGGGACGCGGGGCCAACCAACGACTTGTATTACAAGCAATCGAATGCGGATCTGTTGTGGCGCCGAGTGCTGGCGGGAGCGGAAGACGGACTGGCTGGCAGCTTTTTGCGAACAAGCAAATGAAATTGAAAATTTCAAGAATTTTAAGGTTTTGCGGTTTCGGTCTGCTCGTTTTTCTGGCTGCGCTCAGGCACGCAACAAGGCACTAAAAGGCAGCCCAAGGGAAAACACCCAGGCTTGTTGTGTGGGCAGAATCCCTGCAGTGCACTGAAACACTTTCGCTTTTGCGTGCAAATGTGCAAAAGTCGTCAAAAGCGACAGAGACGCTTTCTTGCCCGTCCATTAATGAGTCACACGTCCCCCTTCTGAGGGACGGTAGGGCAATGCAAATGTGATTTCGTAAGAAAATTGCAGCTGTCAAGGGGAGGAATGCATCGTCACTTGCACTCGCACTCGCACTTGATTAGCATTAACGACGGCTGCGGGGAATAAGCAAAATAAACCAGCAAAAACGCAGCAGCGAAAGTAAAGGCGTTGATGCAGGGCAGGGCGGCAGGGCGGTTACCGCAATGCAGCTTCAGTTGCAGCTGTAAAAATTGCAGGCTTGAGTGCCTGCGTCGCACACGTGCCCTTCTGCTCGGTCGTTCTCTCTCTCTCTCTCTTTGGCTACGGCTTCATGCTTAAAAGTCAATGAGTGTGTGTGTGTGTGTGCATTGCGCATGCGCCAAAAATTGCACACGAACACATTTTCAAGGTTAAAGTGCAACGAAACTACGGCAGCGGTTGCAAATAGAGCGGAAGGGAGCGAGGGGCCGGTTGAAGGGCTTGACGGCCATGTCAAGTGGCGATGCAAACTGCAAAGTGCAGCCTTCATGTGAGCGTGCTCGTATGTGTGTGCTTGCATTCATGTCAAAGGGCAAAGTGTTGCATATTTTTAGAAGTAGGAAGTGCAACTTCAAGCGTCAACAACAATCGTGCAACAATTTAACCGCTATGACTGATGCTGCTGCTGTGGCTCTTTTATGATTGCTCCGAGTAATTGCATTGGCAATAAATTTACAAAAAGCATTTAGAAAATAATAAAAGAATTCGATACTTTTGTGTGGGCTTGCAAAATTTGCATGCAAAGCCCACACACACACAAACACAAGCAAGCAAGCAAACAGCGGCCAGTGTGAGCACCCCATTGCACACGGACAGCTCAAGGTCAGACGGACAGCTGGCAATTTTTTATTAATGAGCCGCGAGACGTGATGTAAACGTCTAAAGTCGCTTTTTGCACATTTTGCGCTGTAATTATATTTAAAAAAAGAGAGAAAAAATGTGCCATAAAAAACAGAACTAAAATAAGCGAAAGCGCTTTGTTTCTTTCTTTTTCGCTTTGTTTTTTGTTGTTTCGTTGAATTTGATTCATTTTTTCTTGAGTTTTGATTTAAATTTCGATTTCAATTTCCAGTTGTTAGTTTTTGTTGTTGTTGCTGTTGCTTTAGGCCACGACTAATTGCACTTTATTAATTGTTAATATTGCGCAGCTTGACTAACATTTTGTTGTTGCCATAGCTGCTTTGCGTAATTCTAATTCGCTGCAGCAGCAAAAATGTTCACCAAAAAAAGCGAAAGCGCGTTAAGCGTAATCAAATTGAAAAGTTGTTAATTTTTTGCATGCAAAATTTCAATCAATAGTTGCAGACACGCTCATATGTTGCGGCAGCATGTTGTTTGCACTTTATAAAGCAATTTGCAATTTAAATGCAAGCATTGACGTCAGTGCCAAATGATTTTGCAATGTTTGGTTTTTAATTACAATCTCGAATATAAATTTTTTTTATTTTAATATTTTTTTTACTATTTTTGCTAGTTTGTTTTTTGAGATAAATCACGTTTGCTTGCAATTGATTGTCATTAGCGTGCAAGCGATTGTCTGTGAGGCTTTGTATGCATATGGCTGTGTGTGTGTGTGTGAATGTGCATGCTTAAGGCAGCATCTAATCGAATCCGGCTTCAAGCGGCTAATTTCGAAGCCCTTAAATTTGAAATTCCCCACCAAAGGCGCTGGCGTTCGATACAAAATGGCTGCGCACTACACAGCGGCCCCTCTTGGCGGTCAAGCCAGCTGCCTGCATGCTTGTCAGTACGCTTGCCTGAAGCGGCATGTGGAGGACGGGCACCCCCAGCACGTTCCTCAACGCCATCAGGCCTGCAAATTGAAAAGCGAAGCGCATCTCGCAAGCTGCCATATGCTCAAGTGGAGCGGGGCGGCTGCTAGCTTCATATCATTTGCCTTTGTGTTGCTGTAAATTCTATTTAACAATTTGCTGCTGTCGCCGTCGCCGTCGCCGTCGCTGCCACTCAGCCAAGTGCAAGTGCAATTGTTGCTGTTCGCGTTAGAATAGAATTTTTGGCCTTGACTACTCGTTATCAATTACACTCGCTGGTATGCGTGCACATTCGCACATACACCCTTATACCCGCACACAAATAGACGCATAGTACTTGTATGTGTATTGAATGAGAGTGTATGCATGCGATAAGTGCAAGCGGCAGTATATCATGCGGCCACAGAGATAAAACTGCAAGTAAACACAAAACTTATTGCTTTCATTCTCTGTCCGCAACCGCCCCTGCTCTCTCCCCTTTCACGGCACAAAGATAACAACAAAAGTGCGAAGCAATACTTTGTCGTGGCCAGCAGTGAAAATGCTCGAGCGCTATTTTAATGAAAAGCATTCGCCTGTGCGTTCGAATGCAGCGGGGGTGAAGATGCAGATAGGGCGGCAAGTTGGCAGGGGCGAGTGTGCATTTTCTTTCTTGAATTATTATGAGCTGTTTTTCGCGAGAGCTTTGCGACTGCCGCCGCTGCCGCTGCCGTTGCCGCTATGCAAAATGCTAGAATTTCTAAAATGCGGATGTAATTTCGTTGCTGTTTGCTTCTTCATTATTGCTGTTGTTGTTGCTTGCATTGCAGCCACTGGGCTGTTGCATGCGATGCGCTGCGCTGCGCTGCGTTAGTGATGAGTTCGTGCACGCCGTCGCTGCTCAAGGACGGCCAATTTTGCTTGTTTTTCGATGCTCATTTTCTCAGAACTGTTTTTGTAATTTATTAGTTGCGTACATTGCGGCATTTGCTATAGTTTTTGTTGTTGTTGTTACACTAGACTGTGCATGGCGAGAGTTATTTTTGTTTGCTTTCGTTTACTATACTAATGCACTACATGCAAATTAACATCAACAACAACAAAGCACAAAAATAAAATGAATTTCGAATTTTGCAACAACTTTTGATTTCGCATAAATAACATAGGAGCATTTTCAAATGAAATCAGTTTAGTTATGTTTGCTTTATATGTACATATATCGGACGATCAGCTACCAATTAAACATGGCTGTAGGGTATATATTTTCGTTTGAGATCTGATAAAACTATGTTTTATTTACATGACAATATGCTGAGAAGAACTGAATGCTTGGCACATTTATTTTTTTTTTTTAAATAAACCGACACTCAGGGGATGCCCCCTATACATGCAGAGCACTTGTTGGTTTAGAAAGGATCAGAGGTTAGTGGGTGGGGGGAAATACGGGTTAAGGCAAGAGTTTTTGATTTCGAGAGCATTTCATTATATGCTTGACTTTGTATGCAGACAACAAAATTTTAGGAGTTTTTTTTCCCCTTCACTTGCAGGTAAGTGTATGTAGCTGTGTATGTATACTCTACTACTCTAGCAAAATTTGAAAGACATGCCGAGTGTAGAGAGGAATATATGTGCAGTTTGTAAGTGGGTATGCTTTCAATTTATTTAGGCTTTTGTTGTTGCTATACTAGCGCTAGTGCGAGCAATATTTAAAATTAATTTAGCTCGCCATGCTCGAGTGCTTCCTGGTGCAGGCGTAGCGCTTAGCAGCGACACTAAGCTCACTTCTCGCTTCCCCCCACCACCACCCCGAGGCTCCTATGTGCAGCTGACAGTTGGCATTTGGCGCAACCGCCTGTCAGTTACTGCCAATTTATGCTGGCATTTGCCTACTTGTGTTCTCGAAGATGCGCGAGTAAACAAAGCGCGCTACTCATTTGACGCCCGAGATGCAAAACAGATGCGTGCCATGCAGCAAGATTTTATGGCATCCGTGTCCCCGCTGCGGCCACAGTTATTCAGTAATTTAGGCGAATGCTGCTGCACTGCGGTGCGTATGAGCAATCCGCAATTTGTGGCTGCGCGCGCTGTTTATGGCTGGCCGAACTACGCAAGCGGCGCCAAAAGATGCAAAATTAATATTTGCGCACATTCGCACTCGCACACTGTAAATGTGCATGCATAGAATTTATACTTTTACAGGCGAATTCGCACTTGAGTTGCTCGAAAACCAGGAAAACATAGCAGCAAAGCTATGCAAACAAACAAAAACAACAACAACAACAACGAAATAGCTAATAATACTCGTAATAAAAATGCAACTGATAAAGATGTCAATGTGTAAGTGTGTGAGTGTGCGAGTGCGCGATTGTTGAAGCGTCCAAGGGAGACGCCTCATGACCTTCAACAAAATGTACGCTTGTTTCCGTGAAAACGCGCGGGCTGGGCAATAGGGAAGAGCTTTTCGTCTACGACTCAAATAAAAAGCAATAATAGCAGAAAACACTTTTGTTAGAGAAGCGCGTTAAATGCAATTATTAAAAAAGCATTTGAAAAGTCATAAAAAGTGTGGCGGTGCAGAACGGCAGCAGCTGATAAGGCATGTGCAGCCAGCGCCATGTGCACCTCAAGCTGATAAGGCTCGGTGCGTGTGTGTGTGTGTGCATGAGTGTGTGTATACGCGAGGCAAGACAAGCCTTGGCAGTGGCCGTGGGTCCGCCCCTTCTAACGCTGCTTCAATTCCCAATAGAATGCATTTTTCTGTTTAGCACAATGACTTGCCCTTCCCCTTGGGTATTCCTCATACTTGTCCTTGAACCGCCACTTTCAGTGCAATGGAATGCAGCCGTCTGCACTCGCCCTGTCAGCTGTGCGCTTCAGTGTTTGGCAGTGGAAGGGAGTTAGCTGAAGCCCTTCTCCCTGCACCAATGCAATTTATTCCAATCAGCCCTCGCCCTCTCGTATCTCTCCAAAGGCAAAAACAACTGTCGCAAGCGTTCTCTTTTGTTCGTCGGACATTAACAAGCCTTTAGAAATGCGCTGCAATTTCGCTTTTATTGCATTTCACAATAGCTTGTAACATTTTTTGGGGTATTCTATTTACGGAAAAATTATCGATAGTCATTTGGGCTTCTAAGATTTATGCAAGAACAAAAAGAAAGTGATGAAATATATTCCCTTATGGCTTTAAGTAGTATCCACGCATCGACTATTCCAGGAGACATCTCAGCGGCCAATTTCCTTTGAAGTGTTTTGTT